>CAJGYO010000004.1:44042556-44642556 GCA_904845875.1 Miscanthus lutarioriparius | reverse complement strand
AAACCCTTCGTCCTCAAATCTTCTACTACTTCCCCCTTGCATGCATGTCTTCCCCCAAGATATTCCGTCTAATCCAGGTACAACCCTGTCTGGGATTACTATGTCACCTCCACATGACCAAATCGATGCACAAACACGCATGTATGCATGTAGGAGTATGCCAATGCAAGTTGACTCTCTGCTGTGCTCATCACATATATGATCATCATATATATAAGGCTCCAAACCCCAAGGCTCCATCGGGCAAAGCCTGCGTGCCTATTCCACCCCCTTGCATTTGCATACATGCACACGCATTGGGAACAACTCCGCTCGTCTGAAAAAATATATTAGTATGTTCTTTACTTTCAAGTGCAAATTCCTCTTCCTTTTTGCCATTTTTGAGCAGGCTTAGATCCAAAGCATTTTGGTTAGGACGGAGTATAGGTCGACCTAAATATATAAAAAGTAATGTTAAAATGTTAGCATTGTCATTGTCATAAATGATAAGTAAAACAGAGCTGGTAGGACTAACATGAAATGGATGTGACTTGACAATGCACAGCTTTATATACATCCAACAGGATCAAATTATCAGCAGCACTGCCATATGGTGCCCAGCTATTTAAGGAGGGAAAAACTGTTGAGGTAGCTCAATGTTACTGTTGAAGCCATAACAGCTACTAGTACTCTAACCTCTATCTAGTCCTCACTGAAAACTTTTCTAGGCGATGTATGAAAATTCAGGACACAAAGAGACACAAACATATGGCTAGATCATAACTCGTGCATGTCACGCACAGTCGATGCAGCTTGCAGGGCCATATTTATGAGTGAGAGGTTTTGGGAGCGAGCGCATGTGCATCATGCATGATCCCCATATCCTATCGATCGGTGGACGGATGTCTCTCGGAATGCATGGACGGACTGCATGCATGCCTCTGCGGACTGCGGCGCGCCGCGCGCGTCATCTACATCTACGACGTTGCTGCATGCATATGCATGCATGGCGGACGACGTACCATCGACCACAACACAGCATTACACAGCGCCGCCTCGAGTTGCGAGTTGCGACCCCGGCCGCATGCGTTGCCTGCATGCAGGTGTGCACGCATCTGCATCTCCATGCAGCCACAAGCTTGTTTCGCAGGAATACTGGTGCAGTCTCTGCTACAGTCTCTACACTGAAGTAGTTAACACACAGAAATACTGGTGCCGATCGATCATGCATGCATGTCTGCAGCTTGATGCTACGGTACAAGCTGTATATACAGCCTGTGGATCTCTGCTCGTCATCATATACCCGTTGCCTGTGATTGTCCACACAGGCCACAGCCTAGAAGGCAGAAGCCTAGCCATCCATGCAGCCCTTACTGCCCTACAGGTGCGCGGCAACGGAATGATGGAGAGAAGAACCTCTATAGATAATACGAGATTTTGGAGGGCCTAGCTTATCCGGTGAAAGGTGAAGAGTTTATTGCTGTCGCCTGTCGGTAGTTCCAGGACGCCACCGCCCCAAGGAGAAAATGCTGCGCCTTTGCTCCTCACCACCGCCGCTAGGGGCCCCTATGCTTCTTTCTCTCCGGTAAGTCAATTGGTGGCAAGAAAGAGAGGGGACACATCTCTCGTTTACATTAGTTCTTTAGGTCTAGTTTGCTTAGGTAATTTAGTCTAAAACAAAATAAATCTATTAGCGAAATCAAATGATATTTGGATGGGATCTTGTTATCTGTGATGGTTTCAGTGATTACCACGACATGGTCGCCATTGCAGGCATAGATTTGAACGGCAGCCAACCAATTTGTGGCCATTATCTGTTAGTGGAGGGGTGCTCCTAGGCACTCCCAACGAGGACAGTTACTCTGGGTCATTGATCTCATCATTGATGGTTACGGAGAGGAAATGAAGGATTAATGAGACCCTCAAGAAGGAGGCCGGTTAATGAGCTCACCTATGCACTTAGTAAGGCATATGGTGGAGATGCCCGCTTGCTCAAGTGCTTGGGTACAGCAAAATGTTTTACCTTAGTACGGAGAGGCTTAGGCTAAGTCCCCAAGAAAGGAAAGGCCACCTTTACTTCTCACAAAACTCAATTTGTGAGGGGTAATGGTCACTATTACAACAAGTGCAAGTAAGTGGGGTCAGCTAGAGAAGAATTGCAACAACAAGAACAGTACCACATCTCAATTAAGTGTGATTCTTGCTATTTACTTTCCAAGGGTGCTAATGGTATTTATGCTAAGTTTGTTGGTGCAACAATTGTGGGCTCCAAGAAGAAAGTCATTTGGGTGCCAAAAATCTTAGTCACTAACCTTGGAGGACCCAAGCAAGTTTGGGTACCTTAAAAGAATTGATCTCCTTTTGCAGGTGAATTACAAGGCTAGAGGAAGGCTGCTTGATAGTGGGTGCACTCAACATATGACCAAAGATGAAAGAATGTTCAACTAATTTGATTCAAGTGGTTGTGATAAATTTGAGAGTATTACTTTTGTTGATAATGGCAAGGGCCAGGTCATAGGGCTTGGAAAGATTGCAATATAAAATGAAATGTCCATCTCAAATGTGTTGCTAGTTGACAGTTTGAACTTCAACCTATTGTTGGTGCCACAATTGTGATTTTGGATTTAAGTGCATATTTGGTGTTGATGATGTGGAGATAGTGAGTGTGGACAGAACCAATCTCATATTCAAGGGCTTTAAGAATGAGAATCTCTACTTGGTCAGTTTTGGTGCTAGTGAACAAAAGCTATCAACATGTCTCTTCACCAAATCAAGGATGAGTTGGCTATGGCATAGAAGGTTCACACATGTTGGCATGAAGCAATTGGATAGATCAATCAAGCATGATCTAGTCATTGTATTGAAAGATTTTAAATTTGAGAAGGATAGACTGTGTAGCTCATGTCAAGCCGGAAAGCAAGTGGCAAACACACATCCAAACAAGAGTATGATGAGCACTAGTAGGCCATTAGACATATTGCATATGGATTTATTTGGACCTACAACATATATGAGCATTGGGGGCAACAAATATGATTTTGTGATAGTTGATGACTTCTCAATATTCACATGGGTATTCTTTCTCAATGACAAGAGTGAAGTCTTCAACATATTCAAGTCTTTCATCAAGACAAGTGAGAATGTGTTTTAATTGAAGATCAAGAAAGTGGGGAGTGACAATGAAAGTGAGTTTGAGAATACAAGAATTAATGATTTGTGTGATGAGCTAGGCATCAAGCTTGAGTTTTTGGCCGAGTACACTACACAATCAAATGGCTTTATTGAGAGGAAGGATAGGACACTAATTGACATGTCAAGGTCAATACTTAGTGAGTACAATGTGAGTGATGTATTTTTGGGTGGAGACTATCAACACCGCTTGTCTTGCAAGCAATAGACTCTATTGTCACCGGTTGCTAAAGAAGACCCCATATGAGCTATTGATTGGAATAAAGTCCAACATTGCATATTTTAGAGTGTTTGGTTGCAAATACTACATATTGAACAAAAGCACAACATTTTGAGTAAGTTTGAGAAGAAATGTGATGAAGGGTCCTCGCCTGGATACTCCTCAACATGCAAAGCATATAATATATAACAAGACACATGGTATAGTTGAGGAAGTACATGATGTTGAGTTTGATGAAACAAATGGCTCTCAAGTTGAAAATGAGAATTTGGATGATGTGAGATGTGCCAACCTAGATGAAAAATGAAGTACATGGCTATTGGTGATGTGAGACCAAGGGAAGTGCGAGAAGAACACGATGAAGATTCAACTAGAGTTATCCCTCCAACTAGTGTGCAAAATGAAGATCAACCAAGTGCTAGTGGCTCTCAAAATCATCAAGACAAGTGCAAAATCAAGCGACAAGTGCTAGTCCAACCCAAGTGGCTCAACCAAGTTGAAGTAGTCAAGTGCAAAGTGTACAACCAGTTGTGCATCAAGCTATTGCAAGGGATCACCCATTGGATCAATTAGTTGGTTGTTTGAGAAGTGGTGTGCAAAAAGGTCAAGGCTTGCATCCATTTGGTTGAAACATATTTTGACAACATTTCTTGGGAATACCTTCCCCATGGAGTAGGCAATCTATTTGCAAAATTTCACAAATTTGGAGCTCATTTGCTTGGGTTTGCCTTTTTCCATAATAGTTTTAAGCTGAAATCTTCAAAATCAGGTGACCTAGTTTTTAGAATCCGTGTGAACCAAAATTCCTGGGTATCCTAGTTTTTGCAATTGAAATGACCAGGTTTGTATAAAGTTCGTGTGTTTGTGTCATGTTTCGCTTAGTTGGCTTCTGCACCTTTCTAGCCTTGTTCCTAAGATCACTATGCGATATTATCTTGACGAGGGCTACAAGAGTGCTTGAGTTGATATTGGGAGATAGCTAGCATATCAATCGTGTGCTTGGTGAGAAAAATTTGAGACTCTGATTCACCTACTTGATCGCCTGTTCTGGTCCTTCACTTCAAAAATATTCATTTTACGTAATTTGAAGGGCTAGCTCATGTTGGACTAGTATTCTAACCAAGTTTAATGGGATAGTATACTAACCAAGTTTTAGTCCTCCTCAACTGAAACATTATTTGTTTGTCATTTTGTTTTTTTTTTCCAAAGTTCACTTATTTCATTACACTTCTTTGTAAGTGACGCATATGAGGAAACTAAATATCAATGGCACATTTTTGCATTCCCATATAATACATTTCATATCTAAGCTACCCCTCACAAGTCACAAGTGAATTGGAGATCCTATATTGAGAGTCGTCAAATCGACAGATGGCCTATAGCAAATTAAATAAGAAACACGTGCCCGTGACAATCTTCCACAAATCCATTCATGTTGGTACATATGACAGGTTCCTTTGCTCGATCTCTAGGAGGTAAGTAACCACATATGGAGTACCAGCAAACAGCAACCTCCATCCATCTGATTTGACGACACAGCTAGCCAAAATAGTCATCGACAAGGACTCGTCGACTACTAGACGACTAGATACATAGAAAGAAACTCACAGCATTTATCTCTCTTCTACTATAGCTTGATTAATATGATGTAGTCCCTATATTGTTCCAAGATGTATCCATCCGAAAACCTACCATGATGGCAATCGTGTCGTGGAATTAACATCCGGGAATAGGTCGGCGAGAGGGATCAGATCAATGCCGTCTAGTTTAAGGTGATCCAGTTTTTGACGACCTTTTTCTCGGGCACGGGTCGTTGACTCAGCAGAATTACAAATAGATCATTTTAAGGTGACGACCATGGTCTATGGTGGATCAATTTTGACAAGCGCTGTTGTTCTTTCCTTTTTCCTATCTATATCTAAAACCAGATTATTACAAATAGAAACAATGGTGTGTATAAGCATAACGGGTACGCTTTGTTTTTGTCTCGTGTGCTATAGAGTAGAAACAATGAAGCGCAGCTCATGCTGCATGCATGGCGACGAAAGAATTTATAAGCATCCAAGGACATATGCACGTGCAGATCGAATAAGGGAGCGTATATACTAGCCACAGTCATTGGCAGAGGGAGGGGTGTTGAGGGGGCCCGGCACCCCACAACAATCTGGTGTGTGGTGCCCCTCAATTAGCTAGTTAATCTATAACAATTTACTAGTTATTAAGTAAGTATCTATATAATTTAGGATTACTCTTTTTATTATCTTCTTCATCTCTTTTGTTCTTGTTATTTTTGTAACTTTTATTACCTACTGGTTGGTCCCCTATAATATACCCTAATTAGCTAGTTAATAAATGAAGTTAGTGTTTTGCTTGTTTATTCTCTCTTCGTACTTATCGACAACAACATCTATTTTATTTAGGATTTGTCTTCTTTTTATCTTTTCGTCTCATCTTTTTTGTTCCTATTATTACCAGGATTTTTTGGTCTAAGAATTAGATTGACCGGGTGGAGGTTACAAACCTAGAGATAATTAAATTGTGTTCCCAATATTCAGTGCTTTTTTGGTAAGGAATTATAAACTTTAAAGGCGCAGGAAAGGAAGAAAAAAAACCTTGCTAGAGAGGACCACATTAATTGGTAAAACAAGAGGTAACCATTTCTCTCAACTTCTTTGGACAGGTCCGTTCAGATGTCACTTAACTCAGTGTCCTTGCTTACTGCTATCGACACTGTTACATACGTGTACACTGATGGAAATGATGTATGCTAGCTTGTCAGGGTTCAGTACCTTTGCCTGAAAATATTACAAGGACACGCGCGCAGCCTATGTCGCCCTACATCTGCATTTGTATGTACGTACATACGTACAATTGGCTATCTTTTAAGAAGGGGGATCTAATCAGCGTCTGTGACTCTGAGTGGCTCTCACAGTCATATATATATAGGTACCTGAGGCTAGCTCATTGAAATCATCAAGATGCCGCAATTGAATTCGGACATGTTTTGAGCTAAAAATTAGCCCAAATTAATTAAGAATGGAAAGCCCAAATTAGCTGAGGTTGACCAACTAGCTAGATGGCTAGCAACTAGTTGGGGGCTTGATTAAAGGATTAGGGCGGGATCCTCTTATCTAGCTCTAAACTTTAGAGCTAAAGCTCCGAACAACTGGTCTATAGTTAGCTCTTAGCACACCTCGCATTAGAGTTTTAGACCTCAAAAGTGAGCTAAAGTATTCTAAAGTTTTTAGAGGTCTAAAGTTTAGAGGAGAGGGTTCAAATAGGTCCTTAGTCTACCTATTAGCTCTTTATTAGGATGGATTGGGAATAAAATTTAGTTGGTTAACAATTAGCCTTATGTATTAAACCTGTCCTTGGTTTGGAATTGCGACATCGACATATACTGTCAAGGAAAACTAATTAGCCTGCAGCAAGGATTTTAATTTCGGGTCAGTTGCTGATTCTTAAATTTGTGCTTTTCAGTTACTGTTTACATTATTTTTTTTTGTGGATTGCACAACATTATGTTATCCATTTTCCTTATCATTGTCAAGTTCTTCACATTTTGAAAGAAACTTCTCCCTTCATTTGTAATGGTCATTTTTTACTCTTTGCGTGCTCAAGATTCTCCTTTGACAGCTTCATATTCTTCTTAATTTTATATTAACAAATACTAGTGGTCAAACATTCGAAAGTTTGACACCACAGATCTAGGAGCTAGACATCATCCAGAAAAAAAACACGCAAGTACAGAATTTTTTGTCAGTTGCGAGACATGTATATATCCCCATATTGTAGGGGTGCTACTGGTCCAACCTGAAAATTAAGAAGCATAAACCTAAGTGGTTCCTGACATGTTTGCTTATTGTTTTGGACGACGGCTGGTAATAAGTTTGTACTTGAGGCAAGATGGACATTAATTAAGAATGCCCTAATTTAAAGGCGTGTGCTCATGCGCCCCACACAAACATTTCCAGTGCAATTGTGCTAGAAATTTCGTTTAACTGGATCCATCAATGTTATTAATGCATGTGCCCTCCAGCAGCCATGATAATTTACTTCTAGCTAAAGTGTTCTGATTGATGATATATCTACAAATTAAAGGGGTTGTTTATTCTAAGTACTTGGCAGAATGTTGCTCATATCTATCATCTTTTGCAATTTTTTTAACAGAAAGTAGTGTAGTAGTATATCTCACTTTATTTACCATGTAAGACATCAGTATTATTCTCTTTCAGCAAAAATACTCCAAGTTTCCAGTGCCCCCATAGTGATGAGAGACACCTTGCAGCTAGAAGCAGCCAATGGTAGTGTGGCAGCTTCAGATCCACACGCAGAGCACCACCCAGATCCAGCCACGTGCGGGTCAGCCACGCGCACGGACGGCCAGAAATCATTGGGCAATGATGCCCCGGTGATTGACAAGAAAAAAAGAAAGTCAAAGCCTAGGGATTTGGTGTAAAAAAAAGGGAGAAGATTACCAGCACCAGAGTAGAATAGCACTCTGACAATGCTTCTCGGAAGCAGTAAAACTCATGGGAAGAGGAGAGAAGAGAAGAGAAGAGAATCAGCGACAGACAGCAGAGAAGACGGAGAATGAAACGGGTGGGTTGGAATGGAGGCAAGCAAGATTCCCGGGGGCCTCACGTGAGGGAGAGAGGTCGTCACGTGACCCTGGCTTGGCGGAGTAAAATGAGACCACTACAGTGCTAGGAGCAGGCAGTACTGATGCTGACACTGGATCAAGTGTCAGTCTCAGATCCATTAATTAAATGATTAATTGGTCAGCTGGCGACTGGCTTGTCTGGGATTAGTTAAATACTGTATTAGGCTATTAGCAGCGAGCCCTACGAGGCGAGGGTAGTTTTATCCGACCAAGACATTCGCTCGCAGCCGCGTCAAGTGGAGGGCATTGTTTTTGTTTAGCTGGACTAGTACGCAAAATATTCTCCTTGTTTGCTAGCAACAACGTCAAAAGGCAGCACATAGAGTACTCCAGTGTGTACCACAGAGTGAGTATGAAGAAAAGACTACTTTTGGATTTATTTAAGCCCTGTTTTTTTGTGTGTGTTTGTGGGTGGGGGTTTCCTTTAGTTGGCCTGAATTTTGTAAAGCTCTTTTTTTGTTCTTTCTTCTTCTCTTGGATGTAATAAATATATTTGATCGCTCATACATGCATGTATACTTGATTTGCATGATGGCACAACATGCATGTTTAATTTAATTTAAGTTTTATGCATTAATAGTAATATAAACATATATAGGCATAATTTATGATTATTTAAATAATTTTCAAATGACATATGTTGATACCTTAGATGTGGATTTAAGAGGGTATTTAGTTTATTTTTAATGATGGCATAAGCGGTAATTTAGAAAAACTTAGCGTTACTTAGATAACTTATTATAATTGCGGGTGGGTAATTTAGATGCAAATTTAGGGGTAACTTTAATTTTATGTTCATAGATGTATATTTGGTTAATTTATCTTACTTTTTATATGATGAAGGTGGATAAATTTTTAGAACATAGAATAAGTCTAATGGATATTATTATCAATGGTTAAGCAAAATATTTTCTGATTTTTTAGAGAAATTCTAGGACTTATCTTTTCTTCTTCAAGCATTTCTCACGTGAATTAACATGGAGGCTTCGTTGAAAGCCTCCAAGTAATAATAATACTTAAAATGTTGTAGAGAGAATTTGTCTTAAAAAGTAGTTTAATAAAAATGCACTAGTCCAACATTGTTCATAGACCATATCAATGTTCAAAACACTACTTAGCTTATCTGTGACAAGAAGGAGTGCCTGTGTCTCTCTCTATCACTTGAGGCAAAATTAAAACAGTATTTTTAATGATGGCATAAGTGTCAATTTAGAAAACTTAGCGTTACTTAGATAACTTATTATAATGGCGGGTGGATAATTTAGATGCAAATTTAGGGGTACCTTTAGATTATGTTCAATAATGGCATATTTGAATAATTTAGATGCATATTTGGTTAATTTATCTTGTTTTTCATATGACAGAGGTGGATAAATTTTTAGAAAATAGAATAGGTCTAATGGATATTATTATGATCAATGGTTAGCAAAATATTTTCTGATTTTTGAGAGAAATTCTAGGACTTATCTTTTCTTCTTCTAGCATTTCTCATGAGGATAAACGTGGAGGCTTCGTTGAAAGCTCCAAGTAGTAATAATAAGACTTAAAAAGTTATGAGAGAATTTATCTTAAAAAGTAGTTTAATAGCTTGCAAAAAAAGTAGTTTAATAAAAATGCACTAGTCCAACATTGTTCGTAGACCATATCAATATGTTCAAAACACCACTTAGCTTATCTGTGACAGGAAGGAGTGCCTGTGTCTCTCTCTACCATTTGAGGCAAAATTAAAAAAATATTGTGACGATCACACCAACAAATGTTTCTGAAACCTGATGCTTGGCCACGTTCAGAAGAGGATAATCCTACTAACGCGACATTATTTAGGGCATTATGTGTACCTATAAGACGATGTGTTCCGCAGAGCAAACTAGTGCGTGCAGCCCCACAGATGGGTACCTTGAGATGCATGCAAGCGACAACATGCATGAGCCATATGACAGAGGAGAAGAGTGGGATCAGAGAAAGAATTAGTAAAACGGGGGAGACAGAACAGGAGAAGCTTCGAGGCAAGAGCAGTACGTAATCCATGAAGCAACGACCTCGGTTACTTGGATTGGATCCTATGCTTTGCAAGCTAAGCTCGGCATGTGAGAGGTCAATGACAGCTTAATCATGCATCATCCATCTTCCAAGAACATTTCGGAGAATGGAATGCTCTGTAGATTCTGCACAATTCCCTTTGACTTCTCGTCGTCGTCGGCTCCGGCCCTCCTCTCTCTCTCTCTCTCTCTCTCTCTCTCTCTCTCTCTCTCTCTCTCTCTCGCTCTCTATAAACATTCTTGGGTCATGTGGGCCCCAGCTGGGAGAACATCCGAGCCCAGTTGGCACGGGTAGCTTAGCTCTCGAGGTCAAGGGATGGATCAGAAGCCACAATGCATGCTGCTCAATGCACACAGCAAACAGTGAGCGAGCATGGGGCGAGGCCTATTCTATTTTGTCCCTCTCGCTCTCACAGCTGAAGAAGGGTTGGTTGGCATGTGCTCAGCTCCTGATAGATGTGCATGATGTACCTTGCCTTACCCTCCTGCTCCCATGCAAATCCCTCCTGCTGGCACAATTACCAGGAGTGAGATTCCCATGTTATTACTAGCACAAGGGTTTATGGAGATCATACCTTTTCCATAATGTTCTTGCCATCCCTCATGGTTCTCATAGTTCCGCGATGAAGGCCTGGTACGGAGATCCCGCAACGAAGGCTTGGTGCTGAGGTCCCACGACTAAGGCCTGGTGCAGATATCCCACGACGAAGGCCTGGTGCGGAGGTCCCGCAACGAAAGTTGCTGATGAGTTCTCGACTCAGGCCTTCTCACAGGTTCAAGCTTCCTCTCTTGACAAATATACTCCTGCCGAGCACTTTGACAAATAAACAGGAGAGGAGGGAGTGGAGAGGAGAGGTGGCTAGGGTTTGCAAATGAGTGAGAGAGAGAGAGACCCTTGCCCTCATGCTCTTGGTATTATATTAGGCAATGATATTTTACAAGCGACACCTTGGTGGAGGAGGATTTCATAAGCTACTATACCAACTCCTATTGGGCATCCTCAACTGGGAGTTGGCCCATATTCCATATGGGCTCCCCCAACATTCCCACTTTGATAGTTAAAGATATCAGAATATATGCTTGCCCAATCTTTTGAATCATCAATTGTCAAAATCTCACTTTTATAAAAGTTTATCTTAAGCCCAACCATTAATTAATACATGCATATAAAGCAATAATTTTAGGTTTCTAGCTCTTTCCAAACTATGTTTCAAACATATGATGGTATCATCTTCATATTGCAAGATGGCAACACCACCTTCAATGAAATGATCAATCAACCCACTTATTAAGCCATTTTCTTGAGCCTTATGAATCATTCTAGCTAAACCATCATCAACAAAATTGAATAAAATTGGTGAGAGGGGGTCACCCTACCTCACACCTTTGTAACTCTTAATATATGGGTCAGTGAGTGGTTGGGTATTTATACCCCTTGTCGTCTCTTCTAAGAGCCGCTTATTCTTGGTGATACTAGAACATTCTAAGCCTTATGGGAAATCTCCTCAACCACACCTTTGTGACATTGTGTTATTGTTTCTATATCCATGTCTTGGGGTGAGAGAAATTGAGTTATTGAGCAAAAGAAAGCAAATCAATGTCTTGAGCAATTGTCGAAAGTCACGAAACTGTTGAAGTATTTGTTACTCTTTGAGCTCAAGCTTCCTGGATGGCCAAGCGAATCTACTAAACACAACCCTTGGATAATTATGGAAAGTGGTTGAAAGAAACCTAGCTAGATTTTAACCTTTGGTGGTCTCTCATAGCTTCCTGAATGGAGACATAGGGTTCAAGTGTTGACCATGAACTTCATCAAATCAAATCTCATGTCTCCTTTTCATTTGATTTATTTACCTTGTGTTTGTCTTGATCGACTCAGGTTGTGCAAAATTGTGTTCAGTCACTTTGTGAATCTACTTAACACAATCCTTGGAGAATTCCTACTACCTCAAACATGAAGCACAAGCTGAGAAGTGCAAAGTTACTTGTCGTTGTGCGCAAACCCGTGAAAACTAGGTGCTCTTGTTTGTAAATGTAGGTGGCTCAATTTTGGTAGTGTTTGCATCCTTTATTCTTGTGCGTGATCAATTTGTTTTGTAGATAACCTGTTCATAGACGTCACCAGCATCTTTAGGATACTATGTTCATCATGAAGGTGGTAAACTTACTCTAATTTGTGTTTCCTGAGAATTCCAAGTGGCTCGGTTTTACAAATCAGGTGATCAAATCAGGTGACCTAGTTGTGACCAATACTGCTGCAAAATTTAAAATCAAAGAGCACATATTCAAAACCTTCCTCTAGGTGACATCTCGATCCTTTCAACATGACAACACATAGTGAGGGATGTTGTGGATTGCAACATGGAAAGATTGAAAGTTAATGGAAGATGATGTGGCATTTCATGGGGAATGACATGGATAGCTTACATGTTAAGATTAATTAGTGGGGTTTGCTTTTCTAAGATATATTGATATATAAAAGAATCCAAAATAGATATATTTTTATTGAAGTAATTTCCAAGACTAATATGTACTATCTTTAGGGGAGTTTATTTGGTTTGAGGAATGCTAGGTCCTTCGATTTCTACTTGTTGGGCCTTCCCATGAGGTCTCCTCAAGCTCCACCGCTTATTAGGGGGTGTTTGGGACTGCTCCACTTCACGTTTTTTAGCTTCACTCCATGTTTTTTAGTCAAACAATTTCAGCTCTATGCACTCTGTTCGAGAAAAAAAGTATGGAGTTGTGACAACACCTAAAAGGGTGTTCCACAAACTCTAGGTTTTTGTGGAGCTGCTCCACGGTGAAGTTTATGGAGCAGAGTTTGTGGAGTAGTTCCAAATACCCCCTAGATAATGCACTTTTGCCCCACAAAACAACATTACGTAGATAATAAACTCGAACACCAATGCTGGCTTTATTAATTGTGAACATTCCACTTTATATTCCCAGCCAGTGAACTAATAAGGTGGCCGGATCATATGCACTTGTTTTCCTATATATATATATATATATATAATGATATTGGCATAAGCATGTGAGCAAAGTGCAAATGAGGACTGAGGAGGAGGCCAGTGACCACGCATACCCATAAATCAATCAATTAAAAGAAGAGGGGGGGGGGGGCATCTTATAAAGGCAGGGTACAGGGGGTGGGGTGCAAGGGGGGAAGAGAGGATGAACAGTAGATGGCATAAATGGCGCTCGATCGATCCACCCCATCGGCAGGCAGCTAGCCAGCGGATGGCAGTCGATCGTCACTTAACTCATCCTCCTGCGTCTGCTACATATCCTTTCCCTCCCCCAGCATCATGCTCATGCCCTGCAATGCGATGCGAAACATTGGGTGATGGCCAGATCGAAGGCATTCATTCACTCAACCCTTGTTTAGTTCGCGAAATTTAGATTTTGGGGCTATTGTAGCACCTTCATTTTTATTTGGCAAATAGTGTTTCAAACATGGACTAATTAGGTTCAAAACGTTCGTCTCGCAATTTCCCACCAAACTGTGCAATTAGTTTTTCTTTTCGTCTACATTTAATGCTCCATACACGAGCCGCAAATATTCGATGTGACAGGTACTGTAACAACTTTTTAAAAGTTGGGGTGGAACTAAACCAAAACCAGGCGTCAACCATTCACTTTGCTTCTGGTCCATGCATGCATGTCTGCATACTGCGCACACACACACGAGGCCTAGCCAGCCTAGTCTAGGCTAGCCGTGTAGGGGGAGCACGTACGAGCGATGGCTGGCTCGGTTCCGACAAACTGTTGCGTTTCGCCTGCTGGTCTCTAGCCACCACGTGGTCGTGAGCGGATTCAATGCCGAGCACCAGCCACGGCCATGCATCACTCAATGCTAGCTTCATTAGATGCACAAAACAACCGGTGCTGATGGTGTTGCATCATGCATACGCATACACGATTTGCATTATATATAGTGCAATTTAATAATGTGTTTCTAGCTAATTTAATTTGTTAGAGTATTTACGTCCTATTTGGATCGGTAATGTTGTGCTAAGGACGTCCGGACGTTACCATTGGTGGGCCACAACACTAGCCCAACACCCCAACACTCTTTACTTGCGTATGCGCTCGTCTACTCACCTCCAACCATATCCACTCGTGAACCCATCGTCCATTCCTCTCCATTCACCGCACCTTCATGTCTGCACTGTCGTGGCATTGCTCCAGCGTGACCACGCTGCCGCGGCGCTCTCCACCGCGCCGACCCGCCACATCCTCTCTCTCCACCGCGCCCCAGCGCCACCGCCGCCATCCTTCCTCTCCACCGGGATCCGCTCGCCGTGGCGTTCTCCACCGCGCCGGCCGCCTTCACCGGAGCGGCCTTCTCCATCAGAGCTGCACGCCACTCCGTGACATCGAGCTCCGTGCCAACGAGCCTCCATTCGTCCAAGGCAGCAAGTAGATGTTGCGCTAAAAATGTATGTTACAAGCGTATGTTTTAAGTGTTTTAAATGTTTCAGAGGTATGTTGCAAGTGTTTCATATGGATGTTGCAATGGTTGTACAGGTATGTTACAAATGTTTGTTCCCAATGTTTCATTTATTTTCCAGACGTATGTTGCAAATGTGTTTATCTGGATGTTGCATATGTTTCACACATATGTTGCAAGTGTTTTATCTTGATGTTGCGTATGTTTGGAATGGTTTTCAAGTATTTTTCAGGTGCCTTTGCAAGTGTTTCAGATGCATGTTTTAAGTGTTTCATCTGTCTTAAGATGTACGTTGCAATTGTTGCATCTGGATGTTTCAAAAGTAGATCGGGTGTTGCACATGTTGCAATGTGACCCACCTGGTGCAGCTTCTAGAGGGGGCGCGACAGGTCATGTGGAGCGCAGACGCCACATGGGTTGGGCGGGGGCGTAGACGCCGCGTGGGGTCGGGTGGGGCGCAGACGTCACGTGGGGTCGAAGTTCGGGCGCTAGCACTGCCGTATTTTGGATCCATTAATAACTAATAGTTAACTAACTAAAGCTAGTTCATATATAGGTAATATTAGCTAGCTAACTATTAGTTGACTACCTATTAATTGGTGACATTTGGATCCACTAGTTAAATGAATAGTTTGTGTTTTTTCTATAATGTTCTTCCTTTTCTATTTGTTATTATTGCATTGTTAGAGCTCGTGACTAGAGGTGGCTGGGAGAACGAAAGTGTCTATTTTCTTCTTATTATAGTAAAACTGCCTAATTTCACCTAGGTTGGTCATATTTTTGGTGCCCAGCTAACAATTACCTGACCTATTACCTAGGTCCATTTGAATTCATCCTAAGGGCACCCACAACATTAATAGCTAGTTACTAGCTCCAAGCCAACATCTCCAGTAGTGTTAACTTTTAGCAATGGCTCTTTGTATGATTAGTCCCACATAACACTCTCACATAATCTTGAAATGTATATAAGAGAGCCTAGCTCTTGATCAAGAGCTAGCTTTTCTCTTTCTTGTATTAAAATATGAAAAAAAAAATGCTTAAATCTAGCTCAAAAGTCAATTGTTGGAGCTGCCCTAACTAATGTTTAGCAACTAACTATTATATGGGTGGATCCAAACAAGAGCTTAATTTATTCATTTTCTCCCGGCAGTGCCTAAACACGTTGAGGCCTTAGTTTATTCATAGATAAAGTCCCATTTGGATCAGAAGAACTACTAACTGTCCTTTGAATCATACTCCCTCCATCCTAGTTTTAACTAATTTTTATTTATTTTGTCCTGTAATACAAGGTGTGCCCTCTTCTAACTCCCTTGATGTGCATGTATCCATACAACAATTTAGTTTTTGGCCTCTTGGGATCTCCAATTCATACGCATACATGGTCTCTTTTAGAACTAATACTACTACTACCTGGTTGAGGACAGCTACTTGCATGGAGGAACATGCTGCTGTGATACCGACGAGAACTACATATTTCTTGGTTTTTGATCGAAAGTAGTTGTGCCTTATACATTAGGACAGAGGAAGTCGTACCAAATACAAATTCTTGCTTACTACAAATACACCCTTCAATTTTGGGATGGCAAAGGGTCAGATGTAGTGTAGGTGAAGGCGTGAAGCAACTACACGACCGTGATAACATCTGCAAAATATTATGACACCAGTCGTCGACACACATCATGGGTGGGATGTAGGAGGTGTTGTCATACTCCCAAGTACCTAGGTATGAGTCATCTTCAACTCGAATTTTGGTACCAACTTTCCTCTTATCATAAAACAGCCTACACTAATCTGTCATTAATAAGTAATACATTACTTTAATTTTGAGACAAATCTGGAAAACTATAATATTTGAAAAGACTTTTCAAGAATACCATTTTAGTGAGTTTATCTAAAATACTCAAAATAGTATTTGTGATCAGAAGGAACTACTCATAGTTTTGTTTACAACATTATTTACAAATCAAAAGACAGATCTTCTAAAGACTCCATGAATCCTCATGAGACGCAATAGAAAAAAAAAGAATTCTAGAAGTTCTCACAAAAATAAGAGCTAGGGCTGGACAAAATACTCACGGCTCGCCAACTCACTCGACTCGTGGCCGGCTCAGCTCGGCTCGACTCGACTCATTTTAACTTTTTCACGAGTTGAGCTGGAAGTCTGCTCGCTATTTTAACGAGCCAGCTCGCGAGCTGCTCACGAGATGAAACGAACCGAGGCCTATCAGCCCACGACCATGAATCCAAAAGATGATGATGCTGACCTAGAAGTGTACACCTATTCTATTGGTATGTAATCCTTATTTTCAGCCGTTTCATATGAATTTTAATTTTATAATTGTTGTGGTACTTAAATGTTGATTTTATGGATTATTTCCCAGGGAGAAGATGATAATGTTGACATTGAATTTGTGGACTTTTCTAAGTTTGTGGTGGCAAGGAACTAGTTAGTATGCTGGAACTACATGATCATGGATGGACCAGCTATGTTGCATGGTTGATACTTTTGATGAACCTGATATGTATTAATCATGTATGGTTGCATAATGGTGGACGTCACCTTCTAGAATTAATGTAGCATAAACATTATAAACATGGATGTCCTATTTTTTTAGTAGCTCGCGAGCTAAACGAGCCAGCTTGAGCTCGGTAACGAGCCGAGCCGAGCTGGCTCGTTAGCCTAACGAGCCACCTCGAGCTGGACCGAGCCAAAATGAGTCAGCTCAAGCTGGACCGAGCCGAGCCGAGCTGGCTCGATATCGAGCCCTAATAAGAGCCCATCTAATCACCAATTCAGTACACTCTGATGATCATTGACAACAATAGTAACCGGATCTATTCTATTTTCCCAAAAAAGTTACCCACCTATGACATTATTAAAACAGCCTAAAGTAATCCATGAATATATATCTAAATTACCCACCCCTTCCGTTATGAAATGAGCCTAAAGTAACCCCTACAATATCTATCTTCCTTCGTTGTTATGGAAAATAATCGAAAGTAACCAGCTAATCCCCATTTAAATTAACCTAAATTAAATATGTTATTATGAAAATAATCTAAAGTAAATTTGTATATAAATAAACCATCTTTGCCATTACCAGAATTACAAAAAAGAGCTTTAAACTTTCATATAAATTTCTCGCCTATACTATTATGAAATAATTTAAAGTGAACCTCCAAATTATTTTACATATAAATTACTCACCTATGTCATTATTTAAAACAACATAAAAGAATATGTAAATTTGCACCTAGATTACCTACCTCCTTTATTAAAAAATATTCTCCTCTCAAGTGGGTTCCCTTCCTCCATTATTAATGTAGAAAACTAAAGACTAAATCAAGGTAAACATGCAAATGCGAGCCATCATGCAGACACGGCATATTTGTATGCAAGAAGCAGTGACATATCGACTTCCATGTCAAGCACACATAGCTCAAGGTTTTAGCTAAATATATGTCAAACACATATGGATGTAGAATGCAAATGAGAAAACTACAAACTACAATGGAAAAGAACATAAATAAATTGGTACCTAAAGTATACCATGGCCAAATAAATGATAAGAAATCTATATTGGTGTTGTGTTACAATATGAAAAAATGAGATAGAGCAAAGATAAGAAATTTTTCTATGGGACCCACATTTATACATTAATTTTATGCCTTTGAGAATTACTAATCCATGCAGGAGCATGGGTTGGCGGAATCATTGACACTAACAAATATTGGATCCGTCAAGTTTTAAAAAAGCTACAAAGAATATTTTCATCTACAAAGAATATTCTAAGTGAACCCTCTAAATCTATATTAAAAGTAACCCCTAAATATTTTCATCTAGACTACCCACATCTTATATTTCTAAACAAAAATAACAACTTAGTTATAATTTAAATCACCAATATTTGCTATTACAAAACAGTAGCATAGTGTCCCCAATATGATAACTAAATACCCACTTGTACTATTATTGTTATATAAAAATTAGCTCAAGTAAGCATACATGTTGTATTCCACGAAAACCAAGTATACATGCAACATAAATATATATTTCAACAATTTAGAAATTGTGGAAAAATGTTTCCTTAACAAATCATGTACTAATTACACCAAAATTGCATTTAAGTTGTATAAATACTCCATAAATTATATCATGTATGCTACTATATTGGGAAAAGTTATACATTATTACTAAAATGTTACTATTTTGGATAAAATCATGTACTAAAATGTTCAAACTCCGACATCCATCTCAGTTTGTATTTGGCCTATGGTAGCCTATGTTGTGCATTCATATGAGATTGTGAAGGTTTAATCCCACCTTGCTTAGTAAGGATGTGTTAGACCAACATATAAGGCCTTATTCATAAAAGAATTATGTAAAATGGAAATAAATGCTAGCTAGAGTTTGAACTTAAGATGTAGATTATATAAAAGATATAAAAGAATTATGTTGGATATGCTGCAAATAATTTTTTTGAATAACAAAAACTAAAGTGCATGAGTTGCTTATTCGTAATATTTATTATACATAGAAGTTACGTTAGATAAGTTATGTTCAAAAATTGCTATGATAAATTTATCAGTTGATATGATATTTATGAATAAAAGTGGGTTTCATTGGTGATGTAGAAAAGTTGTCATTATAAATTGTCTATTAAACTTTTGTCAAATGATATATTGAAAATGTTACGATTAGAAATTGTGATAATAAGTTACATTCCATAAAATATTTTATAAAATGAAAAGATGTGGAAACAATTTCTTAGCTAAAAAAAGTTGGTCTAATCATTTGCTGGTTTCTTATGCATACACTTCCGATTAGTGGAACTTGTTAATAGTCGGTTCCTAAAAAGGACCGTATCCATTTATTTTTACAGTTTTAACTAGGTCTTCAAACAACAATACTAGTACCTTCCTTGGTGTGCACTCCTCGCATAGCTACTGCAACCTCGCTCTCTGTACTGTACAATGCCTGTGCCGCGCCACAGCAGGGAGTCCCGGCCTCGGCGTCGCACCATCTCTCTCGGGAACACATGTACGATGTGCAGCAATTTTGAGGTCTAAGGGATCCAAACATTTACGTATTAGTCTCTTCCTATATAACTGTTGTTTTCGTTTTCAGATAAATAACTTTGACTAAATATATATAAAAACATTAATATTTATGGCATAAAATTAATATCATTAGATAGATTGTTGAATCTATTTTCATAATAAATTTATTTATAGATATAAATGTTACATATAATTTTTATAAATCCAATTAAACTTACTATACGAAAAAAACGACAGTTATTTAAGAGAGGATAGAGTACTCCTAAATCCCTACCTCTTGATTAATACGGCCTGGGGAGTGCCGACAGGACAGTGCACGTATACCCATGCAGTCATGCGCTATGTATATCGTATATCCCTCTCTCTCTCTCTAGGGTATATATAGCTGTAATAGTAGTACTAGCAGCACCGATCTTGAGGCATCATTCCCTCTCATCAGTCTCCTTGGAAATTTGCAGGACGGTTGGCCGAGCATTCAAAGCGCTGCCTGCATGAACATTAACTCTTGTGGAATCTTGCACGCTTGTAGAGACGAGATGGAGTTAATCCGTTGGCAAATCCAGGAAACTAAAAAATGATTGATGTAAGAACGAACAAGATATACTCCGTATACAGGGGCTCTGTCCCTGAATAAATTAACTTTTGAAATTACTCTCTATGTCAAAAAAAAAACTATGTGTTACGTGTACTCGTTGAAGTGATTCACGTTTGATCAAATTTCTATAAAAATATATTTCATAATTAATTTAATAATATTTATTTGATATCATAAATATTAATATTTTAGCTATAATTAGTTAAACTTAATAACATATTAAAATATGACATTGTGCTAGAATTGCATTAAAAATATATATTTATAACATAAAACTAGTATTATTAGATACATCATGAAACATAATTTTATAGTCGACTTATATGATATCGTAAAGGTTGTTATTCTTTTTTATAAAATTAATAAATTTGTAAAGGTTAGTTCTAAGAGTGGAATAATTTAGGGACGGGAGGAGTACTCTGTATCATGGCGTTTCTTGCTTCAACGGATCCAGTCTGTTCTTTTCATTTCCCTGGCAATCTCTGTCTCATGGTGAGTATCCTACATATATATAGTAATATATTATATATAGTATTAGTAAAAAGTGCCACAGGCAGGGACTGGAGAGAATACGGTTATTATTATGCCTGATCGATGCTAAAAATAAAAATTATTTCTTTCCTCTTTATTTTACGTTATTATATTATAGACATCACTTAGGGATATACCTTGACCGTACCAGTCGATCAGCTGCTTTTATTATATACTGTTGTACACCTCATCCTGATGCTTGCACACTCCGCGCAAATGCTTTTGTTCCCTCAACGCCACTAGACATACTCCCTCTGTCCCCCATTAAGTGTCGCAGCTGGTTTTCGTACCGAAATTTAACTCGATTTATATAAAATACGTATAACATTTGTATCTTTAAATAAATTTATTAAAAAGTAGATTCAAATATCTATCTAATTATATTAAGTATACACTATAAATATTAATTTTGTTATTATTTTTTATATATATATTTAGTCAAAGTTGTTTCTCGGAAAGTGAAAACGACATATGTTTAGGGACGGAGGGAGCAGAGGAGTATATGATAAGACAACACAGCGTCATCATATATAGACTATTCTTCATCGGTGTCACACACCAAACAGCATTTTCCGGTCTTTTCGCGCCATCTAAATACTGTATACAGTTCAAACTAACTTGCTATTACTTTCGTTGAAAAAAAAACTTGCTATTACTTAATTTAGCATATGGCGAGGATACTGTAGACTGCGAGCATATGGCGAGGATACTGTATACAGGTCTAAGAGTATCTCTAATAGTATTTTTTAAACTCACTATCTAAATCCTCAATTGGAGAGCTATATTTGAATAAAAAAAATCTCAATATATCTTTTCACTCTCCAATAGCTTCTCTTTATCTTGTGCTCACTTTGAAGTGCCCGTCCCACTCTTCTTTTTTGGCTAGCGAGAAACTAGAAATAGAGGATGACAATATCGGGAGATCTAATTAGAGAAATTTGTTGGACTTTCTTTTCACCAGAATCTCTAATCCTATCAACACGGAAGGATATAAAGAGCCTGGAGTTGCTCGTGCGCTCTGGTTTTAGTTGTTCCAATCAAGATCAGACATTGTGGCAAATTTTTCCCCGTCAAAATCAAGCAGCAATGCCTCTTTTCCCAACGTATTTCTCGCCAATTTGGTCACTAGTCACCATTGGAAACCATTTATTAAATGATGACCCACCCTTTCCTCCTCCTAGTCCATGGTGGCTACCACCAACACAACCCATTTTGCCTCAACCCAACCACTGTCTCCGCTGCCTCAACCCGTGGTGACGCCATCGCCTTGCCTCAATGCCCCCACACTTGTCTTCATCACCACAAGCCCTCTATCTAAAGATGGTATCTCTCCCCAAGAAAACCCTACCCCAACACCTTAAATTCCAATTTCTTCATTAACCCTATTCTGACTAGTGTCAGGGAATGTGACCTTGAGGATTTATCGTAGCACCAACTCTTGTAGCCTAAGAAATCAACTGTTTGGAAAGGTCCAAAAGCACTCAAATATATTTTAGGTTTCTCACTACAATAGAAAACAATTTTCGCAACAACATTTTCACCAACGATTCATTAAAAACCGCTTGTCATGCTATATCACCACCGGTTCATAATAGAAGAATGGTGAAATGAGGCCAGGCCCATTAACATTCATGTGGCCCATTATGGTCCGTTATTGGCTCATTGTATATAAACATAGATGAGAACCTAGCCACTAATCCCTCTTAGCCAGCTAATCGTCACCTCCTTCTCATTCCCTTCTCCAGTCACCACCAAATCTCCCTTCTTTGCCCCTCCCTACCCAGTCGTCGTCCTCCCCTACTCGGGCCTCTCCTCCACTCACCTCCCTCTGCATGGTGCAGATGCCTGAGATCTAGTGTGCCCATGGATGCCGAGGACATCACGGATCCATGTCGATGGCTCGTCCAAGGGATCAAAGGGAGTCACTGTGGCGTGTCGTAGGGTGGCGCCATGACCTAGGGTGGGGTGTGTTAGGGCAGTGTAGAGGAGGCAGCAGTGCGGATCTTGACCACGGAAGTGAGCTCTTCATCCTCTCTCAATCTCCCTTATATATCCTCTCTCTCTCTCTCTCTCATATAACTGACAAGCCCCTACCGCCCTACGGCATCAATGAAGGGGAGGATGTCGTCGTCAATGAAGAGGAAGCAGGATTGGATGGGCTTCTTCGATGGGCTTGGTCGGCCTCTTCGGGGCTCACTAGGCTTTGTTATTTCAAAAACCCTTATCACCACCAGTTTCAAACCGGCGATGTTAAGCCTAATTATCACCGCCAACTTTCTCTAACGAAGGGTGAAACTGGTGGTGATAAAGGTTTTTAAACTAGTGGTGATGAGCTCGCTGTAGTAATGCCTCGATTAGAATTGCTAATACTCTAAGTCAATGGACAATGATAACTCTATTATCTATCTCTCATAGTTGTGTCTTATTGTGCTGTTTTTTTGTATGTATACTTTTATGGGATGTACTAAATTTGAGTTAGGGCTGAAGAGATGTTTTCGAGAGTTTCATAACCACCACATGCCAGGCCCATACATATTACTGGTAAACATTATTTGTGCAACTACATGGAGGTTGTTCGGAGTATTTTTAATCGGCTATAGACATGACATGGTAGCTAGACCTTATCACCATGAAGACCGTACCACCTCTAGCCATCACCTAGTGACTGATCGGATCATATCACACATGATGCACGCAGAGGATCCAGCCACACATGCATGCATGCATCCAGCCACAGTACGTGGGCCAGCACACAGGTGGATGAGTGGGGCCGAGGGAGTATGCTAGTAAAGGTGAAGCAAGACTAGATGGGGAGAGTTTTTTTTTTTTGATAAAGAGATGGGGAGGTTGGAGGAACTTAAACTCCCATTGCACTAGTCTTTTCAGCTAGCCTTTCATCACTTTGGTAATCTTTTTGGATGATGGAGAGGATCAATGGAAAGAGCTGCTAGCAAGCTATAGCTGCTGCTGCTGTTTCTGTGCTGCCGATGCTGCTAGCTACTGTAGGTAGGAGGAAGGCAGCACGCAAAGAATATAACCCTCATTCCCATGCGTATGCGTTCCGTCCACCCCATAGGCAAAGCCATCTACATCTAGTAGCTCCTCCCGTCCAATCAGTGGGAGCCACGTGGGCAGGACACGACCAGGCTTTCCCGTTCCATCCTATCTGAACACGAAATCCTGGAAACTAGGTAGGAGTAGTAGCAACCGCTTTGTGTCACATGCTTGCATGGATGGCCGCCTTTCCGATAGATCTCCATGGGATGGGTGTGGCAGCACCAGCATCGCAGCGCATGGCATGGATCAGGATCACCCCACCGGCGGCATTGCTTGCTATGCTAAATTGCTAATAGGCAATACTACTAGCGTTTGATATTGACAGGGACGGTGGTGCCAATGACATAAAGTGATGGTCATGTTTATTCCCAAACGACACTTTTAGCCTTTTAAAAGAGCTTTAGAGAGAGAGAGAGAGAGAGAGAGAGATTCGCTAGATAATATGCCGGTCCTGTCCTCGGAGTTGTTGATAGGAGCCAAATCAACAGAAAAATACTCTTAGAATGTGATTAAACAAGTACTACTGCACAGTGTATCTGCTAGCTAGCTCCAAACGACTAGCGGCCTGTTCGGGAGGCCGTATCGTATCGTGGATTATTTACTGCTGGCTGTTTTGGTGTGAGAGAAAAACACTGTTCTCGACTGGAAATTTACGATCGTTTACGAGCAAGCGAACAGGCTGTAGATTGTGTGAGGCTGTTTGGTTGGCCGTCTCAGCTTGCCAAGCCATAGATGCGGCGCGCCACAATTTTTCTGTGCATTGTTTGGTTGGGAATTCAACTTAGGCACCGCGTGGCCAGGGGCGGACGCACTGCAGGGCTGCGGGGGCTACAGCCCACTCCACCCCCAGTGGGCCGAATTAGAAGGATACCGGTCTTTCAAAGCCCAGCCCAAATCGAGCAGTAAATCGGCGTCAAACCCTGTCCTGAGCCAAGCGGCTGCACACAGTGGCCGTCTGAAAGTTCCTAATGGCTAGAGGGGGATGAATAGCCTATAAAGATTTCTACAACAATGCTAAACAAAATGGTTAGACAATTATGGGGCGAAACAAATGTTGCGCTAGCCTACTAAAATGTCAGCCACCTACCATAATTCTAGTCTTTATGATCTCTAGGCACACAAAGGCTATGTCACTACACTAAGTTAGTGAGCTCTCAATGACTAACTAAAGAGACTCACTGACCACTAGATACGACACAAGCTAGCTCTTAAAACTAATTATATTAAAGAGCTTAGCTACACTATGAATGTAAATACACAAGTGGTTGAGATGTTTATACCGCCATGTAGAGAGGTGTGCCAATCACAAGATGAAGTCAATTAATTTCAATAGAGTCCCGGTGACAAGAGGTGACACAATGATTTTTCACCGAGGTTCACTTGCTTGCTGGCAAGCTACTCCCCGTAGTGGCGATACACTCACTTGGAGGTTCACGCGCTAATTGGCATCACACGTCAAACCCTCAATAGGGTGCCGCACAACCAACATAAGATGAGGATCACACAAGCCACGAGCACTCCATTAAAGTACCTTTTGGCTCTCCACCGGGGAAAGGTCAAAAACCCCTCACAATCACTACGATCGGAGCCGGAGACAAGCACCTTCCTCCGCTCGATGATCCTCGATGCACCAAGCCATCTAGGTGGCGGCAATTACCAAGAGTAACAAGCGAAATCCACAGCAAAACATGAATGCCAAGTGCCTCTAGATGCAATCACTCAAGCAATGCACTTTGATTCAATCACAGTTTCACAAAGATGATCAATCTATGATGGAGATGAGTGGGATGGCTTTGGCTAAGCTCACAAGGTTGCTATATCAATGTAAAATGGCCAAGAACATAAGCTTGAGCCGGCCATGGGGCTTAAATAGAAGCCCCCACGAAATAGAACCGTTGGGCTCTCACTGTAGCCTAACTCGGGCGACCGGACGCACCGATCAGATGTGATCGGACGCATGCCTCAGCGTCCGGTCATCCGATGCCATCCACGTGTCACACCTGATTCAAATGACAGTCGCGTGATGCCAACGGCTAGTAGCCGTTCTCGCGCGCTTGAAGTCACGACCGGATGCGCTGTCGCGTAGACCGGACGCGCCGGTGCCAAGTCAGCCATGCGCGGGCGCCACTGCTACGCCGTGACTGGACGCTCTGCTGAGATGACCGGACGCATCTACGCCTGGAATCCAGTCACTTCCAGAGAGGTTCTAGAGCGGCCAAATCATGACCGGACGCGTTCGGTGCATCTCGACCGGACCCTTCACAGCGTCCGGTGCAATACCCTAGTTTACACTGCCTCGGCCTCTACTGACCGGACTCACAAGCTTGCGTTCGGTCACTGCGAGAGCAGCGTCCGGTCAGTGAAAATCAGTGCCAGTCACATCCTTTACTTCACTAACTTCTCCACCCTTGCTCAAATGTGCCAACCACCAAGTGTATCACCTTGTGCACGTGTGTTAGCATATTTTCACAAATATTTTCAAGGGTGTTAGTACTCCACTAGATCTAAATGCATATACAATGAGTTAGAACATCTAGTGGCACTTTGGTAACCGCATTTCGATATGAGTTTCACCCATCTTAATAGTACGGCTATCGATCCTAAATGTGATCACACTCACTAAGTGTCTTGATCACCAAACCAAAAGGCTCCTATCAAATTTCACCTTTGCCTTAAGCTTTTTGTTTTTCTCTTTCTTCTTTTCCAAGTCCAAGCACTTGATCAGCACCATGGTCACACCATCATCATGATCTTCATCATTGCTCCACCACTTGTAATAGTGCTACCTATCTCATGATCACTTTGATAAACTAGGTTAGCACTTAGGGTTCATCAATTCACTAAAACCAAACTAGAGCTTTCACCGTCCCATGCCCCGTACCCGTCCTAACGGCTTGTCCCGACACGTGACGCACTGTCCTCTCCGCCGGCCTACCCTCCGCCCACCCGTCCCCTGCCCAGCTACCCGCTTGCCCCACCACGGCGCCACCCGGAGGACAGCTGCACCGCCTCAGCCCTCCGACCCTCCTCCTCAACCCTTGGCCAGTGCCCAGTGGCCACAGCCAGCCACGGAGCCGACCAGCTAGACAGGCGGCCGCCCAGGCGCCCACGACCAACGTCTAGCCGCCCAGGTTCCAGAGCCTTCTGCTGTGATTGAGCCACTTAGGTGAATGTTGTTCGCTTGTTCCAATTTTTTGTTTTCATTATTCAATGATTTGGTTATTTCACTTTGTAATAGTAGGGCATAATAATAGATTAGAACGGAAATATATTATGCTAAGAAAGACGCTTCAAAGATTGCAACTAATGAGAGTCGGATTGAGTAAAGAAGACCGCACATTGAGCTTGATATGAATGATATAGTTGCTGATACGGGGCTTAGAAAGCCAACTAATATTATCTTGCTTTTTGAAGAACTATGACATTTTTATTTTTGTATGTAGATTTGGCAATGCCGATCCAAGTGGTGTGTAATTGTGAAGACATATTTGATCATTTAGTTATTGGAAGCTCTTTATTAGGTACATTCCTATCATTAATGATGTATTGTTTGATTGAGCACTTTGAATTAAGCGTTATTTGTTATATTTATTAGTCTATGGCTAGTATGATTTCTAGCCTTCTACTCCATCCGTTCCAAATTATAAGACGTTTTGTTTTTTCTAGATATGTTGCATTTGCTATGCGCATAGATATACACTATGTCTATATACATATAGAAAAACTAAAATGTCTTATAATTTAAGATGGATTTAGTATTATTTAGGCCCCCCACCCCTTGGTCTTTTTCTAGATCCGCCACTGCGCGTGGCTACTAATGGCCGGCATCCAAACATCCTCGGTATTGTTTGCTATGGAACTGAAACCATACAGTGAGTATAGTGAATAATAAGCGAATTACTGTATTCATTCTATGAGTATATATAAGAGTGAGAGAGAGAAAGGCCACAGATGGAGAGCACAGGAAATAGGTCCATAGGACATCCGGTGAGTGGGCACCCGTCAAAAGGCATCGACATTAGGAATAGTAACAGTGTCACAGTAAAATAACGTTGCCCAAGATGGGGATGGCAAGGGAGGCCAGCGCTGAAAGAAGACACAGAGCGCGAGGAGGTGAGGTGGACGGACGAAGAGCGAGAGAGACAGGCAATCGCATTGAAGCTGCTGTCAGTCGCCCACAGAGTATTTTTTTTACTGCTTTCCTCGACTATGACTTCTCTTTGTCAGACGGATTGCTGCTGCTGCCTGGACCTGGTGCCTCCTACTACTGCCTTCTGCTCACGGAGTGATTGACGACGAACAAGAGAGCCGGCGACCGACCGACCGACTCGCTGGGCCGTGCCAGCAGCAGGGAGTAAAAGAGCAACATCTCTGATATAAATACGCACAGTTATGTACAGCACAGTCAGAGAGAGCGTCGGAGGAGAGAGAGAGGCCGTGCGAAATGATTCTGTAATCCATTGCTTTATGATTGAGCTCCGCCTTTCCCTGCCAGCCACTGCTCCCTCTCTCTCTCCCTCCTCCTTTTCCTCTCTCTCTCTTTGTTTTTTTGACGCTGACACAAAAGAAGTCATGATGTCCTTATGATAGATGTGCATGTAGCAGTATGACCGATTGCTGCATTTTCTTCCTTCCTTCCTTCCTTCCTTCCTCGGGTCCTTTCTCTCTCCCTCTCTGTGTCCTCGTTGCCCTGCCCGGCTGTCTGCCTGTGGAAAGGACCGGTCCCGGACGTGGGGCCCAGCTGCCAGTCCGCTGTGCGTGCAACCCACTGCTGCCTGGTCTCTCCTCGTCCATCCATGTCAGCGCTGAGCTGCTAGGCCTGGGCGCTTGCATTGCATTGCATGCATGGCTCTTCCTCTTTGTTAACAGCTGGCCCCTCTCTACTCACTCTCTCAGTCTCATGGTACTACTAGTACTGTGTATACTATGAGTACTATGTTACGACGACGAACCATTTGACAGAACAAGAACAAGTAGCTTTACGTACTGCTATTTTTTTTAAGGAACTGAAATTTTTATCAGAAACAAATAGAGAGGACGCAGGAGGTCATGTAGTTTCAACTCTGCAAATAAAACTGCTGCTTCCAGAGATTATGTAAGCTATAAAAATGTATCTCATAATGAATCTGATGATACTTATATAGTATCTTAAAATGCATGGTTTCACTCAGTATGTATTATGTTAGCTAGAATTCTATCCTTTATTGGACGGCGGGAGAGTATATGTTTTGCTAAACAAAAATACACGAGTACTAGTATGTAGTACTGGTATTATATAAGATAACAAGTGTTGTGAATGAAAGAGGCAACTAGCAGGAGTGAGTGACTATAGTGAGAGAGGTGATGGCCTGGGCAGGCAATGTGTAGTGTCATCTCAATAATATCATTCGGCAGCAGCTGCACAAACAGTATCGGACATAAATGTGCTTTTCCTCTCCTTCATGCTCCTCTGTTCTTTGTGTTCAGCATCTCGATCGCATTGTTCATTGTGTGTTGGGCTGTTGCATTGGCCCAGCAGCGCATGCACGCCAGGACCCACCGCACAGATAGATCGATATGATGTTACCGGCCAATGTGTGCTGGCAAGTGCGTTGAAGGAGAGAAATGGCTGTAAGCTAGCACACATACAAGTATATACATGCCGTATGTATGTGGGTTAGTTACTGAAGTGACAGCTGCTCACTGTGCGCTTTCCTTGATTTTGGGGGTGGATTTACTTGCTGATTGAGCACACGAGCTGATGTACGTACAACCGAGAACCGACCCACTTCCAAGTCCCGTTTCCCTAAAAGTAAAATCTCACCCACGCACCCAATTTCCAGTTCATTCTCTTTCTCTTGGATTTGACCCTATTATCCATTGGTTAACCCGTCTAGCTAGCAGACCCCATACTCCTATATATGTACTACTACTTGAGGAGGTAGCTGTCAGTCTGTACGTCAAGTATTGAGATGATCAAAGGGAATTATATTAATAATTAGGGTACATATATATAATATAAGAGGAAGACCACAGAGGAAGAGGCGCATATATAAGATTATCAATTCCACAAAGACTGGAGCATCATTATTATTATTTTTCGCATTGAATTGAAAAAACACTCGGACAAAGGAATAATTCACTCTTCAGTACAGTCCTTTTTTCCCCTTTTATCGATCTCTTCAGGACAATGTTGATGGCGCGAGGTAAATAAATTAAACAAACTGAGAAAATGAAAGCGGCCCAGATAAAAGGCCATACCTAATGGGCCGGCCCACAATGTAAGCCGGCCGGCGGCCTCGTATAGACTCGGGCGCATTATCCGCTCAAAGGTTTCAGGGAGAGGCACAGGCAGCAGCAAGTCGGCAGCAGCACAACAATGCAAGCCAATGTAGCAGATGGCGATGCGCGTGGGTTGGGTGGCAGGAACCCATATATATAAGAAGATGCTACTACTAGATTACTACCCACCATAAAAAAATTCATCACAATTAGACTATAGAACTGTAGCTATGAATTATTCTATTTAATTACACAAAAACATATATCTAAAGCCATAGCAAAAACTTTGTTCTAAAGCATACCATATTATACGTTCACTGTGTAGATCTACTCATGTGGAGTCCAACAAAATTGGATTTTTTATTTTATGGTTTTTCTGTGATTTACTATGATTTTTTAAAGATTCAGCCAAAATAAATAAAAAAGAAATAGACAAAACCACCTTCAAAACTGCTTATAACAGCGACAGGGAGGTAAGATGAACGGTTTTAAAAGTTGAGGGAAATGTTTTGCCCGATTTTGAAGTTCAGGGAGGAAAAACAGACTTTCGCAAAAGTTGAGGGAGGTAATGTAGACTTTTTTCAACTAGAAATGCGCGCGGCGTTGCCGCGCTTACTCTGCATGGGGCCAGTGGTGTTCGACACTAATGCTTTGTCTGATCTTAAGACATATTAAAACATATATATTGTATGCCTGAATATTGCAAATGGAGTAGCATACTCTTGGTGCAATTATTTGAGCCAAGGGAGCAAAAGGCAGGTGTACACATATTAACATATAATAAAATGCCTTGATCCGGAAGGTAGCAAAAGTTAACCACCAGCATAAATTTTACTGTCCGAGACTTGTTGTTGTCTTTGAAGTCTCTAATTATGTCCATGTGCAGAGGAACCTTACAACTCTAATTTTTGCAACAAACTGGGCAATTGTTCATAGAATCATCCTCTGATAAATGTCGATATTTGACTCAGTGTAACAAAGTAACCAAACACAAACCGTGAAAATCTTACTAGGAATCCATAAATGAAAGTCGAAGTAGATAGACACCAATATTGGTGACTGAAAGTAATAGGTAGTCAAATGCAATCACAGGTGGTCGATACAAATGGTTTTACATGGGCACAAATCAGTGCCTAATGTACTTTACATAGGATCTTCATCTCTGTTTAAAAGCATGCCATTAAATGCAATCTCAAGTGATCAACAATTCAACCCAAATGATTTTATGAGTGCTTTTAAAAATGCGCTTGACATAGTATCTGTCCCTCCTAGACCCTAGTTTTTTTTTTGAAACAATGGCAGAAGCTCTGTCTTTCAATTAAGACGAATGAAGTTTATATACAAGCAAAAGGTAGCCAAGCGTGGCGCCAAACACCACGAAAGGTTACCCACCCACGCAACGTGACAGAGTACACACTACCATGAGTCATCGTTGCCGAGCATAGTTGCAAAGCAGCTAGCAGCTCCGACTTCCCAGGCACTGTAATGATGGAACATGTTTTAATCTTCAGTGTCTTTTTGTTTCTGCAAAATTCAGCAATTAAGTTTTTTAATCAAGAACAAGGCATGGCCGAGAGGAAGATTTCAGTGATGCAACTTCAGTATCATAGTGCAAAGACAAGCATTGTCCAGGTCAGCTTCACTGTCCTTTATACTCTCCGATTCATCATCATCCTTGTTTGACCTGTCACGACGATGGGACGATAGCTTGAAATACAAAATGGCATAGGCAAAAATAATCATTCACATATGATCACACCAAGAAGCAATCAGTTTTTAGATGCAGTCTACTGTTAAAGAAAATACAAGTTAGCATCAACTGACAGGAAAAGCAAAGTTCCAGGAGGTAAGCTAGAACTTAACTCTGTTACCTAGGTTCTACTTCTATACTTGCTAAACCAATCCACTTTCATAAAAAAATCGGCTGTAGATCAGAGTATGGTCCTTAGTCAAATCATTCAATAGGGCATAAGTGTGGTTGTAATGAAAAAAATAGTGTTTTAACCACAAGATCATATTATTCTGCCTATATCTATTTTCATGACAAATTCTCTCAGATAACCCGAAAAATTATATAAAATTCTAAATGATACTGGAGTTCGTACTATCACATAAATAGAAACAAATCTTAGTTTTCATATATGACATAAATGATCAGCCATCATCCAAATCAGTCATATTCATGAGATCAATCTGAAAATTTATACCAAGGTCAAGAAAGTAGTGGCACCTGCTGCTGCAACATGAGTACGACTACTCCCAGCAAGAACAAGTTGCACAATTATCAAATTAGCAACCATCAAAGCAATAACATCATTAGCATCAACATGTGGTAATTAAGGTTGAAATTTAAGAGTTCAAGGGGCTTTTTCGCTCCTCGCACGAATGCCTTCTAGTTCTAGTGCAAATATCTTAAGAATATATGCAGAATATAAATAATATAAATAAGAAGAAGAGAATTCGACAATTGCAAATTGTCTGAAACTAAAGAAATAAAAAATTTGATGGTAAATTATGGCATAGTTAAGTATTTATTGATTTTGGTAAAATGTAGGCAACTGTGTAGTCCTATGTCAGCTTAGGTAGATAGTAACGTACCACTGTTGATACATGTGGACCTATTAATAAATCAATCAAAAAGGTACGAGGCTAGTTTTATTCCTGAATCTTGATGTCATAATCAAAAGAGAACTCTATTCTTCTGAAAGATAATACTATGAGATTTGCAATGTTCAGAGAGAGATATTGTACACTTGAACATGGACCAGCCAAAATAAGGCAACTAAAGCACATAAATCATTGTAACATAAAGATACACGTGCATATGGATTTCTCAAGCTAAGGGCATATCACAACAGATCCAATAAAATTGGTGTTGAAATATGTAGAGACCTCGGCAATTTATTTTGCATCTTTTCAAGTTGTGCCCATTATAATCTCTATAATACGAATCCTGAGCCATGGTTAGAGTAACATGTGCAAACATATTTTAAAAAGGTACAGGATTATGTTATGAATCTAACAATAGTTATTTTCCTATAATTTTCACAAGTTTCTGCATGGATTAGTGCCAAATGTGCAAGTTCTTATTAGCTTTTACTGTTCACCTTCTTGTCGTAGCAGCAAAACCATAGAGAGAAGAAAGGACCACACCTGCCATAGATCCACATCAAGATACGGGATGCGCAACCAGCTGAAGGAGCTAGATATAGCCATATAGGAGGGATTTGGCTAGAGATTACCTTGTTGAAGGAGAGCAGAGCTCTCTGTGGGCGTGATCTTCGGCAGCTGAGCTGAGTGGTGGCCAACGGTCAGGCGCCACCTGTGGCGGCGGCGCCCGTGCCCTAGGCTGGACGCGTTCGCGTCTCCTTGCAAGGTCGTCGCGCCCTCGCTGCCGCCCGCTCTCCCATGCATCGAGAAGGGGGGCAGGGTACCAGGGAGCACGACGGGCCAACGGCCCGAGAAACATCGCGAGCTGTCGGATGGGCATAGTAGCGGGCAGAGACCCGAACCGCTCCAGCATCGGACGGAGCACGTTGCTTGCCTGCCGGATCCAACGGTTAGTCGGCCTAAGCGGGTGCTCGAGCTTGGCTCAGGATTCGAAAGGAAGAGATGAGTGGTTAGTGGCCCGCTTCGGACGAGGTCAATCGACGGCCCTGCGGAGGCTGCGCGCAACCCGGCTCGGCATGGGGAACGCACAATGCAGCACGGCCCAGCGTCCAAGTGGCAGCACGCGGCCTGCCCATGGGCCGAGGCCCTCAGGCCTCAATGCATGACACCACAGCAAACGCCAAAAGTACATTCAGTTCCCACAGGGATCCCTGTCACATTCCAAGTTTCGTTTAGAAGCAAAGTGGGTTTAGGCGTTTGGCCGCCTCCTTTCCCTATTTAGGCGTTGCCACCAAGGTTTTTCTACCCTTTTCTCAGTGGCGGATCCGGGATAAACAAGCACAATGTTTAGTTTCAACCTTTTCTAAAAACATTGTTTACTAGAGACCTCTGTGTTCTACTCCGTTTGTCCCAAAAAAATATGTCACCTTAGTTTGAACTAAGACAAACTTCTTTTAACTAAGTCAAACTTCTTTAAGTTTAGCTACATTTATAGAAAATATTATCAAGGTTTGTGCCTCAGAAGAAGTTTGTTACAAAAAATATTTATTATCATCTAATGTTACTAATTATACATTATAAATATTAATATTTTTCTATATAATCTATTAAAGTTCAGTTCTTGTAAGACATTTTTTAGACGGAACAAGTACATGGAAGAACATGAATAAAACCAACTGGGACATAATAATGATAGGAAATTATTGATAGTGCTTCATCTATTTGTTGGACCTTACGGCTTATAAGAAATAAAATTATATTTGATAAATGACAACCAAATACATTTCTATAGGTTATATTTGGGGGACTTGCGTTCTGGACGTATGTACAGCAACATGAAGACCAAGAGGACAGGGTGATTCATGGACGCAATATTTATAAGAAATTGGACCTTATAGATTATAAGAAATTAAAATGTATTTGATAAACGACAACTCAAAACATTTTCATATAGGCTATACTCAGAGGGACTTGGCAATTAAGCAACATGAAGGCCAAAAGAAGATGACGAATCGTGCATATCGTGATTTGGAATTCATGCATGACGAAACATTTAGTTCAATTTACTTCATCCAACTATTTCACTTGGTCCACTTTACACCTTAAAAAAATCTTTTTTTTTTGTTTCTCGATGTACAAATCACGTTTTAGTTTCAAATTTTGTGAGGTGATAGAGGACATCATATTTTTGTGTTCGAAAAATACAATATGGATTTTCCATCATTATGTTTTGTACATATTGTATCTCTATTGTTAATTTATTATTAAAATTCATAACCTATCAAAATAAAACAGTGGCGATATATTTTTCTAACAGAACTTATGATGTCCTCTATCACCTCATAAGTTTGATAATAAAACTCAATTTATATGCGGAGAAACAAACATAACTAATCTTGTGAAGGGTAAACTGGAAGAACTCAAATAATCGGGAAATAAATGAAACCAAATATTAGTTTAGGGCTTATCTGAACATGTATTAAATTTGAGGGGAGTAATTTAAAATTTTTCCTAATATAAAAAACAAGAAAAAATAGCTTAGCCATGTGCTAAATAGTGCACTAGATTGATTGATTGATTGATGGACTAGTCCACGGTGAACGTGGCGATGTGCGGACGGGCCTGTGTCCTTCTATGGGCCCAAGTCTGATGGTGGCTGGCGGCTGCGCCCGACTCAGCTCCAGGATGGGCCGGGCCATGGAAAGGGACAAAGGCGCAGCCTACCTCATGAGCCATGACGTGCCCCAATGGCAGTAGAATCTGGGCCGGGAGTTCGGTACCAAAACAAATTTGCAGGTCTGTTTAGTTTCGGGCTTTCATTGTGACCTGTCTCCTAAGTAACATGCCCTTATTCGTAGCCTCGCAGGATGCTGAACCTGAAGAAATCGAAGAATCTCATCACGCCCTCGCATCCATCCAGAGCTGCTGTGTTTTGCGCGAGCATAAACCCAGGTTTCCAACCCCAGACTTGAAACGATGCCATGCCCAACGCTGGTCCTAGCACTCTTGACGCATTGCCGTGGTCCTCTGCAAGCTCTGTGTCTCTGCTCTTTTGCCGTGCATGCATGTAGGTGCCGTGTGACTGTGGCCTGTGGGGTCTGCAGAGAGAAAAAGAGAGGCGGCCTCTATGTCCTACGGATGAGTGGCGACGAAGCCCCCCATCCCCTGCAAACATCGCCGGAGATGGCCCTACTGCTGAGTGCAGAACATGGATTGGAGCTGTATTTTTCAAGAGCTGCAGGCATGTGTTAGGAGCACAGTGTCACCTAACTAAACCTGTAGACGGACAAGCATTGGTGCCACTACTGATCGAAGATGTCGAAAGGGCACTGGCATTTCAAGTTTCCTCAGCCCACACAAGTCTGGACAGCGATCAGCCAGCCAGCCCGCCGTCGGCACCGCAGCAGCGCCATATGCGACGCTACGTTTGTTGCGTTTCAGAAGAGCCTTGAAAGCGTTCGAGGCGGCCTGCATCTCAAGGAGAGGGGGAATCAAAGCTTGCTGCTGAGATGCAGTAAAATCGAGGGATTCATGCCGCAGATCCGTGGAAACGGACGCATTGGTGGATTGGACTGCGTGCTGGCTTCACCTGCCGTCATCGGTAGGATTGATGTACTGTAGGGGGGTCGCATTTGTGCCATTGCCGTTTGGACGGACACCTGCTCTCGCAGCCTCCCGTGAGCGTGAGATGGCTGGGTTGGATGGACACCAGGCAGACGATGGCGCATTGCAGTTGCACAGCTGCTGCCTGCTGGTCCTGGATTTTGGTTACCAAACCAGCCGTTGAGCAGGTGCCCACGCAGCGCAACCCCGTGCACCTGCCTGACCCATCACCATTAGCATATATTAGCAACCCGTGAGTGACTCTACTACTGTAGATTATTGCCACCATGCGCTGTGGAGCTCTTCAATTTTATCCACTAGTACTGCTACGATCACTTCGGGACTATAGGAAATGTTGTATTTTGCCTTTGTGAAACGGAGAACAATAAACAGGCTGTTCGCTGGGTCGTATTCGGCTTATAAGTCATGACTTATCAGCTAATGAACAGTATTTTTCTCTCACACCAAATTAGCCAATAATATTTTTAGCTATGGTTTATAAGCCAAACAAACCCAAATAAATAGGACGAAAATACACGTCTGTTGCTTTTTGACAGAGCATTTACTTTTACTGGAGATAATAACCCAGAAGTTGATCAGGAGTATACGTACTCCTATACACTGCACGCAGGAAAGGCCCTCCTCCCCCTTTGGGAACAGTGGCAGGCGCAAGCACCGCGGGAATCTCCCGTTCGTCGTATCCCCGAAAAAAAGATATTCTCTTTCCTTCCACCTCCAACGAAACGAATTTTTTACATTTTAGTTTTTTTTTAAAGTTTCTCCATACTTCTGGAGGAAAGATTTCAGAAAATGGACCCTTAGCTCGGCGCCATTGATGCTGGCGCCGAGCTAACATGTCTCGGTGCCAGCGTCCCTGGCGCCGAGCTCCTAGGCTCGATAGGTGACATGGCAGAGAGCTCGGCGCCGTAGATCTTGGCATCAAGCTCGACGGCTGAGTGACCGGCGCCGAGCCTTTATTACCTATGGGCCCCGCGCCTCTCTTCCTCTCCCTCTCTCGCCCAAACAGAGCAGAGCCGAGCTTCGCCGCCGCCACTGCCCGCGCCGGCCTCGAGCCGCGCCTGCTCCCGCGCCCCGAGCCCGCCGAGCGCCACCGTGGCCACCCCCCCCCCCCGCGCCGCGCCACGCCCCGCGGCCGTCGTGCCTCCCGCTGAAAGGTCCTTGTTGGTTTTGGTAATTGAGTGACAACCTATGTGGACTAATTGTGTTTATGTGAGATACACAGGTGATTAGTCCACAGGTACATGTGTATGAGCAACATATGCCATGGAGGTGAAAATGGCTTGGAGATGTTGCAAAGCTCACACATGTGATGATGAAGGAGCTTATTGCACATGAGACATGACATTGAGTCATGTGATCAAGGTGGAGAAGATCAAGACAAGACTTGGCTTGATGGACCGGTTGCAAGCGTGAAGGGCAAGTCGAAGGCTTTGGAGTGATGGACCGCGTGGCGGTGAAGCTTGAGCAAGACTTGGCGCATTTGGGACGATGGCAACGGTGAAGGGCAAGTGAAGTCAAGATCGATGAACCAATATGATCACGTGATGATATGAAGTGGATCATATCATTGTTGATAGTATTGGTGCATGTGTTGCATCGACATTGGAGGAGATGGAATGGAATGCGCAAGGCAAAGGTATAACCTAGGGCATTTCATTTCACCGGTCATAGGTGTGTAGAGAAGTTTATGACCGGGTTTAGGATAGATGGCCGTACTATCAAGAGGGGCAAACTTGTTTGCATATCGGTCATCTAGTGCCACTCGAGTGATCTAACTTTGCATTGTCGCTAGGATCGAGTGGCGTGGCAAGTTGAGTGGCTAACATCCTTTGGGAAATGATTGTGAAAATACTAACACACATACACATGGTGGTGTACACTTGGTGGTGTTGGCACATTTACAAAGGAGGTGATGTTTACAGGGGTGAGATGGGTTTGGGTCCCTCTCTCCCCGCCGAAGCCAAGCTTCGGCGGGATTTACGCTTCGGAAAAATAGAATGCCTATTTTCTATTGCGCCGGATGCAAGTTCTTGTGGTTAGCACATTGGAGCAAGGGTGATGAAGTTAGAAGTGAAAACGAAGTTAGTCGCGAAGATCTTTGGCGTCGATCAATGACCGACGCTGGATCTGAATGCACCGGATTATTTGGCAGGTGCGTCCGTCAGCCGACGACGACGACGCAGAAAGCTGGAGTGTGACCGGGCCCATGCGTTGCGTCCGATCAAGAATATTTGGGCGACGCGTCGGTCGAGGTCGGTACCTTACTTGGAAACGACCGGACGGCCGGGGTTCAAAGCGTCCGGTGGCGAGTTGATAGTCATTGCGTCCGGTCAAGTCAAGTGACCGTTGGAACCGAGACACGTGGCGTCTGCGGGCGACGGACGCCGACGCCCGGCGTCCGGCGTCCGGTCAACACGACCGGAAGCGTCCGGTCGGCCCGACCGCTGCCCGATGAAGGGGTAACGGCTAGTTTAGCCCTTGGGGCTATAAATAGAAGTGGCCCTCGGCCATGGTCAGTCTTGAGCACCTCAAGGGACTTAGTGTCCATGCTTGTGAGTGCTTGGGAGCCCTCCATCACACATATACTTGATAGTGATCATTCGATTGTGTGAGAGAGCGATTCTAGTGCGATTGCATCGTGAGGTTGCATCGAGTGGCACTAGGTGGTCGTGTTGCAAGCCGGTGGTGCTTGTTACTCTTGGAGGTTGCCACCTCCTAGACGGCTTGGTGGTGGTCTCCGTCGAAGCCCGCAAGAAGCTTGTGCGGCGCTCCAGAGAAGTGCTTGTGAGGGGTACTTGTGCTCGCCCCGCGGGAGTCGCGAAGAGCAACTTTAGTAAAGCGTGTCATTGAGCTACCCTCACTCAAGGGGTAGGTTCTTGCGGTGCCCGACGTGCGGGCTTAGCGGGTGATGCTAATTAGCCGCCGAACCACCAAGTGAGCGGTCGACACAACGGGGACTAGCGTGTTGGCAAACACGTGAACCTCGGGAGAAAAATCATCGTGTCAACCTTGTTCTTCCCGTTGGTTTGCATCCCCATTACACAAGCTTGCAATTACTTATATATATATCTTAAGCTTGTGTAGTTGCTCTTGTAATTAGATAGCTTGTGTAGCTAGCTAATTACATTCTTGCTTGTGTAGCATAGAAGTAGCTCCCTTACGTGGGTAATTTAGTTTTACTAACCTTGTTAGTCACATTGCTTAGTTTGTGTAGCTAAGTATTTGCGCTCTCTAATTAGGCGTTGGTTGCCTTGTTATTGAGCATTGCTAGTGAGCTTAGTTAGCTTTGTGCTTTTGCTTACTAGTATGTGTAGGAGCTCCCTTGTTACTTAAAGTACTAGTGGCATAGGTTTGTGTGACCTTGCTCCTAGAATTGTTTAGGAGAGCTCTAGCTAGCCCGTCACCTTAGTTGCTTTATTAGTATCTTTGCAAGGTGCTAGTGAACATATATAGAGGGGTGTAGTCTTGGCTAGACCGATTGTTTTAATTCCGCATTTATATCGGTTAGCCGACGCGGTTATTTTTAGAAAAGACTATTCACCCCCCCTCTAGTCCGCCATCTCGACCTTTCACCCGCGCCCGTCGAGCCGGACTCGCCGCACTGAGCCCCGGGCATCCCACGCCCGCCGGGCGCCACCGCTGTCGTCGGCCGTGCCATCGCCAACCCCGCCACCTGCAGCGACCGATCGTGCCATCGCCGGCCCCGATCGTCGGCCTGACCCACACCCATCGTCCGCTGCGACTCCGTCGATGTCCGCGGATCAGTCGTTGGAAAGGTAAAAATTATGAATATACAATGTACCTATTTAGTTGGCATTTGTTATTTACTAGTTAATGTGATGACTCAGGTAGTTGATTTAGTTAGTGATCTAGTGAGATATATATGTAGATAGATGGAAACATAGATACATAGGTACATAGATATAGTTAGGTAGCTACTTAGATATGTAGTTGCATATTTAGTTAACTAAATATGATCTAGCTATTTAGTGAGTACACTGTATATATATGTAGTTATTATCTTATTTACTTAGTTTGTAGTTAGAAAGTGCTTGTTAGGTACTATCTATCGTCTAATTTGGACTAAAGAACATGTGTTTCATTACGTGTTTGAACTAGATGGATAACCTAGTGACCATATATCATGGAGGCACCGTTGAAAGCGATCGCTATGGATATGTTGAGTTTATTGACATGCAAATCGTGTCTGTGCTATTCAATGATAGGCCTTCATTTAGTGAGATGGTTGCAAGTGCTCGGGAGGAGCTGCATTGCCTTGGAGATGATGGCATTGCAGTTGATGGTGTACTGCACCTAGGTTCTCCTCCCAACATCTTCAGGCGAATGATCTCAATTGGTTGTGCGGATCAGTGGGAGAACTATGTAAGATCGGCTATGAAGAGCCAGCTACAATGTTTGGACGCGGTTGTACGTCGGGTGTTAGTTGATCCCATCCCTCATGGGTTTACCCCAGCAATGGATCAGCAGGCACACATCGACTCTCCCGTTCCGGAACCTTATCTGCATGTGGAGATTGCACCTACGGTTCCCGATGCTCAGTCTGTCCCCAATGCGGTAGTTGGAGATGGTTGTCAGACTCATGTTTCCGTGGCAGATCCTCCTTATGAGATCCTTTTGACACAGAATCATCCGAGTAAGTGTCTTAACCGCATGGTTTTTGGGAGCTTACCCATTCCTTACATCTATTTCTTTCATTCTTTCCTTATTTCTCTACTTATATTGCAGGAGACATTCCTGAGAATGTGGACGTGCCCTCTGTTGCTGTGCAAGTGCACTTTGGAGATGGATTCCATGGCTCTAATAGTGTTGAAATTATGCATGATTCGGAGACATATGAGATGGCTAGGGCTCTTGATTCTGATGATGATCACCCTGTTGGAGAGCTGACGGAGAGTGATGTTGAGATGATGAGGCGTATCTTTCCCGGTCGCCGTGATCCTAGAGTTCACGAGTTCAGCAATCTTGCTTATTCCGATCAGACGTTTGCAGAAGGACGTGATGATGAGCTCCTAGAAGCTCCTGAGGCCAGTCCTAACATGGTAATTGAGAATGGGATGGTGTTCAATGACCTCCCTGCTTTGAAGAGGTGGTTGCAGGCTTTTGTAGTGATATGAAAGAGACCTTACAAGGTATTGCATTCATATGTGGAGCACCGTTACACAGTTGTGTGTGTCAAGGAACGCTGCCCATGGAGGGTTTGTGCAAGGAAGCAACAGGTAACCAGAAAATAGAAGATCACAAAAGTTGTTGGGCCACACAATTGTGCTGACCATGAGCTGACACTGAGGCATCGGCAGTTGACATCTACCCTCATTGGCAAGCGATTGATGGGAATTTTGCAGGGAGAACCCAACATGAAGGTGAGGACAATTATCAGAACCGTTGAGGCGTTGGATGGAGGTTATGTGATAACTTATGGTAAAGCATGGAGGGCTAAGCAGCGAGCGTGAAAGATGATATATGGGGACTGGGAGGATGGGTATGAGTAGCTGCGAGTTCTTTTCAATGCAATCAAAGCGGTGAATCCAGGCATGCATTATGAGTACATCCCAAAACCAAATGCATGGAAGGATGGGAGGCAGATATTCTTCCGTGCTTTCTGGTGCTTCCCTCAGTGTGTCGAGGCCTTTAGGCACTGTCGTCCCGTCTTCTCCATTGATGGTACGTTCTTGATTGGCAAATACCAAGGCACACTTCTTATAGCCATATCCTGTGACACAAACAACAAGTTGGTTCCTTTGGCATTTGCTTTGGCTGAGAAGGAGAACAATGACAGTTGGGGATGGTTCTTGAGGCTAGTCTGGATACACGTGGTTGGGCCTGGTAGGGAGGTTGGCGTCATATCTGATAGGCACCAAGGCATACTTAATGCCGTGCGAGAGCAGATAGAGGGGTATGCACCTTTGCACCATTGTTGGTGTACTCGGCACCTTGCCGAGAATGTACTCCGGAAGGATGGTGTGAAGGGTAACTTTGATATGTTCTAGGAAGCTGCTCGACAGCTTGAGGACAAGTACTTTCAGGAAAAGTTGGAGCAGGTCAGAACCGCATCAAATGTAGAAGGTAGACAATGGCTCACAGGTTTGATGAGGGATTTGGAGAAATGGACGAGAGCTCACAACGCCGGTGGATGGAGGTACGAGTTTTAGTGCAGCAACATGGCAGAGTCATTCAATAAGTTGTTATTGGGGATACGTGGTATGCCCATGAATGCAATCGTTCAATTCACCTTCTATAAGTTTGTTGCCTGGTTCAACGATAGACACGCCCATGCATTGCAGTTGCGGAGTGATGGAGAGATATGGGCTCTGAAACCAAAGGCACACCTAGAGAAGGCAAGAGAAAGGGCTGGCACACATGAGGTTACATGCTTTGACCATGCCACAGGGGCTTATCAGGTCGAGCATAGGGGCGGTACAACGTCCGACGGCGAGGTCCGAGAGTCGAGGATACATGTGGTTGTCCTCCAAGATTTCAAATGCACTTGTGGTAAACTAAGGCAGTACCACTTTCTATGTTCTCATTTGGTGGCAGCAGCTAGGCATCGCAACTATAATATCGAGAGGAGGATACCTCACGAGTTCAGTGTCGACACGCTTGTGCACACATGGAGCCCTCGCTTCGTGCCTTTCCGGGACCCTGGAGAGTGGCCTCCATATGATGGGCCGAAGTACATCGCAGATCTAGCTTACCGTTGGAACAAGCGTGGATCAAGGCAAAGGACAAGGCACAGGATGGTTATGGATCAGATACCCGAAAGAACGAGGCGTGGGAGAGGAACTCCATTTGTTACTGACCCTGAGCAATACGAGTGTGGCAAGTGCGGTAGAGTTGGTAACAATTCACAAAGTTGCCATTGGCAGATTAGTGAGGTGCAACTATTGGTTGATTTTATTATTTTATATTTGTTGTATTCATTTAATTAATTATGCATGTCTCAATTTATGCTTGTATTTGTGTCAATTACTTATACATTTCTAAGTTCATGTTTCATTGTATATTGAAATTCTAATTCATTCACTTTTTTTCTAGGATGGCGCAATTCCACCTGCTCAACCCGACATACTTGGCGACCCACCGAGGATGTCTCATAGCGCTGGGGCAGGTAATAATCTATAAGTTTTGTTCAAAATTTGGTGAGCGTACATGTGTTCGTGATGTAACAGGAGACTATGTGTTTATTCGATGTAGGACCTTCTGCTCCTTCGTCCTAGAACCCACAGTGGGTTCTTGGATATGCGGTACGATGACAGGTACACTCCTTTCCTGCAAAGAGCTGGCCTGGATGTCATGTCTTTTCAGGTTTGTTGTGGGTTGCCCAAGTTCAACTCAGCGGCCATAACTGCGTTGGTTGACAGGTATTAAATTGAATCATTGCCTTCATTCATGACCATTTGTTCATGCGATTGACTTTTTGACAAGTAATCTTGCTTTGTCTTTAATATAGGTGGCGGCCGCAGACTCACAGCTTCCACCTACCTTTCGGGGAGATGGCAGTCATGCTCCAGGACTGTCAGAAGATGCTAGGTCTAATGATTCACGGCAACCCAGTTATCGGGCAGTGCAGGTCAGAGGGCTGGACAGCACGAGTGGAGGCCTTCCTTGGGCGTGAGCTTGGCGAGCAAGGGGCTCGCACTTCTGGAGTGCCCATCTCCTGGCTACGGGAAGAGTTCGCACAGTGCCCCGAAGAGGCAAATGAGGAGACAGTTGGGTACTACTGCAGGGAGTGGATCCTACACCTGTTTGCCTATGTTCTCTTCTCTGACGCCATGGGTGACACTGCATCCTGGATGTGGGTCCACTGCCTCAATGACTGGGACCAGGTGGGTCACTACAGCTGGGGCTCTGCAGTCTTGTGTTTTCTATACCAGCAGCTGTGCGAGGGGTGTTGTCAGTCTTCGTACAACCCATCACTTGGTGGATGCGTGTACCTGTTACAGCTGTGGATGTGGGCTCGTCTTCTAGTTGGCCGTCCAGAGGTTCTGGCTCGTCGTGAGTGGTTCCAAGGTCAGCCTCCAAGTCGGCAGCCGACGTGGGCGTACCTTTGGGACTAGGTTAGGGTTTCGTACGCGAGGTTAGACCAGGCGTACATTGAGTTCATGAACGAGCTAGACACGCTGACGGCGTCTAGTGTAAGTAAATTTTATTTTCCATGCTGGTTTGAAAAGGATTAGTATACCATCTAACATCTTGTTTGGACATGTTGCAGGTGGAGTGGGAGCCGTACGGTGGAGATGGTGCACTTCCTTTTTAGTTGAGCAACGTTTCTGGGTTCGATGACGACTTCTATAGGATGAGGTGCCCTCTAATCTGCTTCTATGCTATCGAGTTTCACCTGCCAGATAGGGTTGCACGCCAATTTGGAGTGAGACAGCTTTGGCCTATGGCTCTGTTCTCGACTGGCGTTGACTTACACAAGTAAATGTTTTGATATTTCAAATGTCTCGTGATGGTCCATTTCTATTAATATGGTGACATGTACAAGAATTCAAGTAATGATGACATACGTGTAGGTTGGATCGTCAGAAGAACAAGAAGATTTTTGACTGGGAGAGGCACCACCAGTCCTTCATTGAGCAATGGGAGGAGATGCACGACAACATGGATGACAACAACGAGCTGTACACGAACCATGAGTTCAGGCAGTACCAAGCTTGGTACCAGCGTGCGACACGTTGCAGGCTGAGGGTACAGTGGACAGAAGATGACTACGCCGACATCGAGTCCTCCGACGATGAAGACACGGTGTACGATCAATCAACTCGTGTAGGAAGGCAGGTGGAGGCAGGACTGATCTTAGACAAAGTGGTAAGCCAATTACCTTATTTTTCTACGTTAAGTTGCACAACGGTACATTAGGCGTTCTTGGACCGGCATTAGGAGTTATCTATTTTAGTTAGTGCCACCTTCGAGCCGTATCACCCTTATAATACGTTAGATTCTTGTACAAAAGAAAACAAAACCTATTGCTATATGTTCAGAAGTATTATTACTGAGAACTTTGTTGCAGGGAAATACACTCAAATGCTCAGTTGAAGAGATTGAGCGCATTCGGCCGAGAGTCAGTGACGACTACATACTTGGCTTCCTGGACGTAAGATTAAAAATATTCTTTCAAACATATCTTTAATACGTTAGATTCTTTCAGTTAACATAGTTTTGTACAACAGAGGTTGTCACGTCGTCTACGCCGTGCGGCTGGTCGTTGTGGTTGCAAGACAGACACGACGCAAGACGTGTACGTTTCTTTCGTAGGAAGAGGAGGCTTGGGTTCCTCTAGCCAAGCAGCTACAGGGGATGGGGACGAGGATGAGGAAGACGACGACGACAACAATGTGGACAAGAGGCACGAGGAGCTTGGCCCCTCTCAGCTCCATGATGCTCCCTCGACTCATCCTACACCGCCTCTAGGCACTAGGCGACGCCGTCCGCGTGATCCTTACACTCTAGGTATGAGCGCTCTCGGTCACAAGGGTAAGGGCAAGAGTAGGAGGCAGTGAGGGATGTGGTAGTTGTTAGTATGCACTATTATGGATTTTATATTTACTTTTCTATAACTATTTGGGACTGTATGGATATTGTGGACTATTTGGACTGTGCAGGACATATTATGTTGGTTGTGATTTTCGTTGTGGTTGCATTTTTCTCCTTGGATGATTAAATGTTTGGAATATATAATGATGTCTCTGTTTGTAACTGTGGATGCTCCTAAAACAAAGAAAACTCTTGCGAATTTTTTCCGTGAATCATTAATCATACTACACTGCTAAAAAGGCACAAATGTAGGACACAGATTAACTATAAATTCATTAGAACGTGTATAATCCAAACGTATCGTACATACGCTTTGTAGATGAATCTAGGGTTACCAAGCAACAATGAACGAATCTATGCTTTTCAGACAATAAAAATAGACTTTTTAGATAGAAGGACAGCAGCGATTTATCACATCACTGACATAGTACTGGCATGCAAGGAAGCACAACTCCACTCTATCTCCACCATCCATCTTATGACTGTTTGATCCAAGGGCTAAGGTGAAGAGGCACACGGATCGCTGACATGACACATTGACAAGTCTCCATTCCTCCTCTCAACCTATAAATAATCACTCACTCCCTCTCATTCACACACACAACAAGGAAGAAGAACACTCCTCAACATTTTCTTTCATTGCAGTACCAATGTCTAGAGAGTCGTCCAGAGGGAGAGGAAAGGGGAAGAGAACTACCATTAGGTGGGAGGGTCCTCTTGGTCCCGATTTCTTTGAGAAAGCTCTTTATGAGAGGTTCCCAGTTAAGAGCAAAAGCGATTTCACCAAAGAGGCACCACTAAGAGGATACGATGAAAGGAAAGAAGAGTGGCCAAAATGCATGCATGGTGAGGACTGCCTAGTGCAGATGTTCACCGAGGGAATAGATGGAGGCCGTTGTTTCTTCAAATGCCCGCGAGCATGGGTAATTGCTATTACTATTTGTTTCTTCAATATGTTTCTCTTCTATATAACTTACATGACATACTTATTGTACTCTTCCTTGGCCGAAGAAAATTGTGGGTTCAGTAGGTGGGTCGATCCTCGACCTATTTATCCACATGCGGAGTACATCTACTACCTATAGGACCGTATCTTCGATCTAGAAAGGGAAGTTAGCAACGGTTACAAGGACGACGGACAGGACGACAACAACAATGGTGTCAATTCACAGGAGGCACTCTGCAATGATCCATATTGCACCTGCTCTAACCACAAGAACAAGGGGCCTCCCCCGTCACCCCCACCACCACCACCAACAACAACGGGAGGCTACTATGGAGAAGGTGCAACACAATTTGCTATGTGGCCACACTACTAGGATGACTTTATCTTTTTCACATGCCACATTTATGTGTTTGTTGTTTGGTTTAATTACCAAAGGCATGTTAGGTTTAGTCGAAGAAAACTTTGTACCCAGGTTCGGTACATGTTCTCACATGCCATTTCATGTGTTTCGTGTGTTGAATTATATAATGCCGTACGCCGTTAGGTTTTATTTGCAGCACGTGTTCATATTTCAATACGTCTATAACATTAAGCGGAATATTGAGACTATAAATAATAAAAACAACCACATAATGAAAAGTTCAATACTATGCCACATTAAACAACATAATAATACTAGAAGTACATGCCGACAGTACACATAGGGGCAAATGCACTTCCAAATCCTTAATCTGAAACATACTGAGTAAGCAACTCATCATCCGAGTACCAGTCCTCTACTACAACCCTGTTGCTGTGGCTAGGCTCACCTACGTTGCTCTGACCTGTCTATCGCCTGTAGTAAGCGGCCTCCGCTTCATCTGCGACCGTTGTGGCCTGAGTGAAGAACGCGTCGTCATCCTCCTCAGCCTATAAGCCCGCCTCTGCTAGACTGATGAGCTTGCTCAGTCTGCCAGTGTCTTCCTCAGCCTCCTTCGCCTGCAAGCCCGCTTCTGCTAGAGCGATGAGCTCGCTCAGTCTGCCAGTATCGTCCTCAGTCTCCTATGCATGCAAGCCCGCCTCTACTAGAGCAATGAGCTCACTCAGTCTGCTAGTGTCGTCCTCATCCTCGCCCTCCTCATCAGACAACACAATCGGTGATTGAACGGTGCGACCAACTCGCGATTTATGCTCATCTAACTTCTTCTCCTCGTACCTTGCATGAGCCAGCTCTGCGGCATGTTCCTCGCTGCAACCATTCCCTTCATGTATGAAATGCAATCAGTTAGCAACGCAATTATAATACATTTAAAATTAGGCAACGAAAAAAAATACTTTCAAGCACTCACTGGCACATAATGCAACAACATGCTCGTTCAAGACTTGCATCTATACTCTTGTCTCCTTCCTTGCCTCATTCCTTGCCCTCTCCTCCTCTAACGTCATCCGTCTCTACAATCCCCATTTGTTAAGCCCAACATCGATCGGGTTACAAATACCGCGTTGTCTAGCAAACTCACGTATCTTTTCTTTGTGATGTTTAACGAATAGGTTAACGTAGTCAGGTCCATATCCCCTCTTCCGTGCAATTACTTGCCTCTTCTTCAGTTCATCCAAGAACTTAGCTTGACCATCATAACATTCCCACATGCATTTTCTAGTGCTCTGTTCAAACGGAAAATTATATCATATATGTCTTAGCAAAAGAAACAAAATACGATTTCATGTTTACCACAAAAATAACCAACCATATCATACTCAACTATATGGCCGCAATAATGGCCTATTCCAAGCTCCGAAGGGACTAGGCCATAGTTAGATTTAACACCACATTCGCACATGACAGAAGGTGCTTTGTAAATTACCCTTTCTTTCTTCTTATCCTTAACCTTTCGCGGTTCTTCTAGCCATTGGTTCTTAGGACCATACAACCACTCCTTGAAACGACACTTCGCCATTGAAAACACCTAAATAAGTAGACATTAGTACATGAACACATATAGCTCAACATTTCAACACATACACTTTGCACTTACTTCATGCTTGTTTGGACACACAAACTCCAACGTATTCTCAGGGTTTATCACAGCTCGATCTCCACACTCGCACAGAGGAGGTTCCTTGAGTCGTCTAACTGCGGCTAGGTGCTTCTCCTTAGCCGTCATTGGCGGAGGGTTAGGGGGGTGGAACCCACCACTTGAAGTGCTCACGTGGATGTCTTCCTCTAAACCAATCGTCGAAAAGGAGGTACCTAGGATCAAACTTGTCTGCACCATCGATCCACTGAAAGAAAAAGCACCTCTCATGGTCCTACACAACAAGATTCCAACAAAATATTAGTTCCATACTTACACAAATAAAGAAAAAGGATAGTGGAAACAATTTATTACATTAAAACGACTGCATGTGTAGAAGCAACGCGCCGCTGTGTCTGGATGTTTCGATTGAAAAACATGGACCGGGAAACCACAGTCACAGTTAGGGACAAAGAGGTCAGGAGGGACGGGGCATCTTTGCTAGACGCGTTGAGGTATAATTCTCGAGAACGACCCTGTTTTCGCCAAAACTCCTCCCATAACATTTCTTGCATCTAACAAAACGGATGTAATTTAACAAATATAAATCAAAACATCACAAATAAATGTCAATGAGAACCATAACTACAATACAACCAATTTCTTTCTAAGAACCGAAAGTAGTTAACATTAAACCATAAACCTAGGGTTTCCCATTTGATGCACAACAATGAACCCATAACATAACTACATGCGTCTAGGTTTGCTAGTTTTTCCACGTCTTGGCATCATCCTACGGTTGTATAATACATATATTGAGGGATAAAATGAAACTCTAAGTGATGATGATTATTACGTTCAAAAATCCGACTAATATATACCGAATCGATACGAAAAAAAACTAGGAGGGGAGCGAGGATACCTTGCTCTCGAAGATCTACGGATCAAATCAAAGTTTCTAAGGTCCAATATGTTGATTCGTGAGGTAGGGTGAAGTGGGGAGAGAAAAAAAAACTCGAGAGGGGGGGGAAGAAGAGGAAGAAAGCTCGGGCAGGAAGGTTGGGCCGGGGTTAAATGGTAGGGAGCTCGGCGCCAGTCACTCTGGCGTCGAGCTCGGCGCCAAGATCTATGGCGCCAGAGTGCCCTGTCATGTCACCTACCGAGCCCAGGAGCTCGGCGTTAGGGACGCTGGCGCCGAGACGTGTTAGCTCGACGCCAGCATCAATGACGCCGAGCTAAGGGTCCATTTCCTGAAATCTTTCCTCCAGAGATCTATTTGTGAGAAACTTTCAAAAAAAGGCTAAAATGTAAAAAATTCTGCCAACGAGACGAGACATCTTCTCTCGAGGGGTCGGTCACTCACTCCCTCCCCTCCCTGCCCTCCGTCATCGCCACAGGCGCCCGCCGTCGTCGCTCTCATCAATGCAACGCTACGCTACGAGACGAGCCATCGCTAAGGCCATAGTCAGAGGCGTGCAGGCGGCGAAGGCCCCCTCTCACGGGTCCCCCGATCACGACACCACCGTCGTTGTGTGTTTATTTCCTCTCTTAAACTTGTCCCCGAATGTTTGACATATATATATATATAGACTATTAAATATAGACTAATTATAAAACTAAATGCATAGATTAAAAGTAATATGCGAGGCGAATTTTTTAAACCTAATTAATCCATGATTTGACAATATAATGCTATAGCAAATATATGTTAATGATGAATTAATTAGACTTAATAAATTTATATTACAGATTATAGAGGAGTATAATTTATTTTATTATTACTGTCGAGAGCCCGCCGTGACACCTTCGACGCGAGAGGCAAAGCGTGGCCACGAATTACTGTAGCAGCGATGGCTTTTCTTCTTCAACGTCTGCGCCTCTACGGCTGGCAATTCGAATCGAAGGCATTGGCACAGATATGGGTCCAGCACAGGCAATAAATACGACCTACTCCAATGGCGAATGGTACAATGCGAGGCGAGCGTCCATCCCGGACAATCCCCAGCCATCCCCATGCCACCGCATACAATACAATCATCCCCCGCCCCGCCGCCTTCATACATCGCGGCCTAGAACCTCAGTCCGCGGCCTCGACCGGTGATCACATGACGTCGTCCTGGGCGCCGCGGTGCCCGCGCGGCGAAGCCCGGTGGCGCCGGTGCTGCTTCATCCCGTCGGGGCCGAACATGCGGCCGGGGAGGAGCCCCGCGGCCGCGCACTCGGACAGCGCGACGGGGTACCGCCGCCGGTCGTGGCAGTAGGAGTAGGAGGTGTGGGCGCGACGGAACGCCGCCATAGCCGCGCGCTGCTCCGCGGAGGACACGGCAAGCGGGTCCAGGCCCGCGCCGCACGACGACGCCGCCGCCGCGGCGGCCGCTGAGGAGCGGTCGGTGGGGTCGACGGCGCAGCCCTGGATGGCGAGGTCGGCGAACTCGGCCACGAACGGCGCGTACTTGTAGTTGACGCGGTACCGGCCGCCCAGCGTCGCCCACGCCGAGCCGTCCCAGATGGTGGCGTACAGGGACATGGGCTTTGACGGGAACGCCGCGCCCATCGCCGCCGTCCGCACCACCTCCCGGAGCGGGGTCTCGTCGACGTAGAAACTGCCATTGCACATGAACAGCGGAAACAATGTCAGCGCAGCATAGACATGATGGTTATCGCAGTGCCAATCTGCTTGATGGACCTCAAGCATTATTGGCCAAAAAGACGATCGAGGATCCATATTTGAATTCAAGAACGTTAGCTTCTGCCGTCTCCCATGTGATTCCGTCACCTCCCTTTTTTATGACAAGAAAATCTTTTAGCTTCTCCTTTTGGCAAGGGAATCCGAGAAATGCGCATTTAAACGGGAGCCCGGATCTTGGTAACACCCCCAAATTAGCCGGGGCCAGAGGTGGCGACGCCAGCGCCCAGCAGCAAAAGAGGCAACCAAAAGGACGGCGACTCCCAAGGACTTTTGTTCACGAGCAGAGACACGGAGAAAGAAAGAGGAGAGGCGTTTCCTGGGACTGGGAGGCGAGCGAGACCCACACAAGCGCACAGCAGGCAGGCACATCCTCGTCCTCCTGCTGCGCTTCGTCTTCCCCGAACCGCGCCGGGCATAGCCGCATAGGGTAGTGAGACGCGGAAGACGTTTAACTGAACGGGAGACGAGTGACAGAGAGGGAAGAAACTCACATGATGCGGTCGCTGGTCCAGAGGATGGAGTAGTGGTGGAAGTCATCGGTGGGATCGAAGGGGAGGTCGTAGCGCTCCTCCCGGCCGGCGTGGGTGCTGCCGTTGCCGTACACGTTGGTCTGCACCCGCCACTCGCGCCCGCGCACGTTGCCCAGGAACTCGAAGTCCAGCTCGTCGTGCGTCTTCTCGTACACGTCGCCGTTCGACAGCTGCATTGCATCGCATCGTCTTTCAGGATAACATCATTGGACGGGTGAGAGGTCCTGAGGGACAGGTTTGGTTGGTTCACGACGACTCACGTAGAACGCGACGACGACGCCCGCCGCGTAGTCGGCGGGCAGCTTGATGGCGGCGCTGAAGAAGCCGTGGAGGAAGACGTCCTGCGACGCGAACCCGGCGCCTGAGCAGAGGAGGAAGAGGAAGACGAGGTTTCGCCAAGAACACCCCGGACGTTAGCGAAAAATCGCAACGGCGTCCCTCCGCTGCTGCCAGCTGCAGCTGGGGACCGATACGGGAGAAAAATGAAGTGCAATGCGCCCCCCGGCTCGGCCTGAAATCACGGAAGGGGAAGAAGAAACCGAAGGGGCAGGGCGGCTCACCCGTGGACTCGTCGAGCGTGAGGCGGACGCGCCGGCCGTCGCGGAGGAGCGCGAGGTTGGCGCTGCCGAATATCTGGGTGTACCCTTCGTCGAAGGCGAGCGGGCGCACGCCGTGGAGCGGCGGCGGCGGCCTGGCCTCGCCGCCGCGGGCGCACAGCGCGAGCAGCAGGACTACGGCGAGCGACAGCATCGGCAGCGGCAGCGGGGGAGACGAAGCGATGGACGCCATCACTCTGAACGGACCCGGAGCGAGCTCTGCTCTCTCTGCCCGCGTCCGATGGCCTCCTCCCTCAGCCCGGCGCCGGGCGGTGCCAGTGGGGAGCCGGTTTTATTGCGATGGACCTCGGCCTCTGCCTCGCATCAGCGCTTTCCCGTGACCGTGAGCCTGCCTGCTTTTTCCTCCTCGGGCCGCGCGCCGCGCGAGCGCTGTGCCGCTGTGTCCTGACAGCCTGACGTACGCAATCTATCCGAGGCCTTAATTAGATCGTAAATTTTTTTGTAACCTGACACTGTATCATGTTTTGTTTGTATTTAACCAACTTTGTTCAATCATGGATTAACTAGGCTCAAAAGATCCGTCTCGTGATTTATAACCAAACTATATAATTAGTTATTTTTTTATCTATATTTAATGCTCCATACATATATCCAAAAATTGATGTAATGAAAAAGAGTGAAAAAAATTAAAATTTGGATACAATCTAAACAAGGCCCAAGGAAGGGGGCCAAGCTCTCAGCTCTCTGTATATTTGTACTGGACGTTACGTATTTGGACGTTGCCTTGATGTTCTGTACGTAACGGTGGCCAGTTCATCGTTTCCGTTCGTCTTCTTTCTATCGTATACCAGTACGTGCCATGATAACAGCAGAAACATTTACCGGGTTACAGTTGCGGTAACGTTTCTTGTGCTGATGCCAGTAGAAACTGTTCAAAGTTCAGCAAATTTGTCCAAAGCCAGGTATTCGAAATTTCCAACACGAGTACTTGGGATGCTGCATGCCTGCATCCATATTTTCCAAGGCCTTGTTGGTTCCATGAATGTAGATAAATTGAAAAGTATAGTCTAGTAACAAAATAAGAAACATTTTCAAGATATAATTTTTAACTCGTGCGACCCAAACAGATCAGAGAAGAGGCCAACAAACACTCCGTTGGGTCTTTTTTCTCTCTCTCTTTTGTTTATACATGAACAGTCGGTTGTTTTCAGGGCCTCCAACACACCATTTTCAGTCTGAATTTTTCAGGTTCGAACTTTGGTCGTTTGGTCGGCTTCAAACACTCTGGCGACACATTCATGTGAAACACCCGAATATGTAGTAGATACTCCAGTCATTTTTTTTCCGTAATTGTAGGCAGCATTGTTGTTCAAAGTCCAAAGTCATTATTTGGCTAGTAAATAAAGCACCCGTGGAACCGCTCAATTTATATAAGATTAAGTATAACTGTCCCGTTAAACACGTTGACACGCACATACCATCACTTATATAAACTCAGTAGTTCGTCGAGTACGACGAAGGCCTCGATAAATCAACTTCACAACCAAAATCGTACTTGATTAAGCAAATACATATCATATACACAGAGTTTGCAGCGGAAATAATATTACAATAGGGTCGCAAGTAATTAATACAAGTTCAGTTTCAAATCCAATAGGTTAAAACAACATAACTTTCAAATGATTACCAAATCATAATTTTGAATCATATTGCTAGCTCTGATGACACTCTCCAACAAAAGTATAGATGAGAAGCAAATACAGAATAGACGAGCCCACCGGCACTTAGTCACCACCTTCAACAAGTACTAGATGGTTTGAAGGATTTTGAATTTTGAAAACATATACTTGAAACTGAAAAACTGAAGTAAGTTTCAATGTTACAAACAGATTTGATTAACAATTTTGAGCAATTTATTAATGTCTAAACATTGATCAAACCATCCAACCAATAGCACAGTATCAAAGTATAAACATCACACCAATTCATAGAACCAAAGTTGAATAAATTTTATTTATAAAAATTGATTTAATAATTCACCAAAATCTAAATTCCATGACTGATATTTAGGGACTTAGTCAAAATGGCTAAGTTTAAAAATCAGTATTGAATACAAACTTTGAGCTCAAATTTAAACATGTTTGACTTCGAAACACAAACAAACTTTCATTCTATATCAAAGAACATACTTTGAACTCCAGAGTTTATTTTCACAAAATTTTATTTGTTTAAGAAATTTTCATTCCATAAAATCACAAAGAACCTTAACTAATGCATTTATGGCACAAGGCTTGATGACTATGCATGATGATGAACATGATCAAGGTTTTACTAACTCAGATGAAAGAGACATGATTAACACTACTCATGCCTACTTTGAAAAAGTAAACATGCAAACAAAGTTTAGGTTAGGGCTCATGCTAGAAGAGTTAAACTCCACACTTTACCACCACTTGACATCTTGTTTAAGTCTAATCTCACTGCTTAGCCTGTACTAACACCTGAGGTGTTACAAGCCCTCCCTCCTTAACAAAATCTCGTCCCGAGATTCAAGGCGAAAGACGTTGGAAGGGAAGAGAAGTATGTCAGCCTTTTCCAACATCTGAGATAACACTTGGCTCCTTTCAACTTCACAAGAATGCCAGACGTAAGTTATTGCTTTGTTGATTCCGGATAAAATGTAGGTGACAGTAGCACACAAGGAATTATTAGGAACAAGATAACTTTCTGATCTTTAACATCGTTTTGTACCTAACTCTGTCTAGAGAATTTTCTTTATTAACTTCCACGAGGCATTGCTATTTTGGGAAGATCCAAGACAACATTGTTACTTTGGGAGGAATCCAAGATAGCATTCTCTAAAGTACCTTGCCTTCGGTGTAATCAAACGAAATTAGTTTCAAGTAAAGGCTAGCAGCTTCAGAACATCTGTTTCCGAAGGTTTTTCTGTACTTCATCCAATAGGAGTTTGGGGAACCTTGTAATTCTTGCAGGTTACTTCTCTAATTATCACGGAATATATATAGCTTCATCCATAGCGGACCTAGTATATCCAAAATTTTCAGAGCTTCACTTGGACACTTCTTACGACGGTTGGAGGGCACCAAATCCGAGAATAAGTCCTGAACCGATTCTTTGTCAGTATCCACATGTGTTACAATGCTGACCTTGAAGGATGTGTTCTCCTTGGCCATCCACTTAGCTGATAATACATCTTGTACTATCTAAGTGATTGTCCAAGGTGGAATTGACTTGATTTCCTCAGGGTCTAGAAATGAAAGTGGTACAAGCATTGCTGACTAGTTTGCTGGTTCTTTTGCTTAACATTGTTCTGTGAGACATAGCCTTCGTACCTACCAGAGAGTCGTTACCTAGCTGTGAGACATTGCCCACCCGGTGCCACTAGGAAGAAATTAACCCAAAAATACCATTATATCTATTTATAGACTATTAGTTATCATATTACCAATATAAAAAATTAACCAGGAATACCCCTATATCTAATTATAATTACCTAAGCCATTGCAAAAGGTTAACCCAAAAGAAATACTACAACATGCATGCTTCGAACGTGCAGCATTGAAAAAAAACTCCTGTTTATGATACTAGATTAGCTCGGTTCAATTCGCATAAAAAAGTTGTAAATGGCTTGAATGTTAAAACATCACGAGGAACTTGGTAGTGAAAAATGTGTAACCACAAAGTTGATGAAACATGACTTGAAGTAACAAAAAAAATTAAGAGCCTATGGAATATAATAATCTATTATTATATCTATATCTATATCTATATCTATATCTATATCTATATCTATATCTATATCTATATCTATATCTATATCTATATCTATATCTATGCTTAATATTAATGAGTGAAAAAGTCTTTCTTCCAATCTTGGTCCATCACACTATTTCGTGTTATGTCTGTCTCTCCACTCCCCCAAGCACAAGATTCTCGCCAATTTTATCAAGAATAGTAGTGCGGGATGAATTAGAGATAAAACTTCAATGGGCAAGTGCAATGTGATACGGCTCAATGCACCACAAGCGTGGGATCCAAACCTGCCGGCTTTAGCTGTCATATTTGGAGCGATGTTTTATTACCAGAAGAAGCCTTAATGTGGGTCCCAGCTAGGGATGAAAACAGACGGAAACAGGTGGGAAAATCCCTCTTTCGTTTTCGTTTCCATACTTTTTAACGATAACGGGATCGGGCTCGGAAAAGCCATGATCGAAAATAGAATTGGGATAAGCGAACATATGAAAATGACATACAGACGAAGAGACGAAAACTAAACTAGGGTCATATAATCTAATATTAAGTATGCATGTATAAAGTTACACAATAATACACAAATATGAAGATCGGTTTAATATTTCACTTGCATGTTATGTGTGTTAACATGCATATTTAGTGAGTAGTAGGTGTCTTGAAGCATCTAGCTAGCTAGTCTCTGCAGCATGCATAGATATGTTACAAAGTGTACAAAATCGTTCCAATCTGGACCAAACCATATTGATTTTAAAACTAATCCAAGACGTTGGTAGGCTGAAATTGTCTTGCCCCATCCAATCAAGACGAGAAGAGACCGGAGTTCAATACAAAGCTGGAAAGACTCAGGCGTGTGGCAACCAGCCATCCAAGCTTGCCTGGCCGAACTAGGTGGATGATGAATGGAAAAAGTTCATGTACAAGTCGGTTCTGGACCGGAAGCAAAAGAACTACCCTGTTAAAATTACAAATCTTCTGATGGATGCTTCAGATCAGAACTTGGAGACCAATGGAAAATGGCTCAGTTTTCTTAAGTTTGGTGAGGAGTGGAATATGTAGTTTTTCTGAGTTGCTGTCAGTTAGTTCTCATGCTGGTGGCCAGCTACTTCCATGAACTCGGCGTCAAGGTTGCGTGAGGCAGATGCCCTGAAGGCATCACACTCTCGATGTTGCCGTTCTCTTTCTTGCTACTGCTGGCATTGCTCATACTCGGCTTCCATAGCCAAGCGTTGCTGCTCAACTTCACGGCAGGCTGCCTGTCGTGCTCGGTTCTTCCTTTCCCTAACCGCCTTCTGCTTGTCAGTCTCCCCATCTGATGCTAGGGGGTCTAGGGAGATGTTAGACAAAGTCTCCTCTCCGTCTTGAATATCTGGAGCCTGTGGCATAGGGATCTAAGGTGGGTGACCGGCCATGAAGACTTCTCTAGAATGTCTTAGTGCCGAGTCCGTCCCAGATTCTGCAGTCGTCGCGCTATCCAAGATCTATGTAGAACCGTGATGATTATCAGCTAGAAAGAGTACTGCCATCCTGATAGGGCAGAAGCTCCACCATGCCGACTAGACGAGATGGATCTGATGAAGAGGTACCGGGTCGAGCACCTGGCCAGTGAACGATGCCTCCCTCGAGTGTGATGGACAAAACCAAACTCTACTAGGCACCCGTCAAAGGAATCTCTTGCTCTGATTGCATGAGGTAGCTGATTGTATCTTGGTAGATTGAAGCTTGATTCTTAAGTCCGAGTGGGAAACAACTTGGATCTTCAACTTGGACTTTAGATGGGATCTCCAACCCGAACAGATCGCTCGTGTCCGAGTGGGTTGGTTTTCCATGGTCTTCCGAGTCCGAGCGGGATCGAAAATCGAAAGACGTGAACATTCCTCGGCGAGAAAGTCCAGAGTGGCTATTGAGGCCGCTGGAGAAGCTTGATGCGCCGGGATCTCCATGAGATGACTCTGAAGCTAGCCGGAGTCGTCCGCTGTGCAGATCCAGGAGCCGAAGATGAAGGTGGATCTCGCCATGAAAATCATGTTGTCGAGGTCTGTCGAGCTCTAGATCGTGAAGTCGCTGAAAGCCCCTACCTAGCGCGCCAGCTGTTGGTGTTTGATGACCGGCAACTCGTCACCCGGGACGAGTTGGTGGGTTTCGACGTACGCGAAACTCGACGGTGAACGCAAAGAGATGAATAATTTATAGTGGTCCAGGCCCTCGTAATCGAGTAATAGCCTTTATGTCCGGTCTGCGAGTTACCTTTTACGTTGGATTCATTGGTATGATTGTGTGTGTAAAGGGGGTGCACCGTACCTCTCTTTACATAGAGGAGACGGTAAGGGCACGTATATAGTCCTAGCCGGTAACAATAGAAGACTCTTAGTCCTATGATAGAATCTAGCTTTCTTAGTAAGCCAACTGAGTTGATCTTGAATAGCTTGAAGTCCACGCCACCTTATCTCGCGTCCTTCAACAGATCTGGGCCAGCCCATGGCTCATCCGAGTAGTAACCCCTATGGAGAATCCCTTTGACCCCGGTCCGTAAGTGAGGTGGAGTTGTTTTGAGTTGAGTTGAGTTGAGTTGTATTGACGAGTATGGGTGATGGACACTGAATGCTTAAAACTGTTACTCTGGTCCTTGTGATAATGCAATGACCAGGGCGTTTTGCCCCGAAACTCTAAAAAAAAAACCAAACCACATGATCTGGTTTCAATCCAAACCATTAGCAGCTTTATTCTATAGCTAGATGTACACTTATTCGAGATAAATTTTGAATTCTAGAATTCTAAAACAAAGGGGTATATAATAATAAAAAAAAGCGATGATACGACCTAAAAATAAAAATGCCATTTCGGTAGGTTACACTGAAGGATGTTTATTATGGATTGTGGTAGGCCAGAATTGAAGTATGCCATTATATGGATCGGAGGAGTGAGCGCAAGGAAAAGTATAAATAATAAAGCCAGGATGACGAATGCAACATTTATCGTCATCGTCGGACACGAACTGGTTGGTGGTAAAATACTGTGAAGATATTCGTCTGCGCTCGGCGCTCGCCGTGAGGCGTGAGCGTACGAGGCCGTTTGGCACGCTCCGGCTCCGCCTGACAGATCACGGTAGAAATACTGTAGCTCTGAGACGATTTTCTCTCTCCTGCTTTCTTCTCTCACTGTAGTCGGGGGTGCTGTTCACGGAGCCGGCGGAGCCAAAATTTTGAGCTTCACCGGTGAAGCCGTCGGTTGTGACCGGCTGTGAGAGGGAGAGGGAAGCCGAGAGAAAACCGGCTCTAGCTACAGTGAATGAACAGTGAAATTACAGGCAGGAGCTAGAGCTGCCCGAAGCCGTGCCAAACGGGCTCGGGTCGTAGTGGACTGGTGGGGCTGAAAGTGACCGAGCGGCGCGGGAGAGTGGAGGATGGAGCTAACTCTGGGCATAATTAACCGAAGACTGAAGACCAAACCGAAAAGACCGAGACCGAGACCGAAAAGTTCGGTCATGAGTTCGGTCCTGGCTTCCAACTAACCGAAGTAACCGATAGAAGTTCGGTCATATATGTCGGTTAACCGAAGTGACCGAACTGACCGTAGTTCTGTAGACTTCGTTTGTAATGTCATTATGTGTGATTGTGATTTATGAGAACTGAGAAAGTTGTGTGCTAGAACTTGTCATAATAATATGTGGTTTGTTTTATATATTGTGTTGTTATTTTTTTGTCTTCAAATAGCAAGCATGTTGTTGAAAATTGCTATAGATTCTGCTATTGTTTGTGGCTGCTACTCAGGTCCGGTTAGTTCGGTCATGACCGAGATCGAACCGAACTAACCGAGACCGAACTTTCTCGATCTTCATTTTTACAAAGACCGATCGATGCCAGATTTCTGATAACCGAACTGACCGAATAACCGAAGAACCAAAGTGATCGGTTCGGTCTGACCAATGGCCAGGGTGAGATGGAGCTGCCCGCTGTCGCCGTCGTCGTGTGCGCCCGTGCCGTGGGGTTCGTTCTGGTACAGTACTATACTAGGCCCTATTCCTGACCCCGTGGCCAGTGCTGTAAAAAAGTTGCTTCCAAGGGCCGCGTTTAGTTCGGCCACCGAATCGGTGCCGCCGGATTTGGGACGTACTGTAGCTACTGTAGCGTTTTGTTTTTATTTGATAATAATTGTTTAATCGTTGACTAATTAGGTTTAAAACGTTCGTCTCGTAAAATACAACCAAACTGTGTAATTAGTTTTTGATTTCATCAATATATAGTACTTTATACATGTACCATAAATTTGATGTAACGAAAATTTTCTTTTTCATAGTGCCATAGCCTAAACGACTTGTACGCTCCGCACTGTGAATTTTCAGGAAAAGGAGATTAAACTTTTTAAATGAGTGCCGTACTAGTACGTTGCCGACTTCCCGTACAGCTATGTGTTGTCTGCTCGTCGTCCTTTTTTTTTCGGAACGTCTTCTCGTCGTCCGGTACGGTACGGTCGTGCGCACGAAAGTACGGATGTGATGTCCCTGTACCGTGTACCAGCGCAAATACTCCTATCCTATCCTGCATACGTATAGCTTCATGGTCTCGCATGCAGGAGTATTCTCTGGCCTGTATGTTTTCCCGTACTATGGCAGACGTGAGATTTGATTGTGAAGCCCGGCAGTATTTGCGCTGGGTATACTTGGCCATGCAGCCCAAGGCACGACGGCACAGCACGTAGCCCGTTTTTTAGCCCGACACGAGCACGGCACGGCTCGAAGACATGCGGGCCTGGCTGGCCCGCCCGAGAGAGAGGAGGAGCCGTGCACAGGCGGCTGCTGCCAGCGAGCCGTGGGCAAGACGCCGCAACCTCGCCCCCTCTGAGACAGCCCGACCCAGCTGCCCAGCCCAACCCCCCCTTCGGCCCTCCCCCTCTTGGCCTCCTCCCCTCCTGCTCCCGGCCTTCCCGCGGCCCAGCCGCCCCCGCCCCTGCCTCCCCCCGCTCCTCGTATATAAGCCGCACGCCGCGGCTGCGACGGCTCTCACACCCCGAACCCTAGCTCATTTCTCGTCTCTCTCGCCTCGCTCTTGTCTCTCTCGCCTCGCCTCGCTCTCGGCTCTTGCCCTCGCGGTCTCGCCTCCGTCCTCCCCGACTCCAGTGAGGTGACCTCGACGCCTCCCCCCTCCTCATATATAAGCGCACGCCGCGGCCACAGCGGCTCTCACACCCCGAACCCTTGTTCATTTCCTCGCCTCGCCTCGCTCTCGGGTCTCACGGTCTTTGTCCTCCCCGACTCTGGTGAGGTGACCTCGACGATCCGCCTGCCGCCGGCAAGCAGCTCTCTACTCCTCCTACCTGATCCCCTCCCTGTTCCCTCTCCGCCTCTCCCTTCTCCCTCTCCCTATCTCCCCTCTAGATCTCGTTGATTATGTGAGTTGGTTGTCTCTGTTTATCCCTCCTCCGCCGTCCGCCGTCGTTGCTGACTGAGTGTCGTCTTCTCTCTCGTCGTCTTCTCCGGCACCGGGCTCCGGCTGCATAGGTGAATCCCTAACCCTAACCCTAACCCTAACCCTAACCCTAACCATGTTCTAATTTCTTCTTTTTCTTTCAATGTATGCTTCTGATTTCTTCTTTCTTCCAATGTTTCTCAGGTCGGTAGCCGATGCATCGTCTTCTAGCTGCGGCTTAGAGCGAGCAAGGCGGCCACCCGCACCGTCGAGGAACGGGGCTGGAGAGGCGGTCATGGCCGACGAGGATGGCCTCCTACCGGTTGGCCTAGCCCCAGAGGGCGAGAACGACGACGACACTCGAGCCGACGCTGCTGCGTTGTTCGGTATCGATCTTGGGGATGGCTCTGCTGCTCCGGTCGATGTGGACGCGGACGGTGGCGAAGGGGCGACGGCGACTACGAACTCCAACAGCTCTGCTCCTTCGGTTGCTGGTACAGGTAATAATAGTAAGCGCAAATCGTCTGTGTGGGCTGATTTTGAGGAGATCTATGAGGTTATTAATGGTTCTAGTATTTGCACCAAGGCTGTTTGTAAGATTTTCAAATCTACCTTGTCTGCTAGATCTGCTGCTGGCACTGGTCACTTAAAAAGGCACCAAAAATCATGTAGGATTAAAACTGATCAACGTGCTAGGGTTCAATCTAAGCTTTCATACAATCCTGATGGTTCTGTTTATAACTTGGATTATAAATCTGAAGTTGCTAGATCTGAATTATGTCGTTTGATTGCTAAGCTTGATCTGCCTTTAGGAATTGGTGAGACTGATGCTTGGGAAGAATACATTGTTAGAGCTCATAATCCTAGGTTTGTTAAGGTCTCTAGACAGACCACCACTAGAGATCTTGGCAAACTTTTTAATGAACGACGTAATATAATTAAGAACTGTGTGTTGTCTGGTGCTTCTTCTGTTGGTCTGACATCAGACATTTGGTCTGGTAATGCAAAGGAAGACTATATCAGTGTTGTTGCTCACTATGTGTCTGCTGACTGGGAGTTGCAGAAAAAGGTAATTGGTCTCCGCTTAATTGAGGTAAAACATACTGGTGAGAATATTGCAGAAAAAGTTGCTTGTGTGATTGAAGAATTTGGTTTGCTTGATAAGGTATTCTCTGTTACTCTTGACAATGCTTCTTCCAATGCTAAGGCTATGGAAACATTGACACCTATGTTTGCTGGTTATCTGGGTTCTGAACCTGAACCTACACCTTCAGATCCTAATAAGGTTAAGTATCATCTTGTGCATCAACGTTGTGCTTGCCATATTATTAATCTGATAGTAAAATCTGGCTTAAAAAGGTTCAAACCTTACACTGAGGATTTCAGAACTGCTATTAACTTTTTGAATTCATCTAATCAAAGGATTGCTTTGTTCAAGAACTTTTGCATTGCTAAGGGTGTTAGACCTAGAAAGTTTGGTTTGAATATGGATGTTAGATGGAATGCTACATATCTTATGCTTAAACACCTGCTTCCATATAAAGATGTTTTTTCTATGTTCATTAATTCCAACTATGGCTCAACGTTGTTAACTGCAAGTCACTGGTATATTGCTGATAAAATACTTGAATTCCTGGAAGTTTTTTATGACTCCACAGTCACTCTTTCTGGTGTTTACTATCCAACTAGTCCACTTATTCTGCACCATCTGCTAGATACTATAACTCATTTGCATGAAAGTTCAAAGGATCAGAATCTGTTTTCTATTGTCTATCCTATGAAGCTTAAATACCTAAAATACTGGAAGGACATATCTCTGTTGTATTCATTTGCATTCATTCTTGATCCTAGAGGTAAAATGAGAGGTTTATTTAATGTTCTTACCATAATGCAACAAAAAACTGGTTTTGACTACAATTCTTATTATGGTATTGTGAAAACTGAAATTTTCAAGTTGTTTAACAAGTATGAAGAAAAGTTTGGTGCAGCTAGGTCTCAAAGGAGGGCTGCACAACCTGGAAGCATCACAGGTAAGAGGAAGCAGGCATGGGGAATAATTTTTGGAGGCCCTGGAGCATCTGGTGTTGTTGGACCTTTCCCTGCCTCTGCTCTCAGTTCTTCTTTATCTACTTCTGCTGCTGCTTGTGAGCTATCTGCTTATCTGGATAGTGACAATGTCACTGCATATGAGGATGACTTTGATCTACTTCTCTGGTGGCGTGACCATAAGCTAACATATCCAGTGCTTTTTATCATGGCTAGAGACATTATGTCAGTTCCTGTTTCAACAGTGTCTTCAGAATCTTGTTTCAGCTTGACAGGAAGAATACTTGAGGAGCGGCGCCGTCGACTATTGCCTGAACATGTGGAGATGCTTGCTTGCATAAAAGATTGGGAGCTGGGTGAAAGAAGACTGCAGCATGATGTTGACAACCAAGAACTGGTAGACTCCTTCGAGCATCTCTATCTTGATGAAGATGCATCTACTTCTGGGGCTCCTTCTACTAGCACATCTGTATCTGTGGCTTCTGCTTCTGGTGGTTCTTGAGTTGAGAGTTGAGATTGAGACAGTGAGAGTGTGAGACTTGAGAGGTGAGCTGAGAGCCTGAGACTTGATTATGATCTGTATCTGTGATGTATCATATAAATCTTTGAACATGTTTAAGACTTATAAGAGCTGTGATGCACTCTTTTTCCCTTTCTGAGGTTTCTCATAAGGGTGAGTTTTACCCAGAAAGGTTTTTAATGAGGCAGCATTGCACACAGCTCAATTAACCTTTTAATTTCCTCTTGTTCTCTGTGTGTATGGTTTTGGTTTTGGTTTGAAGCTCTTCTGGAAAAAAAATACTTCAAATTTGAATACTTCTTGTTGAGATGATTTTTTTTGAACCTATGGGCCTCGGGCTAGCACGGCCTGCTGATTTGGCCGTGCCTAGCAGGCCGGCCCGGCACGGATTTAGGCCCACGGGCCCGTGCTTGAGCTGATGGCAAGACACGAGGCCCGCAGCGGCACGGCACGGGAGGCACGGCGTGCCGTGCCGGCCCGACATCCTCCGGGCCATGCCTTGTCCGTGCCCAGGCCGTGCTGAACCGGGCCGGCCCGATGGCCAAGTATAGCGCTGGGCGAGCCCGAGAGGACCCACCCCAGCTGGACCATGTGTTGGATGGAGTAGCTTTTTCTTACCCGTCCTGGTCATTTGTTTAATCCGATCGATGGGACTTGAGGGCAGTGAGATTTCGGTAACCACCCTTTTCCCGCTTTGGGTTCCCGTGTGATTGATCCTGTCGTGTACTACTCGTGTCTGCTGACAAAGATGCTCGCCGCGTTGTACTCTACTGTACCTCTCACCTCGTGTACTCAACCTAGGGTCTGTTTAACCTCATCGATGAGGCTAGTTAGGAGCATTATTATTACTTTACAGCGGGTTGGTGACTCGGGGTTCGGTTATTACTGTATTATTATCCCAGAGGCCAGAGCAAGTGACCAGCAGCCGGCCTCTTCCCCTGTCTCCTCTGCTCTGCTCTACTATCCCAGCAGTCTGATCGAAACTCCAAAGGAGCCCCATATACGGCGTGTTCGTTGGGTCGTAAATGATCATAAATTTTTAGCCGGAATAGTATTTTTTTCACACCAAATTAGTCAACAGTAGTAATTCATGATCGTATACGATCGTATCAGCACCAGCCAAACAGGCTGACAGAGAGTATGGTGCGCAGAACTTTTTTTTTAAAAAAAAAACAAGCTGTATTATTTGGTGGCCTGCCTGCATTTCACTAAAGTACTCCTATATAGCAGTAGTTGGAATACCCTCGAATCGCTAGATATGAGGACAAGTCACAAGCGCAATCCACTCTGGTGTTTGTTCTTACTAGCATAGAGCGCGTACAAATTTGACTATTTGAGCATGATGAACTGGCTCATCAGACTGGTAGTTTACATGTCGGCACCCAAAAGCTAAAGACTACTGGCTACACCACCATGGCACCATGGCGTCTTTATTTCCGAGGGTTTAAGGGCATGCTTGTTTGACTTCCAAAATTTACCGTGCTAAAGATTCAGCAAATCAAAAGTTGAGCAAAAAAAATTGTCATAGAATTAGCGAGTGAAATGTGAGAGTTTGACAAGTTTTGGCAGTATTGCCCTATTCACTGATTTGTTGTGAGAGAAAAATACTACACCATGGTTGATAAGTTCAAGATAGCCAAAATCATGGCTTGCCAAATCTTTGGCGTGACAAATTTTAGAAGCGAACAAATCAAGCCCCGAGTTGTGGCAGGCGTCGCCACGCCGCTCCATGTATGAATGCGCTCGCTCGCTTTATCCAGACACGAACACAATGGTGGCAATAAGGCCTTGTTAAGTTCCTCCCTTTAAAGTTTACTCTCTATCAGATTGAATGTTTGACATATACGTGGAGTATTAAACATAGACTTAAAAAATAACTAATTACACAATTTGCGACTAATCTGCGAGACGAATCTTTTAAGCATAATTAGTTCAATATGGTGCTACAGTAACACATGTGCTAATGATGGATTAATTAGACTTAATAAATTCGTCTCGCGGATTACTGACAGATTATGTATTTTATTTTTTTTATTAATATTCGAACACCTCATGCGACACCTTCGTTTAACATCCGACGGTGACACCCTAAAATTTGAGGCACCAAATTTAAACGAGGCCTAATCCGTGAGCGTTCGAATCGAATGGTCTCCGTCGCGGTGGTACGACGAACGGAGAGGGCAGCAGGGACCGTGCACACGGCGCGGTCCCATTCAGGATTCTGTCACGGTAGCGATTCAGCGAGGGAGTCACTGATACTCGTAGTCCCGTGGCGGTCCAAGCCATCACGTCACCCCCGGCGGCAACGCGCGCGCCCTCACCGACGAATGCTTCGGGCCTGCGCGTTCTTCTATCGCACGACTACTATACTAGGCTTGTACGTACGAGCCACTAATCCGGTCATCAACAATAATCCGACGGAGTACGCACACGCACGGGATCCGGAAGACTCCCTGCCGCGCGTGCTTCCTTCCTTCCTTCCTTCCGTGATGGCCCGTAACGCCCGCTCCATCACGCGCGCATCATCATTGCCTCTGATGTTTGCTGTGTGCGTATTCAAAATTGTTGAGAGGATGCTTTTCACAAATTTCCCCCCTTTTTGGATTGGGAAAGGATCCTGATGGCTTGCGCCTTTCATTTGCGATGGCTGCTGCCATTGTCTTTTTCGTTTGGTTGAACAGCGGGCCGTTTAAATGCTTTGGTTACAGCGTCCGCCCGCCCGGACACTTGCTTGCTGGGTCTGCAAACCAGCCAAAAATAACCTGCCTGTGGCAAATGCACATACATGGCCCTGTCACCACTACGCACCTCTCCTTCCTCATAGCCTTGCAGTACGTCTGAACTGTACATCGCGCACGCTGCTCTGGTGTTCCTCTCGGCGAGCGAGATGCGGGGGTCAGTGTCCGTGAAGGCGGGGAGCCGGCCGCTGTGCCTGGGGCTGGTGGCGGCCGCGTGGGGTGCAGGTCGTGGGCGGCGCCAACTCCACGTTTGCACTCTACTCACACGCGCTCAAGGTCTCACTCGACGCTGACCAGAGCCGACATACCTATGATGTCGATGCGAACCTCGGTCTGCTCCCGGGGGTGCTTTGCAACCGGCTCCACCCCGCTCTGCTCCTCCTCATCGGCGCCGGTGTGTGCCTCTTCGTCTCCGGCGTCGCGCCCGCGCTGCCTTACTGGATGCTCCAGCAAGCAGGTGAGGGGGAGGATCTCCGTGTGACGCCACCTCGCCGATGCGTTTCCCGCGCCGCTGTCGCACCGGCGAGCTCCATGCGCCGTAGCCGACCTCTGCGCCGGTGTTGACCTCCATAACGACGAGCCTCCATTCTTCCAAGCAGCAAGGTGACATTCATTGCGCTGAAAACGCATGTCGCAAGCGTGTGTTTCAAGTATTTTACATATTTCAGAGGTATGTTGCAAGTGTTTTACATCGATGTTGCAAAAAGTAGATCGGGATGTTGCACATGTTGCAACGGGCAATACACGTATGTTTCAAAGTGCATGTTCCAAATGTTTTATCTGTTTCAGAAGTATGTTGCAAGTGTTTCATTTGGATCTTGCAAAACTAGATCGGGATGTTGCACATATATGCAAGTGTTTCAGGTGTTTTTCATACGTATGTTGGTGTTTCATCTTGATGTTTGCAATTACTACACACGTGTCTTTCAAGTTTTTTCTGGTGTTTTGCAAGTGTTTCGGACATATGTTGCAAGTGTATCAGCTGTTTTGGACGTATGGGCGCGTGAAATGAGAGTTCAGGCGGGGGCGTGTTGGCCCGGGTGCGGAAACAGAGTGCAGCGCGGGCGTCCGGACACGAACTTCCGTGCGGACGTCCTACTAGGAGAGAAAAGACGAATGAGAAATTTGGCTGAGCCCATGGGCCCTTGTGCATTCGGGTTATCTTTAGGTCGGCCCAAACAACGAAATTTCGTTCCCATATATAACGGGCTGTGCTACCAACGGCGAGCCCATTTTAACAAAAAAAGAGAGGAAAACAACGGCGAGTCCATGTCAGCTGCAGACCCTCTAATGCCTGCCTAGCAGGTCAAACTTGGCTGACTCGAATTCATGGTCAGCCCGATCGGCTGGGGCTGGTTGGCTAGGCTGGCTGGCCAGCCCCCTCACATGGATACTATTCACATAAATCAGCCAGTAGCACTTCTCTCTCACATAAATGAACCAGCAACGATACGAACCAGCCAACCGAACAGGCTGCGTAAAGACAGTGTGGAAAACTGTGGTGGCTACTGGCTACGTACAAGCCAAACAATCTATCTATATATATGTATCCTTGTTATTGTTATAGGTTTGGAGTGAAGTATGAGTGAATGCATGGGCATTGTTATGACTGCAATTCACTGTATCCCAACCATGGGGTGTACAAGTGTCTACCCAAGGCAAAGACCCAAACCTGGCCTGCACACAACGCTTGTCGTTACGCTCGTCCTTCCCACGGGCACCCTTTGCATGGTCATCTGCTCCTCAAATACATTCGCTGCTATGGGTGGAAGAACGGAGACATTACTGGCACCATGTTCATGTTTGGTGTGAATGAAACAGCTTCGTAGCTGCTCCTACACTTGCCTAGAGCTAGCTATTCATACACTTGCCTGCCTGTTCGGGAGGCCATATAGTATCCGTGGATTATTTACTGCTAGCTGGTTTGGTGTGAGAGAAAAACACTGTTTCCGGCTGGAAATTTACGATCGTTTACGAGCAAGCCTGTTTGCTCGTAAACGATCGTAAATTTCCAGCCGGGAACAGTGTTTTTCTCTCACATCAAACCAGCCAGCAGTAAATAATCCACGATACGATACGGCCTCGCGAACATGATCCCACGTGCGCAACCAGCGGTTTCGCACAGCCCAACACGACCGTCGACCGGAGCCCCGGCCAGGACTGGCTGTTTCTATTCTGCGGCGGTCATAGGCGCGCGTAGGTTTCCTCGCCTCGCTGTGTGACATGTCAGTGAACTGATGGACATGAAGCAAAGCGGCGCGTGGCAACAACGGGAGCTTGGAACCGCTGCCGCGTGTATGCTGGCTCTCCGAGTGCCAACGCCAGGCGTCAGCGGCTGAGCCTGCGAGAGCGTCGCGGTGGCCTTGCCCTCTCCTCTGCGTCTGCCGCTGGTCCTCACCTGGCAAGTGAAGGGCACGTTTGGTTCTGTAATAACTCGCCTCACCTGGCTTGCGTGAGCAAGGCTGGCCTTGCCAGGACAGGAGAGCAAGAAAAACTAGCGACGAGCTGACGGCGAGGAACGCCTCCGTGCGTGTCTCCGGCACGAGCGCGACACGAGGGTACGACAATCGTAGCCCTATTTGTTTTTTTAAAATTTATCTTATGTTGATGCTTATATTAATTTGCTGCGCTGAGAAATATTGTTGAAGTACCGTTGAACAACAAGGCGGGTCCCTTGCTCCGCCGTCTTGCGTTGCGTTTGAATGCAACGGCGGTACTGGTACGTTCGTAGCTCTACTCCTATGTAGGGCTGTCAGTTAACGCAGCTTTTGTCATTCAGGATTCAGCACATGCACACAGCAGACGTGCTGCACAGTGTTTGATCGTTGTTCATCCTCAATCCTCATCCAGCGAGGTGGATCGAGTGCGACGTACTCTCAGTGCAGCAAAAAGCCTCTTGCTGGCTCAGCTCGCTCGTACTCCGTACCTGACTGGTCCAGATCCATCCATCCAGAAAATAAAAAAGAGAGAAAGTCGTCTGCGTGAGCAGCTCGTACGTACTAGGCCACAACTCCAGATCCATATCATCAGAAAATAAAAAAAAGAGAAAAAAAATCGGCTTCACGAGCAGGACAGATAAAAGGATGAAAAACAAAACATGACGCTTGCGCATCCGGGGAATCGAACCCCGGTCAGTACCGTGGGAGGGTACTATGATACCACTACACCAGATGCGCCTAGTTGGTATCCGAAATTATTGACTGTCATATAAACTAGTTCATCATAGCACAGTTTGTCAGTTGATTATTTGAACTCTTGAAGATAAGGTGGACACTAGTAGATACACCTTAACAAGTTGCCTGATGTGTTTTAGTCTGGAACCCCTCTTTGATAAAACAAACAAACAAAAAATCCTCTAAACAACTACCGAAGTACCGAAAGAAGGAATAAAATTCTTTTTTTTTGGTTCGGCATGAAGGAATAATATAATGAGGCCTACCTATACCACATAAAAGTACTACTCCATCTGTCGCAAATTATAAGTCATTTTAACCGTTTGAAGAATCAAGCATATCAAGTTTGATCAAATTTATATAACAAAATAATAACAGTTATGATACTAAATAAGTATGATTATATTCTTTATTAATTATATTTTATAGTATATCTATTTGATATCATAAATCTTTGTATTTTTTTTTATAATCTTGGTCAGACTTAAGATGCTTTGACTCTCTAAGAAAAGTTGGAATGACTTATAATTCAGAATAGGGGCGTTAACATAAATTTCATGCCCTAGACTGTCTCGAACAGCGTACCCATATAGCGACCCAAATCCAAAATGCATCGCGCACACGAAAAAACGTCGTCCAACAGAGTAGGCATGCCAAGCACTTATTTTGCGTAGAAGGAGAGAGGGAACCCAAATGTGTGTCCTCCCTCCGTCTTCTCTCTCCTCAACCCAAATCTCTAGCGCGTAGGAGGCGCCGGGGTGGGGCAGCCTGTGCCCGCGGCGGCGACGCCCTCGACGATGGCAGAGGCCTCTACGCCATCGTCCTCCTCCTCCGGCGCGAAGGCCTCCTCCTCCTGCTCCGACTTGGCGGGTTTCGTGTAGTCAACCCCGACGGAGGACTCGAAGGTGGAGTCGGAGGTGGCGAGCAGCAGGAGGCGTGCGGAGCGGAGGTGGAGCAGGCGTCGAGGCAGGGCCGGTGTGAAGAGGACGAGGAAAAGGGAGGAAGGGGTGGGGGCGGGGCTTGGGGAAGGAGGCGGCAGCGAGGGCGCGGAGGGACACCGTGACGGAGGAGGCCATAGTGTCGCCGGCGCTGTGAGGTGGGTCCATGACGGGGTCCGGCCGGCTTGGCGAGGCACGCCCACAGCGAGGTGGTTCCGTGGTGGAGCGCGGTCAGGCGGACCACGGCGGGGAGGACTCCTCCTTTGAGCCGGCGGCTGGGGCTGCTCCTCCACTGTGGGCCCCGCCTCGCGCGGATGCGGTCCGGCGTCGGCGCGGCTTGACCCACGCGCACGGGGCTCCCCGACGGCAACGCGACCCGCCTTGCTCGGAAGGCGGCGCCGATGGCCATGCTTCTCGCTGCTCGGTGCTCGACCTTCCCCAATCCTCCCCCAAACGATTGCCTCGGAGCTCTGCGGTGCCGGAGGCTTCGATTTCTTATTCTTGGGGCTGGAAGGAGAGGAGAGGAAGGAGGGGGAAGCGAGCTTTGAGGTGCCTAGACTCGGCGAGGCGTGCCCGCGGCACGGTGGGTCCATGGCGGCTCGGCGCTTGGCGGGGTTTGAGGCTTGAGAGCACGGGGGCTCCTCTCTTTTTTGGTTGGCTGTTGGAGAAGGGATGTTTTGGGTGCGTGATCTTTTCCCTGTAGATGACCCAAACCATGGAGTATGTCTCGTATTTGGGTTGGTGCTATTGGAGATAGTCTTAGACTCAACAACCTTATTGTCTAGTACTCTTCATTTGATGTTTGTTTCCTGTTGTGCGGTTTTAATTTGAAGCGAACACCTCCATTAAGAAAGAACACTGTACTTCCATGCATGTTCCATTATTATGTATGGCAAAAAAATAAAAACAAATAACGAACACTAGTAGAGAACAGGCCTTTGATCCTCGGCCAAAATGGGCTCTAGTCCCAGAATTTTTTGCGCCCGGGATTAGAAATACCTTTAGTCCCGGTTGGTGTCTCCAATCGGGACTAAAGGTCCCCGCCCCAACGGCTCTGCGCCCAGAGCAGAGGTGGCGGGGACCTTTAGTCCCGTTGGAGCCACCAACCGGGACTAAAGGTATACTTTTACTCGGTTGGGGGCTCCAACCGGGAGTAAAGGTCTACTCGGGGGCCGTGGCTGCGCCGGGGTTGAAAGTTACCTTTAGTCCCGGTTGGAGCCACCACCAGGACTAAAGGTCCCCCTTTATATCCCGGCCGGCTCCTCCTTCCTCCCCGAGCCCGAGCTCAAAGCACATTTTGAAGCTCACCGCAGAGTGTTCTTGCTTCCTCCCTCCCTCCATTGTTCCTCCATCCATTATTCGATTCCTCCATCGATTTCTTGATTCCTCCGTCGATTCTTGAGTTGTAAAGGTTACCAATCTCATACTCTCATTTTTCACCATTGTCTTATCTCATTTTGTTCACTATATATATGGTTCTTTATTTTGGTTTTTTTTCATTTGTAAGCAATTTGAGCTCAAAATCACTTCAAGCTTGCATATTTACATGAAATAAGGTTAAAGTAGCTAGTTGAACTTATGGACCGTGTTCATCTCGGCGAGCACGTTCTCTGCCGAAAGCGATAACGGACGTCAAGGAGGAGCTTTGATTCTACGAGGGGAGAGCGGCAGCGGTCGTGGAAGACCGTGTTCCCTTTCTCGTAGAATTGGAGCTCTTCCGTGGTCAAGTACGGTGCCGTCCTGTGGAGACATGCTCACCGAGATGATCACGTAAGCAAGGTCAACTAGTACGGATGGTTATTTATTCACATGTCCTGATATCATCGCAGTAGTCTGTCAATCACCATACCCAAACGTAGTATATATATAAATATAAACTTAGAAAATAGTTAGAAAATTATAGAAAATCCATACTAGTTGAACTTGCGGACCGTGTTCATCTCGGCGAGCACGTTCTCTGCCGAGCGGTAACGGACGTCAAGGAGGAGCTTTGATTCTACGAGGGAGAGCGGCAACGGTCGTGGAAGACCGTGTTCCCTTCCTCGTAGAATTGGAGCTCTTCCGTGGCCAAGTACGGTGCCGTCCGGTAGAGAAATGCTCACCGAGATGATCACGTAAGCAAGGTCAACTAGTATGGATGGTTATTTATTCACACGTCCCGATATCGTCGCAGTAGTCTGTTATGTGTGTACACTCCCATTCTTCTGTTAATTTGCAGAAATATCATGTGAATTACTTACCTGCCGCAGTAAAAGACGAGAACACAATGACCATTAAAAATATCATTGTTTAGAGATCTAGATAATTTTATAGTTTATTAATTTTATTTGTTTATAAAAGGAGAAATTTATAGTGTATTAAAAAATGAGTATAGAGAGTAGATGGCAACTGCTTCCGGGTCCTCGGCCTCTCATGGGTTTCCAAAGCGACTTAGGCCGGGCCTCCCTCTCATTTCATGCGGCAAGTGTCGTGATGAGACGAAGATTGTGATGGAGTACCGAGTGAAGAAGGAGGGTCCCAACAAGGATCGTATCTTCTACAAGTGTTCGGATCGCAATGTGAGTTATTTTATCGTATTTAATGATTATGGTTAGTTTATACCTATTTTCATGATGGTTGTGATTAAAGTTCTAATTTTTGTTTTTATTTCAATTGGGATGGCAAAGTGGGCGATGTTCAGGGCTTCTCTTTGGGAGGAAGAGTATGTTGGACTCGTGCAAAAATATCTTGCACAACAAAATGAATCTGACGGCTAATGAGGCAAAGTGATCGGTAGAAGAAGTCCAAAGATGTTGCACAATCGGGGATCTGTCTATTTTAGTTGAGATTGGTCGTGAAATCCTACCGCTCTCTGAAATGTATTTTAGCTTTAGTTCTTTTAGTGGTAGTTGGGATTGTCTACATTGTAGCGATGCTTTCATAAATTTGTATCTTTTGTGGTGGCACGCATGTTGTATAAATAATTAATTATGATCTAGGTTTTAATATGGTATTTATGTCATGTAATGCGAGATGAGCCGTCATTGGATGTATAATGTTGATCGCCGCTCCCAAGAGTTCATTGATGGCGTGCATTCTTTGTTACGCGCGGCGAGAGGCAAACAAACGCGATGGTTTCATGTCTTTGCCCATGTGCCATATGTAAGAATACGGTGAAATATCCTTGCTCAAGGACTCTTCATTCACACTTGTTCAAGTCGGGTTTCATGCCAAACTATATTTGTTGGACAAAGCACGGAGAAACCGGTGTTGTAATGGAAGAAGGTGAAGAAGAACAATGGGACGACAATGATATTATTCCCGATGGTGCGTGCTTCAATGATACTGCAATGGGAGAAGCTGAAGAAGAGGTAGCCGCAGAAGATGAGCCGGCTGATGATCTTTCCCAGGTCATTCGTGACGCACAAATAGAATTTGAAAGTGAAAAGGAGAAGATCAAGTTCGAGCGGATGCTAGAAGATCACAAGAAATTGTTGTACCCAACTTGTGATGCAGGGCAGAAAAAGTTGAGAACCACACTAGAATTGCTGCAATGGAAGGCAAAGAATGGTGTATATCGACAAGGGATTTAGAGAGTTACTAAAATTCAAAAGAAGATGCTTAGAAGGATAATGAATTGCCCGCCACTACCTCTGAAGCAAAACAAGTTATCTGTCCTATGGGGCTAGAAATAGAGAAGATACATGCATGTCCTAATGATCGCATCCTGCACCGTGGCAAAAGAGTACGAGAAATTGGATGCATGCCCGGTATGCCATGCGTCATGTATAAGATCAAAGCGAGATGATGACCGGTGATGTTGAGGGCGAACGTCCGCGGAAGAAAATCCCTGCCAAGGTTATGTGGTATGCTCCTATAATACCACGCTTGAAACGTCTGTTCAGAAACAAAGAACATGCAAAATTGTTGCGATGGCACAAAGAAGACCGTAAGGTAGACAATATATTGAGACACCCTGGCTGATGGGTCCCAAAGTGGAGAGCAATCGACAGAGAATTTCTGAGTTTGCAAATGACGCAAGAAACTTAAGGTTTGCTTTAAGTATAGATGGTATCAATCCTTTTGGAGAGCGTAAGCAGTAGTCATAGCACTTGGCCTGTTACTCTAAGTATCTACAACATTCCTCCTTGGTTATGCATGAAGCGGAAGTTCATTATGATGCTCTGTGCTCATCCAAGGCCCGAAGCAACTGGCAATGACATCGATGTGTACCGAGACCACTTATTGACGAACTTCTCATTTTGTGGAATAAAGAAGGTGTATGCGTGTGTGGGATGAGTACAAACAGAACACTTTGATCTGCGAGCATTGTTGTTCATAACAATCAATGATTGGCCTGCTCTAAGTAATCTTCGGAGACAGTCAAACAAGGGATATAATGCATGCACACACCTGCTGCCGGTGATATTAGAGGTGTATTCTTGAAAAAATGTCGAAAGGTCGTGTACCTTGGCCATCGTCGATTTCTTCCCGCAAATCACCCGTAAGAAAGAAAGGCAAGCATTTTAAAGGAAAGGCAGACCACCTGACCAAGCCTCACAACCGAACCGGTGAGGATGTACTCGATATGGTCAATGATGTCAAAGTCGTCTTTGGAAAAGGACATGGAAGCCAACCTATTCCAAAAGAGCGCTAACGGTCATGCACCCATGTGGAAGAAGAAGTCCATATTTTGGGACCTACCCTATTGGCAAGTCACGGAGGTCCGTAGCTCGATCGACGTGATGCACACGACAAAGAATCTTTGTGTGAACTGCTAGGCTTTATGGGTGTGTATGGAAAGCCTAAGGACACATTTGAAGCACGACAGGGACTGCGTTGTTTGAGAGAAAGAGACAACCTGCATCCAGAGAAGGCGGATGATGGACGCCATTACTTACGCCCCGCTAGCTACACTCTAAGCAAAGAGGAGAAGGAAATCATGTTTGAATGCTTAAACAACATCAAGGTACCATCTGGATTCTCCTCGAATATAAAGGGTATTATAAATGTGCGGAGAAGAAATTTCGTAACTTAAAGTCCCATGACTGTCACATTCTCATGACGCAATTACTTCCAGTTGCATTAAGAGGAATTCTACCTCCAAATATACGTCTAGCCACCGTGAAGCTATGTGCATTCCTCAATGCAATTTCTCAAAAGGCAATTGATCCAACTGATCTAGCTAAACTACAGAATGATGTGGTTCAATGTCTCGTCAGCTTTGAGTTGGTGTTCCCTCCTTCCTTCTTTGATATTATGACACACCTCCTAGTTCACCTAGTCAAGGAGATTTTCACTCTTGGTCCTGTGTTCCTACACAACATGTTCCCTTTAGAGAGATTCATGGAGTCTGAAGAAATATGTTCACAACCGTGTTTCGCCTGAGAAGGAAGCATCGCCAAGGGCTATGGAACAGAAGAGGTCATTGAGTTCTGTGTTGACTTTATTCCCGACCTTGACTCGATTGGTGTTCCTGAATCGAGACATGAGGGGAGACTAAGCAGAAAGGGGACACTAGGGAGGAAAACATATATTGGTACGGATGATGATTATTTCAATAAAGCGCACTACACAGTTCTATAGAACTCCTCTTTGGTAGATCCGTATATTGAGACACACAAGGATCTCATACGATCCGAGTTTCTAGGGAAGACTGAAGCTTGGATTACGCATAAGCACATGGAAACTTTCGGCGGTTGGTTGCGAAAAAAATGTCAAGGTGATGAGAGCATCCATGAGCAACTGTATTTATTGGCTATGCAACCATCATGGCATATCGTCACATACAAAGGGTACGAGATAAATGGGAACATATTCTACACAGTAGCCCAAGATAAAAGGAGTACCAACCAAAATAGTGGTGTCCGCATAGATGCCACAGACCCGAATGAGAATAAGCAGACATATTATGGACGCATAGATGAAATATGGGAACTAGAATATGCACCTACTTTGAAGATCCCATTGTTCAAGTGCCAATGGGTCAAGGTGACCGGAGGCGGGTAATGATGAACAACGAGTATGGAATGACAAACAGAGACCTTAGTAATATTGGGTACAAAGACGAACCATTCGTCCTTGCCAAGGATGTGAATCAGGTGTTCTATGTCAATGATATGTCTACCAAACCAAAAAGAGGAAAGCGATAATGACTCAACCAAAGAGCCAAAGCGCCACATAGTTCTTTTCAGGGAAAAAGAGTCATCGTGGGAATTGAGGACAAGTCGGACATGTCGGAAGAATATGAAAAGGATGACCGAATTCCGCCCTTCAAAGTGAACAAAGACCCTAGCATCTTGGTAAATAATGAGGACACTCCATGGTTCTGAAGCGATCATAACCAAGGGACATACATACGTAAAGAAGAAGTTCAACGCTATGCCCACTTGATGATATAGTGATTTAATATAGTGTGTGTTTGAGATATTATGTAATAATTGTGAATTCAGATGTTTATTATGTCATGTTTCAAATTAAATCAATGTTTGATTTGGTGGGATTTCTCTCTCAAAAAGGTAAATTAGGATACCGAGTGATGAAAAATTAAAATATTAACGTTAAAATGACGTGAAAACAAATTTTCTGTCCAAAATCAATAGTTTTAATAATTTTAATTAAACACTACATTTTTGCATTAACGACATAATAAATATTAGTTACATTATGTTTTATAATTCTAACAAAAAATAAAAAAAGTTAGGTTATAGATTTTTCCTATGTGCAATAAACAAAAAGAAAATTCATATTTTTAACAAAATAATTTTATGCCTTTTATTTAATTTACTATGTATTTAACAAAAACTATTGCATTTCTATTGTATTTAACAAGACTATTGCTTAAAACACAGGGAACGAAACTGCAGCCCACCTTTACTCCCGGGTGGGAATCCCACCCGGGAGTAAAGGCTGGCTGATTTCATCAACCCTCAAAAAAACTCATTACTCGGTGCGTGTTACCAACCGGGAGTAAAGGTATACCTTTACTCCCGGTTGGTAACACGCACCGGGAGTAAAGAGACCTTTACTCCCGGTTGGTAATACGCACCGGGAGTAAAGGGTTTTTACTCCCGGTTGGTGGCTGGCACCGGGAGTAATTCTCTCTGATATATAACCTCCAGCGCCTGGCGCAGATCGATCCGCTCGTCTTCTTCCTCGTCGAACACCGCCGCCCTTCTTCCTCGCGCCGCCTCCACCGCGTCCGTTCGCCTTCCGTGACACCGGCGCCGCCCTTTTCTTCCTCGTGCGGCCTCCATCACTGGCGCCTGTGCCCCTCCTCCCATGCGACCCGTGGGCCTCCACCGCGCCCCTCCTCGCTTGAGGCCCTCCTCCACGCGCCCGTGGCCCCACCGCGCCTTCCGTGACACCGGCGCCGCCCTCTTCTTCCTCGTGCAGGCTCCACTGCGCCCTCCTCCGCGACCCGTGGCCCTCCACCGCGCCCTCCTCCGTGACCTGTGGCCCTCCACCGCGCCCTCCTCCGCGCCCGAGGCCCCTCCACCGCGCCCGAGGCCCCTCCACCGCGCCCGAGGCCCTCCACTACCGAGCTCGAGGTGATATGTTCGTCGATGTCTTTGTACATTCGCCCGAGCCCTCCACTGTCGAATCATAGATCACGTCGAAAACTACGTAAAACTTTGGTGGAAGTCATGTCAACGCTCGAGGTCGATTGAAAATTCCAAATTTTGAATCACAAAATCCAGGAACTGAAAATGAATATTTGGAACTGTATATATATGCAGCGAGCGAGGAACTCTATATATTTGGAACTCTATATATGCAGCGAGCGAGGAACTGAAAATGAATATTTGAATCACAAAATCATGACAAGTTTAATTAAGGACCACCAATATGAAATTACTTTAGAAATTAATTAGATCGATGTAAATCCATGGCTTGTATAATAGTTTATAAAAAATATCACATGTGATGATGTAAGCAGTTTTGGTTGGACTTGCATGCATGGCTACAGACAAATGAAGGAAAACTTCAACGTTTCTTCATTTGTGAACTTTGAATATACAGATATAATATATTAATGTTGCTAAAGTAATATGATGAATGACACATATACTTACATTTCATAATGACTTATACGTTTCTCATATGATGAATGACTACATGGTTCACATGGTACATAGGATCACAACATCACGCACCGACACCACCGGCTCGCGCTCCTCACGTCGTCGTCGTGCCGCCAAAGACGAGCCCGCCTCGCTTTCACGTCGTCGTCGTCAAGACACCGCCACCAGCGCCATTACACGATATATATCGTCATTTGTATTCATATGCATGTATATATACGTCGCGGAGCACCGCCGCCCTCGTTCGTCCATGCGTTTCTATGTATACGGCGGAGCACCGCCGCCCTCGTTCACCCATGTGTACAGACATATATACGGCGGAGTGGAGCACCACCACTCTTGTCACACCACCCTTTCTCGTGGCCTAGTTGATCAACATTCGTATTATCGTTATCGTTAATGCTAAACAATCACACCAGGGCGAACCGCGCTGTTGATGTACTATATATTGGTTTTGTTTTTTGAAGCTAGATGGCCGACCCGAGAAACATGGATGAGGAGGAGTTGATGATGAATTTGATCAACACTGGCACTCAAGTTGCCGGCGATGATGGTGCTAAAAATAACGTGCAAGAGGATGTAGATGACGGGAGTCAGTACTTAGCTCTTGAACAAAATGAGCAACAACAGATTGGCCAAGTATATATTTTTTATTATTAGCTATATATATTATCATATGTCTTTATGTGTGCTCATGACATTAAAAATAATGTTTATGTTTTGTAGCCCTCTGGATCGACATCAACAACTACAACGAAGAGTAAAAATGTTCGAGGTCCCAAAAAGCCATTGGAGGGCCGCTTCATCATCTCGGAGTTCAATGTGGATCAGGAGAACCGGGGGGCGAATAAAATGAAATTTGTGCACCTGCTGTGGTTACCTTTGTACCGGACCGGTTCCCGATTAGTACCCGTGAATGGAAGAAGAAGACCAATGCTCCTCATATCAGTTTTGTCTCCGATCGTGACAAAGGCGTTAATTTGGAATGATGTCTTGGTACATTTCACGCTCCAAGCAGATGGTTATGATGATATAATAGATGGTGATGAATTGAAGGAGCGAGTTAGGGATTGAGCAATGAAGAAGATGGCCACCAGGCCAGACTTGGAAGAAACACCTATACACGACGTATGTCAAGAAGAACATAGCACCAGAGATTTACTTGTCCGGGCCCGATCTCAAAGCAGAGGCCCTATTGGGATGAGTTTGTACAAAGTACAAGACTTCGGAAGAGGGTGTGAGTCGGGTGATAAAGAACCAACGTAATGCCCAACAGAAGACATACCACCATACCTTGGGATCAGGTGGCTACCCAACTGCCATTAAGAAGTGGAACAAAATGGAAGCAGACCTTCTTGCCAAGGGTATCAGACCAGAATCACTCGAGTGGGGAGAACGTGCAAAGAATTGGTTTTTCGGTCATGGGGAACACTAGACCAGAGAGAGGGAAGTGCGTTTATGGCGCAAGGCGCAAGAAGCAGCAGAAAGATTGTTTTATGCTCAGAGAGCTACTGCTAGTGGTGCGTTCAGGCCCAACAGAGAGAAGGATGAGCTGACATACGCCATCGGGACTGTTGAACATGGTGGCCGAACTAGAGGCAAAGGAAGTGTCTCGTGGGAGCATGGATTCCCTTAGGACAGACCTTCTTACAGAAGTCGCCAGAGAAAGAAGGAAGAAGAGGCGAGCGGCTCCAGAGATTGGAGGAAGCGGTGCATGAAGCATGAGATCGGAAAAAAAACCTTGAAGCGAGAATGCAGGAGGAAATCGGAAGGCAAGTGCAAATAGCGGTGAGTGCAAGTAAGGCGGGCATCGAGCCAGAAATCAACATTAGCCAATCATTGGGTTGAAAAGCATTGCGCTTCCACGGAGATACCAAATCAAGGGACACAGGATTGCGCTTCCCCTGTGGATGACGTCACTGAACCTTGTACAACGCGTGTGAGCTACACATTCGAAGGAGAATTCTACAATCAAGGTGGCTATCGGTCTTGTTAATCCTATCGACCGAACCAAGACACCAAGGATTCATGGGAATATAATCCAAGAAGGATATGCTACCATCTCGGTAGATAAAGTGAAAAAGGTTTTAGTGATTTGCCTCTTGACATTCCTAGAGGTGATGGCGAGAAGACTCTAGGAGAAGCGGAGAAGACATTCATTCTATGGCGCAAGCGCTACATCATCATTCCGGGGATGTCGGCTCCACCTCCTCTGAACTACCTCACCATAGGTACGTGCGGATGAAAACACTACATCATTAATTTGTATTGGCTTAAATAATTAATAATCTGCTCATAATAATATGTCATTCCTTTTTTTTGTAGCAGATCCTCCCCAACCGAAATCAATTGTTCAATCGCTTGAGATCATCATAGTGCTCAAGACGATGACATTATGTTGGAAGGCGAGGCTGCATCTACACCATCTCCAAGGATGTCTCCAACGCCGCAGCCCACCACCTCCAAGGAGGTCTCCAACGCCGCCGCCAACACCTCCAAGGAGGTCTCCAACGCCCCCGCCCCCGCCTACCAAGAAGCCTAGCAAGAGGCCAACCCCTCAAACGAAGAACCAGTCCCCGCCTGCAAAGAAAGCCACCGTGAAACCAAGGGCTATTCCCAAAATAATATCTGAAGAGAAGGAAGAAGGAACTGATGCATATAAAAAAGACATGTCTAGATTCTATGACAAACTTAAAATGAATCAAGAAGCAAGGAGAAACCCGGAGAAACCGTACTTCTTCGTAGCTCTAGATATTCTAAGAAAAAAGGTGACTTCTTACCAGCAACAACAGCGGGAATCTCGTAAGCCGTCCAAATCAACGTTATCAGACTATGACCGCACTCTCACCAAGTCAATTGAGGCGGCACAGAAAAAGAAGCGGGCAGGAAAAGGCATTGCCCAACTCGGACAACAAGCGCACCAATCAATCCCCCCGCTAGTTGTTGGTAATGAATATGGTTCGAATTTAGGATTAATGCATCAGGCAAACATACATCCGGATGTCGATTTGGATCACCTTGGTGAATTTCTTGATGAGACTGGTCTCGACCTTTACCAGATGTTTGGTGATGGAAACATTGAGAGTGCGGCGGAGGTTGATATTTGGAAGAAAAAATTTGTACTAGGCCAGAGTCTATACAACCCTCAAGCCTTATCGATCTGGGGACGCAAATGTACACCGCTAAACAAGTGGTACATGCAAAGGCGTCTACCGATGGAGACTTCACGTTGGTGTCGAGAATTAGAGGCGAACATTGGTTCCGTGGCGATGATGTTATGTATGTTGACTTTGCGAATTTCATCAACTATGCCACCGACCTCTCTGGACAAAGTTATCATTAGCTGCTATTGCCTGTAAGTAATAATTCTTTTCGATCTATTATTAAACTCATCATATGTGTGTATATGCATATAAATTATCCTAACAAGTACTATATATATGCAAATTTTTACAATGATGAGCTCAGAAAGGAAGGCTGCAATGAAATTGGTTTTGTTGATCCCCATATAGTATTCAAGACCCAATTACTCCAAAGACTAATTGGAAGTCCGAGTCGAGAGTAACCTCATGAACTTCTTAGTGAACCAACGCACAAGAAGGATATACTCTTCCCTATAACTTCAAGTGAGTGTTAATCATGTCGATCATATCCTTAATGGCTCATATGTTGATTCTAATTAATTAATGAGTGTTATGCGTTATATCCTATAAACACATGCAGCAATCACTGGATATTGATGGACATCGATCTGGTGAAAAGTCACTTGATAATCTATGACTCGATGAGAAAACCACAACAAGACTACCAAGATATGATAGATATTATCCAGAGGTAATTTCGGGATCTCTAGCAACTATATATACACACAAACATGATGATTAACTATATCTGATGACGTGGCAAATTTTTTATTGGGCAGTGTTTGGAAAACCTTTATTGAGAAGCAACACATGGAAAAATGCAAAGCGCCACTGAATGTAATCCCTTTGAAAGTAAGTCCCCTGAATCGCATCATCTTTATTAATTAAACATATAGCTTTCACCGGATCACCATAGCTTTCACCGGATCACCAGATTGGATGACAAATTTTTTTCTCGTAAAGTGGTGTCTAAGGCAGGAACAGGGGAACAACTACTGTGGTTACTATGTTTGCAAGTTTATCAAGGCGCTCTCCCAAAGAACTCCTACAGAGCGACTCAAAGTACGTTAAAAATACACTATATATTCATTTAATTATTATTATTGATTGTGTTACTATGTCTTTATATATATATATATGTACATATATTAATTTATTTTCCTTTAATTCAAACCTGTAGACTCGATGGTTGGAGGAAAAGGTCATTCGGCAAGACCAAATCAAAGCAATTCAAGAGTGTATAGCTGGATTTTTTAATGAGCAAGTCATCGATTCCAAGGGCGAGTTCTACTTCGACCCAACACTGCCATTGAAGCCAAGCTAGAGGATGAGAGGAAACTTGTTATGTCACAACAACTGTAATGCAATCTTTTGTAATATATGCACATGAAATAATATAATGTAAAATACACATATGCATGCGTGCATGTAAATATATATATGATGCATGCATTCATATATATATATATTTCTATGCTTGAATTGTGTGATTTAATACGTTCATTGTGCTTGAACCGAAACATACTATATGCGCGTATAAATGTATAATTAGCAGCGTACAATACGATTTCGAAAACCTATTTTAAAAAGAAAACAAAAAAATGAAAAGAAAAGAAAAAAGAAAAAAATATTTAGTCCCGGTTCGTATTACCAACCGGGACTAAAGGTGCCGGCCATCGTGGCATGTCAGGAGGCACCTTTAGTCCCGGTTGATGTTACCCACTGGGACTAAAGGTCATCCTTTAGTCCCGGTTCGTGACCCGGGACTAAAGGACCCTCTTTAGTTCCGGATGCTTGCTCCCGGGTGGGGAACCGGGACTAGAGGGGGTTCCCCACCAGGAGTAAAGCTCGATTCTCTACTAGTGGAAGGAAACCTTCTAGTACTAGTCACTAGCTAAACATCAGCAGTAAGCTTCCTAGCCAGAGAAGCTCTAAAACCAAGCTGACCAGAATCAATTTTTCGTAACAGTACTACTTGTTGTAAAATATATGGACTCTATATGAAAGGAAGGGAGAATGAGAAATTCTAATTATAGTCCGTTTATACGTGGGCTCTTACCAAACTCTTTAGCCTTGACAGGACTATATATATGTGAGAGCTCTACGTTGTAATTACGGATATTCAGATAAATAAAGAATAGTCTCCATATCTTTTGTGTCTATGTGTTCTACTTTCATCTACTATCTTGTTCATGACAGACGGAGAGGAAAATGTTCTAACCGCCAGCAACATGTTTTATAACACGTTATCAGCACGACAAGCTGTACGTCGACATCGTTGAAGCCGCCGCCGCTGATCTTCGACGCCGACGCTCGTGTCAACGTACCACTGCGACTACTTCGATAACATCGACATCTCAACGTTATTAGCGGAACAGATCTAGTACCTCTACCTATATCTACATAGGCCGGTACATTGACGTCCACCTTGACGACACCAAGAACATCGGCGTTGTCGAGACGAAGCGATCTGCGTCTACTCATCGTCACGCCGGCAGGTCACCACGGCCTAGCCGAACTGTCCTACGCGACAGCCTTCACTTTTCGAACTCAAGAGCCGAAGGTACATAATTTTGTTTTGGTAGATTAGATTGAATGCGTTCTAATCTACTAGATGCCGAGAGATTTTGGAACCAAAGTATTAGGCTTTGAATTCCAGATCAGGGCATGGATAGATCTAGAGAAAAATCTATTGGCACCAAAAAATCGATGGGACAGCGTGGTCTGAAGCGCTTGCACCTGCAGTTGTCGCGACTCGCCGTCCGCCCGCTTGCACGCGAGCCGACGCGCACCGCCGCCCGCCAGGACGCGAGCCGCCGGGCATTACCATCTGCTCGCCCGCACGTGAGCTACGCGCCCTGCCGCCCGCCTCGCCATCTATCCGAACTTTGCCGCCCGCACGCGGCTTGCATATAGTACATGTGTTACATCTAGCCATCTAGGGTTATTTAAAAAATATATAATATAAAATATATGCTGGAGGGACGGCATTGGCATGAAGGCATGAAGCCAAGCCCCGTAAGCAAATCGCCGGCTCGCCGCATGTCTTCTTGCAACCGAGGCCTTTAGATTGTAAGTTTTTTCACTCTCTCTTCGTCACATCAAATTTTTAACACATGTATGGAGTATTAAATGTAGATAAAAAAATAACTAATTACACAATTTAATTGTAAATTACGAAACAAATCTTTTAAGCCTAGTTAGGCCATGATTAAACAATAATTATCAAATACAAACGAAAATGCTACAGTGCCAAATACTCGTTCCTAAGCCTAAATGTCGGCTGACACACGGTGTCACGCTCACGCACATCACAGCAATCTTCTCGAGCATCACAGCCTGCAGCTGCACTGATAAGCCCATCGCGTCATCCCGTATGAGCACACGTATTGAATACCAATACCGCTCGCATCTCGCACGAAGCTACGCATACTGCTGATGCACAGTACGTATATAGCTGTCGCTAGCACGCCACCGACGCTTGGTGCTTCATGCAGAAGCAGGCTAGTATGAATTGCCGAATTGGCCGGGCTAGGGAGAAAATTGAGAAATCCAGAAAATAAGAAAGGGCTTGTATTAATCTGATTTTTTTACGCTACATCCATGGATCCTGCAGATTCTGTGTAGAACATGTCCCGTGCTTTCTGACAGAAATTTTAGTTTTTATAGTAGTTTTCTAAATAATCAACCCTAGACTCTCTGTTTATACATATTTATTGTACTCTCGTATATTTAGAATTACTAAGTATATAAGAGTTTGTATATATAACATTAAATCTGCAGTTTAATTGTTATTTTTGCCTAGCTTCATTTTTCTATAATTAATAGCAGAATTGATTCTGAAATTTTTCTACGCATTGAATTCAATTTTGAAAAATGCTAGTGCAACCATGTTATGAATTGTGTCGGTGCGAAAAGTGATCAACTAGTAAATATTTGTCGTTTTGCCGTACGTTGTGATCGGATATAGCCTAGCACTCAATGACACAGGGTTAATACTGGTTCAGGCAACATGCCCTACGTCCAGTTTGAGTCGGTCGGTGACTTTATTCCTGAGCCTAGGTGCTCGAAATTTGCTGTGGGGTTATAAACGAGAGGGAGTAAGATAGGGGTGTAAGAGGTCCGATCGGACTCTGGACCGAAGGACCGAGAGTGACGGGAGCTCCTATGTGCGCTAAGTGTTGGAGCATACGCTCTGTGTAGCTTTAGAATATCTAAAGCTAGCAGAGAGCGAGTCGGAACGATCCGTGTGTTGTCTGTCGTTTGTTGAATCGGTCTTCTGGTTGTTCGAATCGTCCTCCTTTTGGAGAGAGCGCATCCTCTTTTATAGATGAAGGGGACGGCTTTACAAGAGAGAGAGTGTGAGAGAAAGAGAGTGTGTGTGCTAGCTAGTCTTGTTGCCCACGCCGTCAGATACAAGGTGGTTTGTCTATGCCCACAAAACTGTTGATGTCCGGATACATGTGGTTAGTTCCACCGTGTTCTCCTGGTATGGCAAATGTCGGCGCCTACCATATTGTAGAACAAATATCGGCGCTCATAATACTGTTCGTGTTCTGACATGTCCGAAAGGTTGCAGAGCACCCCTCTGACATGACCTGACAGTACTATTCTGCAGGCGTGCAGGGTACGGTCCTCGGTATTGCGGTTTGACTTCAGCGCCCTGCCTTACTTGCTCCGCCTGATTCTTTGGGTCCTTACTGAGCGGGCGTCCCTGTTCGGTTGTTTCCTAGTCAGCTCCGACCGCGCCGGTCGGAGAAGAGCTATAAGCAGAGGTTCGGTGTACTCCCGGTCGGAGAGGCAGGTCGGAGTCAGAAGCGAGCGCCGTCCCTCCTTGGCCAGGCCTTCCGTTCGGAGAGGGCGGGCCGGAGTCGGAAGCGAGCGCCGTTCCTCCTTGGCCAGGCCTTTTGGTCGGAGAGGCGGGCCGGAGTCGGAAGCGAGCGCCGTTCCTCCTTGGCCAGGCCTTCCGGTCGGAGAGGCAGGTCGGAGTCGGATGCGAGCGTCGTTCCTCCTTGGCCAGACCTTCCGATTGGAGGCTGGATTGCCCTTCTGGCCTGTCGTTTAGGTATTTGGGCCAGCCTAGTAGTTGTGCGTCGTTCGCAACATCGTCTGTTGGGCTGAGCTTTTTGCTGGGAAGCAGGTTTATGAGGGACCCTGGGTTTATGAACCCAACAGGAGCCCCCGAGCCCTCGGGCGATTCGGGTAGAATCGTTTGGGGGATTTTTTGTTTTGACGGCGGGTGCGCGCGAGTGCACCCGCGGGTGTAGCCCCCGAGCCTTTGAGCGATTCGGGTAGAATTGTCTAGGGTGTTTTTCATTTTGCCAGCGGGCGAGTTTTTTCGTTTTGACAGCGGGTGTAGCCCTCGAGCCTACGTCCGACTGGTGAGTCGGTTGGAGGCTGAGCATCTTGGTGCTCTTTTCTGGGGTTGCAGATTATCGTTCGGGGCGTTTTGCCCGTGTTTGTCCTGCCCGCGACCTGCGTGGTCGGTTGTTTTCCCGAGTCAGTGTCGGGCGACCTGAGCCCCTGAGCCCCGTTGGGCTCGGTAGGGGTTGGTCTAGTTCCATGCGTTACCCCGTCTACGGTTTCTGCAACCGAAGGGGCTGAGCTAACATCGCTTGCCTCGATGGGTCAAGTGACATGCTCGGTGAGTTCGCTAACGGGTACGTTCGAGTGGAATCCGGGTCCATCGTTCGTGACGGGGTCGGCATAGCCCTTATGTGGCATTCCGCTGCTCCTTAACCCGCGTCCCGGTAGATGCCCGGGTCGTTCTGGAGACCGACTCAGGTGGCCCGTTGGCCTCCCCTCGATGGAGATTCTGTGGGCATGGCTCGAGGTTAGGATCGAACAAGAAGGTTCAGATGACCCTGTCTGCTTCTGAGCAGATTGGGCGAGGGCCGCTGGGGCTCATCTGTGTTTTCTCCCCTGGCTCTGTTTGACGCGAGGCAGCCTCGAGCCCTTCATGGGCCGGCCTTCGAACCTTGGTCGGTCGTTGTTCATGTCGAATGAGGCAACTACCGCTTCATGACGCAACACGGAGCGTTGTGATGCATTCAACTACATATACGCTGCTTCGGATGTATGGGATGAATGAATGACTATATGAATGAATGTGTGATTACGTGTATGAGAATGGATGAATGAATGATCATGCACCAGTAAAATAAAATAAGGGGGATTGGTAGAGTTACCTTGATGACTCTAGTGATAGGCTTGAGGAGTTTTTATCGGATATGTCCGAATGGGATCCGCGTTCATCATTCGTGATGGAGTCAGCATGGCCCACATGGGGCGTCCCTCTGCTCCTTACCTATCTCTCGGCATTCACCTAAGCCGTCCGATCGACTCAGGAAGCCCATTAGTTTCTCCTTGGCGGAGATCCTGTTGTTGGGCCCTTCCAAGTCCTGCCTAGGAAGGCGGAGGGCCGCCTGCGTGCGGTTGCACTTTGTTTCCTACGCTCGGTGTGCGGTAGTGGTGGGCCATGCCCAGGCCATGTCCCGTCTAACCAGGCGTCGTCTCGTGGAGCATGGCGTATCCCGTCAGTTAAGACACGTCCCATTGCATTCCCATCTGCATTGAATGGGGGAAGGGAGAGGGTTTTCACACCAATCCTTCGCCTTTCTCCAACTGCTGCATCTCCTCCTTAAATAGGGGAAGGGAGAGGGTTTTCATCCCAATTCTTTGCCTATTCTCCAACTGCTCCTCCTCCTCCTTCTTCCTTTTCACCAAGCACGTTCGTGTGCCGTGGCGGTTCCTAAGTGAGAAGGGGTAAAGCGAGGGAGAGAAGAACTCACAGATCCATCTGTGAGTGCGAAGCGCGATGTCGAGCTAGAGGCCATCCAATGTGGCTGAGTCAGTGCTGACCGCCTTCGCCGAGAAGGGGCTGCTGCCGCTGAAGGAGGTGGTGCACTGGAGGGCTCCTTGCCTCCCATGCAGGAGGAGTGGAGGCCCAGCCTGCAGCAGGTCACGACAAGTGACGGGGAAAGCAGGCTGGAGGTGGTGCGGCCTTCCCCTCTGGGGGCTGTGCCCTTCCAGCCAGTCGTAGGCCTAGCGGCAGTGGCAGTAGAGGTGATGGCAGCAATCCCGGTGGTGCCGGCGGTGGCTAGGTCGGAGGTGACCCTCACGATCCCTCCTGCACCGGCCGTGTTGGAAGAGAGGAGGGAGACCAGGCTCCCTACCTCGCCTGGCGGAGGGACGCACGGCTTGCCCTCCTGGCCGAAGCTGGAGGCATTGGGAGGTGACGCGTCCGTGCCAGAGGCAGAGCATCCACCGGTGGGCCATGGGGTCGAGGTGGTGGTGGTCCCCTACCCTGGTGAGGTAGGCACCAGGGTGGAGCCGCCGGCCGTCCCACCGTCGTGGGAGTTGGTGATGGTTCGATCATCGACGGGGCCTTCCAGCAGGTTGGGGGTGACCACCAACCTGGTGTGGCCTTGCCCCAGTGACCCGAGGAAGGTTTGGTTCATCCTTCGTGATGAGGAGGAGGTGCAGCTCTAGGACGTTCTTGGGGTGAGAGGACTCGCGATGGTGTCCGATCTCACCCAAACCAAGGCTAGGGTCGAGGAGGCCTTGGAGCGGGTCAAGCTCGTCCATCAGGCGGTTACGATTGACCTGCCCCACGTCACAGAGGTAAGTTTTCTGCGTTTGTCCTTGACTCCTTTGTCTTTCACTGGTTGTCTCAACATGTATGCTTCTTGTTTTTGCAGGGTTTGTAGGAGATGTCGAGCCGTAAGTCCCGTTTCCTCTAGGAGGAGCACGCTTGGATGGAGCAGGAGGCCGTGGCGTCGCGGTGGGTCACCGAGCTCGAGTGCTAGCTAGAGTCCGCCTGCCATGAGTCTCAAGATCGGGTGGTCGAGGCGATGGCAGCATGGGCAGTGGAACTGCTCGTGGCGGAGCGGGTGACTGCCGTTGAGAGGGGACTTGACGCTACGAAGGTCCAGCTGGCGGAGACCGAGGCGATGAAGGTCCGGCTGGCGGAGACTGACATGCTCCAGAAGTCCCTGGAGGCTCTGGAGTCAGAGTGGAAGGCTCGGTCGGAGGTCGACCAGGAAGTGCTCGTGCTCTAGTGCCGGGTGCTTAGGACGGAGGAGTCGAACGCTCGGCTACGCGAGCAGGTCACTCGGCAGGAGGAAGGACTCTCCATCCTTGAGAACACCCACCTCGGTAAGTACCTATTCTGCTTTTGGTTGATGTCTTGGTTTTTTCTTTCCCTCGCTTCTGAGCTTGTCATCCTTCTTCTAGAACTGGGCGGAAGGGTTGGTTATCTAGAGCGGGACCTGGAGATGGCCAAGGCGATGATTGGTCGGAGCGCGGAGTCGCTGGCCAAGTCCCTTGAAGAGCAACGTGCTCTCGAGGGGGAGCTTGACTAGATCCGCAATGTCGCCCAGGTCATTGTCTCAGAGGTGTTTGGGTCAGCGCCGAGCACCAGCACGCCCGCCATTCCAACTGGCGGAGGTCTCAGACGAAGTTCGGGCACTTATCTCCGATGGGATGTTCTATGAGACGCCTATAGTGCTGACTTCAGTGGCGACGCACCACCTGGACCTGGACTTCACCGCCATTTGCAGCGGGTATGCCGATTGCTGGAGCGCGGACGCTATCCATGCGCTCAGGGAAAGCTTACTGCTGCACGCACAGTTGGTGGTAGAGCAAGTCTCCGTGCAATGGGTGATGGAGGCTTGCTGTGCGAGCATGGCTGAAGGCACGCGCCAGGAAGACGTCGCCCAGCCTATGGATGGAGTGGAGCCCGGGTCGGAAGCGAACGTCATCCTGCCTCCGATCAAGCCGAACGACGTCCTATCAGAGACCAAGCAGCCCTTATCTTCGCCGGTCGAGCCGGTAGCTGATGCCACCGGGCAGCCGCTGTAGTATTTAGAGTAGAAAAATAGGTAATATATGTATGGGATAAGTTTGTGGGGGAGCCCCCTGTGTAAACATTTTTGTATCTATGAATACATCGACTTCGTTTTGTGATGGAATCACTTCGTATGGGGAAGCTTGTCCCATCCGTTCCTTATTTTTACCCTAGCATAAATTTGTTTTTTATTCTTTCTTTTTCACACCTGCCCGTTTGAACCATAGGCTGCAACCTTAAGAACCCAGGCGTGGCCCACGAGGCTTAGCTGCTCGTAACCCTAGGTCGTGGCGGGGTGTGATCGGTCGGAATGTTTAAAGCAAAGTTACGTATTAAAGGAACGGACTATCCTTTCGTTTGGGTAAAAAGTATTTACTATATGATAGTAAAAAAGAGAGGTGGTATTGCACCCTCGTGGAGCCCCTGAGCGACCTGGGCCGAGAGTGTTCGGGCTGAGGTGCTTGTAGGAGCAAACGTTGAATGAAAGAAAGCGGTAAGACCAAATTTTTAAGGGAAGAAACGACGTAACTGTTCGATGTTCTAAGTGTTGGTGAGAACATTGCCGTTGTCGTCCTTCAGTCGGTAGGCGCCCGGTTGGATCACTTCAGTCACCGTATAGGGTCCTTCCCAAGGCAGAGAGAGTTTGTGTTTTGCCTTGGTTGATTGAGTCACGGGTGTAGCCCCCAGGATTACGTTGTGGAAGGGAGAGCTCACTGGACGGAGTTTCGACCGAGGGATGCACATGGCATCAAGGGTGTTGACGTAGAGGATGTTGAGGCCGCTGCCTTCGTCCATCAGCACCTTGGTGAGGCGCTTCTTATGGATGATGGGGTCGACGATGAGCGGGTAGCGACCCAGTCTGACGACGTGGGAGGGATGGTCCCTCTGGTCAAAGGTGATCGGAGATTCCGACCAACTAAGGAAGGAGGGGATGGCCGTTTCGGTAGCGCACTATCGGTGTTTCGAACAAACACCGGCGAGTGAATTTATAATTGATGCACGTTAGGCCCGGATGGTGTGCTAAAGGACACAAAGTTTATACTGGTTCAGGCCGAATGTCCCTACGTCCAGTCTGCTGTTGCTGCTTGTATTATTAGCACCGAATACGGTTCGTAGTAGGGGGTACAAACGGTCGAGGGAGGGACGGGTCCCAGGTCTCTGAAGGAGGGGTCGAAAGGATGCCAAGGGCCTGGCGGCGACTTGGCTGTGTGTGTGGAACTGAATGCTCTATGAGCTCGTCTGTATGTGAGTTGTCCGTTGAAAGTTGATTTGTTTGGTCCCCCTTCAATAGGGAGCCCTGTCCTCCCTTTTGTAGATGAAGGGGGGAGCAGGGGTTACAGATGGGTGAAAGAGAAAAATACCAAGGGTATAGAAGGTCCTTCGAAGGGCTCGAGTCTTCCTTTTCCTCCAAGCCAGCCTCAGACACGGCCGGGTACTTGTGTGCTGATGATACTGCGTTCTGCAAGTGGTCACGTCCTGTCCCGCCTCTACGGGCGGCGTGTCGGGGCAGAGTTTGGTCTCACGACATTGTGGGGGGGCGAGCAGTGCGGCACCCTTGACGCTTGTCAAAGATCGGGGACGTGAGTCCTATTGCGGTGTTTGTGTTAGGCTCCATGCTCGAGGGTTGAAGGCAGCGCCCGCAATACTATAGGTCGTAAAACCCAGCGCCTACGGTACTACTCAGGCTCTATCATGTCCGGCAGGGCCTAAAGCACTCGTCCCGTTGTACTTCGATGGTACTTGTCAGTAGAGCAGGGCATGGTCCTTGCTTCCATGGTTTGACTCCAACGTCCTATCTTACCCTGTTCCTGCCATCATGGAGGGGCATGGTGAGGGCATCAGGTGAGGCGGTGTTCAGCCCTTGTTGGCCGAACGAGGCAGAGTCTGGCCCTCGGGGGCCGGGCGAGGCAGAGTCTGGCCCTTGGGGGCTGGGCGAGGCAGAGTCGTTGCCCTCCTGTTCGATTGGGAATGTTGTTGGTGCTTATCAACTCTACCTCATTGGGTATCCCAGTATTAGATCCCCGACAGTAGCCCCTGAGCCTCTGGGTGATTCGGGAAGAATCGCCTGGGGGCTGTCCCGGCTCGCTAGAGGGTGTTTGGGTTTGCCAGAGGGTGCGCGCGAGCGCACCCGATGGGTGTAGCCCTCGAGCCCCCGGGTGATTCGGGTAGAATCGCCCGGGGGGTGTCCCGGCTCGCTAGAGGGTGTTCGGGTTTGCCAGAGGGTGCGCGCGAGCGCACCCGATGGGTGTAGCCCCCGAGCCCCCGGGTGATTCGGGTGGAATTGCTCGGGGGGTGTCCTGGCTCGCTAGAGGGTGTTCGGGTTTGCCAGAGGGTGCGTGCGAGCGCACTCGATGGGTGTAGCCCCCGAGCCCTCGGGTGAATTGGGTGGAATCGCCCGGGGGGTGTTTTCAGACCCTTCGCGGGTAGGAGAGTATGATTCGGCTTTTCTCAGCTGGATAGCCTTTGTGGGAACCCTGGGGTCCCATTTGCAGGGATGTCGCCCGGGCTTAGCTTGGCCGGGGTTTTGACTTAAGAAGTTGAAGTCCCATTGGCGGTCGCGTATCGGAGTCCTGGTCTTTCGCGGGCCCGTCCCTTGTTTGAGACGTCCGTTGAGATGGTTGGGCCGACCCTGGTCTTTCTAGGCCTAGACGGACCAGAGAAGGAAATTTTTTTGGCCCACGTCCCCTCTGTTTGGAGAAGAGTCTGATCACTCGGGGAGGTGAACCGTTCAGCGCGATTTTGGTGGGAGCGGATAGGGATTGCAGGCGTGTGTCCCACGACATGATGCGGTGGTGCGCTTGGCAGGCCCAGAGATCTAGGTAGACAGTTGCCCTTCTCACATCCGTCGCCACTATAAAACCGCGGGGTTTGCCCCCAGGGTTTCGTACTCCGCCCCCTCGTCTTCGCATTGCCAGGGAGAGTGTTTATTCGATCCGACCCTTCCCTTTGTCTGATGTAATGTTTGTTTTTGAAAAGAAAAAAGGGAAGGGAGGTAGCCGTACCTTTACCAGCCCCCGAGTGAGATCTGTCCCCTTGCAGTTGCGGGGGTCGGGTCTTACTGGAGATCGGAGCGAGAGAAGCAAGCTTGCGCTTGTATTAGCCCGTACCCCTTTGAACCTCTGTCTCTGGATTAAGCGGCTCGAGCCCCTGAGCCCTGTTAGGGTCTGATACTAGCGGCACGGGCCGTATTTTGCGTGTTACCTCATCCTCAACTTTTGCAATCGGAGGGGCTGAGCATACGACACTTGCCTCGACGGCTCAAGTGTTGCGCTCAATGAGCTCACTAGTGGGTACGTTCGTGTGGAATCCGGGTCCATCATTTGCTGATGGGGTCGACAGATCCCTCAGGTGGCACTCCACAACTTCTTAACCCGCCTCCCGGTAGATGCCTGACCCGTTCGATAGGCTCAAGTGGCCCGCTGGCCTCTCCTTGGTGGAGATTCTGTGGGTTTGGCTCGTGGTTAGAATCGAACAAGAAAAGGTCAAGATGTCCCAGTCCGCTTTTGAACGGGGTCGGGCAGGGCCACTAGGGCTCCTCTCAGTTGTTTCTCCCTGGCTCTGTTTGACACGTGGTGGCCTCGAGCCCTTTGCGGGCTGGCCTTCGAACCTCGGTCTGTTGCGGCTCATATTGAATGAGGTGACTGCTGTTTCGTGATGCGACACGAAGTGTTGGGATGCAGTGATTCGCATATGCAATGTTTTGAATGTGCAATTTTAATCAAAATGAAGGTGGGGTCGATAATGTTACCTTAGTGGTATGAGCGACGAAAAGCTCCTACCAAACGTGTACGCGCGGGGTTCGAGCCTGATATCTCGTGATGGCGCCGGTGCGACCTGCAAGAGTATTTTTCGATTCTATATCTTGGTGGCGATCCAGGTCGTTCAATTGACTTGGGCGACCTAACAGCTTCTCCCTGGGGGGGATTCTGTAGGTGGGCCCCTCCGAGCCCTTCTCGAGAAGGTGGATGCCGAGGTTGGGGAAGCGGGGGACTGTGAGTTCGATTTGCTCAGGTGAACAAAAACACCGTTGCCATCGGGGCGTAGGGTCTGCCGGCTCGCCTAGTTTTACTCAAAGTTCTATGCCCGCATACTGTGCCCTCGGCCTTAAATGTACGGAGGGGTCGGGTGCAGAGGATGTCTAGACTGGTAGACACCCTCGGTAGCCCCTGAGCGATATCCTTATCCCTGCTGATGCTGGGGTCGGGAGCTCAGAAGTGAATTTTAACGTGAAAGCGAGAAACCGGAGATGCTTATCTTTCAGCAGCCGTTGGCTCGTCGTTTTGCCTGGGCCGTTCGTTCGGCCCAGGCGGCTCATTGGGCCCCCATAGGGAAGGGTTCCATCGTCGGATCATTCCGTTGTCCTGCCTGGGGAAGCGGGGGGTTGCCTACGTGTGCACGCTTTAATTGCCGCGTTCGGCGCGCGGTAGTGGTGGGCCCTGCCCATGCAACGTCTTGTTTGACAGGAGCGTGTCCCGTCAATCCAGGCGCGTCCCCTTGGCTTTCCGTCAGCGTCGATTTCATATCTGCATTAAGTAGGGGAAGGGAGAGAGTTTTTCGTCCCAACCTTTCGTCTTTCCTTAGATGCAGCGCCTCCTCTTTAAATAGGGAGGGGAGGGGAGCTCTCGTCCCATCTCTTTTAGCCTGCCTCTGAGCTGCTACCTCTTCTTCTTCTTTCTTTCCACCGGACGCGTTCGTCCGTCGCGGCGGTTCCTGAGTGAGGAAGGGTAATGCCAGAGAGAGAGAAACTCACTGATTCGTTCGTGAATCCAGAGTGTGATGTCGAGTTGGAGGTCATTCAACGTAGATGAGATGGTGCAGTTTGTCTTTGCCGAGAAGGGGTCACCGTCATCGAAGGTGGAGGGAGACCGGAAGGTGCCGAGCGTCGTCGGCCTCGCCGTCATTCTTGGCGGCTTTCCTTTGGCGACGGGCGTCCCCCATCTAGACACCGTTGTTGGGGTTGTGGCTGATGACGATGGTGTAGTCCCTGGGTGCTTCGGCGAAGGGGAATCACAGTCGCCGGTGTGGTGCTCGACGTTGCAGATGACGGCGCCCTCGGGGGTCCTACGGATCGGCGGGACGTTGTCGATGGAGAGCGTGGCGTGGCGGTCGCAGTAGACGAACTGGCCCATGTACTGCCAGGTCGTTGCCGATGGAGAGCTTGGCGCGGCGGCCGCCGTAGTACTTGTAATAAAACTAGGGAGAAACTGTAATTGGGTGAGTTTCGTGGGGGAGCCCCCGAGTAAACGGTCTTCTCAATTTACGAGTACATTGGTCCTTAGAACTTGGTTATGAGGAGACCAGAAAACATTAGAGAATGTTTACAAATGTAACATAGGTAGTTCTTGCAGGGTAAACATACTTGTATTACTTATATCTGCCCCCGAGTGAGGTCCGACCCTTTGTGATTTTACAGGGGTCGGTCGTCACTAAAGGTTGGGGGTTTTGTAAAGACAAAAACTGATAAGGAAGAGTATGTGTTTATTTAAGGGTAAAAATGGCGTAGCTGTTCGATGTTCCAGGCGTTGGTGAAGACCTTGCCATCGATGGTTTTCAGCTTGTAGGCACCTGGATGGAGTACTTCCGCGATGATGTACGGTCCTTCCCATGGTGGGGAGAGCTTGTGACAGTCCTTGTTGCTCTGCCATCGGAATGACCAGGATCGGGGGCTTCATCAGAAGCCGTTGGACCCGTCAAGGGCCTCCTGAGCCTCGAACGTCCATACAAAGCGGCCGGCTTTCTTCAGAAGCCGGTAAAGGGGGAGACCCCGTTCACCGAGGCGTGAGATGAATCGACCTAGTGATTTGCTGAACCCCTTTTACGTTCTGAATCGTCCCGCCTTGCCTTGCCAACGGAATGGTTGAAGATCGCCCTGACCGCTTCCTCGCCTGAGGCGTGGCTAGTGGCAATGTCCAGGAGCTCCTTGCTGGTCCATGGGCCCTTGCGTCCCAGCTTGTGAACCAAAGACTCGCAGGTGGTCCTAGACAGGAAGGCTCCTTAGTGGGAAAGCAGCGTTGAGGATGTGCCGACCGAAGGCCTGGGGGCCTGGCAGGCCAGGGCTCGGGCTCCGGTCCTCACCGCTGTCATAGCATCCACCATGCCAAGGGTGGTAGCCGCGTCTGGCTCCTTCTCCTGAATCGTTGTAGGCGTGTCTGCGGGCCTCGATGGTGCTGCGTGCGTCGTGGTTGCGACCGAAACGTTGGTGCACCGGAACAGGGGTAGGCTGCCTACCGCCTGGCGGTGTCTGGTGTATCGTTGTGTCCTTGGTGGGACGCACCAAGGGCGTGCGTTGGCTGGTGTCGAGCTCACGTCGCCGAGACAACGAGCTCTCTCCCTATTGCGCCGCCGCACGTTCGAGCAACGTGTGGATTTCTCAGTGGGCCCAGTGATCTTTGGATGTCGCGGCCTCTAGAATGCAGTGAAACAAGGCCATTGCGGCGGCGATGTTCTGGCTTGCCCGGGCGAAGTGAGGGAGGGCTCCATCGTCGGTGAGGATCCTCTAGTACACATCACGGGCCGTGGCACGTGCGTGCCCACCGTCCCTGCGACGCTTGATCTCCTCATCGATTCTCTGGTATTCCTGGATGAGTTGTTGTCCGGCATCATCGATCTCCAGCTTTCGTGCTCTTAGCTGCTCCGTACTTACGTGGGACGGGGCCACCGCCTTCCCTTCGTTCCTCACGTCAGGGTTGGCCGTTGGGGTAGCGTCCCCCTCAGAGACGCTTTCGACGTGTCCCTCGGAGGTGTCCGCCATGAAGCATTCCCGGGAGGGGTGATGGCTCCCCATGCTGGAGCCAGAGCTGGAGGATGATTCTGGCTCCTCGATGAGGAGTTTGTGGAGGGACTCCGCGTCGTCTTCAATTACCCCCACGAACTCGCTGTTCACGGGAGTTTGGACCATGCACAGTGCCATGAGGTGGCAAGCGATCGCCATGGTGTTGCGGAGACCGTATGGAAGCGCTGTCGGGGCGCTCCGCACTTGGCGCTCCGGAGAGAGGTGGCTCTTTCCGGAAGGTCGTGCCACGTCGTTGTCGCTGGAAGGGGCGAGGTGACGCTGGTTCTTCCTAGACTGCTGGGGTCCTAGGGAGACGTCGAGCTAGCGCCCAAGTCGCTTGTGGTCGAGGGCAATGGAGGGGAGAGACCAGATGGCGGTGTTCGCTTGTACCAACTCTCCCCCACCGTAATGACAAAATCTAGGCTCCCAAAGTGCACGTGTGCGCCTAGGACCCAGCTGACGTCGTGGTTAGCCATCCGTGGCCTGGTTTGGAACGCGCAAAGGCCCCTACCTGGCGCGCCAACTGTCGGTGTTTCGAACAAACACCGGCGAGTGAATTTATAATTGATGCATGTTAGGCCTAGATGGTGTGCTAAAGGACACAAGGTTTATACTGGTTCGGGCCGAATGTCCCTACGTCCAGTCTGCTGCTGCTGCTTGTATTATTAGCACCGAATACGGTTCGTAGTAGGGGGTACAAATGGTCGAGAGAGGGATGGGTCCTAGGTCGCTGATGGAGGGGTCGAAAGGATGCCAAGGGCCTGGCGGCAACTTGGCTGTGTGTGTGGAACTGAATGCTCTATGAGCTCGTCTGTATGTGAGTTGTCTGTTGAAAGTCGATTTGTTCGGTCCCCCTTCAATAGGGAGCCCTGTCCTCCCTTTTATAGACGAAGCGGGGAGCAAGGGTTACAGATGGGTGAAAGAGAAAAATACCAAGGGTATAGAAGGTCCTTCGAAGAGCTTGAGTCTTCCTTTTCCTCCAAGCCAGCCTCAGACACGGCCAGCTGGTGTCAGAGGTTGGCACGTTCACTGGGTACTTGTGTGCTGATGATGCTGCGTTCTGCAAGTGGTCACATCCTATCCCGCCTCTGTGGGCGGCGTGTCGGGCAGGAGTGCCGGCCTACGATACTATGGGGGGCGACTGGTGCGGCACCCGCACGCTTGTCAGCATCGGGGACATGAGTCCTATTGCGGTGTTTGTGTCAGGCTCCATGCTCGAGGGTTGAAGGCGGCACCCGCAATACTATAGGCCGTAAAACCCGGCGCCTACAGTACTACTCCGGCTCTGTCATGTCCGGCAGGGCCTAAAGCGCTCGTCCCATCGTACTTCGATGGTACTTGTCAGTAGAGCAGGGCATGGTCCTTGCTTCCATGGTTTGACTCTAACGTCTTGTCTTACCCTGTTCCTACCATCATGGAGGGGCAGGGTGAGGGTGTCAGGTGAGGCGGTGTTCAGCCCTTGTTGGCCGGATGAGGCGGAGTCTGGCCCTCGGGGGCCAGACGAGGTGGAGTCTGGCCCTCGGGGGTCTGACGAGGCAGAGTCTGGCCCTCTAGGGCTAGGCGAGAGTCTGGCCCTCGGGGGTCGGACGAGGCAGAGTCTGGCCCTTGGGGGCCGGGCGAGGCGGAGTCTGACCCTCGGGAGCCGGGCGAGGCGGAGTCTGGCCCTCGAGGGTCGGACGAGGCGGAGTCGTTGCGCTCCTGTTCGATTGGGAATGTCGTTGGTGCTTATCAACTCTACCTCATTGGGTATCCTAGTATTAGATCCCCGACATGCATCTTGTGCTGGCGCTTGGAGTAGACGGCATTGGACCCCCCGAAGACCATGAGGCATTCCTCAGGATTGGGAAAGCCGTCCCCATCCTTGCCCGCCGCACCTCCTTTCTTGGCTGCTGCCTCCTTGCCCTTTCCTTGTAGAGGTGCTTGACGGGGTAGGCATGGTTGGTGCATGGGCTATCCATGAGCTTGTCAAAGTGATCAGGCTGGCCATGCTAGGGCTGCTTGCCCGCGTGATCGGCCGTGGTGACCAACGCAGAGTTGGCCAGTCGGCGCCGATCCTTCTTGTTCTTTTTGCCCCTCTGTGTGGAGGGGCCCTCGTCTTGATCCTTGCGCTTTGCCTTGCCCTTGTCCTAGCCTCCGTTAAAGACCGCTCCGACCACCTCCTCATCGGAGGCGTGGTTCGTAGCGACGTCGAGCAGGTCAAGGGTGGTCCGGGGCTTCAGATAGCCAAGCTTGTGAATCAAAGACTCACAGGTTGTCCTAGAGATGTACACGCTGATGACGTCCGCGTCGATGACAACAGGGAGGGAGTTGCATCATTTTGAGAACCTATGGATGTAATCTCATAGGGACTAATTGGGCTCCTATTGGCAGCTCTTGAGGTCCCAGGAGTTGCCTGGGCGGACATACGTCCCCTGGAAATTCCCGATGAAGATCCTCTTGAGGTTCGCCCTGTCGTGGATGCTGTCATGTAGGAGGAATTTGAGCCATGCTTGAACATGTTCCCCCACACAGATGGGGAGGTACTGAATGATGAAGTGGTCATTAACCACTCCTCCGGCTCGGCAGGCGAGCCGGAAGTCTTCGAGCCATATACCAGGATTCATCTCCTCGGTATATTTGGCGATGTTGGTAGGCGGTCGGAAGTGTTGTGGGAACAGCGCTCTCTGGATGCGTCAGCCAAAGGCCCATGGTCCCTGGCCATCCAGGCTAGGACTCCGGTCGTCGGGTCAACGACCATGCCTGGGGTGCGTTTCACCGGTCCCCTCGATGGTTCGGTCGGAGCCCGTGCCGCCTGCTCTTACCGCCGCCTAATGGATGTCATCATCATGCCGGGCCTGATGCCGGTTGTTGATGACGCTACGTGCGTCTTGGTTTGACCCGAGGCGTTCGCGCATGGGTGGCTGGTGTGGAGTGGGTGCCGGGTCAGGACATGGTGCAGCTGTGACCTCCTGTTCCGCGCCCGGCGATTATAGTGGTGAGTGGATGGAGCGATTTGTCTGGTGCGTACCGACTCCCCTGGTGGGGAGAGACGCCGCGGGTTGGTGTCGCAACGTGGAGCTCTCCGCCTGTTGAACGATGGTGGTTTCCACCAGTGTCTGGAGGTTCTGGTGGACCACCTGCTTCTAGGGGTCGACAGGCTCGGGAAGGCCATGCAGAAGCATCGCCGCCGCAGCGATGTTCTGGCTATCCCGAGCGAATTATGGGGGATCATTTCCCCCATCGATGATGTTGCGCGGAACCTAGCAGGCGTCACCCTGGGCTCCGCTCATCAGGTTACGCGCACGGGGCATAGCGTGCTGCGCCAAGCGCGTCGGCGCAGATGGTGGCTGGTTCTACTGCCTTTGTCGTAGCTCCTCGTCGTGCTCCTGCGCACATGCGAGGGCCTCCACGTGAGGGTCCAGAGGGGTGTGGGTCTGTAGAGACTTCGCTACCATCGGCGGCTTTCCTGGGGCATCCACCATAGCACACTCCCAGAACAGAGGGTGGCTAGGTGCCACGATGCTGGAGCCATCGCTCTCAACATCATCATCCATGAGGTCATGAAAAGAGGCGGGAGCGTAGCCCGCCATCCCCACAAATTTGGATGTGAGAGGGGGTGGCGCCAGCATCTTTCGAAGCCCCCATGTGTACACGTCTGCGTGGGACGTGAGGCCATAGGGGAACCGGTCGCACGGCGGTCGTGGCAGGGACAACGGGGTCCCTCTGGAAAGTCAGCGGAAAATATAAAAAAGTGAGTAAATAACAGTATGTACATTACTCACGGCGGGGTTTGAGCCTAGCGTAGGCTTAGAGTGAAGCTAGGCGCCTTGTTGTTGAAGTCACCGGGTGTTCCCGAGCTGATGGAGGACGCTCCTCCTCCGACGGGTGCCGGGACAAGTGCCTCCTCGCGGAGGTGTAGTACACCGAGCCTGTCGGCGATGAAGTCCAAGCTTCCGAAGAGAAAGGTCTGGGATGGCTCGAAGATGGGAGGAACCCATGTCCCCACAAGTGGGAGTGCGGGAAACTCCAGCGAGCCGAAGTGAGTCGTATCGCTTGAGCCTGCCATGCTGAGGACAGCGGAAAGGTGGGCCATCCGATGACAAAAAGCATGAACGTAAGGCGTTCTCCCCACGGACGGCGCCAACTGTCGGTGCAAAAAGTGACCAACTAGTAAATATTTGTCGTTTTGCCATACGTTGTGATCGGATGTGGCCTAGCACTCAATGGCACAGGGTTTATACTGGTTTAGGCAACGTGCCCTATGTCCAGTTTGAGTTGGTCGGTGACTTTATTCCTAAGCCCAGGTGCTCGAAGTTTGCTATGGGGTTACAAAGAAGAGGGAGTTAGATGGGGGGTGTAAGAGGTCCGGTCAGACTCTCGACCGAAGGGCCGAGAGTGACAGGAGCTCCTACGTGCGCTAAGTGTTGGAACATACGCTCTGTGTAGCTTTAGAATGTCTAAAGCTAGCAGAGAGCGAGTCGGAACAATCCGTCTGTTGTCTGTTGTTTGTTGAATCAAACTTCTGGTTGTTCAAATCATCCTCCTTTTGGAGAGAGCGCATACCCTTTTATAGATGAAGGGGACGGCTTTACAAGAGAGAGAGTGTGAGAGAAAAAGAGTGTGTGTGCTACCTAGTCTTGTTGCCCACACCGTCGGATACAAGGTGGTTTGTCGGCGCCCACAACACTGTTGATGTCCAGATGCTTGTGGTTGGTTCCACCGTGTTCTCCTGGTATGGCAAATCTCGGCGCCTACCATATTGTAGGATAAATGTCGGCGCTCATAACACTGTTCGTGTTCTGACATGTCCGAAAGGTTGTAGAGCACCCCTCTGACAAGACCTGACGGTACTGTTCTGCAGGCGTGTAGGGTACGGTCCTCAGTATTGCGGTTTGACTTCAGTGCCCTGCCTTACTTGCTCCGACTGATTCTTTGGGTCCTTACCGAGCGGGCGTCCCCGTTCAGTTGTTTCCCAGTCGGCTCTGACCGCGCCGGTCGGAGAAGAGCTGTAAGCAGAGGTTCGGTGTACTCCCGGTTAGAGAGGCGGGTCGGAGTCGAAAGCGAGCGCCATCCCTCCTTGGCCAGGCCTTCCAGTCAAAGAGGGTGGGCCAGAGTCCGAAACGAGCGTCGTTCCTCCTTGGCCAGGCCTTTCGGTCGGAGAGGCGGGTCGGAGTCGGAAGCGAGAGTCGTTCCTCCTTGGCCAGGCCTTCCGGTCAGAGGCTGGATTGCCCTTTTGGCCTGTCGTTTAGGTATTTGGGTCGGCCCTAGAGTTGTGCGTCATTCACAACGTCGTCTGCTGGGCCGAGCTTTTTGCTGGAAAGCAGGTCCATGAGGGACTCCGGGTTTATGAACCCGACAAATTGTATGCCATGTAATTGCAAGAATAAATTCTCGAATGATTGCACTAAAAACATGGTATAAAGTATATGTGCTCTCTAAATCCTACAGATCTTGCACTTTTCACCTTTGAGAGGCTCATATTTATTTTCCTAGCATAATAAATTTTTGGATGAACGAATACTTAGTATTAATTCTGAAAATTTGCATATACCATAATCCTAAAAAATGATAGGATGCTTCTAATAATATTTTAAATAACCATCCACTATCTTTTTGTATCTTGCTACTTGTTTACATGTAGTAAACTCATACGCACTTGATGATTCCAGTTATAGTAGCATATGCATACCTTCGTGAAGAAGGTATATCCTAAACTTGTCCTGAATGATAGATTTATATAACATGGTCCTTTGTTAAATCCTAGTAGGATGCTCTAATACCACTAAAGTGGAGTGGGTCTCCGGCATTGTAACTCTTGATATTAAACTCTCAAGAATGAGTATATGACCATATGAGATATAATGTTGCTCTATAAACAAATACAATCAACTTGAAGCTTTGTGATTAAAAGTCATAGAAGACGAGATGATAAATAAGACTTTGTCTAATTCTTCTAGAAGAAATATTTCTTGAAATAGAAGACCGAGAGCATTGAGTACTAGAAGTATTCAAATTTGTCATCCAGAATTACTCGACATCAAGTAGATATTGAGTTAGAATTTTTAGACGGTATTATGAATCAGGATATATGACTTGTATATGTTGTACTCCTAGAAGGATCATGATTACATATGATAACTATGAACTAGAGCATGCATGAAGCTGGTAAATGTCAAGCATAGAAGCTAAGACATGTAAGAATGGATAAGAATTAGAATATTTAAAGGTTCTCTTGAAGAAGAGCTTAGCCATGTGCTTATAGAATTGTATGTCTTTAAACTTACTATCCTGAAGTATTAGTAGTAGTGGTGATGGTGCTTTAAGTTTTAGTTTCCGTTGAATTAAGTGGATTATGCAAACTCATAGAAGATTTAATGGTTACTTTATTAGCTTAAAGATTAATATGAAGCATTTATATATTCTTAGTTGCAATTCTTACTTGCAGTAATATGTGTCAATCTTACATAGAATAAATAAGTTTTATATGTTTTGCATATAAATAATTGTCTATTTTTGCCTATCTAAATAAGTTTGCAATGATTTATCCACAAAGACGGCTCAATTAACCATGAAGGTTATAGTTTTTTGTGCACTACTACCATGCAAGTAGAAGGAAAATTAAATTTCCTTGAAGCATATAAACTGATCTTAGAAGGATCAATTTAGCCAAGAAATAGTATAATCCATAAACTAAGTACTTAATACTTCAGCCCAGAACCTAAAAGTTTATGTCTTACCCCGAATTTGTTGTTGTACACTAAATAATATACTGGATATGTAAATTTCATGTCAGAACCATTAAATATTAGAAGTATGATTGAATTCTATGAAACATTTAAAATATTTATTCATAGATGCACGAAGCTTATTACTACTTGAAGTAATTACGGTATGAAAAGAGGGAGGAATTTTGGGTAAAGGCATAAGAAAATATGGGTAATATATATTTAATAGGCATAGCCTTCATAAATCTATCTTTAAGTGCTTGTATCAGGACTTGAAGTCCTAACCGTATCCCTTTTGGCCGAGTTAACTTTCATTGATTGAATATCAACATTCCACATTACACATGAATTTGTATCACTATGTTGTGCTCTCATTGAGCTACAACTATCTCCATTCCTGCATGATTATTAGGGCGTGTTCGCTGGTCTGGTCCATCCAGATCAGCCGGCTGACCCCTCTCAGCAAACACTATTCATCAACCAGCCGCTACAGTATTTCTCTCTCACAAAAACAACCAGTTTTAGCCAAGTTTCAGACCAGCGAACGGGGCCTTAGCATAGAAGCTATATTCATAGCTTGTAGCTACTACCTTTTTCTCTCATAATTAAATTGGCTAGCTAGCACGCTACTTCTCGTTGAACTAAGAAATATTTTGCTTTCAATGTGTTGCATGCATAAGCAATACATTGGTCTATGGCCAAGTAGCCTAAGATCAGGGGAGTCGGTTAATCTGAAATTAGCTAAATAGAGAAGTGACCCAATTGATGGGATGAATAATTGTGGAATTAAGATGGTGGATAACACACTTAGATGATTTGGGATTTTTGAGGAAAAGGCATTTTGGGACTTTTACATTAATGGCAATTAGAAATTTCTAGAAGAAATTCCATGTGATTTTGAATGTTGCATATTTTATACATTTGAAGTATATGGTCTATTTTTTATGTATGAGTAATTGGATCGATTTTTTTATGTAAACAATAAAGAAGCTAGACAATGAAATATTTTTCTAAACTATGATATGTGCAAATCAGGGAGAGAACATCCCTGAGTTTGTAGGAATACTGAACATTCTTAAGTGAGCTTTATGTATTCTAGCTCGCTGCATTTAGTGAATAATAACCCCCGTGTTAAAATATGTGCGTGGATATTTCTCATAAAACTATATCATAGCATACATGAATGGGCCTCCACTTATAGTTGGAGATACGTGAATCTAAATTATTTTAAGCCCATGATATGGGGTATCTTTCAAAGTTTGCTATTAAAGATCTAATTTTGGCATTAGGGGGAGAGAAAGCCTATGTTGAATACCAAATATTATTTTTACTGAAGGAAAATGATCTACAAAGTGAAATATTTCTTGAAGCTTAAAGCATGAATAGTATCACACACTAAATCAAACAATAGTTTGATTAATGCTCTTGTGAAGCATGAAGCGGAGCATATGTCAGATATTTTAGAAAAATGAGAGGAGTAACTTAAAGTTACAAACTAGAAGTTGTGTTTATTAGTAATAAACTAAATGTTTTATACTGTCAAGCTAAAATCTACGAGACACCTGTGGGTTCTAGTTTAGTGTATGCTTATTAAATAAAATAAGAACAAACTCCTCCTTTCTCATGAAGAGAACACCTCATAAAGAAGGTCAAGCACCTCATGCAGAGGGTCATCATGAAGATGAAATCCTACACACTAAGCGCGCGCATCATAGTGTTGGGTACATAGAACAATAAATTATCTCTTGTTTGAGAAATGACAAAGAGATAGAATAATCTCATAATGTGAGAAAATAATAGTTGTCGACAATGCTATCTCTATAATTACAAATGTTTCTCTTATGAGAACCCGGATCCGGAAAACAAAGTTCATGGCAAATTCGCTTGTAGCGATTATATCGGATCAATGAAGAAAGTAATTGATGTTGAATCTCCTACTAAAAAGAAATAAATATTCTGCTATATCGCTGGCAAATAAAATTAATGAATATGAAATATGCAGTTAATAAATGAATTATGAAGATCCATATAGTTTCTAAAGGATATAAATCGCAACATATAGAAATCTCATACTAAGTATTAAAAAGTTTAAGGTAGAATATATTTCTGAATGAATATTGAAGTCTTATGAAGAGCATGTTATAGAAGGAATAAAAGTCATAGAATGACTTTATAGTGAATGACACTATCTGATTATGTATAACACATAGTAATATCTCATGAAGTAGAGAATATATCTCATAAAAGAGAAATGTTGTTCACTAAGAATGAGAATATCCTTGAAGGATTTAATCCATAAAGGATTTACTAGTTGATTCTTGAATAAACACCATTAATCCCTGAAGTGAATATAGACCCAAGAGAAAGAAAATAAGGAATCTTAAACACCATGAATGTGTCATACAAACACTTAGAAAGTGCATATTGAAAGGCTAGCAATGAAGTGATGATATCCTCTAAATACCATAGAAGGTATAAGAATAATGGTGATTTTAACAATTGAATTATCTCCTAAAATACCAAATGCGAGACTGGATTTATTATTTAGTGGTATGATTAAAGTCATGAAGATTTATGTAATATATAATTTAAAAAATCCACTAAAAAATTATAAGTATTTAAACTCTAGTATAAGTTTGATACAATATTTAGAAGATATTGAATATAAACTTATTTACCCTCATAATCCTCTGAAAGGATTATTACCTTGAAGGATAAAATTTATTTGTTTTGCACAACTAATAAGTGGTTATTATGCATGAAGCTATTGTTCTTGTTTATTCCCATATAATTCATAGAAGAATTATAAGTCAGCTTTTTAAAAGATATAGTATTGTGGTACTGCATACCATTATTAAGCACACATTTATGAAAAGTGTGGTTTGAACAATAAAGTTTAAAATTTGGCTTTATGAGGGGGAGAATATTTTTATTGAATCTGCCTTGAAGGTAAACCACTAGTAGAATTACAAAGATAAAGTATATCATATTTGCTAAACACTGAAGTTTATGCATAGATCATGAAGATCAATATCTATCATGAAGAATAGAATATTCTGAAGAATACATGACCAAGAAGGTTAAATGTTGTACTATTTTTCTCTTTGTGAGTTTTTACTTGAAGGTTTCTCACACAAGGTTTTTAATGAGACAATATGTGCAATGCAATTAACGAATGCGATATACTCTTTTCTCCAAGAATAGTTTTTTCCACCGGATTTTCTGATGGAGTTTTTAACGAGGCATGTCCATATCATGGTAATCGTCTAAAGGGGAGTGTTGTAAAACATACGGACTCTACCCTAGAAGGAAGGGAGAAGGAAAAATTCTAATCCTAGTCCGTTTGTATGTGGGCTCTTATCAAACTCTTTAGCCTTGGTAGGGCTATATATATGTGGGAGCTCTACGTTGTAATTACGGATATTCAGAGAAAAAAAAATAGTCTTCCTATCTCTTGTGTCTATGTGTTCTATTTTCATCTACTATCTTGATCATAAGAAACGGAGAGAGAAAGATTCTAATCCCTGGGAATATATTTTATAACACTACTTGCCCACTTGTTTAAAGATGGACGGACCTTGCTGTCATAGAACTCCAAACCAACAAGCAACAAGTATACAACGAGCCTGTATGTGGGCTAGGTGTGGCTGACACACGCTCGTCGCTGTTACTGAACATTTTCCCAGTTCAGCCAACAACTCCACCACAGACCACACGCCCACACTCCATGATTCACGCTGCGACTAGTAAGGGGACAAAAGATGAACAATAAGAGCTGAGACGATCCTCATCTGGCGTGCGTGTGTCGATCACGCCGCCGGTCGTGCCATGTCACTTGTCACTTACTTCAGCGGTATTGGCCCGGGCAGTGGCAGCTTGTGCCGGGCACATGCAAATAGCCCAGCAAGTCTGCAAGTCCATATGCATCTAGCCTCTTGCTCGTCAGGACGTTAGCCGCTCTATCGGTCTATCCTAGGAGTCATCAGAGCAACTATGATAAGGGGCGGTAAGCAGACTGTATGCTGACATGGAGAAAGAGGGAAGGAGAGAGAAGAGAAATAGGCTCTAAACTTACAACTAGCTTATGCACCGAAACCAAGAAGTTCTATGAAACTGACAAGTGGGCTATAAGCTGGCCAACTATTATATGAGTAGGCTGATAGATTGGTTTTCATACAGCCAGCAGTCAGCTGTATTATTATTCTTGCTCTTAGGAGGAGCTAAGCGTTGTTAGAATCTGGATCGTACTAGGGGTTAGATCCGAGGGGCTACTTTCTGTTGAATAGTATCATGAAACCTAGAACGTCTACTAGAGCATGTAGAACGAGAGAAAGGGAGAGGTAGTAGATGGACGTGTCAAACCTGACACCGCAGTGGTGGAAGATCCGCTAACGTCCGCCATTGGAGTCGATGTCTGCACTAGGGCAGCGACGGGCGGTGAAGACGGCGTCGGTGATGCACGGTGGCGACCGGCGGTGAAGGCAATGGAGTCCGGTGGCGGCGCGGCTGGTGGCTTCCCGTCACTGGCTGCGCGCCCTCTAGATCGAATTAGGGTTTAGATGTTGGTGGGGAGCTTGGCTCAGGTCAACCTCGTGATAAGAGCCGCCGGCCCCCACATCTTTTTATAGCGCAGTGTGACAGGGGCCCTCCAGCCATGTTGGGCTGGGCGCCCCTGATCAGGGCACGAATCAAAGGCCCAATTGGGCCGTTGGGTCCAGTTAGGATAAGAGATCAGTCTAACAATCTCTTCCTTGATCTCCTTCCATCTTTCATTTTTATATCATTTACTTTTGTTCATTCCATTACAGATTAGTGCATAGAGCATGTCTCATCGTCACGGTCCATTGCCGATAGATTTAACAGCTACAACACACCACTCTGTTCTGAAATAGATACTTATCTTTAGGCATTTTTTTGTCCAGGAATTATAGGCTTTCCCTTAAACCCATGGCGGCTACATGTTCTCTGAACACATTGGGTAGTAAGTTTTTTGTAAGCGGATCCGCGAGCATCTTTTCAGTACTTATATGCTCAAGACTTATGATCTGATCCTAGACTTTATCTTTCACAACATAATACTTTATGTCAATGTGTTTGGCAGCACCATTTGACTTATTGTTGTGAGCATACTGTACTGTAGGATTATTATCGCAGTATAACTTAAGTGGTCTATAGATGTCGTCAACCACCTTCAAACCGGGTATGAACTTCTTTAGCCAGTTCACCTGCCCCGTTGCCTTATAACACGCTACAAACTCGACATACATTGTGGACGATGTAGTGACGGTTTGCTTTGAGGTTTTCCATGAAATAGCTCCCCCTGCGAGAGTGGATACATATCCAGACGTGGATTTTCTATCATCTCCCGCATAATCAGAATATAAATATCCCACTATATGGAGTGAATCAGATCTTCTATACGTCATCATGAGGCCTTTTGTTCCTTGCAAATAACGCGACTTTCTTTACCAATTTCTAGTGTTCTGTTCTAGGATTGCTCTGGAATCTGTCAAGTAACCCGGTAACAAATGCCAAGTCAGGGCGCGTGCATACTTGAGCATATTGCAAGCTTCCGACAGCTGAAGCATATGGAACCGCTTTTATTTGATCGATCTCATATTGGTTCCTAGGGCATTGAAAATCCCCATATTTGTCGCCCTTGACTATAGGAGCAGGTGAGGGATTATATTTGTGCATACTGAATTTCTTTAAGATCTTTTCTATGTATGCCTTTTGTGATAGTCCTAATACCCCTTTACTTCCATCTCGGTGAATCTCGATCCCTAGAACGAACGAAGCTTCACCAAGATCTTTCATATCAAATTTTGAGAACAAAAACTTCTTCGTCTCTAGTAGTAGACTAACATCACTACTAGCAAGTAAGATATCATCCACATACAGGACAAGGAAGATAAACTTCCCATTCTTAAACTTTGTATAGACACAATTGTCATTTATATTCTCTTTAAACCCAAAATTCTTTATTGTCTGATCAAACTTTAAGTACCACTGTCTTGAAGCTTGTTTTAATCCATAAATGGATTTCTTTAGGTGGCATCCCATTCGTTCTTTTCCTTCCATGACAAAACCTTTCGGTTGTGCCATATAAACACTTTCCTCCAAGTCCCCGTTGAGAAATGCCGTCTTTATATCCATCTGATGTAATTCTAAATCATAATGTGCCACTAATGCCATTATGATTCTGAAGGAATCCTTACATGAGACTAGAGAAAAGGTCTCATTGTAATCAATCCCTTCTCTTTGCGTAAAGCCTTTTGCCACAAGTTGTGCTTTATATCTCTATATATTCCCTTGAGAGTCAAGTTTTGTTTTATAGACATATTTACAGCCTACTGTTTTGGCTCCTTTAGGAATTATCTCCAAATCCCAAACTTTATTGGCATTCATAGATTTCATTTCATCTTCCATGGCCTCAAGCCACTTTGATGAATGATCACTTCTCATGGCTTCTTCAAATGAGGTGGGATCATCCTCCATTTGAAATTCCTCAGTGTTGTACACTTCATATTAAGCAGGAATAGCTGATTTTCTAACTCTTTGAGACCATCTAGGGGCCTCCACATTTGGCACATCTTATGTTTGAGGCTGTTGTTGCTCTCCCTCATTTGTGGCAATAGGTTCTACAGGATCCTAAAGAACAGGTTCCTCATCATCATTCATTGTTGCCACAGGCGGAATAACAACACATGCTGGCACCACAGTATCTTGCACTGTCGGTGCAGCGACAACAGGTAGTGAGAAAAATGGCTCATGAATCATCGGAGTGGGCGCATACACCCGCTTCTCTTAAAGGTCAATTTCTTGAGCTACCATGCTCCCCTCATCTTTTCATCATCTAGGAAGACAGCATGTTTCGTTTCCACAAACTTTGTATGTCTGTCTGGATAGTAGAAACGAAAACCTTTTGACTTTTCTGGGTAGCCAATGAAATGGCAACTCACTGTTTTGGGATCTAGGTTCCCAATGTTTGGGTTAAATACTTTAGCCTCAGCAGGACTCCCCCACACACGTAAGTGATTTAGTGAGGGTACTCTTCCTGTCCACAACTCATACGGTGTTTTGGGCACCGACTTACTTGGTACTCTATTGAGAATATGAATGGTGGTTTTTAGCGCCTCCATCCATAGGCTCAACGGTAAGGTGGAGTAACTTATCATACTGCGCACCATATCCATCAGGGTACGATTGCGTCTTTCAGCTACTCTATTCTGCTGAGGTTCGCCCGGTGTAGAATACTGGGCTACTATGCCATTCTCCTATAAGAACCTTGCTAAAGGTCTAGAAACTTGGCCATATGGGGTATGCCGACCATAGTACTCCCCCCCACGGTTGGACCTGAATATTTTAATCTTTAAATTGTGTTGGTTTTCAACTTCTGCCTTAAATATCTTAAATTTATCCAATCCTTCTGTTCTTTCTTTGATTGGATAAATGTAGCCATAACGGGAGTAATCATCTGTGAATGTTATGAATGAATCATAACCATCCACACCCTTTACAGGAAACGTACCACAGATATCTGTGTGAATAATCTATAGAATTCCTGCGCTTCGTTTGGCATCTTTCTTAATTTTCTTTACATACTTTCCTTTAATGCATTCTCTACATTGTTCTAAATCTGAGAGCTCTAATGGAGGAAGAATATCATTCTTAACCAGTCTTTCTATTCTCCCCTCGAAATATGGCCTAAACGACAGTGCCATAATTTCGACAATGCATCGTCAGCTCTCTTTTGTTTTCTGTTTACATCCGCAGACGAGGATACATTCACATTGTCACATGCAACGTTCCCATCATCGCATACAACATTCACATCATCACGTAGTGATAACAAATAAAGCTCATTTTGTAAGATAGCAAGACCAACACATGCATTATTAAGTGTTATCTTACATTTGCCATTTCCAAAATAGCAATCATATCCATCATTGTCCAAACATGAAACACTAATCAAGTTCCTCTGTAACGATGGAACATAAAGAACATCTCTAAGTATAAGTTTGAAACCATCAGCAAGCTCTAGAGAAAGATCGCCAACGGCTTCAACTTCTGCTCGGACTCCATTTGCAACTTTAACGTGTCTTTTGCTTCTTTGCGTAGTCCTCGTCGAACGGAATCCCTGTAAAGAATTAGCAACATGAACAGTTGCACCTGAGTCAATCCACCAAGTAGATTTCGAATACTGTACATACAGGGATTCATTTATGAACGTAATAATGTTCTCACCTTTCTTTGTCATGATCATCTTTAAGTAATCGGGATAATCTTTCTTATAATGTCCCGTCTTCTTACAATAGAGACACTGGTCTTTCTCTACTGTGAACTTGTTCTGCTGAGGCTGATGCAGCATGGGACCCTTTCCCTTTGACTTTGAGAAGTTAGTATTAGTATTCTTTTTCTGATTGTCTTTCAAATAATTGATAGAGACACCATTGGTAGCTTTCATTCTCTCCTCCTCTTACACACACATAGCCATGAGCCTCTCCAGCTCCTACTTCTCGGGCTGTATGTTGTAGTTGACAACAAAAGTGTCAAACTCTTTTGGCAAGGACGCAAAAATCAGATGGATAAGAAACTCTTCCTTGAGAGCCAGATCCATTGGTTTTAGCTTGGATACCAAATTGCTCATCCTTAGTATGTGCTCTCTTATGCCACCATTACCTGAGTACCTCTGTATCACCAGCTGCTTCATCAGCTGGGTAGCATATGTTTTTGAAGAGCCAGTGAACTAACTCATTATTCTTTCGAGGTACTCGGTGACGGTGTCATACTATGGGATTGAGCCCACAATTGTAGGCTCAATCGTGTTCTTTATCACAGCCAAACATTTTTTGTTGACAGTGACCCACTTCCTATGCTCAAGGTCATAGGACATTCTTTGGGATGCAAAATCCCTCTCTCTTGTTGCCCAAGCGACATCAGCCTCGTTTGTCTCCTTCACCGGTGCCACAGGCTCTGTGGGACACAGTGTGATGACTACCCAGTCCACCTCAGCCAAGATGAAGGTCAGGTCTATCTTTTTCTTCCACTCCATGTAGTTATCACCTTTGAGAGTGGGGACCTCTTTGATACAACCCATTAAGTTGTATCCGTCTGAAAACACAATTCATATAGAGTGAGAACATAAACATAATAATAACAATTGCATGCCTTAGTTCCAACGTTGGTCAAAATTAAAACATACAATTGTCCTCTACATTAATTCTACAACACCGTTGGGCAGAAATAGAATTAATGCATGACAAAACTCATCCTAATATTGCCATTAATCAACGTTGGTCAGAATAATAACAATATTATAATCAATTAAAACATATCCATTTTCAAAATTAAATTATCCCGTTGGTTCGAATTTAATAATGAAAATAACATCTTTAAATACGCAGCGAAAAATAATTCAATTTAGTGAATTTTACATACAGGAAAATTCTCTTTTCTATTTTCTTTAAGTCATTTATTCATTTTCTAGGAAATAAATATTTACTGGAAAAAGAAAAAAACAAAAACTGATTCATTTCGTACTGTTCCTTTGGCCCAACAACCAAAACTGCTCGGCCCGCTTCCTTTGGGAGACTCCCGGCCGCACCCCCAGGCCGGAACGTGGGCCTGGGCCGACAAAGCCACGCGGCCGCGCACGCCCGCCTGGGCCGGCCTGGGCCGACAAAGCCACGTGGCCGCGCACGCCCGCCTGGGCCGCAAGTCGGCCCAATCAATCTCGACCGCTCATTCAGATCCAACGGCCGCTCTCTCTTCTCTCCTCAGCACAGCAGCACCGAGCGAGCAACCGAGAGCGACGACGGTGGAGCGGGCAGCCATGGCACCGTCGCTGCCCCCCTCGCTGGCGTGCGCGCTCCCCAGCGGGTGAGCGCGCTGCCGTTGAGTGGCCTGGCTGCGGCGCCTCTTTGGCCGAAGCCCGGCGAACAACATCCCTTGCTCAGCCTTCTTCTCCCCACGCGTCGGCGAGGCAGCAGCGCTGCACAGCGGCGTGGTAGGTCTCCCCTTCCACAACATCGATCTCTTTGATTTGCTTCTCTGTTTCTGTTCTCGGATTCAACCGATTGGGGATGAGGATCGAAGTTAGGGTTAGGGTTCCACTATTCCTCCATTCCTTAACCCAGTTAGGGTTAGGGTTCAACCGAACCCTCTGTTTTTGTTAGACCCGCACTGGATCTAACATTCTACTTCATTTTCTAATCGGTTTACCCGTTCTACATCTAAAAACCCTAGAAACCGATGGCTCTGGTACCAATGTGAGAATCTGGATCGTACTAGAGGTTATATCCGAGGGGCTACTTTCTGTTGAATAGTATAACGAAACCTAGAACGTCTACTAGAGCATGTAGAACGAGAGAAAGGGATAGGTAGTAGATGGACGTGTCAAACCTGACACCGCAGTGGTGGAAGATCCACTAGCGTCCACCATAGAGTCGATGTCTACACTAGGGCAGCGACGGGCGGTGAAGACGGCGTCGATGATGCGCGGTGGCGACCGGCGGTGAAGGCAGTGGAGTCCGGTGGCGGCGCACCTGGTGGCTTCCCGTCACTGGCTACGCGCCCTCTAGATCGGATTAGGGTTTAGATGTCGGTAGGGAGCTCGACTCAGGTCAAACTCGTGATAAGAGCCGCTGGCCCTCACCTCTTTTTATAGCGCATTGTGACAGGGGCCCTCTAGCCATGGTGGGCTGGGTGCCCCCGATCAGGGCGCGAATCAAAGGCCCAACTGGGTCGTTGGGTCCAGTTAGGATAAGAGATCAATCTAACAAGCGTTGCATGCATGACTCAAGAGTCAAGACCTGTATGTTTGCTGTCTCACCTTATATAAGCTCAAGTGATCACTGGCCCTCCCCGCCCCAGCCCATATAATATCCTGTTCGCTTGGCTGATAAGCCATGACTGAAAGTACTGTTGGCTGATTTGTCGTGAGAGAAAAATACTGTTCGTTGGCTGAAAAAATCCTATTGCTGGACAATATTTCAGCTTATCTTAACCTTTTATTTATTCTACACTTGTAAGGCTGTAAGCTATATTATTATTAGCAAATAATCCTATTGCTAACTAAAAATTAGCTCTAGTGCATACAAATAAGAGAGCTAATAGGTGAGCTAATTTTTTTGAGTAAATGTTCAACTAGTAGTTAGCCAACTAGCTAGAGAAACCATAGCTAATTTGAGGTAACTTTTAGTCCAGTTAGTAATTAGTCATGTGTATCAAACACACCCATAAACGAGTACACACGCACAGTCACCTTATATGAAAACAAAGCATGTAACCCCACTCTAAATACATCGGAGATATTGTAGATTTTAAAATTAGAACCCAGTTGTGTTGTAGGTTTCACACATAAACATCTAGTTGCTTGCTCGGTTTGCCCTTATTGATTCCACCAGGTAATAGACATGCAAATAGTTCATGAAAACCAAAGGCCATGGCCATGGTACACCTTAAGTCCTTGTACCCATAACCCATTTTAAGGAAACACGGAAAGGTACAAAAAACCAAAGGCCATGGTTGGTGGGCGTCAAGGTTTGCTAGTGTGAGAAAAGCAGCTTTTATACGTCAATTCATGATGATCTCCTCCATAGGGTTCCAGGTCAGCCTTCCTTGTCTTCTTGTTTTGTTCTCTACTCCCTCCTCTTTAAAATAAAAGACGTTCGGGCCACCATTGCCGCAATTATATATTAAAATATATAAATATTTATGCTAAGTAATTAGTATCATCGAAAAGATCTTTTTGTCTAGTTTTTTAACAAATTTATTTGAAGATATAAATATTGCACGTATTTTCTACAAATCGAGTCAAACTTGTGGCACGAAAACCCAAAACGTCTTTTATTTTGGGACAGAGGGAGTAGCTCTTTATGTTAAGGTCGGGCCACCTCACCGTTTGGGTCATCAAAAGCTGCAGATACTCTGATGAGGCGTGTGGCCGCCACGCTCCCCTACCCGGTATTGATTAGGCGGTTCGACTTATTCGCTTCAACAGTATTTTTCTCTCATATCAAACCAGCCAGCAGTCCTTTCAGCTATGGCTTATAAGCCAATTCAACCGAAACGAACAGGCTGGATTGTTTCAGCCTCTTTTCTGCGCCTTTAGCTTGAATTTGATTTCTCTTTTGCTACCATGGTCTCTCCGTTTTCAAACTAATATATCAATTTAATATATGCTAGGGAGTTTCTTTATGTAGTTTTTATAATGGTAGAGGTCATCTCTACACCTAAAAAATATGCGAGGTTATCGTGTGCTTGCCCCGCCTCTCGCCCTACTCGCCAATTCCTAACGCGCATCTGAATCCAAATCCAAAGTCCGAACGAATCAAAATCGGAAAAAGGAAAGCCCTCCGCAGGCGACGATGCACCCACAACCCATCGCGGCGTTCACACACGTCGCCGAGCCCTCCTCGATAACCTAATCCTGGCCTCTGACGTGCTGCGGGTACCCAGCGACTCGACGATCTGGCCCATGTTGTCAATCGCCGTCAGCGTGCCACCCACGCCGAACACCGTCGATGAACAGCGCCTGCAGGATCATGTAGTCCTCGCCGCGCGGCGGCAGCCGCAGCGAAAGCAGTAACCTTTCCACCGTCGTCGCTAGCCGGTGCTGGTGGTGGTTGTTCAGTGGAGCCAGAGCCGGCGTGGATGTAGCTTGCGCTTGGGTTTCCAGGGGCGATGCTGGACTTGAACAGCACGGCCTCTTAGCAATTCGCGCAGGACGATTCCGAACGGAAGTAGGAGCATCAGGAACATGACGGCGGCGCTGGCGGCGTACTCTGCCTATGTGAACTGGAATTGCTTCTGCAAGACGATGGCGACCAGGAGGTAGGCGGCGAGCGCAAGCGATACGTAGAGGAAGGCACAGAAGGTGCGGTACTCCCGGCGTACTGCGATGGGATAGCGTGGCGCGCGTACGTATGTTTCGGATGGTGGCGACGAAGGCAACAGAGATGACTTCCGGTAGCCAGCCAACGAGGTGGATGAGCCATAGAAGGCGAGGTAGAGCGGAAACTACAAACCGCAACGGCATGCGGCCGCAGCCCTTATCGATCTCCCACCGCCCGACATGCTTCAAGATTTGTGGGCCGGTCAACTCCCTTTCCCACTCATCCCATTCCTACATCCGGATACTTCCTTTCCTATTCCCTCTCTCAATGCATGCACCTTTTCTCTTCTCGATCCCGACGCCTCTGTCCTTTCTGACTCTATAGTTCCTTCACCCACGTTCTCTCACTCCATGTCTCTCCTCTCCCTCTATCTCTCTCTATTTTTCTATTTCTCTCTCGTACTTTTGCGGTCTCTCCGATGTACAAACTTTTTCTCACCTGGGCCTGGTTTAGATTGTAAGTTTTTCTCCTCTCTTCTTCACATTAAATTTTTAGACACATGTATAGAGTATTAAATGTAGATAAAAAAATAACTAATTACACAATTTGATTATAAATTACGAGACAAATCTTTTAAGCCTAGTTAGGTCATAATTAGACAATAATTATCAAATACAAACGAAAGTGCTATAGTGTCAAATACTAATTCATAACCCTAATCTAAACAAGGCCCTGTTTTCAATCTTCTCTATCTAGCTCTTCTCTCTACACCATTATCTCCATCTATTTTGCTGCCACTCTGCTCTCTCTCTACCACTCCGTCTCTCTCTTCCCCACTATATCTCTCCCTTATATTCGGTTGGCTGGTTCATATCGTTGCTGATTCGTGAAGAAGTACTGCTGACTGGTTTATGTGAGAAAAAATATTGTTCGACTAGAAATTTACGATCATATACGATCGTTTTCCTCCAGCCGAACAGGCTGTTATAAATCTTTATCTCACACTCTTTATCTCTCTCTACCACTCCTCTCTCTATCCTTTTTACATCTATTTTTTTTCATGCCCTAACTTTGTATCTTTGGTAATTCATGTATCTTAACCTTACATTGATTTAATGAACACGAATATACATAGTTGAGTTCAATTATTCTTATCAACAGTAATTTTTTTCTGAACACTCTGTGTATTTATCTCATTTTTAAAACCGGGCCACCAGAAATCCATGTTCCATCATTTTTAATGCAGTATCAATTACAACTACATCTGTCAAACATTTTTCTTAGTATACATTATTTTTCTAATATTATTATGTCACAAGCAAACATGTAAATTTATCATTTCTACAAATTCACATTCCACTCAGTTTTCCGATCAAACAAACTTTTTTACCCCATTACACCGTAGTAACACTGAAAAAACTCTTTTTTTTTTCTTACGACGCACATACGGATTATGTGTTCTAACTAAATTACTTGATTAAGAATAACCGGGAGTACCAATAAGTTTCAAATATGTTCAATCCTGGTTCAACAGCAAGTTCGTGGACCCTGCTTAAGCATTAAGTAGTTACAATTCAGCTACGACACTGCATTTGACAAACTAGTAGTCAGTTAACACGGACGCACATTTTGAATCCCAAATCCTCTGCATCACCAAATTCAAACTGTCTGCATCCCAAAAACTAAGCACTTTCTTCCCCCTTCATCATCTTTGTATCACTCCCTTTCCTCCAGCTCTCCGATGACTGTCATAGGAGGATCACCTTCATTCTCCCTCATACTTATCATCTGGTACAGGATGTTTAATTTCTGTAGTCTGCTATCAGCCTGTTGAAACGAAAATATATGATTTCAGATATGGATATAAACATATCTCCCAGAACACTAGCAGGCATTTTTTTTGTTAGAAAATCCTTGCCTTAGTTAGTATCCTGGTGAGGATGCTCCCGTCGAAGTACCTAGCAAAAAACATGGTGTATAGGCCGGTGTTGCTCCTGCAAAAAAATAAAAATAATAATAACAATTAAAAAAATCAGCACTGCCAAGCGCTCCTTATTTCCTTTTTGTAATTGAGTATCGCATTCTAATGTATGTACTTACACATCACAACACGCCCCGGGCATGTTTATGTACTCTGTCTCCCATTCCCCATCCACAATATCTTTATTTGGGAATTGGTTCTTCATGCACTCACACATAGACTGATGCATCAAGCCAACACTGATGCATCAAGCCAACTCACAAATTTTTAGAAAGGAACAACTATAATTGTACCCCGCTAAATGCATCATCATTTTGAAATTAAATAAGTTAGCAGTTAGTAGAGAACTAAAAATGGTTAGTGAAAGAAGCTAACTAAACAAATAAAAAATGGTACCATATATAGAGGACTAGCTGTGACAATAGTTAGTGAAAGTAAGTATATGTAATGCACGATATGGATAGAAATATCTGATTCATTTTTAGAACTTCTGGATTACTATTAATAAACAAATTACTTAAAACAACCAGTATAAGATAAAATAAACAATTTTACTACATTTAAGATCGTTACATTGGAATTGCATTTTTCAGTTACTATTAAATTGATATATCCGGATATAAAAATCTTCAGTGAACAGCTAACGAGGAACGAGGTGAAAACTGATGTACCATCTACTAAGCATAAGCTTGACTACAAGGTCTTCACATCACAAGGCTAAAAATCGATGTATCAGCACATAGCCAAAAAAAAAAAAAAAAAAGCTGCAGGTAAAACTGACAATTCCGAAGTGCTAAATAAATTATTAGAAAGGAACAATTAGAAGTGTACCTGCTAAATGCTAACTAAAGATGCATATTCGGTATTGCGAAAGTGGAGGAGCATTGTGCTTTCAAAACAAAGTAATAGCTTACCTGTGTCGTGATTAAAAGTATATGCAGTAGCTCCATGGTCAATGAAAACAGATCAAGGAGATCTGTAAAAACAAATATAAAACAAAATATGTTAGGAATGACGACAAGGTGATCTGCAAAATATATGTACTAGTGCAAAACATTATAATAGTTTTTTCTGCAATTAAAAGTTAACCTCAAAGATGGACCAAATGTACTTACAGGGTTGGTGATGAAAAATAAGTACAAGACTACCAGTACCATTAAATTGAAACTGGATTAGTCAATTTGAAAACTGGATGTACATAATGAAAACTCCTACAGATTCGCATTATGGACAGATTCAAGTATTTAATGTCTTACATAATGAGAACCCAGTAATTAGTTGGCTGCTCTATATCATATTGAATAGGAAAAATGTCAAATTCAAAGAGCAGAAACCAGGGTACAAGAGAAACGGTGAGAAATTTGGTAGAAATAGTAACATTTAACTGAACATAAGTGGTATTAATTATATTCAAAACTGTAGTATTCCATATTACATGAGTTCGGAATCCAAATAAATTTCCCATAAAACTGCATGCAGACATTGTGCTTAAGCCATTCCATTTGCATCCAGGGTGGAATGAAGCTGACTGACTATTAACTTTTAGCATAACACTAGTACAGAGACGGGCTTTACTCGGTGGGGAACCCCCTCTAGTCCCGGTTCCTCACCCGGGAGCAAGCATCCGGGACTAAAGGGGTTCTTTAGTCCCGGGTCAGGAACTGGGACTAAAGGGGACCTTTAGTCTCGGTGGATAACATCAACCGGGACTAAAGGTTATTTTACCTTTTTTTGTTTCTATTTCTATTTTCCATTTTTTCTATTTTCACGCTGCTACCAGGTTTTTTTTTTCCTATTTCTATTTTCTTTTTTTTCCTATTTTTAATTGATGATTCGTTTTGGTTTTTGAATATGCATTCTATGCTGCTAGAATATATGTACGTTTATAATGTTCAACATTTTGTATAAACTATAGTACGAAGGATCTTTAGTCAAGGATCAGCGGTACAATCCTATAGAGCAGATCATGTTGAAGTTCGTGCTGCATGGTTCGAGAGCTGAGCTTTTAAGTTAGCTTTCACTCTTCTGAGCAAGCGAGGTGGTGCTAATAGGTGGGACTGGCCAGCAATTTCAGCATATTGCGTACTGGGCCGGCCCATCGAGGTTCCTATAAACGCCCGGGACTAAAAAACCTTTAGTCCCGGCTGGTATTGGTAATACCAGCCGGGACTAAAGGTAGGTTCGTAATACCAGCCGTGACTAATTGATTTGGTCTAGGCTGCTATGCCGGTGGCGGCTGTGCTAGGCTGCTGTTTGGCTGCTGTACGGTTGCAAACTGGAGTACGCAGTATGCTTCAGTAGTTTGGCTGCTGTACGGTTGCAAACCTGAGTACCGGGACTAAATTTGAATAGGGTACCACACGTGAGGTAGCAAACTGGAGTACGGTTGCAGGCACTCCTCAGTAGTTTGGCTGCTGTAGTATATTCAGATACACCGCGACCACAGACACGGCACACCTCACACACACATAAAGACTGCCGGTTACAGTTTGAAGCTTTAGTCCTGGTTGGAGACAGCAACCGGGACTAAAGGTCCTTCTAGTTTTGGATGGAGCCTCCAGCCGGGAGTAGACTTTTACTCCCGGTTGGAAGGACCAACCGGAAGTAAACGTTAACCTTTAGTCCTGGTTGGTAGCTCCAACCGGGACTAAAGGTCCCTGCAGCAAAAGCCTACCGCAGTAGCTGTTGGGCAGGGACCTTTAGTCCCGGTTGGAGCTACAAACCGGGACTAAAGGTCTCTCTAGTCCCGGACGCGAAATATACCGAGACTAAAGCCAAATTTCAAGCTGGATCAAAGATCGTTTCTCTAGTAGTGTAAGAAAATGATTTTCCCTTGTTACCTCTTTTGACACGCTCTCTGTGTTATACTTGTCATTCCAGTACTCAGCGCATATTTTGTAGAGCTGCTGCATAATACCATAATAGATTAAGTGAGAACTTGGGTCGTGTGTGTGATAGAGAGCACTTACTAGGTAGAGTCATGACAATCTCATCATATGTAATCCTGAACTTAATGAATATGACATAGAAAACACAAATGTATCAGTATTGCTGTATTGAGAATTCATATATCAGCATTGTCATATTGAGAATTCAAATTGCAAATTGTTTAAGGAGACAATATATAGGCATCAGCTGCCATAACAAATTACATCAAAATGCCTGCTTTTCATGTGTGTAAATAGAGTATTGCCAATCCCTGCAAATATAAAGGTAGGACAGTAAAAACCCCTTTCACGTAATTTATGAAGCCCTTAATATTTTTTAGAAGTATGCTTCAATACATCTAGTACAAGTAAACAATTACGGAATGTGAACATCGATCTATTGTGAAAAGTTATAGAATTACCACAGTAATATATATCTATTCTGCCAATTGTGTAATACACAGTTATCTCTTCTCCTATTTGTTATTTCAAATATCTTGTCCTACTAGTATATCTAGAATTTGTATTCTATAGCATATTTGAATATGCTTCAGATCAAGCTTCTTATGTTGCCCAGAATAAGCTTCAGATCATGTGCCATCTCTTAAATGCAGTGAATTTGTATGAAACCAAAACAGTTGAAGGTTGTGCATAGATTCATCACAGGCATTAAAGGATGGGAAAAAAAAACTCACGATGGCCTGTTAAATTGCCAGGGTAAGGGTTTACAGGACACTCTAGCATGAAAATCTTGTATGTGAAAACTATCGCTATTAACACTAGTAGTCCATATCCAGCAGCTTTCTAATAACCATATAAGGGTATATATTTGTGTGGCAATTCTGAATTCATAATAAAAGTAAAATAGGCAATTATCTAAAAATTCTAGATACGTGAAATAATAAAGTATATCAAAAAAAAATAAAATGGGGCACAATTTGTAGAATAGGGCCAATTCTCACAACTAGAAGCCAGAGAGTAATGAGAGATTTCATATAGATGGACTGAGTTGACAGATTACTCTTGCATCTTAGATGACAAACTTGCGTAAGAATTTCATATTGGGGAGCTGAGAATTCTAACTAACCTTGACCAGTGAGAATAGTTCGGCACTGATATCCTGTGAGAGTACAAAGGTGTCACCTGAAAAATTAAATAACAACTATTCTGTTTAGGAGGTACAGTGCACAACATCAAAGTTTTGACATCTATCTTTACTGGGGCAATGTAATAGTAATTAACTGTCAAGATTATCTAGAAGATACTATTGTCGGGGATCAATACTAGGGTACCCGAAGAGGAGGAGCTAATGGTCATCAACATTGATTCAACCGAGCAGTCAAGAGCGCGCCTACAGCTCCAACCGACCCCCAGGTGCGCGGGCTCTGCCTCGCCCGATTTCTAGGGGCGGGCTCTGCCTCGCCCGACCCCGAGGACGCGATCTCCACCTCGCCCGACCTCCGGGGGTGGGCTCCATCTCGCCTGACCCCGAGGCCGCGATCTCCGCCTCGCACGACCCTGAGGCCACGATCTCCGCCTCGCTCGACCTCCGGGGGCGGGCTCCACCTCGCCCGACCCCGAGGCCGTGATCTCCGCCTCGCCCAACCCTTGGGTTTGTGCTCCGCCTCGCCCGACCCAAAGACTGCGGGCTCCGCCTCGCCAGGCCCCTTGGGTGCGGGCTCCGTCTCGCCCGACAAAGACCCATACCGCCGCCAACCACTCTATGTCCAAGCGTATGGGCCTGGGTCAAAACTCTGACACCAAGGAAGAGACCGGCACGCCCTGACGTAACCCGCGGCCACGATGGGCCATACCTGAAGATTCACATCAAGAACAGCGTCAGGCGTACCGGTGCTGTTCTACCTAACCCTCGTACGAACACAGACAAGCGCGTCAGTTCACCACGACGTCCATTAGGACGGAGTGGAGCGCCATGACCAGTGGATGACGCCTGCACATGGCGCCAGTGACGGACAGGACCACGATGTGGAGCCGTCCCTGTTGACATCTACGGGGCCGGCGGGGCCCGCATGAAGGAGAAGAAGGACCCAACGATCCTGGAGGCCTTCCTCTCTCTGGTTCTTCTCCTTTTCCTCCACTACAACCCGCGCTTTCCCTTGGCCTATAAAAGGGAAAGCAGGGCGCCCCATGAAGGGGATCCTGAACCAATCGACCCATCAAGATCCGATACAGATCCGCACAAGAGCATGACACGAACGCACAGCCGAGCAGCGATCGAGCTCTCAGCACCCACTCACTCCTTTCACCCGAGACTTGGGATCCTTTCCCTCTCTTGCCCGTTTGTAACCCCTACTACAAACTTTCGGTGCTAGTAACACGAGCAGCAGCGATGAACTGGACATAGGGACTTTCTGCCCGAACCTGTATAAACCTCATGTCCTCTAAGCACACCATCCGAGCCAGACGCTCAATAATACAAATTTACTTGTCGGTGGTAACTCGAAACACCGATAGTTGACGTACCAGATAGGGGCCTTTTGCACGTCTCAACGTCCACATCAGGCCTCGGATGGCAAGTCACAACGTTAGCTGGGTCCCGAGCGCGCACGTGCGCTTCGGGAACCTGGACTTCATCGTCACGACAGAGGGAGAGTTGGTGCGGGCTCCTGTCATCGTCCAACCTCTCCACTCTGCCGGCCTCGATGCGATCGCCGAGGCGCTTGAGGAGCTGTAGCTGCACGCACAGGAGGCCCGTGCCCCCGGGAGCGACCGGCTCCTCGGCTTCGACTACGGAAGGCTAGAGCGCTAGCTCGGTGCCTTCCTGGGACCCAACCATCCCGGGAGGACTTGCGCCACCACACCTTCTCATTCGCCAACGTCATGATGTAGCTTGCCGGAGGAGAGCCGTTCTCCCAGGAATACCTTATTCGGAGCGCCCCGACAGCGCTCCCATCCGGTCTCCGCAACACCGTAGAGACCGTTGGCCACCCTGTGGCGCAACACACGCCTCCATCCCCCGCGAGCAACAAGTTCATGGGGATGACCGAATATGTCATTGAATCTTTCCACGACCTCCTCGTGGGAGAATCGGGGTTGCCCTCCGACTCTAACTCCAGCAGGGGGAGCCATCACCCTTCTCGTGAATGTTTCATGGCAGGTACCCTCGAGGGACATGTCGAAAGCATCCACGAGGGAGAGGCTACCCCAATGAATGACCTCAACGACGAGGTCGAGAGGGATGCAGGGGCCCCACCTCGCCTTCGGGTGGAACAGCTGAAGGCCTCGGCACCAAGAGCTCGAGGAAGCACGACTCCAGGTCGAGCAGGAATGTGTGGAGCTCGAGCAAGAGATTGAGTGCCATGGAGACAACGGGCGTGCGCGCGCCGTGGCCCACGACATGAACCGAAGGATCATCGAGGTTGATGAAGCCCTCCCACACTTCACCCGTGTGAGCCAGAACATCGCTGCTGCGGTGGCCTTTCTTCGGGGGCTTCTGGGGCCCACGACGCCCGAGGATCACCGGGCCCATCACGAGATTCGCACGCTACTCGAGCGTGCGGTGGCGCAACAGGCTGAGAGCTCGCTGTCCCGACGACGTGAGCTCGACGCCAGCCAGAGTGCGCCTTCAAAGCAACCCAACATGGATGTATCAGTCCACCAGGCACAGCGAGGCGGCAGGCCACGCACCGTGGTCCCGGTGCACGAGCGTCTCGGCCGCAACCGTGACGCGCACGACACCCTCGATGCCCGTAGGCGTGCCCGCGGCTACCACCCTCATCATGGAGGACGCTACCACCCTTGTCGGGACCTCAGGCCTTTGGCCGACACATCCTCAACGCCACCTTTCCACCGCGGTACCGACCGCCGACCAACATCCCAAAATACTCTGAGGAAACGAACCCCGGACTATGGCTCGAGGATTATTTGCTTGCTTGCCAAGCCGGTGGTGCGGATAATGATGATTTCATTATCCGCAACCTTCCATTGTTCCTGGCCGATTTGGCGTGAATGTGGTTGGAACACCTTCCGCCCAACAGAATCCAAAGTTGGGCGGACCAGAAAGAGATCTTCGTGGGAAACTTCCAGGGCACACACACGCGTCCTGGGAACCCTTGGGATCTCAAAAACTACTGATAGAAGGCTGGGGAAACTCTCCATGGGAACATCCGGCGCTTCTTCCGATAGTGCAACGAGCTGCCTAACGTCGCCGATACCGACATCATAGGAGCCTTCCTGTCTGGGACCACCTGCGAGTCCCTATTTCATAAGCTAGGATGTAAGGGACCACGAACCACCAAGGAGCTCCTCGACATCGCCACCAGACACACCTCGGGCGAGGAGGCGGTTGGAGCGATCTTCGACCTCCTCAAGGGCAAGGCAAAGCGGGACTAGGATGCCGGCGAAGGCGCCTCCAATAGTCCTAGCAAGAAGAAGAACAAGCAGCGCCATGAGGGCTTGCTCATGGCTGCCGCCGACCGCAAGGGGGTTAGAAGCCCACCGAGGGCACCCCGGACCACTTCGAGAAACTGCTCGAAGGACCATGTCCGAACCATGCTTTTCCCATCAGGCATCTATACAAGGACTGCAGTCTCATAAGGTGGTTCTTATCCGGAGGCTCCAATAAGGGGGAGCATAGGAAGGACCCCAAGACGTCCGTGGACGATGTCGAGGGGAAGGACGATGGCTTTCTGATGCTAGATGGCTGCCTCATGATCTTCGGAGGTCGGCAGTCTATGACTCCAAGCGCCACCATAACCTTTGATCGGATCGAGCATCCGGAGAGCGCCCCACAACTGAGGAGATATCTGCTCATGGTCGACCCGATCATCGGCACAAAGCGGCAAACCAAGGTACTGATGGATGGAGGCAGCGGCCTCAACATCATGTACGCCAAAACGCTCGACGCCATGGGCATCGACTGATCGCCCATCCGACCGACCAGAGCACCTTTCCATAGCATCGTGCCTGGAAAGCAGGCCGTGCCACTTGGGAAGATCGATCTACCCATCACCTTTGGGGATCCGACCAATTATAGGATAGAGACCCTTACCCTCGAGGTGGTCGGGTTCCACGGAACCTACCACGCCATCCTAGGACGTGCATGCTATGCGAAGTTGATGGCCGTCCCCAACTACACCTATCTGAAGCTGAAGATGCCAAGACCGTGCGGTGTCATCACCATCGGCACCTCCTTCCAGCACGCCTACGAGTGCAAGGTCGAGTGCTGGGAACACGCCATGGCAATCGTCACCTCCATGGAGCTTGCGGCCATCAGGAAGCAGGTCGCCGAAGAAGCATCCGACCCAAAGTGGTCGCCCGGGTCTTTTGATCCTGTAGAGAGCGCCAAGAAGGTCCTCATAGACCCCAGCAGCTCCAAAGGCAAAGTGGTGCGCACTGGTACCACGCTTTCCCCCGAATAGGAAAGCGTGCTCATCGACTTCCTTTGCGCCAACAGAGACATCTTTGTGTGGAAACCCTTAGACATGCCAGGCCTTACGAGAGAAGTCACCAAGCATGCCTTGAAGATCAGCCTAGGCTCCACGCCGGTGAAGCAGCACCTATGTCGCTTTAATGAGGAGAAGCGCAGGGCCATCGGTGAGGAGATTGCGAAGCTTTTGGTGGTCGGGTTCATCAAGGAAGTAAACCACCCCGAGTGGTTAGCCAATCCTGTTCTGGTATGAAAAAATAGTGGGAAATGGAGAATGTGTGTCGACTACACGGGTCTCAACAAAGCATGTTCAAAGGATCTGTTTCCTTGCCACACATAGACCAGGTAGTTGACTCAACCTCAGGGTGCGAAACCCTTTGCTTCCTTGATGCATACTCCGGGTACCATCAAATCACGATGAAAGAGTCCGACCAGCTCACGACATCTTTCAGCACCCCATTCGGATCATTCTGCTATGTCACGATGCCGTTTGGTCTGAAAAACATGGGGGCTATGTACTAGCGTTGTATGCTCAAATGTTTCGGGGACCTCATCAGGTGAACCATTGAGGCCTACATGGATGACATCATGGTCAAGTCCAAACAGGCTGACCAGGTTGTAGCCGACCTAGAGCAGACCTTTGCAAAACTCCGAGCAAACAGCTTTAAGCTCAACCCCGAGAAGTGCGTTTTCGGAGGTCCCAAGGGGTATGCTGTTGGGTTTTATTGTCTCCGAGCGTGGCATCGAAGCTAACCCAGAGAAGATCTCGCCCATCACGAGGATGGGACCGATTCAGGACATAAAGGGGGTACAACGAGTTATAGGGTGCCTCGCCGCGCTCAACCGCTTTATCTCGTGTCTCGGTGAAAGAGGTCTCCCCCTCTATCGGCTCCTGAAGAAGGCCGATCGTTTCAAATGGACGCTCGAGGCCCAAGAGGCACTTGACACGGTCAAGTAGCTTCCGACGAATGCCCCGATCCTGGTCCCTCCAACCAACTAGGAACCGCTTTTGCTCTACGTAGCGGCCACCACATAAGTGGTCAGCGGTGCCCTGGTGGTGGAGCGAGAAGAGGAGGGACACGCCCTCAAAGTGCAACGTCGCGTGTACTTCATTAGCGAGGTCTTGTTCGATTCTAAGACTCGCTACCCCCAAATCCAAAAACTCCTATACGCCGTCCTCATCGCCAAGAGGAAGTTATGTCACTACTTTGAGTCGCATCCGGTGACGGTCATGACGTCCTTCCCTTTCAGCGAGGTCGCCCAAAACTGGGATGCCATAGGAAGAATCACGAAGTGGGCACTCGAGCTGATGGGCCAAGGCATTTCGTATGCCCCTCGAACGGCCATCAAGTCCCAAGTTCTGGCTGATTTCGTTGCAGAATGGACCGAGGTCCAAATGCCACCAGCAGTCATCGACCAAGAGTATTGGACGATGTACTTTGATGGATCGCTGATGAAGAAAGGCACCGGCGTGGGGCTAGTCTTCATTTCACCCCTTGGGGTACGCATGAGGTACATGGTTCACATCCATTTCCCCTCCTCCAACAATGTGGCCGAGTATGAGGCACTCATCAATGTCGTATGCATCGCCGTCGAGCCGGGTATCCGATGGCTCGACGTCCGGGGTGACTCCCAGCTGGTCATCAACAAAGTCATGAAGGAATCAAGATGCCGCAATGCCAAGATGGCTGCATATTGCCAAGAGGTGCGGTAGCTGGAGGACAAGTTTGACGGTATTCAACTCAATCACATCTCAAGGCGTCTCAACGCGGCAGCTGATGCGTAGGCAAAAACGGTGTCCGACCGAGAGCCAATGCCAATAGGTGTCTTTGCCAGCGATCAGTACAAGCCCTCGGTCCGCTACGAGGAGCTGGAACAAGCCAATGATGGGCTGCCTACCCTGGGCTTGGGGGCTAACCAGTCGTTGGCTCCATCTGACCCCGAAGTCATGGAGCTTGATGAGGATGCAGCGACAGAGCCTGACTCTCTAGCCGACTGGAGGACACCTTACCTTGACTACCTGCTACGTGAGGCGCTGTCGATGGACACAATGGAGGCTCGATAGCTAGTGCATCCTGCCAAGTCCTTTCTCCTTATTGAGGGCAAGCTCTACAGGCGAAGCCACACTGGGATCCTACAGCGCTGCATCCCCATCAAACATGGGAAGTGGTTGCTGAGCGACATCCAGAGTGGGGTTTGCGGTCACCATGCCGCGCCTAGAACCCTGGTCAGAAATGCGTTCCGGCAAGGCTTGTACTGGCTGAACATATCATGCGCACCTATGAAGGGTGTCAATACTATGCTTGGCAGACCCACCTACCAGCCCAATTACTCCAAACGATCCCCATCATGTGGTCGTTTATGGTCTGGGGCCTCGATCTGGTCAGACCTCTCAAGAAGGCTCCTAGGGGCTATACGCACTTGCTTGTCACCGTAGGTAAGTTTACAAAGTGGATAGAGGCTTGACCAATCTTTGTGATCAAGTCCAAGCAAGCCGTGTTGTTCTTCCTCGACATCGTCCATCACTTTGGGGTCTCGAACTCCATCATCATGGACAACGGCACGTAGTTCACTAGAAAGAAGTTCCTCTGATTCTACGACGAATACCACATCCACATCGATTGGGCCACCATGGTGCACCCCCGCATGAACGGGCAGGTCGAGCACGCAAATGGCATAGTCCTACAAGGCCTCAAGCCTAGGATCTTCCACCAGTTGAACAAGTTTGGCGGACGATGGGTCGTGGAGCTTCTTGTGGTGCTCTGGAGCCTAAGGACGACCCCAAGCTGAGCCACAGGCTACACACCATTCTTCATGGTCTATGGTTATGAGGCTATCTTCTTGACCAACCTCGATTATGGAGCGTCGAGGGTCAGGGCGTATGATGAACAGGGAGCCGAGGCATCCCTCGAGGATGCCATAGACAAGCTAGAAGAAGCGTGCGACGTTGCCCTCCTCCGCTCGTCCAAGTACCAGCAAGCGTTACGCTGATACCACAGCCATCGAGTGCGGGGTCAGGCATTTAACATCGGGGACCTGGTGCTCCGCCTCGTCCAGAGCAACAAGAACTGCCACAAGCTCTCTTTCTGCCATGGGAGGGACCGTACGTCGTCGTAGAGGTGCTCCGACCAGGGCACCTACAAGCTCAAGACCATCAACGGTGAAGTCTTCGTCAACGCCTGGAACATTAAATAGCTACGTCGTTTTTACCCTTAATATACACACACTTTCTCTTATCAGTTTCGCTACCAACTCCCCAATCTTTAGTGGCACCCGACCCCAGCAACGGCAGGGGGTCAGGCCTTACTCGTGAGCTGATCTGAGCATATCTATCCGGTGGACATTCTCTACGCCTGACCTTTTCTCACGTTAAGACCCAGAAGCAAGGGTTGCGGAAACAGACGCTGAGTAAAATTGGTCGGACTGTAAGAAACCTATGCCCCAGCGGCTACAGTGTTTTTGCTCACTAGCATGATCAGAGTTTTTTCCGCACCCCGAGCTTTCTAGCCTTAACTACGAAAAGAGTCGGTACGCGTCTAAGAGTATATCCACACGGTAGACATTCTCTACGCCCTACTCTTTCTCACGTTAGGACCTAGAAGCAAGGGTTACGGAAACAGATACTGAGTAAAACTAGTCAGACTGCAAGAAACCTATGCCCCAGCGGCTACGACATTTTTGCTCACCAGCATGATCAGAGTTTTTTCCGCACCCCGGGCTTTCTAGCCTTAACTATGGAAAGAGTCAGTACGCGTCTAAGAGTATATCCACCCGGTAGACATTCTCTATGCCTAACCCTTTCTCACGTTAAGACCCAGAAATAAGGGTTGCGGAAATAGATGCTGAGTAAAACTAGTCAGACTGCAAGAAAACTATGCCCTAGCGGCTACGGCCTTTTTGGTCACCAGCGTGATTAGAGTTTTTTTCCGCATCCCGAGCTTTCTAGCCTTAACTACGGAAAGAGTCAGTATGCGTCTAAGAGTATATCAACCTAGTAAACATTGTCTACGGCCGACCCTTTCTCACGTTAAGACCTAGAAGGAAGGTTTGAGGAAACAGATGCTGAGTAAAACTGGTCGGACTGTAAGAAACCTACGCCCCAGCAGCTACGGCATTTTTGCTCGCCAGCGTGATCAGAGTTTGTTCACCTGCACCCCGGGCTTTACATCCTTAACGATGGAAAGGGTCGGAATGCATTAACCTTTTATACAAAAAGGGGAGAAGGGCTAAAAATCTGTTTGGCCATAACGAAATTTAAGAGCTTGTTCACTTGTTACGAGTTCGCCACCTGGCTTATCTGCCTAACTAAATTTTTTGGGGGAGGATGATCTCATCCTCTATCTTCGCAGGAAAGTCCTGTGCCAGTAGGTCACCCAGGTCAGTCAGACAGCTCAGATCGCTGTCGAGAGACGGGCAAGGAGCAGTAGGATTCCCCAGGCGGGTTATGTCGACCCCATCACGAACGACGGACCCGGATTCCACTCAAACATATCTGGTAAGAGCTCCCCGAACCTGTCACTCAAGCCATCAAGGTAAGTCCTGTGCCAGCGGGTCACCCAAGTCGATCGGACGGCTCAGGCCGCTGCCGAGAGATGGGTCACCCTTAATTGGTTTCGCTATCGACTCCACGATCTATAAGTGACACCCGACCCCAGCAATGGCCAGGGGTCAGTCCTCACTCGGGGGCTGGTAAGAGTATGTCTATTTGGTAGACATTCTCTATGTTTGACCCTTTCTCACGTTAAAAACCTATAGGTAGGGTTTACGAAAACAAACGCTGAGTAAAACTGGTCGGACTGCAAGAAACCTATGCCCCAGCAGGCTACGGCATTTTTGCACACCAGCGTGATCAGAGTTAGTTGCTTGCACTTCGAGCTTTAGCCTCTACCTTCCTAGGAAGGATTTGGAGGGGCCCACCTATGGAATCTCCATCGAGGAGATGCTGGTAGGTCACCTAAGTCGATCGGACAACTCAGGCCACTGCCGAGAGACAGGTAAGGAGTAGTGGGAGGCCCCATGCAGGTTATGCGGACTCCATCATGAACGATGGACCCAGATTCCACTCGGACATATCCGATTAGAGCTCCCCGAACCCATCACTCGAGCCATTGAGGTAACTTTACCAACCCCTTCTGCTTTTCCAGTGCATGATCATTCATTCATCCATTCCCATGCATGCTTTCATACATTCATTCATACATTCATCCCATACATCCAAGCATCGCATATGCAATTATTGCATCACAACGCTTCACGTCATGTCACGAAGCAGTAGCGTCTCATTCAATATGAGCGACGACCGACCGAGGTTCGAAGGTCGGCCCACGAAGGGCTCGAGGCCACCTCACGTCAAACAGAGCTAGGGGAGAAAACATAGATGAGGCCTAGCGGCCTTTGCCTGACCCACTTAGAAGTGGACAGGGTCATCTCAACCTTCTCATTCGATCCTAACATCGAGCCATGCCCATAGAATCTCCATCGATGGGAGGCCAATGGGCCACCTGAGTCGGTCTCCGGAATGACTCAGGTATCTACCGAGAGGTAGGTTAAGGAGCAGTGGAATGCCACATGAGGGCTATGCTAACCCCATCACGAATGACGGACCTAGATTCCACTCAGACATGCCCATTAGAGAGCTCACCGAGCATGTCACTCGAGCCATCGAGGCAAGTGACGTTATCTCAACCCCTCTGGTTGTGGAAACCGCGGATGGGGTAACGATTGCAAAGACGAGCCGACCCTCGACCGGACCCCTACTATGCGTGGGGCTCAAGGAAAGTTGGACTCGCAAGGAGACTGAATGCGTGGTCATAGAACGATGGCTCAGATCCTAGGGAGGTGATACATATGAAAAACTAAGGATAACGTTTCTAAAACAAGAGACGCTTTCTCCTACTAGTTTCGCTATCGTCTCTCTTGTTCTTTAGTGAAACCTAACCCCAGCAATGGTAAGAGGTCGGGCCTCACTCGGGGGCTGATAAGGGTATATATATACCCTTTCTGAAATAGTCGCCATGCCTAACCCCTTCCTCATGTTAAAAACCTAGAGGCAAGGTTTGTAGAAACGAACGACTGAGTAAGGTTGGTCGAACTGCAAGAAACCTACGCCGTAGTGGCTACGGCACTCTTGCTTACCAGCGTAATCAGAGTTTCTCACCCACACCTCGAGCTCTATGGTCTTAACCACAGGAAGGGTCGGAATGCATCAACCCCTTTTACACACAAAAAGGAAGAAAGAACAAATTAGTTCAAACGAAATAACAAGTTTGTTTAAACAAAACACAAGGGTCGGAACTTGTACGCTTATTACAAGAATGACCACCCGACCTATTTAACTAACTAGCCCCTCTGAGGGAGAACTATGCCTTCTATCCAGTCTGCTAGGTCCTGTGAAAGGGGAGCCACCGCCGTTTCCATCTTCTCTAGCTCGTGGACTTCATAACCGGGCGCGTAGCCATGGCTCATCGCCTCCAGATCGATGCTGTCCCCATAATGAGAATGAGCAATCATGAAGGACTGATTGACCCCGGTGCGAAGGGCATTCCTCTCAAGCTGGCGCCCCCGGGCCATGATCTCGACGGCATGAGCCGTGAGTGAGCTGGTCCTCTCTAACCGCACCACCTCAAGGTCGTCACAGACCACGCCGAGGGCGGCACTCAGGATACCGAGCTCGTCGCTCTTGGCTTGAAGTTTTCTCCTTTCCTCGACGAGATCCATAGTCAGCCTGGCAGAAATGCTCTTGGCCTCTAGCTTTTAGGTCGTCTCCCTTTCGAGCTTAGCTTGGCGGGAGCCAACTTTCTGCAGCGCGTCGTCGTGCTCTTGGCAGGCCTGGTCACAATCTCGGAAAGCCTGGTTGTGCTCCTGGCAAGCTGCGCCGCATTCCAAGCGGAGCCTCTCCGTGGTTTGGATCAGCTCATCCTGCTCCTTGCACAGCCGGGCGACCGCTGCGGCATCTAGGCTCGCCCTTTTCTCTAGGGTCATGAGCTTCTCCTCAGCCCCCAGCCTCAGATCCCTTTCTTTCTCAACCTTGCTAAGAAGGTTAAGGATCTGCTGGTGGGTTTCAGTGTCCTTCTGGAGCAACTCATCCCGCTCCTTCCTGACCCTGGTGGCTTCTTCATCATCCTTCCACGACCTCACCGATAGGGCCTCGAATGTCTTCTCAGCCTCGTCAGCATCCCCATAGGCCTCGTCCACCCGTGATCGAAGATTGGCCGCCTCCTCGGTAGGTGGAGTCAGCTCGACCACCCTCTGCTAGGTGGTGGCAAGCTAAGCTATCATCTCCCCATGTAGCCGCACCTCCTCGACGAGGCGGTCCTAGGTTTCCTTCTGTTGATGATGGTCAGGATAAAAAAGTAAATAGAGAAAGAAAAGGGCAAGAAGTAGGACCAAACTATACCCGGCCGGAGAGGAACAACAACGTCGCGCAATGCGCCTGTGGCGTGGTCCAGGGCCTCGAGCATGGACGTGATCCCTAAGTCGAGGCTCTCCGCCCATGCTCTCTGCGGCATCGTTAAGGGAAAAAAGCGTCGATGCCGAATCCTAGGGATCCGTCCACTAGAGCAGGGGCTCGCCCCACGCGGGCGAGCCGCTGCCCACCAACGTCAGGGTCAGGGATGACTCCCCGCTGGCCCCAAGCGTTACCAACTCATCTCGCCGAGACGTTCCCACCGGGATGCCCCCTTTGGTGATGGAAGGGGCCAGCGGTGCGGGCGTGAACCTCTTTCCCAGCATCATGACTCGAGGACCCCTCGGCCGTGTACCCCTCCGTCCGAGCCACGCCAAGCACCGTCGCTTGGGCCGCCGATGGCACAGGTCGCGCCAATGCCTCGAGCAATGTTGTGGTCGCGCCAGGCTATGACCCATCGATCACGGCCACCGCCACCTACACCTGTGTCAGCGGGGTCATGACCGGTTACATCATGCCCATCACGGTCGGTGCCACGAGCACGGTCGGTAGCCCCATCTGCCCCGTTGTCAGCAGCGGTATCACGGCCGTCACCGGCCGCTCCATGATGTCCAAAGGCGACCCTTGAACGCCCGTGTCCACCCGTCCCACCGCAGGCACAGGCACCACCATGGGAAATGCCCGACCGGTTGGCGACGCGGTCACACTGGCGCTGCTCCCGCCTGAAACGGGCATGACACCAGCCGACGGCCGCCGTCCCGATTGGAGGGCGATGCTCTTCTTCGGCACCAGCGCCATGGGATTCCGCTACATGCCGACGCTGCAAAGGACAAAAAACACAAGTCAAGATGAAATCCGACTAAAACAGGAAAAAATAGAGGAATCGATAACTCACCTCGGCGCTGTCGAGCGGCAGATACGTTTGGGGGATGAACCCCCCGACCCTTTGTCTGCCTCATCGGAACAAGGCCGCTTTGAGCCCACCCCCTGCTCCTGGGTAGAGGGGCTTGCCCCGGGTAGCTCTTGGCTCACGTTGGCAGCACGCCCCGCTCCCCTTGGCTCTTGGTGCGCGATGGTAGGGCCACCCACCTCCGTTGGCACCTCGGGCACGACAGTAGAGCCACCCGCCTCTATTGACTCCTGGGGCAGGCCAACGATACATCCCACCTCCACCGGCCCCCCAGACGTACCCTCCCCTCCATTGGATAGGAAGGGTCCGACACCTGCAAGGATGAACCGATGCCTGTCAGCGCATCCTCGTTCTCTAGGTTGTCCCACTTGATATCGTCGGCTATCGTTTCTTGTTACTTTGTCACCTGATCGTCGTCACCATTGTCATCATCATCATCATTGTTGGTGTCCTCCCCTCATTCCCATGCCCACAGCTTCTGCTGCTTCTTCCTCTTCTTGTCCTCCTTCGCCTTCCTCAGCCGCTCGCCCTTGGCGCGATTCGCTGCCCTCATGGCCGAATCCCTCGGCAGTGGAGCCGGGTGATCCGTGAGGATGAGGTCCCTCATTGGTCCTGCCCCTCTTAGAGTTAGTCCCACGGGGTTAGGAAATCAATTGAAGAGAAGGCAGGAGAAAGGGAAACTTATGAAGATGACGTAGCTTGGCTCTAGCCGGATCGGAGGATGCCCTAACACCGGGTAGACAAAGTCGAGGGTGGCACCTACGTCATCCTACAAAGGCTCCATTTCCTCCTTGATGCATTGCACAATCTTGGAGTTGGGGAGCGTTCCCTCGGTGAGCGCCGTTCCGTCGAACGACGCCTCGGGCACCATCGCGTATAGCGGGAGCACGCGCGTCATCAATGGTGCCACCCTCCTCGCGTGGTAGGCCCTAATGACGCCTAACCCTTTTAGGCCGTTGTCCTTCAAGATGTGGATGGTGGAGATATGGTCTCGGATCTTCTTCTTATCCTTCTCTAGCATGCCCCACTTCCTCCACTGCTCTGGGCCTCTTCGATCAGGTGCCTGGTGAACTCCGGTAGAGGGGTGGCCGCATCATTCTTAAGGTAGAACCACTGTGAGTGCCACCCCTTGTTGGACGTTGAGAGCCACATGAACGGGTACTCTCCAACCCAATTGTTCCTAAGTTGGATGTCGGCCCACCCCATTGGCATGTGCAGCTTGTGCCTGCCGCCCTTCTCCCTCTTCCTCTTGAGGCTGATGGCGAAGAAATACCTCCATAAGTCAAAGTGGGGGCAGATCCCCAGGAATCCTTTGCATAGTGCGACGAACACCGCCATGTGCTAGATCCCGTTGGGATTGAGATGCTGTAGCTCAATTTTGTAGAAGTGCAGCAGCCCCCGGAGCAATTTGTGGGCAGTGGTCGCAAGCCCACGCTCGTGGAAGTGGGCGAACGACACCACGTAGCCGTCGGGCAATGACGGCAAACCCTCATCGCTGGGTAGATACCTCTCCTCGACCAAGGTCCACGCGTGGAGAAGAACACGATGGACGAGGCCCTCCATGCACTAGAAGTTGATGTCGGAATGGCACCATGGATCCATTGGAGGTGGGAGCGGATGGATACGAGCTCAATGGCGGCGGAGGTGTGGAGGCAGGAAACCTAAGCATTGGCAGTGATGGCATGGCTGTGGAGGCTAGGGTGCAGGCATACATATGAAAGCCAAAGGGCTAACCCTTTGGTTTTATAGGGGCGATCGGGTGCGAGGAAACCAACCGCCCCTAGATCTCTGTGCCTATCATGACCTGTCACCATGTCTCGTCGCGGGGCGTGGTCACACAACCTATGGTTATCCCCTTGAAAAATGCGCCAGACATTTCACCTCCTAGAATGGGCCACGACCTGTCACAGGTCAGAGGGATACGGAGCTAAAAACACTCCTACGGCCCATCTATGCCCAGGAGTTCAAAGGTTGTCCCACCGACGGGTTTGACAACCACTCCAGGCACTTTTAGAGTAAGGGGTGGAAAGGGATGGGCCCGCTAGCAGCCAGTACATGGGCGCATGAGCGCCGCAAGCATCCCGGCCCATATTTGAGCCTTGGGCGGATTCGATCCATGGGTTTTTCCTCGAAGAAAGGCAGAGAGCCCTTGGGACCGATCGAACGGACCTAAGAACTATATGGATTGACCGTTGAGAATCTAGAGTCGGTCACCAGCTGACCCAAGCTAGACCCCCATGAATAGGATGCTGGGGCCCCACTTGGACTAGCTCGTTAACATCTCACCGAGCACCATGGCTCGTCCGTAGAGGAAAATCATGGCACGACTCAGCCCCTTCATTTTTATCAGAAAAAACGCTTGGGGGAAGACGATCATGAAGACGAGCCGACCCTCAACCAGACCCCTACTACATGCGGGGGCTCGAGGAAAGTTGGACTCGCAAGGAGACCGAATGCACGATCGTAGAACGACAGACCCCCATAGGGGTCGAAATCAGGAAAGACCATTTCTGACCCACCAAATCTCACGGCTATACCCCCGAGAGGCCCAATCATGACAAAAGGGAATGGCCATCCCTAGGACACGCCATGGGTGACAAGAAAAGGACAAGGCCCTCAGAGTCCTCCTATTCAAAAAAGCCTCTAAAGGAGTATTCTAGTCCTCTGCAGGCTTGGGGGCTACTATCGGGGACCAATACTAGGGTACCCAAAGAGGAGGAGCTAATGGTCATCAACATTGATTCAACCAAGCAGTCAAGAACACGCCTATAGCTCCAACCGACGCCCAGTGCATGGGCTCTGCCTCGCCTGACATCTGAGGGCGGGCTCCCCTCGCTCGACCCGAGGCCACGATCTCCTCCTCGTCCGACCTTCGGGGGAGGGCTCCACCTCGCTCGACCCCGAGGCCACGATCTCTTTGCCTCGCCCAACCCTGAGGCTAGGATCTCTGCCTTGCCCGACCTTCGATGGCAGGCTCCACCTCGCCCGACCCCAGGGCGCGATCTCTGCCTCGCCCAACCCTGAGGCCACGATCTCTGCCTCGCCGGACCTCGAGGCCACAATCTTCACCTCGTCCGACCTCTGAGGGCAGGCTCCGCCTCGCCCGACCCTTAGGCCGCGATCTCCGCCTCGCCCGACCTCTAGGGGCGGGCTGCGCCTCACCCGACCCTGAGGCCACGGGCTCCACCTCGCCAAACCCCTAGGGTGCGGGCTCCATCTCACCCAACGGGGACCCATACCACCGCCAACCACTCCAGATCCAAGCGTATGGGCCTGGGTCAAAACTCTTACACCAAGGAAGAGACCAGCACACCCGATGTAACCCGCAGCCACGATGGGCCATACCTGAGGATTCACATCAAGAACAGCGTCAGGCGTACCGGTGTTGTTTTGCCTAGCCCTCGTATGAATACCGACAGACATGTTAGTTCACCACGAAATCCGCTAGGACAGAGTTGAGCTCCATGACCGGCGGATGATGCCTGTGCATGGCACTAGTGATAGACAAGACCATGATGTGGAGCCATCCCTGTTGACATCTATAGGGTCGGTAGGACCCGCATGAAGGAGAAGAAAGACCCGGAGATCATGAAGCCATTCCTCTCTCTCATTCTTCTCCTTTTCCACCGCTATAACCCACGCTTTCCCTTGGCCTATAAAAGGAAAAGCGGGGCCCCATGAAGGGGATCCCAAACCAATCGACCCATCAAGATCCGATACAGATCCGCACAAGAGCATGACACGAACGCACAGCCGAGCATCGATCAAGCTCTCAGCACCCACTCACTCCTTTCACCAGAGACTTGGGATCCTCTCCCTCTCTCGCTCGTTTGTAACCCCTACTACAAACTTTAAGTGCTAGTAACACGAGCAGTAGTGACAAATTGGATGTTGGGAATTTCTGCCCGAACCAGTATAAACCTCATATCCTCTAAGCACACCATCCGTACCAGACGTGCAATACTAGAAATTTAATCATCGGTGGTAACTCAAAACACAGATAGTTTCTTGTCGCCCATGGCGTGTCCTAGGGATGGCGATTACCTTTCGTCGTGATTGGGCCTCTCGGGGGTATAGCCGTGAGATTTGATGGGTCGGAAAAGGCCAAGGCCCTCAGAGTCCTCCCATTCGGAAAAGCCTCCGAACGAGTATTCTACTCCTCCAAAGGCTCGGGGGCTACTGTCGGGGACCAATACTAGGATACCCAAAGAGGAGGAGCTAATGGTCATCAACATTGATTCAACCGAGTAGTCAAGAGCGCGCCTATAGCCCCAACCGACCCTTAGGTGCACGAGCTCGCCTCGCCTGACCCCGAGGCCACGATCTCCGCCTCGCCTGACCTCCGGGGTAGGCTCCACCTCGCCCGACCCCGAGGCCATGATCTTCGCCTCGCCTGACCCTGAGGTCGCGGGCTCTGCCTCGCTCAACCCTAAGGCCACGATCTCTGCCTCACCTGACCCCGAGGCCAAGATCTCCGCCTCACCCGACCCTGAGGTTGCGATCTCTACCTTGCCCGCCCAAGGCCACGGGCTCCACCTCACCCGACCCTTGGGTTTGTGCTCCGCCTCGCTCGATCCCAAGACTGTGGGCTTCGCCTCACCAGACCCCTTGGGTACGGGCTCCGTCTCGTCCGACGGGGACCCATACCGCCGTCAACCACTCTAGGTCCAAGCGTATGGGCCTGAGTCAAAACTCTAACACCAAGGAAGAGACCAGCACGCCCTGATGTAACCCGCGGCCACGATGGGCCATACCTGAGGATTCACATCAAGAACAGTGTCGGGCGTACCGATGCTGTTCTGGCTAACCCTCATACGAACACTAATAGGTGCGTCAGTTCACCACGATGTCCGCCAGGATGGAGTGGAGCGCCATGACCAGTGGATGACGCCTGTGCATGGCGCCAGTGACGGATAGGACTACGACATGGAGCCATCCCTATTGACATCTATAGGGTCAGCGGGGCCCGCATGAAGGAGAAGAAGGACCCTACAATCCTGGAGGCCTTCCTCTCTCTGGTTCTTCTATGTTTCCTCCGCTATAACTCACGCTTTCCCTTGGCCTATAAAAGGAAAAGCAGGATGCCCCATGAAGGGGATCCCGAACCGATCGACCCATCAAGATCCGATACAGATCCGCACAAGAGCACGACGCGAACGTATAGCCGAGCAGCGATCAAGCTCTCAGCACCCACTCACTCCTTTCACCAGAGACTTGGGATCCTTTCCCTCTCTCGCCCGTTTGTAACACCTACGACAAACTTTCGGTGTTAGTAACATGAGCAGCAGCGACGAATTGGACGTATGGACTTTCTGCCCAAACCCGTATAAACCTCGTGTCCTCTAAGAGCACCATCCGAGCCAGACGCGTAATAATACAAATTTACTCGTCGGTGGTAACTCGAAACACCGACAACTATACACTATCAAGAGAACTAGAACAGGTAATACTTAAGTAGTTAATTCAATCCATAGTCATTAAGTATAGCATAGTAGGAAGTATTTCTCAGCTAGTTAACTTTAGCCAATGTGAAAGGACAATAGAAGATAAACACTCCTCTGCAAAGAGAAAGTAATTGTCTTTGTTTGCTACAAGTAGATATCTATATCTAGATACCAAAAACTGATTTTGTCTTGGACTATACATAGTTCAATATTATTTTTTAACAAATGAAACAGGTTCATTTTGGAACTTACTGTATGCAGAGTAGAGTACAAAATTACAAGTGTACCTAAAACCTAACAAAAGGTAAAATCTTACGATAAGAAAAAGCTAGAATGTTTAGTTTGAACAAGACAAGATTAAGAAAGTTCTATAAACTAATTCTACTCATGGGAAGAACACATTGCTAAATTGCATATTGATAAAGTGAATTCTCTGTTAACTCTAAAAACAAAAGAAGTAAAACTGAATGAATAGCATCACTTATTCGTAATGAAAACAGAGGAAAATATGAGTACCAATATTACAAGTCCATAACTTGAACTTTTGTGAGCAATAACCAAACCAACCAAGCAAGGCTAATTAGTTTTCTATATTATAAAATTTAATATATTCATGAATAATACACAACCATTGCATAGACAAACAGAGAATATAAAATACAAATGACACCTATATTGACAATGTTCCCGATATAGGTCTGCAGTTTCCAGACATGGTTTCATTATGTTAGTATGGTAATATAGCATCGTAGATAAAACACCAATTTTAAAAGTTGTTTAAACTTGTTTTTTTTTTCTGGAACAATCATCTATACATGCCTTTTTTATAAGCATGCTATAAATTCCATCAAAATCAATTAACACTCTACCTATAGCCAAAATTTTAATTATTTTTCCTACAGATGAAATTCTGCATCAACATTTTCAGATATAGACCTTTTTACTAATGTGTGTTGTTTAGCAATGTACAGATTTAGTCAGCTTCCCAAAGGTAGTTCTTTGTACAAGTAAGAGCCTTCAGTGCATATCTAAAAAATAGAGTGAAACAAAATAATTTATAAAATGAAGCTTAAGAAAATAACCAATAAGAAAACAATAAAAATAAAGGAAAAATCTAAGAGCCATTGTGCAGATCTAAAAAAGCAGCAGCCATATGAACTAAATGCAGTCCCAGGCCAAGGCTGTCTATCAATCACATTGAATAAGATATTGAACTTAAAAAAGTACATAATGAAGATTATCTATATGAACTCAAAGCAAGATCAATGTATGAGGAATTTAAACCTAATCACATGCATTAGCAAAATTTTGGAATTTAAGAGCTAGAATGAAGATTGAATATAATAGGTAACATAAAGTTGTTTATAAACAAACAGTAAGAACAAGGGGGAACATAGAATTTCGTTCCCTTCTCCCCATAGAAATCCTCCAGAGCTTCTTTTTTTATTCTGTATACAAGCATAGAAGCAAAGGAAATGAAACTTATGAAGGGATCAAGCAGTTGAACACTTGATAATGATAACCTCATTTATAATAGCAGAGATTATAAATTTATTAGGCCTCAGAATACTATATTTTATCACTTGGAGCATCCGGGGATCTGAGCATGTACATAGAAAAGTACAGATTGCACAAAAGTGCAAGAAGCAACTAAAGGCCACCGAAGAATAAATGGATCAGCAAGAAGCAATGACAGATTGCCCAGTACCTCACTAGAACCGATCATCAGCTTATATCTTTCCTCATTAAAAAAGGATGTGCATAGATTTATCACAGGCATTAAAGGATAGGAAACAAAAAAACTTAGCCTTAGAAAATAGTTACCAAGTCAATAAGTAAATCATCATTGCACATATGTGTGTAACCTCAGTAATAGCTACTAGAACTTATGATTACATCATCATTGCACATGACCATAGCCTCAGTCTAATTAACATATTAAGTCATCATAGCATAATATTAGTCTTAAGTGCCATCATAGAAAAAAGAAAACACTCAGATTAAACATAGTTATCATCGACATTGACATCATAGGAAATGGACAATACTAATAAATAAGAATACAATATAGGCAATGGATCAATGCTCGGATTAAAAACAACCATTATAGACGTAGACATGTGCTTGGTTTATAAAAATCATCAGAATATAATCAATCGTAATTGGCATGGACATGTGCTCAGATTTATATAGGAAACATATTTCAACAATGGATATGTGCTTAGTATAACCATTTTCATTAACAAATTAATTTCGAGCTTGAGGAATCAGTGAGAGAGAGAGAGAGAGAGAGATAAGATTGGCGGCCGCCAACCGTTGTGGGAAAACCAGGTTGAGCTACGAAAACTCCAAACCGCAACAGCATATCAGCACAAAATAACTACAGGAAAGACAGGGGGAAAGGGACAATGTCCATGTTACCATGAGATCTCTAGCAACAAGGTTACAGGGGTGTGTGGGAGGGGACATTTCAGTTTGTCAGGCAAGAAGAGGCAGAGCAGAAATCCAAAGCAAAATCAAGGTGGGGGACGGATCTGAAGGGAGAGCAAAGTGAAAATTCAAATCCTATGCAAAATCAAGAGGTGTAAATCCTATGCAAAATCAAGAGGTGCGGATGAAATCTCCATATACTCGATTCTAACAAAGAAACAAACACTACTACAGAAAAAGGTTTGTAGCAACTGCTCAATTTTTTTGTAGGGCGGCGGAGGATGGAGGCGCCCCTATAGTGGGCGTGCTCGGGACCCACGAGCCCAGCCGCCCCTACAAATAGCACAGTAGGGGCGGTTGGTGATACGAGCCGCACCTACAAATGTGTCGATTTGTAGGGGCAGCTCACTCACCAGCCGCCCCCGGTGTTGCGATTTGTAGGGACGGCTCAATCACTAGCCGATCCTACATATGTGTATATAGTACATACGTGTGTAATATGCATGCTTGTACGTGCTGCTGCTGGCCAAAATTGACGCCGAATTTCCCCGCAAAAAAAATGGACGCCGAACACCACAGCCGACATGCTCAACAACCCTTTGTTGACCCACCGAACCGCGTGGCATGCAGCCATTGGCTGTGCCACGTCACCTAGCCCAGGCCCTAGCGCGCGGTTTCCAGGCTCCGGTATGAAAATCCACGACCACACTCTCCTTCTTCACCCTCAAACACTGACTAGTAGGCCTCAAGGCCATGTGGCATACCGGTGTTTGGCGGTCAACCACAAACTAGTCCCTGCACCCACTCCTCCTTGATTGCGCGCGCATGGACGCGAAAACCACGCCCAAGATTCAAAATCGCGCCTAGCTCGTGTCTAGCGACGCTCCCGACGGGTCCCGCCACCTGCGGTTCGTGGAAACCGCAGCCGCGCCCCTGGTATCCAGATATTTATCCTTTCTCTTGCGTTTTTTTCACGCGAACTCTTCCTCTGCCTCTCTCATTTCTCTTTGTGCAGCGCAGCCCCAGTCCCACGGCTAGCCAAGTGCCTCTGTTCACGCCTCCACCACCACTCAGGGCAAAGACCTGTCAGACAACCACCTCGCCATCCTTGCCAGAGGAGCCGGTGCCGCGTTGGTCTAGGCCTTCGTCTTCGTCGCCGACCGCCGCTGCAGGCGAAGCCAGAGCCGCGGTGGTCCATGTCGTCACCATCTTCCACGAGCTCGGCGCTGGCACAAGAAGGAGGTTATCCACTCGAGCTGCAGTCGTACCTGAGGAGGCAGGAGCTGTCGCCATCCCCACCGTCGCCGTCCTTGTCAAGTCGGGTGCCGTAGCCATGCCTCCACTTCCCCTTCACCGACCGCGACTGCTTGTGATAAAAAAAATGTCAGAGTTTGCAGATGTCGACGATGAGGGAGAAGCGGTCGAGGTGGTGGCGCGGGTGTGGTTCGTGCTCCAACGCGTCTAGCTCCCTCACCTAGGCGTCGTGGGAGCAGAGGTGCACCTCGAGGGAGGCGCGGTTCGCCCACCGGCCCTTCCACAGGATGCGCCACCCACGCGCGAGCGCCCCCATGCGGATGGCGTCCTTGAGGGGGAGGATGCGTTGCCGCAGCTCGTCCGGTAGCGCAGAGATGCGGTCCATCAGGACCACATCCGAGCCCACCACTTCGCATCGATCCCCTTGCTCATCCACCCTTGCCACTTTGCTCCTCCTCCTCCGCCGCCGCCGCCAGAGTCAATGGGCATTTTCTGCCCATAATTTTTTTTGGCGGAAAAATGTACTGTAGGGGCGGTTCTAGACTGAACCGCGCCTACAAACAGGTATTATAGGGGCGGCTGGTACTATGGTCGGCCCTACAAATCGATTTTTATAGAGGCGGCTGGTGTTATCAGCCGTTCCTACAAATCAATTTGTAGGGGCGGTCAAATGCATGATTTATAGAGACGGTATGGTAGGGGCGGCTGGCCGAGCTGCCTGTACAAAGCCTCACCAGCCGCCCTTAGAAACTATTCCTGTAGTAGTGAAAACATCTATTCAGCTTAACAGTTTGAACATCAGGAGCTTGTTTTTTCTCTTGACGCCCGAAAACGATATAATAAAGATCTGTCTAAACAACCAGAAATCAGGAACAATATGTAGGAAGAAAGTTGTATTTGTGTTTACTGAAATTTGAGAAATCTAGTGAAAGATAATAACTAGTACAAAGCAGCTGTTGCATTACCACATTGAATATTAAACAAAAAACCTACATAACATATCTTAAAATAAATTGAAAGCACCGTGCATAAGATCTAAAGTCAGACGCATGATAGAGGACGTCTATGAACAGTCATAGAAAAAGCATATCCAAAGAATCTTAATATCTAGAAAACCAAAAACTATACCGGAGATAAGAGCTGTCGGTCCTTATCTATAAAGAATCGGACGGATAAACCAACAGCAGGGCCACATCCATTGTCTCCATTAATCACACTGAAATAAAACAAGGATAGAACATATCTAAAAACTAATCAAAATAGCAGCATCCAGAGCCAAACAAAGAGGGAAACAAAATAATTTTTAAAAGGAAGCTTAAGGAAATAACCAATAAGATAACAACAAAAATAAAGGAAAAATCTAAGAGCCATTGGTGCAGATCTAAAAGGGTGCCAGCCATCTGAAATAAATGCAGTCCGTAGGCCAAGGTTGTCTATCAATCACGTTGAATAAGATATTGAACTTAAAAAAGTACAGAATGAAGATTATCCATATGAACTCAAAGCAGGATCAATGTATGAGGAATTTAAACGTAATCAGATGCATTAGCAAAATTTTGGAATTTAAAAGCTAGAATAAAGATTGAATATAACAGGTAACATCAAGTTGTTTATAAACAAACAGTAAGAACAAGAGGGAACATAGAATTTGGTTCCCCTTCTCCCCATAGAAATCCTCCGTAGCTTCTTTTTTTTATTTTGTATACAAGCATAAAAGCAACAGGAAATAAAAATTATGAATGTATCAAACAGTTGAACACTTTGATAATGATAACCTCATTTATAATAGCAGAGGTTGGCAAGAATTGAAACTTATAAATTTATTAGGCCTCAGAATACTATGTTTTTTATCACTTGATCATGTTCTTGGAGCATCCAGGATCTGAGCATATACATAGAAAAGTACAGATTGCACAAAAGTGCAAGAAGAAACTAAAGAGCATTGAAGAATAAATGGATCAGCAAGAAGGAATGACAGATTGCCCAGTACCTCACTAGAACCGATCATCAGCTTATATCTTTAATTTCCTCATTAAAAAAGATGTGCATAGATTCATCACAGGCATTAAAGGATAGGAAACAAAAAAACTTTTTCTTATAAAATAGTTACCAAGTCAATAAGTAAATTATCATTTGCACACACATGTGTAGCCTCAGTAATAGTTACTAGAACTTATGATTGCATCATCATTGCACATAACCATAGCCTCAGTCCAGTTAACATATTAAGTCATCATAGCATAACCTTACTCTAGGTGGCATCATAGACAAGAGAAAACACTCCGATTAAACATAGTTATCATCAGCATTGACATCATACGAAATGGATCAATTCTCAGATTAAAAACAACCATCATAGTCGTAGACATGTACTTGGTTTATAGAAATCCTCAGAATACCTTTAAAAAAAAAATCCTCAGAATATAATCACTCATCATTGGCATGGACATGTGCTCATATTTATATAGCAAACATATTTCAAAAATGGATATATGCTCAGTATAACTATTTTGATTAACAAGGCATCAACACTATCATATCAGCACAAAATAACTCAGATGCATATAGAACTGCAGATATGAGCAACTCAAAGAAAAAAAAGAGCAGCTCGAGGGAGCATGGGATGAAATCGGATGTACTTGCATCTAGGGGTATGGTAAATATCAGACCATAAATCGACTAGAGAAAAAAGACAGGTAAAGATGGTGAGTATGCACACTGCAAAAATGTAAGAATATGAGGAGTATGTTTTGAACTAATAGAAAAAATATATCTTTCAGGTCAGTTGTCCTTATTTTATTCTTGTGTATCCTCAACATCAAAATTGCGCAACATATAATACAAAACAGAACTGAAGAATAATTAACAGAACGGAAGAACCGAAGAAATCAACCTTGTGCATCCTCAACTCGATTTTTTAAAGAAAAAAACATAATTAATCTGGTGGATGAAGTAGTTCAAAGATTGATAAAAATATCGGATAAGCTAAATCTGGATCTATAGGACGAAAAACAAACTAGAGATATAGAAAGAATTGAAAAAAATTACAGAATAATCGAGTAGTTACAGATGAAAGATCTATCGATGATTGAGGCAATTGTACACTTGAAGATTGATAAAAACATCGAATAATCTAAAACTGGATCTATAGACGGAAAACAAATCGCAGAAGATATAAAAAAATTGAAGAAACAAAAATCAATATAAAAAATTGAATAGACTCAGATGAAAGATCTATGGATGATTGAGGCTAAGGTACGAATACATCTAGAACTGAAGGTACAGTAGATCAAAGAAAGAAAACTTTCAATCGGTTTCAGATGGAGAGAGATGGAGAGAGAGAGAGGGACAGAGAGAAAGAGGGAGAGAGAGAGAGAGAGGAGAGATGGAGTCACAGAGAGGGAGGGAGAAGACGGAGGTAGAAGATGACTGGTAGAGGAGAGAGAGAGGGAGAGACGGGTAGAGAGACGGAGACAGAGAGAGAGAGGGAGGGAGGGAGGGAGGGAGAGAGAGAGAGGAAGAACACGGATGTAGAAGAAGAATCAGAGAGGAGCCAGAGATGGGGAGAAGAAGGGAATAGATGGGGAGAGGAAGGTGGAGGACGGAAATGCAGGAGAAAGTTTAGGAAAGTCATGGGAAAAGGGAGGTGTTGACCAGCGCGAATCCTGAAGCAGCGACAGCCGCAGGATAGCGTATGCGGTCGCATACCGTTGTGACAAACACTACGTGAAAAACGGTTTGTAGCAACAGGATAATTTTTTTAGGGGCGACTGGTGATGGAGCCGCCCCTACAGTGGCGTGCTCGGGAGCCCAGAGACCAGCCGCCCATACAAATGGAACAGCAGGGGCGGCTGGTGATACGAGCCGCCCCTACAAATAGGTCGGATTTGTAGGGACGGCTCACTCACCAGCCGCCCTCAGTATTACTATTTATAGGGGCGGCTCAATAACCAGCCGCCCCTACAAATGCTCCAACAAATAAATACTCAGAACCCGCACGCGACGCCGACCGCAGATCCTTCGTCTCTTTCTCCTCTCAGCCCTCCCTCCCTCGTTGACGAATCGACTCAAACCCTAACCCCTCTCCTTGCCAATCCCCACCCATGGATCGCGACTGCTCCTCGCGCCGCACTCGCGACGACGATGGGCACCACCGATCCCACGACCGGGACGACGACTGACACCACCGCCGCAGTCGCCACGACACCGACGCTCACCACCGGCGCGACGGCGAGGATGAGGACCGCCGCCGCCGCCACCACCGCGACAAGGACGGGGCGGGGGCGGCGAGGATGACCGCCACCACCGTCACCATCACGACAAAACGACGGCCGTAGTTACCGCTATCGCGACGCGGCGGGGGCGACAACCGCCGCCGCGAGGAACCAACGGTTTGTTTCCCGTCGAGTCCCTACCACCCTCATCAAAGCGGGACTGCTCGTTTCTAGCGCCGCGGGGAGTCCGTCGGCGCCGTGACTCCACCGACCGTGAGCGCGGCGTCGTCGCCAGAAGGAAGGGCCCACGAGGGCGGTGGCGGCGGGGGACGAGCCTAGCCGCGAAGGGGAAGAAAGCGGTTAGGACATCCGTAGATCCGCCTCCACCCAAGGGAGAGAGGCCTAGGGGGGAGCCTTGGGAGGTTTGAGGATGTCAATGCGATTGGGAAGAATGGTGATGTGAGTAAAATTTGGGTAAGGAAATCTCATCTCTCATGAGCGAGAAGAAGGGGAGCTATCAATTAACGGGGATTCACAGAATGGCGATGCACGTAATGTAAGTGTTATTACGATTCTTTGAGTTCCATTTATTGTGTTTTCATGTTGATTACTAAAGCTTGGGCAAGCGAATGCTTATGAGTGCTAGTATATCCTTTTTGTCAAGTGAGCGATGGTCTTACTACTAGTTTCTGGGTTATGGAAACATGGAGAAATGGAATGGCTAGATTATTGGGTCATACTATTTGCTTAGTTCATAGAATATCAGTTCATAATCTGTCATCTGTCTAGAAAATGTTGAAGAGCTTAAAGTCTTTCTACGTAATGTGTTTTAAGGTTCATTTACGCTCAAGAAGTTTATGCCATCTAAAAAATTGAGTGGTATTGCTTGAATGTCTCCTTGTGAAAATTTCTTAGGAGATTAACGATTCATTGAGCTTGATTTGATTAGCCTTGTTATTACAATGCCAACTTTTGCCCTAGATTGAAGAAGAATAAGGCGACTATGGCAATGCTTCCTAAGTCATAATTATGATTTATTTTGTCTTTATCATAAGTCTACAAGATGCTTTGTTTGACACTTATCGGTTGGAAGTATGGTGCACTTATGCAGCTTTTCTTATTATTGTAAATACATTTTAACATGCTACTCAATGATCAAGACTTTAAATGCAGTCCCCTATTGGTTCATGTTTGCCCATTGATGGATAGTATAGTTATATTTTTGAGGAATCGAAATGATGTTTTAAATATGAAGTTGTTTGAGGAATGTCATAGTATTTTTGCCCCATGCTATAATCGCCTATTTGGCTGCAGATGCTACTTTTGTATTTGGTCGTAGTCTCTTTACTCTCATAAGGTGTGGCATTTAAAGTGAATGCCTGTTAAAAATTGTTCATTTTGATACTTAGGGGCATCACCTCGGTTGGTTAGTATTAAGAAGGTTATCAATATTACCAAAGTTATACTTAGGGGCATGCATCACCTCATTCGGTTAATATTAGCAAAGTTATCCCTAGGAGTTCAACTTGGTTAGTTGTGACCAGTTATTTGGTGCAATAAAGTATCGATTTGCCAAATTGGGTTCAACAAGAGCTTCTTTTTCAATGGGAGAAGCCCGATGACTAGTGGGGAATCTCTTTGGTGCGCCCATACGATTGCTTCTTTGTCATCTTGTTCTCATACCATATTTGTGATTACCTTTGGAATTATTTTTGTTACTGTATGTTTGGTACCAACCATTTTGACATATGTTGTAGCATAGCTATGGTAACTAGCTACTGCTGGCTTCCTGGAATGTTTGATTCACTTGTTTGTGGGGTAGCCACTGGTGGGATTGGGTAGAGTTTTTAATAGAAAGTTTGTCCTCTATTTCTATATTTGTTTGAGCTGCAGCTTTTGGGCTTTTGCTTCTGATTGTTACCTCTTTGCTATTGGCTTTTGTAATGATTTTTTACCTTCTGAAGTGCTTTCTAAAGGTTCACAAAGGAAAGTACAGCCAAGTTTGGTGTGGTCTAAGAATGGATTCATTTCTTTGGGTCCAGTGGTTTGAACCCTCTGGTTTTGATAGGGGAAATAGGCAAGGTGGATACTTAGTTTTCCTTCCCCTCTTTGTGCTAACTCTTTTAGTTTGTTGGACCTAAATGTTTGGGTGGTATATGTTTCACAATATTATTAGTTGGTGTTTAAATATATGAAGAAAGGTTTCCATTTGCTTCTGATTGTGGATGTAGGAGGTTTTAGAAATTGTCCAAGCTAATCACACCAGTTACTTGGCGATGAGCATTTCTATCTTTTCATTTTTTGCTCTTGTGGAAATCGGCACTAGACCACATCCATCCAGTATCAAAAGGTATCATGCTTCTGACTTTCTAGAATCTGAGGTAAAGTAGCTTACCTGCTTAGTTCTTAGAGATTCCAGTTCATTTGGTCATTGGTGAGTAGATTCTTTTGAGTATGCTTTCCTGAGACATTTTTTTCTCTTCATGTGTTCCCTTACCAATGCCTAGCATTTCCAGAAGAGCCATGCTAGCTCCGTCTGTTTTCTTATGGTTCTAAGGTAGAGTAATATTGGCCCGGATCAAAACTGCTACTTCTAGGTCTGTTCTCTTATGGTTCTAAGGTAGAGTATTGGTCCTGATTGGAACTGCTACTTCCTGGTTAGCTTGAGCTTTGCAGCGACAACTGAAAGATCATCAGATTAGGCTGATTATTTGGCTTCATCAATACAATCTCTTTATAGATGCCCCATGTTCCTTTTGATTATAAGATACAAGGGGTCTACTGTTAGTCTTTCCTCTCTCACTTCTTTGTTGATGATGCTCGGCTTGTTGCTCAGCCACTAACTAAATGAAATATTATTGATTTTATTTGGTACTTTTGTGTTTCTATCAGATCACCGCCGAGAGCCTGTTCAAGAACCTCACCCAGGAGAAGGCATTGATGTTTCCCCAGAATGATGAATTGAGTAGTGTAAGAAGTTGGGGATTCTAATTATTAGCTTGTATCACCGGAGTTTGATGGTGGTTATTAGATCCTCAGTTGTTTCCTTATTTGGAACATTGGCAGTTGTATCATTTGAACTCTGATTAAGGTTGATGGAGACATGGAGTTGCACTTAGCCCCTTATCAATTGTGTTTGGCATTCCGGTTGAAGACTACTACAACTGATGGTCCTCATCGCCTTATTTCTCAGCTAAATTGATTTATTTTTCTTCCGTTGCAACGCACAGGATGATTTAGGGAGCACGTGTTGGTAATTTGATTTTTTTTTGTGAAAAATGCACTGTAGGGGACGGTTGGTACTGTAGCCGCACATACAAATCGATTTGTAGGGGCGGCTGGTACTGTAGCCGCCCCTATAAATCGATTTTTAGGGGCCCTACAAATCGATTTGTAGGGGCGGCTGATAACACCAGCTGTAGAGTAGCGGGTCTCTGAAATCGCCCCTACAAATGCATGATTTGTAGAGACGGTATAGTAGGGGCGGCTGACCGAACCGCCACTACAAATGCTCATTAGCCGCCCCTGAAAATCATATTTGACGTAGTGAAAACCGGGTTGCGAGGTAGAGCTGGGTGAAGATGGCGCCTCTGAGGCCGACGAAGCACTTGAGGAGGCCGAGGATGACGTCGCGGCTCTAGGGGAAGTTCTTAACTCAGGTGACGAGCGCACTTCACACCAATGTTGGCACAAGGCCTGGGAGTTGGCGGCTTTGAGCCGACGGCAATGTAGAGGCAGACGAGCAACAAAATGCCGAAACGGAGAGGTAGAGTAGTATGAGATAGCCGCCGAGGTTTATAGCGAAGCCGACGGCCAGGACAAGTCATGGCGGGCCGAGCTCGGCAACGAGGACCGCGTGGATGAAGCCGACATTGGCTCCCATGTCCTTGAAGAAGCCGACGGTGTTGAGCTGCTTATGCGTGTTAGCGTGTACCACAGCGTTGACTTGATAGCCTTGGAGTAGATGGCGAAGATGAAGGAGGCGTCGGCGCCCGACATGATGAGGAAGGAGCCATACGCCATGAACCACCGCCCCTGCAGCACCTGCGCCGCGAACGCCGTCGCAGTGGTTCCTTTTAAGTTTTTAATAATTTTTTTTACCGGGGCTTGCATGCGTCACAGTGCATGGATAGGTGAGTTGGAAACTTGAAGAAAGATAAGATTGAACTTTACACCAAGAAAAGTTGGCACATGTACTGTCTTGTTTGCTTGTTTACAATAGTCTCCTTCAAGGCTTCAATCGTGCTTTAGCCTAAGCAACCTGTCGCTTAACACTGCCATGAGTGATTTTTTTTTCATTGGCATTTGAGAGGCTACAAGCTGCAAGAGTTACAAGGACAAACAAAAAATTGACATGGTCAGATTAGATTCAGAAGGAAACCATTGTGTTGGGTCAAATAGTATAATTGTGCATATATATAGCTTCAGGTGGTTCATAGTTGGGAGCAGTGGGAAATCTGAAGGGAACCCTTCAAGAGCCCGACCTGACGGCCTCCCACCCGACGCCGCGGGCGGCGCCGGCGCCCCCCGCCCTCCCCTCCCCCTCCTCCTCCCCCTCCACCTCCCCACCATAGATGTCGCAGGATCTGGCACCCTGGCGCCTCCGCTGGATCCGTGGCCGCCCGCGCGGAAGTTGGCGTCTGAAGCTGCCGCTGCCACCGCCGCCGGCGGACCCGAGGCCGTCCCCGCTGGATCCGGCGCTTCGGCCCCTCCGCGGCCCTCCACGTAACCGCTGCCGTCGAGGTCGGGCTCCGCCGCCGCTCCGTCCACGCTGACGATGATGCCGGGGCCCACTGCAGCAGCTACCACCGGCGTCGAGCCCGCCCATGCGGGATCCACGGGCTCCGGTGCTCCAGCGCCCCCTCCACGGCCACCTGCGCCGCCGCCGACACCGACACCGGAAGCAGCTGCCACAACCGCCACTGCCATCAGCAGCAGCTTGGTGGGTGTCCCCGTGGGAACTGGCACTCTAGTCTCTCCGCGGCCCTCCACGCCACCACCAAGGCCAGGCTCCGCCACCACCCTGTCCGCTGCTGATGACGCCGGGCCCCATAGCCGTGGCGCCAGCATTGAGCCCGCCCCCGTGGGATGCGGCACTGGTGCATCTCCACCGCCGGATCCAGCCGCGGCCGCCCCAAGGGCGTGCGTGGAGGATCCGCCACCTGCGACGAACACCATGCCATCCCAAAGGGGTTCCCCGCCGGTGCTGAGCTTGCGGGCTCCGCGCTGCCTCGCCAGGGGCTCCGATCTGGCGTCACCCCATCCACTCCACCCCCTTCGACGCCGCTGGAGGCTGCTGCTGCCGTGGCCATCACTGCCACGGCCAGCAAACGCCCTGAGGCTGCTGGGCCGGGTGCGGGCACCCTCGCCGTTCGCGGGGAGGCCGTGCTGCCGCCAACGTCGCCTGTGGAGCCCACTCCTTCCTCTATAGAGCTGACGGTGCCACCCAAGCCCCCTCCACCGCCGGGGGCGATCACCATCGACATGAGCTCCCCGCAGCCCTACGGGGGAGCCGTCGTCTGGCGCGGGCCCCCACCGCCGCCAGGCGTAGCCGCCGCCCAACCCAAATTGCGGTTAGTGGAGGACGAATCGCTGGTTCTCGTCGAGGACGTCTTGGATGACGAGGACGCCTCGGCGCCCAGTTCGCCACAGCGGCCTCATCTGGCGTCAGGGTTTGACATCTTCCTCGTGCACCCCTCCGCGCCTAGCCCATCGTCCTCTCTGTCCCCCCTCGCCTCCCCCTTCCACCCGGGGATGGATCGATGGGGCGTCCCAAGGCTCGTCGTTGGGCGGATGAGGACCTTGACGACTCTGACGCGGAGAGGTCGCCGGTCACCTCCCCAACCTCCTACCTCGACGTAGTCTGCCAGGGGTCACAGCTCTGGACGTCGCCTTTGCTGGAGCGTGCCAAGCCGCGCCTCACTCATAGCAATGCTTCTGCTGAGTGGGGCAAGCGCCCCTTGGCTGAAGGGGGCCCGACCAACCAACGTCGTAGGAGGTGCGCACAAGAGTGCTATTGGTGCTGGCGTTGTGCATTGGCTGCGCAACCACAGGACTCGCCGGCCATGGCCGTGCCCCCAGCTGGTGCACAGCCTGCCTGCTTGGCCAGTGGATGGCCGTGTCCCCGCTCGACAGCGCCTCAGACGTCGCGACGGGGCTCCACCCGCTCAGCGCATCTCCGCTCCAGACGCCGACGGTGGCGAGAGGTCTTGTCGCAGGGGTCGTTAAGCGGTGCCGGAGGGGCACGCCCCGCCTGCACTGCATCGGTGAACCAGCGGCCCCATACCCGCTATCCGGCGGATCTACGCAGGAAGTGCTTCAACTGTCTCCCCACCGCGCATAGGGTGGCAACCTGCAAGCTGCCTCCACGCTGCCTCCGATGCAAGGGGTTCCGACACCTCGTGCGGGACTGTAAGTAGCGATGGAAGGTGCCTCCTTCCGGCTCCGGCACAGTTGGTGCCCAAGAAGGCCGGCAACGACGCCCTGTCTGAGAGCGTATCTTGGGCAACCGACCGCGTAGTCAGGACGACACGTCGAGCGCGGCTGGGGCTGTGCCAGGTGCAGTAGCCGTTGTGCCAGGTGCGACCACGTGCGGTAGCGAGTGTCGCCACCGACAGTCATGGGCGATCGACAGGGGCCGCCCAAACGACATCGGACTTCACCTCGGTCGTTACTGGAACTGAGGCAAGGCACGGTGGGCTGACCATCGCGACGGGCATGGTTGAACCCAACCCGTTGACGCTCACGTTGTACCCGGGCGCCACGCAGGATCGCGACATCTCGAGGACCCAATGGTTGAGGAGTTCGCAGCCTCACTCATCGACAGCCAGATCGTAGCGTGACCTTCCCTTGAGCACCTCCCGTCAAGTTTGGCGACCCCCCAGCTTCCGGATGAGGCACCAGCGGCGGCGGCCCCCCAGCTGGAGGATGCGGTAGCCTCCTGTGCGCTGAGGACACCACCCCCACGGCCCATTCAGTGGGCAGTGGACTCACCGAAGACACACGCGGTCGACCTTACGGTGGATGGCCCTTCCAGTTCACCACCAGGGGTTACCCACCAGACTATGGACAACAACGACTCTGCCAAACGACGCCTCGACAGCTTCATCAACAATGTCATGCGTAAGAGGGACTCTCCGCTGATTCGCGAGCCTCCAAGCAGTCTCCTGCTAAGCCGGTACTGCCGTGGCGGAGCAGGCGGTTGGCGGCACAGAGCCTCTCCCGAGTGCTAGCTTCAAAGCATGGTGAGGTACTGATCATGCAACGTATGGGCTACACCAGGGGTCCTTCTGCGCCATCCGCTTCGGAGTTGGGGGCCTTTGATAGGCTCTTCGACGGCAATCTGACCGCGTCCGAAGCCGAGGTGCTGGACGAGCTCTTCCTGGCCATTGGAAAGGCACCGTCCAGACAGTCACGAAGACACAAGGCCACCTAGGCCACAAAGCTGTGTCGATATTGGTTGTTTCTTTTATGTAATATCGAAACATAAGGTGTTTTGCTACGATGGTCCAACTTCGGCTGTGTTAGGTCGACCTCCTTCGGCGCTCGATAGAAGTGCGTTGTATGTTTTCTTTAAAGTCTTGTCCTTAATACAATGATACGCAAATCTTTTACGTATTCGAGAAAAAAAATATAGCTTCAGGTTGCCAGTAAAATGCACTTCGTCTCTGAACAAAAAATTCTAGAACCAATGCTACATCAGTAACCTACTGCTTATTCATAGCTGATTTACCTTTTATTTTTCGTAATAATAAATAAAAACAATAGTGGACAGATTAACCTGTATATAAGAGAGAAGTTCAGTGGCTGAGGAAATTTAGAAGTACAATAATGCAGATAACGTGGAAGATGCCTTGCCTATATGCAAACTTAAGACGAGATGCCATCTAAGCTCTATATAAGAGATAGTAAGCCGCAAGCCATGTGCAATACGGTAGGCATAGGCAAAGATTACCCCGTGAAACGCACGAGCAATGTATCTAGTGATTTAGAAAACAATACGCTCATAGGGATAAGTGTACGTATATGTATGAGTGTCTGCTTCTATACTATGATTCATAAAAAAGTCTTATGTCTATTATATTGATGATCATGATTTAGAGCCCCACCAAATTACAGGCCATGTTTTTCTGTTTTATGTGACAATTTCCATAATTTATCCTTTTCTTTTGTATCGTGTCTTGTGAGAACTAACGTGGATCATCTAGCTATTTACTGATAGCAAGATAGGATTGCAATCATGTATATTCTTCTTCTATATATATTAATAGAAATTTTAACGGTTTTGTTTAAAAAATATTGATTTCTGCAACGCTCTTATAGGATATGATAGGATATACATACTGGATGGACACTTTATCAAAGATGGGATGCATCCTGACTAACACTATGAGCATGTTTGGGACAGCGTTGTGGTGGCCCCGCTGTGCGGTACCACGACCGTGGCAGAGAAACACAAGCGATGATTCATTCTCACGGTGGCTGTGTCTCCTGCTGTGAAAAGAATCATCGATTCTCGAGAGGCGTTTAACGGATTTTTTTTTTCAAATTTCGTTGTGGAGCAGCCGTGGATCTGATTTTAATCGGTAACAAACATACCTTACGATACAACAACGACATGACAAGTCGTGGTGGCACTCCTCAAACCTAATAAGGCCCTACTAATATTCGCGTGGCTGACACACTCGTTCTTACCTAGACTACTGAATCTATCTACGACTCCTATGTACTAACAGGGCCCCAGCCAACCACTCCACGGACACCATGAATCATGGCTGGCGGCTGGCGCGGCAGGAAACCGACAGCAGATCCAGTCATCTGGCGGCCAGCTTGTGCCAGGCACACGCAAAGGTGAATCAAAAGAGATTATATATATTCATGTGGAGGATGAATATATATACAGAAAAGTCGAGTGTCATCGGGCCTGCTTACGTGGTAGCTTAGGAGGAGCAGAAATGGATTGCATATTTATATGTAATAAAGAAAAGAGAGTATATATATTCATGTGGAGGATGTAGTCCCTGAAGCACGTCTGGAAATGTCACTACGATATGCATGGCAGAACGTAAAAAAAGTAACAATCTTTCCTTCGTAGCTCGCGAAAAAAGGCAACAATCATTCCTCTTGCTGGTACCACAAATGAGAAACCGAGAAAAAAAAGCAAATGGAAATGAGCTAGTTGAAGCAATCCGGAGGCCATGCTTGCACCTTAAATCATCGCTGTGTTTGGCAAAAAGTAACAAATTCTCACCCAAATCAAAGTCCCAGATCACCAGTCGTCCAATCGATATGATCACCAGATTGCTGGAATATAATCTGCGTGGAGACAGCGGCTAGTGGGCGTCAACGTTCGTGCTAGAAAGGAATAAAAAGACGATTTGAACATCTCGATGCAATCTTGTTCCAGGTCAGCCTCGCTTGTCTGCTCTTGTTTTGGTCTCTAGCTCTTTTAACTAAAGCTCCTGTCATATCATCCCATCAGCCTGTTCGGCTGGTATTAAAGCCAGCTAATAAGCCGGCTAAAATTGTTTTGTTGTGAGAGAAAAACACTGTAGATTCTAGCTGATAAGTCGCCTGATAAGTTCAAGCGAACATGCATTGGCCATGAAAAAAGGTTGACGACAAGGGCATGAGGCGTGTGGCGGCCACACTCCCCCTACCGGCTTATCTCCGCCATGGTGGCCCGCCGCCAACTCAAACCAACAGTGCACTTGGATTTGGTCTTTAATTTCCTCTCCTTTCTTTGCACCTTGATTAATTTGGATATCACCTTTCTTTTGTTGGCCTTTCTCATTTCTCATTAATTGTTTGTGTATTATTAATCCTGACGAGTTCGTCATGCTTGCAATGCTCAACTATAAACAAAAAGATCTTGGGTTTTGTTGTCCATACTCTATAATAGCTGCTACACCAAATATAGATTGTTAGAAAGGTGATCTATAATACTGTCTACTCCCTCCGTCCCAAAAAGAAGGACGTTATGAGATGCGCATATGTCAAACTTTCTCCACTTTAACTAGATTTATAGAAAATACATACAATATTTATATCTCCAAATAAATTTATTATAAAAGTATATTCAACGATCTATTCAATGATACTAATTATGTATTATAAATATTAATATTCTTTTATATATAATTGTTTAAAGTAAAAAAATTGATTTCTCAGGAAACGAGAACAGATTCTATTTTGGGACGAAGGGAGCATGTTCTTTTTCGGGGTGCCCTTAAATATCATCCCATTTGAGAGCATGGAAGCTAGATAACGACCCTCCGTGCCATCAAAGGGTAGCTAGCCAGTAGCCACTGAATACGGTATTCACGATTTCGTTCAAATAGTACTAATTAATCTCGATCACCTAAACATTTGTCTCGACCCCAGTGGCCTGCACAGATCACACATCGTGTCGTGTGCAGCTGGATCGGCGTGTTAACCTACCTCTCCCTGAAACCCAGTGGCAAGAGTAAACTACTGAAGCCGGCTTGTGGCAGGCACACGCAAACGGGGCCATCGAAAGCTCAGTTGAAGCCGCGGAGCCTATCCTGGACGGGGCTTGTGGGAGAAGTTGGAGCCTTTCAGTACAAAATAGCTTTGGCGCAGGTTGTCTGCTCCGCTTGTCTGTGAATGCCCGTCGTTCCTTTTTCAGATACCAAATAAAAGGGTGCCTCACTGATTGCCTAGGTGTAGCCATCTCTTTGCATCATGGCTTGGGAGAACTGCATGGTTTAGATGTGATGTGAATCCTGTGTAAAAATTAATGGCACATGTGCAAAATTGTTGACAGTACGTACAATGAAGATTCTAACTAAAGTGCTACACTATTGCAGAAAAGATTAGTCTGCTAAACCATAGGTACGAAATTTCAGCACGGAAAGCTAGCATGTGTGTGCACAGTTGGTTCAAGCTATATTCAACGGCAGTACATGAAAACACCATACATGCCCACCTGCGGAAGCATGCATATTGGGAGAAAATATGAAAGGTCGAGGTTGAACCAAAATGCATGTAGGCAGCTGTACGTAAACTTTCGCCCTTAAGCTCCAGCTTCTATCTTTTTACGGTCCATATCTTCGCGTCCTGGCCCCTGCGGACTACGGTAGCAGCATCAGCATGGCGTCGATCCTTTTCCCAACCTAAAGCTTGGCGTGGTTTTGGCAGGTTGCTGCTGGAGTGACGCTGCTCCTAGTGCGCCGCACGGCCGCACGGCGCGGGCGCCAGACGGCGACACGGCTAACGCTCGCGGCCGCTGGGCTGGGCAGTAGCAGGTTAATCTTGTTCTGGAACTTGAACTTTACAAATATTCATCATTTCACAACCAAGAAATTTTGAAAGTAACAAAAAACGGTGTGATCATGCTAAAGCTTTCGTTAGTGTCTCTTTTGGTGGAGGCTCTAAAAAGTGTTGGATTTCACTTTAAAAGTATCTAGTTTTGATAGAGAACACTAGTGACTTGGTGAAAATAGGTGGAATCAGCTATATGATGAGTTTTTTTAGTGAAACCGACACTACCCGAAACAATAGCTTTGCCGTGTGCCATAGGCACGGCAAAGCCCAAAAAACACTCGACAAAAGATTTGCCGAGTGTAACACTTGGCAAACAGCACACGGCATCTATAGTGTCGGCAAACGGCTCTTTGCCGAGTGTTTTCTATCAGGCACTCGGCAAAGACTTTGCCAACAGCTGAAACCGACGCTTAGCGAAAAAAAGTAACGTGACGGAGCGGAGACGGTCACGGCGCGTTTGCCGAGTGTCAAATCTCGGGCACTCGGTAAACATTCCTAATTTGCCGAGTGTTAAATTCTAGGCACTCGGCAAACTTTGTTTCTTTGCCGTGTGTCACAGTCCAGGCACTTGCAAACTTTGTTTCTTTGCCATGTGTCACAGTCGAGGCACTCGGCAAACACTTCCTACTTTGCCGTGTGTCACATTCCAGGCACTCGGCAAATCTTCCTCCTTTGCCATGTGTCACATTGGAGGCACTCGGCAAACCCGTCCCGAGAATGCATAGAATTTTGGCTTCTTTGCGGAGTGTCATAGTGCAGACACTCGGCAAAGAAGCCATTTTAGTCCTAGAATGCATAGAATTTTACCACGTGTATACTTTGCCAAGTGTTTTAACCCTAGCACTCGGCAAAAGGCCTCTTTGCCGAGTGTTACACTCGGCAAACCTGCCACAAATAATCAGTTTATTAGGTTCGGTCATAGCCACGTACCACATTCAAATAAACATCACATCCATCATAGATAGTTCATAATAGACATCACAAGCAGTTCATATAGATATATCGACAACACATAAATGCAAATAAACTTCAGAATCACAAGTATAGGTTCATTCACAATCACAAGTAGTCACATGTAATCCACAACTGCAAATACAAATAAAATCACAAGGCCACGAGTTCCACTGCGACAGGGCTGGGTCATGAGGCTCATTCGATGCCGCCGATTGATACTGCACAAAGGAGAAGAGATTACATATGTGAAACAAGATTAAACAACACGTATGGTCTCTCTGCTGCCTAACTAGTATAACCCTTGTAACTATCAGCAATATCTTCTTAGTTGCATTGTACTCTAGTATAATTGCTTGAGTATTAGTTGGTAACAAACATATAGCATTAGTCACTAAGTTTTTAGTGTCTTGGCATTTTTGTAAGATTGATTCTACATAAACTAGATTATAAGGTTGTAAAGCGACTCATAGTGCCTGAAACAGTATTTTGAGCAGGTTGAGGAGGAGGGACTAGAAACGGTGGTGGAGGTTGACCGATTGCAGCATAAACACCCCTCATATATTCAAACATCTGCAGCTCCATCCTTTGTTGCTCTGCCTCCATCCTTTGCAGCTCTGCCTCCATCCTTAGCCGCTCTGCCTCCATCCTCTGCCGCTCTGCCTCCATCTTCACCTCTAGCTCCTCCTAGTGCCTCATTTCTTGTTCTAGCTGAGCCTACAATATTTTATCCCAATGTTACAATGCAATGCAAAAGTATGTAAAAATCAATGACGATGAATAAAACAGAAATAACCTGGAGTGCGTTCATCTGGAACCGTGTAGAGTCCGACCGTGGGTGTATCGCCGGACTGGAACCCATGCTCCATGCTCGAATCTGGGAGAGAGTGGAAGTACTAGCCATGTCGATGGTGCCATCGCCAATCCAGAACTGGCCATGCTAATGGCAGGGCGCTCAAGCTAGCGGCCGTTGCATGGCCGGGGCACGTGCTGCTATTTTGCCGAGTGCCTGATGTTTGCCGAGTGTTTACTTGAAGGCACTCGGTACATAGGGTTTTTTGTCCGAGTGCAATATGCTTGCCGAATGTTTCCACAGCGACACTCGGCACACAACATGTTTGCTGAGTGCCCGATAAAATACACTCGGCAAACCGTTAGACACTCGGCATACACGTGTAGGATTTTTTTTGTAATTTTCCTAAGAAAATATGAAGTCAGATGCCAAAGAGAATCAGCGTAGTAAACCAGACATTCACACTGATTTGAATCCTTGTGGAGCCACCCACTGTAAAGTCACAAAAGCAACCGCAACCACCACCCTATGTCCAAGTTGGTCATTTCCGGCCGTGCTAACCCCTATAAATCCCCTCCCAGCTCTGCCCATTTCGCCTCGCCAACACAGAAAACCTCGCAGCAGCAAGATCTTAGCACAAACACCACAGTCCACTTGCTGAGTAATCAATCGAAACTGAAGATTAATCAAACGAGCGCTTAGCTAAGCGCGCGATCTTTTGTTTTTCTTGAGCGTGCGAGAGAGAGAGAATACTGAGGCGCGAGAAGAGATGGCGCTGAACGGCGGCAAGACGTTCGTGCAGGACGAGGAGAAGCAGCCGCTGCTCCTGGAGGAGCACACCGAGAAGCACTTCACCGCCGGCGAGGTGGTCCGGGACATCATCATCGGTGTCTCGGACGGCCTCACCGTGCCCTTCGCGCTCGCCGCGGGGCTGTCCGGCGCCAACGCCTCCTCCGCGCTCGTGCTCACCGCGGGGCTCGCCGAGGTCGCCGCCGGCGCCATCTCCATGGGGCTCGGAGGGTAAGCTATATACGCATCATCAATAGAACTGCATCACACACCCCCCCTGCTTTTTCCCCCCATGCATGCTTCTTCAGTTCACTGGTGCCGTGGTGCGGTCAGCAACCCGAAATGCAAAGCATAACTGATGCTGAGCTCATCTTGGCTTCACTTGCCTTTGTTTCTTCCCCAAAGTTGTTAAAGATCATGCATGCAGCTGTTGGTTTCAGTTTCGTATTCCCCTGCGCAAAATGGAGATTACTGCGAGTTTATGCAAAGATAATCAGTGGCAAAATAGTACAACAGAAAAACTCCTAATCACCAGTTAATTAATTTATAAAAGGGTGTTTATCATGCTCGGAAACATTTTCCGATGGTACTCATTACATGCATAACACCTCTCTCTCTCTCTCTCTCTCTCTCGTCACAACCAATTTCCTTGAAATTTGAAAGTATTGTTGGCATCAGGGCACGTTTGGAAGTGTGGTTTTGGTACTGAAATCTATATAACTTATTAGTACAAACTTGAACTCAACCTAGCTAGACGTTTCTAAATACGATACTTCTCTTCCAAAAACATAAAGACACATGCCTTTACAGAGTGGTACATTCAACCATTTTTTTATGAATTAGTACTAGCTAGCTGATCCAACCATGTTAGGACCGGTAACTAATTAAAAAAATGACACTTGAACACTGCCTACAGTTATGCCTACAGACCCAGTGCAAGCAGGTTTTCAATGTTGTCCATGAGATTTATGAGGCAAACTAGCACCATATTCCTTCCACAAAAAAACCCACAGGAGAGAGAGAGAGAGATTCAGAAAACTTTGTTTGCAATGCAAAGTGCTCTTTTATTTATTTGTTTGTTTGTGTTTGCAACAGCTTGTGGAGTAAATAGGCCTGCACTCATGCATTTGGGCCCGTACTAATCTGAGCCCAAATGACGTTTGGGACCAACTACCCAGTACCCACCCACCAAAACTAACCGTTTCAGTTGCTGTGCGTGCGTGCGTGTATCTGTCAGGTACCTGGCGGCGAAGAGCGAGGCTGACCACTACAACCGGGAGCTGCAGCGGGAGCAGGATGAGATCGACACCGTCCCCGACGTCGGTAAGCAAAGCAACCGCGCGCGGCGGCGCCCCGACGAGCCCATGCACCTTCTTCTCTTCTGACGGCTAATATACATCTCGCATGCATGCATGTGCAGAGGCCGCCGAGATCGCGGACATCCTGTCGCAGTACGGGCTGGGCCCGGAGGAGTACGGCCCCGTGGTGACCTCCCTCCGCGACAACCCCAAGGCGTGGCTGGAGTTCATGATGAAGTTCGAGCTGGGGCTGGAGAAGCCCGAGCCCCGGCGCGCGCTGGTGAGCGCCGCCACCATCGCGCTGTCCTACGTCGCCGGCGGGCTGGTGCCGCTGCTCCCCTACATGGTCGTGCCGGAGGCCGGGCGCGCCATGGCCGTGTCCGTCGCCGTCACGCTCGCCGCGCTGCTCTTCTTCGGCTTCGTCAAGGGCCGCTTCACGGGCGACAGGCCCTTCTTCAGCGCCGTCCAGACCACCGTCGTCGGCGCGCTCGCCTCCGCCGCAGCCTACGCCATGGCCAGGGCCGTGCAGTCCATATGATGATCAAGCAGCTAGCCCGCTCGCCGCCGCGCGCAGGCCATATCATCAGTTCATCACCGGCCGGCCGGCCGTTGGCGAGGAAAAATAAGTGCAGCGATGCATACGTGGCTACGGTCACTGGTCAGCTGCTGGTAGCTGTACACATGGCAACGTGTAGTGTACTTGTACGTACTACTACTAGTGTGTAGTGTGTATGTACTCTGTTTGATGGCTGCGTGTAGTCTGTCTAAGATGACGTGCTGTATTGTCTTGTCACCTGTGGATTATTTAGGTGAAGTCAACTGTGGCCCGCTGGGCTTTGGATCCATTGTTTTATCTATCTACTGGCAAATTAAATGGCTGATGAAAATGGGCTGTGTAATTTGGCAAGCGGAGGCCCAAACTGGCTTCGCTTTGGGCTTTGTCTCTATTTTCTCCTCCCTAACAAGGATTTCTGAATGCGTGTTCCTAACTGTCTTGTAAATTGTAATAATAGTTCATCCTCATGGACATCTGATTGTGGCTTCTCAGGCTCACCAAGAGGCACCGCCGAGTGAAACTTTTCTTTTTCACCAAAGAGAAAGGGGATCCAAACCTCATGCTGATCGAGTGAATTGTACCATTTACCATCCTTGTTGGTCAGTCAGAGTCTCAGAGATAACGACTTGGGTGGCCAATTGGCCATTGCATAGGTAGATAGAAAAGGCGAGAGGTAAAATCTGCTGATGAAACAGAACCAAATGGCTAGTAGCTCAATTGGCACGAACTTTTTCATAAGCAGGCTGTAATTAGTTGGTATAAAGTGGGATCAGCATAACTTTACACCATACCGCCAAATTCGCCTTTCCTGTGCAGAAAGGAAATTATGATAGTGCACTAGCTCATGATAAGCACTTTCTCACCAATCAACATCCCAAACCCAATCAGGACTCAATATATAGGAGCAGCTAGCATTCCTCAGTGACAGTGAGCAAACAAATTGCCTTTTTTTTTTCTACGATTCCTGCCGCCCCCATGCTACTACTACCGTATGTGCGACAGTGTGTTACATGCATAAAGAATCCTCCCAAGTCCCAAACAATGAAGTGTCTGTGATAAAAAAGATCGAGTAGGCCGAGTAGGGTAGGATGCGGTCGGGGACTTGTGGCTGCGTGAAGCGTCCAGGTAGACCTCCATTAGAAAGAGAGAGAGAGAGAGAGAGAGAGAGGGCCAGGGGTTTGGAACATGCGAGAACTGTGGCCATGGATGGTGAATCATCCCTGACTTTAGCGCATGATGGGCAGCATTCGGGAGGCCGCACTTCACTGGATGGATGGATGGATAGATAGATAGATAGATAGATAGATAGGAGGCATTCCTCCAAGTTGCTGGATTTTGGCAATCATGGGTTCGGATTCCGGTGGACTCCATGGTATCATTCCGATCTGAATCTGATCCGGCTGGTATATATGTTCGTTCACAGTTTCACACCAATGATGAGTCTATGCTACAAGATGCCACTCTGTTACGAAGGATGATACTGGAGGCTCCTAAAAAAGCAAAACAAATGCCTTCAGCTACATTCAGAATTAGATATGCATCCAGATGCTTTTGAAAAATCTGATACTAGAAAAAGATCTTTGAGATTGAGAGCATATATATATTCATATCGTTGTCAACCCTCTCCTCGTCCTCGGATGGAACAAGCATTTCTTCCCGCGGGAATCTAGGCACAAGCGATGTCTGTGTCTGCCTTGTTCAGGCAAGCAGGCTGCTCATGGGCGCGTGCCTATCCAAGCCAAGCCAGGCCGCAGCGAAGGCGACCGCTAGAGCAGCATCCTATCCTAGCTACTGTCGCCTTCGCCTGCACATCAAAGCAGATCAGGCGGCCACCCAATCATTCCGGCGGACGGGGTGCTGCGTGCATGCCCATGTGGCTACCCGGCCTGGCTCTCTCTCTCGTCTTGTTCATTGAACCTGTACGTGGTTGCTGCTTGCTAGTTGCTGAGTTCATTGGATCTGAGTAGGTTCCACGGCCAGAGACATCTATCTACCCATATTCTTCTCAACAAAACCGCGCCACCAAATTCTTTATTACATGGATTTACTTTCGCCGCAAATGAACCCTGCTTTTGGTCCCGTCACGTAACGTAGATCGATGTGGCTACATCGTGCAGTCCTGTTGCGTGAAAAAGAAATTGAGTGGGTGTGAATGTTCGGGAGGGCATATGGTGCGCATTGGTTCTCAACATGTCCAACAAATCGCTTTGTCTCGTGACCCGTCCTACCGCCGCCTCTATCATCGTTGGTCCCATCCCCCTCCGATATCTCGCCGGAGGCAGAGGGAGTGAAAATCCATCGTTTTTTAATAAGTTTTTTTTTCCAGTAGATCAAGTCTTTAGAGTTAGTGTCTCTCCATGTTAACTTTCTTGTATTGGGGATTTATCTTCTCATTCTCCTGTCCGGCGATAGCGAGGGAGCAGGCTGGATTCGTTTTTTCCATGGCGGTTCCGTTGAAAATGAGGGCGACAACTATGGCGTCAACAACTTCCTCGTCATGACAACATGGAGACTTTTCTTTTCGAACGGTGACATCAAGGTAGAGATAATGTCGCCGCCATGGAATAAATTTTTCTGGTCCGTTCTCCGTTTTGTTGTGGTTAGATCTGGCCACGATGAAGGAATGGGGAGAATAAGTTTCACATCAGTCTTCCTCATTCTTCGGTGGCAGAACGAAGGAAGACACAAGAAAGTGTTTGCCATTATCCGTTGGGTAGCTGTTCTCAGGCCTTATGCCGAGTGTTTTGCCTATGCGGTCATCCATACAAAGTGTCATATAGGTTTGGATTTGAGATTTAGAGCTATTCACAACGTGAGTACAATATAGATGAAAATCACTTTCTGAATATATGTAGTATATTTCAGAGTGTTTGTAACGTGATGATGTACCCAGCTATAATCTAATATAATACTTCGTTCGTCTAAAAAAACTTGTCCAACAAATCTTGCCAACTGGTGCATAGTATTTAGTACTCTATTTGGAGTATGTATTCGTTTGGTCGATCTCTAGGTTTAATATAGCGCAAATGATGAATTTCATAAGTAATGAGCATGAATATAGACAATGAAACAATGGTCATAAATACATACGAATAAGATCCAAATAATTCCAAATTTACAACCCATAGACACATCATATTTTTATAAAAGTTTTTTTATTCTGCTTTCATTTTTTTTTCAAATTTAAAATAAATTAGTTATGAACTTATAGAAAAAATGATTTTTATTGTTTCTAGAAAATACAAAACCATCACCGAAACTAGTTAGATGGCCAAATTATTCTGATTTGATAGTTCGGTGGTACAAAATTTCTAGTTTTAGAGTTGCATGGGCAAAAAAAAAAAAACAATTCCCCCCTTATTCAAATAAGCACTCTTTTGTGACTATAAGGAGCATGGACACTTGATTTTACCTGTGACCAAGTTTTATACATATACCCTTTTCCCACTTTATGAGGTTTGCAAATGTGGTATATAAAAGGTATTTGAGGGGTTGCCTGCCCCGTCTAATCTCCCTGTTGAACATACCTAGGCTCCATTGTGGTGATTATGGGATTTTAATTATTTATGAGAAGATGTATTAATACTAACATGTGTTTTGTAGTGGTGAATGCATTTGCGTTAGTCACAATAAGAATGGCCACAAGTGTCTTGGGCCTAAGGCTTGGTGATTGAATGAAGCATGGTGCAAAAGATATTTGTGAAGACTAAGGACACTATAGAGTGAATGTAGGTTGCATGCATGGTGACATTTGCTAGTCTTGTGTATTAGGGATTTTTTTTTCTTTGGCTATACTATTAAGAAGAGTTCAAGGCGTTCAACTTGACAGAGTCGTAGAGAGAGCAAGTGGATGCACAATAGGCTAACTATCAATCGATTTGATGATGGCAAGTGGCCCCATCAAGACGGTTTTAAGTCAAAAATCTCAAAGAAATTGGATTGGTTGAGATGAAACTTGAAACGGGCTATAAACAAGGATAGATATAACCGAATGGTAGGGTTGACTCATGGAGGAATGTCTGGTGGTACTGTTTCCTAGGTTGAAGGGACTTAGCTCTAGTTACCATGTGAGCGTTGTATGATCTGGTGGATCGGAGGATTGTGTGACCACAACGGATCATCTGTTGAAAGTTCAACTGGACTTAGTGATTTGGTGTCATGGTTACTGGAGTGTACCATATGATTCGATGGAGAACTATGTGACCTTGATAGATCATCTGGTGGGCCAAGCTAGACTTTGTAACCAGTTGGCCAAGTCTATATCCTGCACCATATGATCTGGTGAGACAGTGGGTCCATCGGCATATCATACAACACAACATATTCTAGTATATTCCAAACTAGTCATTAGTGTCAGCCAGCACATCACCATTGTATGATCCGATGTGGCTAGTGGGGAATAAGAGGAGTAACACACGAGACATAAATTTATACTGGTTTATACAAGGTGCCCTAAGTCCAATGAAGAAAACTTCTCTATGTGCTATGCACTAAGGTTTGTAGGGGTATTGATGTTTGTTAGAGCAATGGGACCCTAGCACTCCTTATATAGTCCGGTGGTAGGGTTTACATAGAGCAATCCTAATCGTATCCGGCGGTTTTCCAGTTTGTTCCAAGGAAATAGGAGTCAGATCTGAGTGGATCTCTACATATTGATTGGCTTTCAAGTATATATAGTTGATGCCTTGTCCTCCAAGTAGTATAGGTACCCAGTGCCCCCATCCCATTAAGGCCTCTTGTTCTGCATACTCAGTCCATCCTGTCTAAGTTGGAATGTTCTCCTTGAAGCGAGGGTACTCAGAGCCTTTGTATATATACGACACCTCGACATATGAGGTGTGAATAAATACAATCCATAAACACATGACGTAGGGTACTACCTCCTCATGGGGCTTACACTTTCTAAACTTCGTGTATTGTGTGCTATCATCTAGTTCTTCCTGCCATGTTACATCCAATATTTACTATTCGGTGACGACAAATACATCTACTCCATGGGAGAAAACGAGCGAGCGAGTGAGAGAGAGGTCGATGAGTAGTGACACGGAGAGAATGAGTTAGACCAGTCTCAGTTGGAGTTTCATTTGTATTTAATGAGCTGCCACATAGGCGCTTTCGATGATGTGACAATGTTTTAATAAGAGAGAGAAGAAGTGGGTTTCATAGGGATGAAACTCTCTTGGCACGATTACCAACTCTCTATGAGTTATGAAATTAAATGTCTATAAACTATAGAATGTAACTCTCCATCGAGAGTAGGTGTTTCATCCATGTTTCATTTCATTCTATATGACACAAAGACTTGGAAACTAACGTCATAAAACTCTCCACTGAGACTGGCCTTAGGGCGCCAATGCGTTAGAGATAAAGGGCAAGGTATAAATCCTATTTTCAAAGATGGATGCTTATATGGATTATCTCTGAAAATGATTATTATCATAAGCGAATTTTTAGGGGAATAGGAGGGGTTGCCCCCTACTGGATTTTATTAAAATTGAAGTACACAAATCTCCAAGCACAACTCATGATACAAAGAAAGAAACAAAGAAAATGTACAAGATTACACAAAGTTGTCTAGCCATAGTTGTAACAGAGTGCCTATATCTCTTTTAGCTCTGAGCTTAACCCAAGCTAATTCCTGCTTGAAAACCAGCTTACAAGCTTGAACTGAATGATGATGATTCCTGAAGATGACATCATTACAAACAGACCAGATGGCCTAGAACATTGCAACAATTAGTTCCATGAAGAATGGCCTGCTGATTTGAGTTTTGAACAAAGGAATTGAATCTAACATGCTTCCTTGAATTAGATGTGCAAGCCGCAGCAAATTCCAGCAAGTCATGGCAAAAGGTGCTGTCGCCACGGCCTCTTATCTTTTTTTGAGAAGGTATCGTTTTAGTCTTCTCTGGAAATAAAATAAGGTGACTTAAAAGAAGTCATTTTTAAGCTGTGATTAATGCTGTTCTTTTGAATCTCATTCCGATGTGGTGAATTCGGTTGACTGCTGGGTTATGCTACGTCCGGTATTCGTTCTGGATAGCGCCGAAAGTTTCTGAGGTGGGCGTATACAATTAATGGGGCCATGTGTGCATTGTGGTCTCCGAAAACACATGATAAATTGAACAATGCGGCCGACCGCGATGGAGATAAGTTAGTGGCAATGAGTGGTGAGTGGTCCATGAATCGTGCCGGCTAAGAAATTTTAGTATAGGTGGTTTCGGCGTTATTTTGCCATCTTTTGTTGTGTTATTATTTTTCATTTCTTGATTTCACCTTCCTTGGCAGTCTCCTGGTTGGTCGCTTGTGGGCTCTCTTTTTTTGTTTTCTCATTTGTTTTTAGATTTTTGCTTGATGTGTGAAATCTTTTCCTTTCATCCAGTTTTTATATTGGTCTCTCTTATGAACCACCACGGCAGCACCATAAGTGGATGGGAGGGGGCTAGTAGATGGAGGTCGGTAGACGACAACGTGCTCCTGGGCATGTGCTCCGAGTGAAGAGAGAAAAATGGGGGAAAAAGAGAGAGGCGGATGATAGGGTAATGATACGGCCTGTTTGCGAGCTCCCAGCCAGGCAACCATTCTGGCCTAGGCATCCAAAATCGCACGCCTAGGAGCCGATCCAAACATGGCCATAGTGCGTGCAGTGCTCTGATAACTAGGGTCCACCTGTCTATATTAAATAATGATGGAAGCTCTAGGGACTGAGGAATTTGGAGAGAGAGAGAGAGAGAGAGGGGGATAGAGAGAGATTGGAGCTACGATAGTGGAGAAGCACGGGAAAACACAGGGGATTAGAAAGTAATGCGAAGGAAAAAAACTATGGGTGGGGGAGTTTGAATGAGAGAAGTCCTTGAAAATGCATTGGAAGGGGCATGAGAGTACCGTGGCGAGGTAGGCAGCCCCTTAGAACTGGATCTTTTATGGCATAGGTTCCTGATTTAGCCCATGCATTCAAGAACAGTTCAAATCAACAATAATATATGAGAATAGAAAATGATAGCCAATAATGTATAACTTGTGTAAAGTCCCACATTAAGTATACTAACACTACTCATAATTTCTATATGTAACAGTAATGTGTTTATCTTAGCTATTGGAATTTGGTTAACTAGTCCCAATATAAACGTGAAAGCTAATTTAAGATGTTTTTAAAATGTTTACAAGTCAATTGTAGAAATTTGTAATGAAGTACTGAACGCATGGTGGATACATGCCCATGTGTGATGAGTGATTGTCAAGAGTTCGTCGAGCTTTGGTTTAGTGTTCAGACTAACCATTGCGTGAGTAGTGGTGTGTGCAACATGTCTCTTGTCTTTGTGAATGTAGGTGTTGAGTGCTGAGATGGCCTACGACAATTGAGAAGGTCAAGCGAGTTCGTGCCGATAGACTTTGAGCGGTGAAGAACGGACGTGGAGGCTTGGACCGAGGGATCGAGGGCCGGAGGATGGACCATAGATGGCTAACACTTGGTGACATCGACAAGCAAGTGTACATGTGATGGAGCATAGACGGTGTTGACTGAAGTCAAGAAGGTGGTTGACCAAGTCAAGGCGGGTGAGCGAGGACTTGGTGATTGGGCGGTTGACGACGAGCGATGACACGCGTCGAGATCATGGAGGAGGCGTAGCGGATACGCGACTAGTAGGGTTTGACGATTTCGAGCTCAAAACCACGGGCGCCAGGTTTGCTAGGTTTTGGCCTCAAAACTTGGGGGAGGATCTCGGGGTGGCACATGGCATCATCGAAGAGCTTGCATCGAGGCAAAGCTACTTCATGAAGGGATCATGACCTTCCGACATTTAGAAATCAAGTTGGACCATTATGCCCCAGGGTTAAGTGGTTAAGGGAAAATATCTAAGAGTCATCTTGGAATGTGTAATAGCCCTATAAATAACGATGGAGGCCGTCCAAGACATCATATCCCTCCCAGCTTGGTCATTAGCACAGGCTAGCCAAGTTTTCACTATCTCTGAGATTAGCAGTAGAGAGGGGTAGCTGCCTCTAGCTCTATCTTCTAGATCTATAAGAGGGAGGATGAAGGGTGGAGGCTAGACCATGTCTTTGTAGACTTGTTCTCTCCATAATCAATCAAGTTGACCTCTGGTTTTATGATTCAATCTCTCCCTTCTATGATCTTGTCTCCGGTTTTGTGATTTTGGTGGTCACTTTGAGCCTTTCTTGTGTTTTATTTGATCTGAGTTGTTCTACATGTTTGATCTTGATCTACATGTGTTATGATCCCTGTGACCCTAGAATTTATAAAATTAGTGCGTTGACCGAACTGACAAATGAGAGGAGGAAATTTTAAGTTTTTGAACCGTAAGTCATATGGACGATTGAAGACCGTGGCTGCGTAGAGCTCGCTAAAATGAATCAATTTGACTACTAAATGTCCTATTTGGATATCGGATGAATTTAGGACAAATGATTCAGTTTAGACCATAGGTTTCATCTAGGGTTTACTTTATCTTATCAACACCACCAACTCATGTTCGGTCAGACTCTTCTTTTTTTCCGACCTTGCTACTGTTGTGCCGCCTCCATCCCTAGCGCCCTCCCTATTGTTCACCCTTATAATCTGCCAAGGTTACCTCCACACTACTGCAACACAGGCTGCAGTCATCAGACTCCTTTGTGTTAGGCAAGCTCCATGGTAGAATACGGGCCTGTTTGGCACAGCTCACAATAGCTTTATAAGTTGTTGTGAGCTATTTTTTTTTGCCGAGCACCATTTTATAAAATTGCTTCATTGGTAAAACTGTTTTTCTTCTCCTCTCATAAAGGAATGAGTTGGGGTGAAGCTGAAAAAAGTAGCTTATTCTAGCTTCATCTGCCACATGTAGGCCCTAAAGTGACAAAAGACTGCATGTGCCATTGGGTGGGGGAGCAAGGACTGCCGTCGGTGCGCACGGCCCGAAGGCGCCACCATCGGGGAAGATGCTTGTGCGGCTGCCAGGGCACTACTCGCACGGCCGCTAGGGGCGATGCGGATCAATGCAGTCGCTGATGACTTGCTGCGGATATAGACACCGCCAGGGAAGCTATGGATGTGGCCGTCGGAGCGCTGCTCCCTCGGCCGCCGGGGTGTGGCGCTGCGAGCCGTTAGGGCTTGGTGCTACGCAAAGAAGACGAGCGGAGGCGCGAGCTGCCGCTTCCTGATTGCAGCCATGGAGGCTTAGCGCTGCCTGGCGGGTGTCGTCAGGGCCTGCCCAGGCCAGGGCGCGAGCTGCCGCTGCCGCCGGGGCATGGGGCGAGCACCGCCGCGTCCGGTGCTATGAGCGGGGCCACCTCAGAGGCGCGAGCATTAGTTGCCGCGGCCGCGGCCGCCGGGGCACGGGGCAATGCAGGCCACCGCCGGACGCACGGATGTCCCTGAGATGAGCGGATGCCGCCACGAGGATGCGGGAGTGGAAAGAAGATGAGCAGTCGAGCGTAATCCTCTCTCCGTGAAAAGTAGACGAGATAAGAAAAATAAAAAATATAAAAACAAAGGGTATTATAGTTACTAGCCATGGCTGCCCACGCTTCAGCTGCGGATGATGTGCTTCTATAGAAAATTGGCTAATATATCTAATATGTTTTTTGATCGTGTTGGTATGGAAGGTTGGTCTCAATATTGTAAACAAACATAGAGATTGGTTGTCATTATTCTAGGTCAGCAAATCAATGATATGTTAGTGGAAGAATCATTTGATGGAATTGGGCTCAAGCAACTAATGCACTTAGATTTAGAGCACAACATTGGCTAAGATTATATTATAGGTGGAAACAACAAAAACCACAACACAAGTACTTCTCCTAACGCGAGGGTTTAAAAAAATGAATTGTGATCCACTCCCCTTAGGCGAAACTACAACACATTTCGTAAATCTGGAATTACACGAAGGCGGCACCGTAACCTATTAATCAGGCAACTACTATCAACTTACACGCCATGAAGGCGGTGAGGTCATAGACCACAGATAAGAGGAGTATTGCGAGAGAAAATGCAAACAACAAATGTTCCCTTCACAACAAGGGACAAGGAATTCAAATCTAACGGCGGATTTGGTTTTATGAGATTCAGGTGTCCTGCTGGGACATCCACGATTAGTCGATACAGTCTCCTATATTATTCAACCATGGCTGATCTGCTGGTATCTGAATGGTAACTTCTCTGGTAACCCGCTTAATATCGCCCTTGAAAACTTTAAGTACGTCTATGAAATTTAAGGTAGACGGACGCAATAAACACGGCGAGATAAATAAAATGCATATTCCAACGGTCTTACATGGGTACATTATATAGGCATTCAGACTTCCATTCGTGGCACATGCTTCACCTTCCTACGTCGGACGATCCCAACAACTATGGACGACAACAACGGCAAGAGCACAATACAGGAGGACAGCGATGAAAAACACTACTACTAAGGGTATAATATCCCAAGGCAACTAATCTACCTTGAAACCACGCATCTTTATTCCTATGCTCGGCGAATTCTTCTATCACCCTGGCTATGGATCTGCATCTTCTCATGGCAATGGCTGAGTGAGAGGAACCAATGGTTCTGCTTCTAACACTTTCTAAGGTGGAGATGCTGGCCATTCTACATCACCGATTTTCCTTCTTTGAGGCGGGTGGATAGGGATCCCCTCCAAGATCAGGGCATCCTACCTTTCATCAACCAGCGTCCTCCACTTGGCCTTAGTGAACAGATAGGCCTCACCCAGCTGATGAATATGTAGATCTTCAGCCTCCTTTAGAGCTTCCGACATTGCAGTCTCCCGGCTCTCAGCAGCTGCAGCACTGGCATGTGCTTCGGCGAGCTACACCTGGAGCATCCGAGTGAAGATCTCGGCTTCTTCGGTGCGCTGGAGGCACACCGTCAGCTCCAAGGCTTGCCGGTCATACTGCTCATCTAGAGCAAGCAGGTACGTGGTCAAGTGCACCACGATAGGACTATCTTCTTGCGCATCCCGCCCCTGCAAAGCCTCCATGCGAGCCCTCCATGCCCGCCGATTCCTATCCAAGGGTGGAAAGAACCTCATGGGGGTACGGGCAATGGGCTCTTCATAGAGCTGGCAAAGGTACTGCAAGGCTTTACGGGCCACAACCTGGTAGGTGTCGGTGAAGCTAAACCCGGTTGCGGTCACACTCCAGGCTTTAGTGATGTCGAGGAACTCTTCGCTCTTCCCAATGTAGACGGTAACCTCACACCGATTGGTGCCATGTTTCTCATACTCACGACCCTCATACTCGGGACGATCTTTGACTCCAAGCTTTTGTAGGGTGGCATGCAGGATTCTAGGGAAACCCTTAACGTTTAGGCAGTAACTACTAACCCAGGCTCCTGCCATTTCTGGCAGTGGATACAAAGAAGGGATGAGCAAAAAGCTTGCCCAAAGGGAAAACCTAAGCGGGCTAAAGTGTGCCGAGTGGTGGTACCAATGGCTAAGCCAGGCTCTGCTTATAAAGGTGGAGCGGTCTGTGGTCCTAGCGCGGTTCACTAGGGTTCCTGCGCGGGATCACTATGAATGAATGGAGGAAATTATGTGCGTTCAAGGCGAGTGACGTGCGGTGCCATTACTAAGTAGCACGACTGCAGGGCAAAGGTCCAACAAAGAGCGCAGAAAAGGGGTACGAGGAGACATGGGTCACTATTGGCGTGAACCACGGGTGAACACGGAGCACAAAGCCACAGTGCGGACCTAACTCTGTAATAGGAACGAGTAGGCCATGCACACCACGACACGCGTGACACCTATGGATGGCGTATCTGCCAGCAATACGGCACAATAATGCACAAACAGGATATGCATGAATGCACGTCCTATGCGTTCGAGGTGGGTGATGTCCGAGGCCATTAATGACTAATACGACTGCAAGCCAAGGTTCCGACAATAGCCCAAAAAAGAGTGCGGGGAGACTTGGGTCATGGGAGGCATGAACCGTAGGCGACGCAAAGCACAAAGCCACAAGGAGCGAGCGCCTCTGCAAGCATGGATGCTGATGCAACTACGGTAGATGTAGTAATGGTGACCAACCCCAACCACCGACCATCTCGGGAGCAACGTGCACACAACCCAAGTCGTGTCTTAGATGCATGGATGCATGTGTAAGTACAAATAGTCCTGCATGGTCGGTGAATCATTTTAATCTGATGGTAAGGAGAGGCATTAAATGTGTCCACCTACCCGACTTGTTTTTATCTGATGGTAACATGAAGGGGAGGCATCAAATGTGTCCACCTGCTGTCGACCCACCCTGCGTAGGTGAAGATGTCCAGTGCTTTCAAACTTACTTAGTGGATTTCTAGATACCTTAGGGAATGGGTTTGGACATTGCTCGTTTCGTGTGCGTAAAAATCCTGCCGCTTTCCTTTTACTGGTCTCCGCGCTAGACTAAATAGTGGACTGCGCCAGGACCAATGACCACTCCACCATTATAAAAGGCCTAGCTTAGCCACTTGGTACCACCACTCGGTGAGTCTCAGCTCACCTAGCCTTTTTCCCGAGCAAGCTTCTCGCTCGAGCCTTCCTTGTTACCATCATCCACCAAAGATGGCAGGAGCCTGGGTTAGCAGCTATTGCACGAACACTGAGGGTTTTCCCAAAATCCTGTGTGCCACCTTGCAAAAACTCGGAGTCAAGGATCGCCCTGAGTATGAGGGTCGTGAGTATGAGAAACATGGCACTGAGTGATGTGAGGTCACTGTCTATATTGGGAAGAGTGAGGAGTTCCTTGATATCACTGAAGCCTGGAATGTGACTGCAATCGGGTTCTGCTTCGTCGACACCTACCAAGCTATGGCCCACAAAGCCCTACGGTATCTTTGCCAGATCTATGAAGAGCCAATTGCTCGTACCCCCATGAAGTTCTTACCACCTTTGGAAAAGAATCGACGGGTATGGAGGGCTCGCATGGAGGCTTTGTAAGGGGGGACGCGCAAGAAAACAGCCCAACTGTGGTATATCTGGCCATGTATTTGATTGCTCTGGATGAGCAGTATGACCGGCAGGCCTCGGAGCTAAGGAAGTGCCTCCGCCGAGCTGAGGAAGCCGAGATCTTTTCCAGGATTCTCGAAGTGCAACTCACTGAGGCACACGCCAATGTGGCAGCCATAGAAAGTTGTGAGACTGCCATGGCGGAAGCCCTAAAGGAGGCTAAAGATCGGCACACCCAGCAGCTAGAGGATGCTTATCTAGTCACAAGGGCCAAGCATAGGACACTTGGCATAGAAAGGCAAGAACCCTTGCTCCTAGAGGGAATACCTATCCACCCACCGGAAAGAAGGAGAACCGGTGTTGCAGTACCACCAGCACCTCCACCCTCGGAGGTATCAGAAGTAGAGTCCTTGCTTCCCCTCACTTAGTCACCACCATGAGATGAGGTAGATCCTTAGCCAGCGTAGAAGAAGAAACAACCGAGGTGAGGAATGAAGCCGTTTGGTCCGACAAAGTAGACAAGTTGTCCTAGGGGACATGTACCCGTAGTTAGTAGTGCTTTTCATCACCATTCTCTAGTGCTGTAATCTTTTCGTTGTATTTCATCCGTAGATGTTAAGAATCATTGATTCATGTGAGACAAGCGATGTGTTTAGAATGGGAGAGCGAGTGCTTGTATGTTGTATCCGTATAAGGACGTTTGGGACGTGCATTTTGTTGTATCCGCTGTGTTTGCTATGTCGATTTACCCTTAGACCTTGTTAGACTTACCTAGGGCTCTTGAGGCAAAAAAACAAATGGGCTACAAGAAAAGCAACCATTAAGATACAAGCAGACTAGGTATGGTTAGTTGGCATAGAACCCTGTATCAGCTAATTGTGGGTGTCCCAGCAGAACACTTGAATTTTCTTAAAAACTAAATTTGTTGTAGGATTTGATTTCTGGCCCCTGGCCGCGAAAGGAACCCTTGTTGTCTGAATCTTTCCTTACAATCCATTGTTAGTTCCGTGCTCAGTGACCCCACTGCTTGCACTACGTGTAAGCTGGTAAAGTTGCCTGTTTAAATGTCTATGGTGCCGCGATGAAACCGAGGGCCCCTGTGGAACATCTACCACATGACGACGTTGCTCGCCACGCGACTGCTATAGAGGTGGTTAACCAAGCACCTTTGCCAAGTTACACCACCATATCGCTCTTGCAACAAAATATTTTTCTCTAGAAAAAGATTCTTGTGTTCTAACAAAAAATACACAATGGGTTTGCAGGTTATGATTTGCAAGCTATAACGTGTCCTTTGAAGCTGAACCTTCCAGGTTTGAACATAATACCTAGTTACCTACTCACGACTACTTCACCTTAAAAATCTACACGTGATTTTACTTTGGTAGTCACTTTATATCTGGATTCACGATTTGAGCTTTGATACCTCAGACCGTGACATGCCATGGTTGGTTACCTGTGTGAGCAGGGCTATTCCAAGGAAAATACTGCTTGAAATTTTGCGAATATAGATTCCTATTTTTCGTTTTGAGAATGTTGACCGGGCATCATTGGACGGCGAGAAGATTTGGCTTTTTTTGAGCAAACCAAAAGAAGATTTTGACGGAACTTCGTCTTGTTGCAAAGGATTTTATCCAGGACGCTGCTCCTCACGGCAGGCCCAAGAGAAAAAGAGAAAAAGACCCAAGACCTTACACTCTCTTTGGCATCTTTCCCGTTCCTCTCCTCCAGTCGTCGTGAGCCTTCTTCCTAGTCAAGAGTTCTGACCAAACCTGCTGCATCCAGTCGACCAAATCACTGTGGAAGGGCGCACCATGGAGGTGGGGGTGGAGAAGAAGGAGACCGAGCAGGAGGAGGAGCAGGTACCGCACGCGCATAAGGATGACGCGCTCGCAGCCGCCAAGGAAGACGAAGCGGATTCGGAGGAGACCGAGCGCCGCAACCGCGACCTCAAGGCCATGCCCTACCCCCTAGGGTAAGATCCCCCCGCAGGCAGATCTGTCTCACGCCCCAACTCATTGGAGGCTTTGCACCTCAAATCACCGTTGTGCGTGGTAGATTGTTTGGTGAGGCTATAGAAGCGGGTTTTGACTCACTGAATTTTGGCCATGTGTCTGCAGCGCAAGACCGTGCTCTGGTACACGTGCCGAACGCCTGCTGCGAGGTCGCAGGCGTAGGAAGACAACATCAAGAAGCCCATCGATGTCAGCACAATCTGTCTTTCGGGTGGTTGTAGTTGTTGTGGGGGATTTCTAATCTTAGTTCAGCTGACCGCTGTTTCCTTTTTTTTAAATACTTGAAGGTCGAATTGTTCTGGGTTTGCTACTGCCACCCTACGCGTTCCTCTTCCCTGCCGAGTCCCACTGACCTTCATCTCCTCAAGGATGGCATTCGTCCCCTCTAGGAGGTATTATTCAGGATGTGTCATTCTCTGTTCTCTCTGTTTACGTGTTGTATGCCTGTCCCTGTGCCTAGTGGTTAATGGTTTTCAATTGCCCAGGATCCTGCAAATCAGAAGGGTGGCAAGTGGATAAGTAGATTCAAAAATGCAGTTTTAGGTCGATTATGGGAGGACTTGATAGGTGAACTCGTGGCATCAATGTATGTGTTTTTACAAGATCGTTTGCTGCGGTTGATAAGATCTTGGATAAAACTCAAACCCATCCATTAGCTGAGCATATGCTCTATGATAGTACATAGCTACTTTGTCCTATTTGATACCATATGGAGAACGATCTTATCTTATTATGATCTTGTCCACCTTGGTAGCATCCTGCCATTTTCTGTGATGAATCACTCTTTGATTGGCAAGGTATCATATGAATGCTACGGTGATAGACCAACCCATTCTTTCTACGAAGTGATAGACCAACCCATTCTTTCATTCCTCATGACCAAAATGTAGATAAGAAGCCAATCAAGATAATCATTTTCCTAATCCTCTTTAGTTTTTATGAATGGAATGGGGTAGTCAGAGTCATTCCTCATGACCAAAATGATATCAATAGATGAAGAAATGATGGGCCATGATGAAGCTTATTAAAATCATGCGCCATGGACATTGGCTTGCTTCTATTTGTATGTTGTTGTGATTGTTGGCCTGATGAAACAAAACACTTGTGCTTGATGGTACTAGATGGATCTAAAATTGATATTTTTATCGTATCTTTAAGGACGATAATATGTTTTAGTGTGGAGTTCATAGATATCTTTCTATTTTGATTTCGATGTTTTGGAATTTATGCGTGTTTATGAGTATGATAGCTGATGGGACTAAGAGGGGTTAGAGCTGAAACCGGAGGGAAAGATGGTGATATCAATGAGACGATGAAGATAGAGAGATGAGGCTATCCATGAAGATGTGCACCGTTTAGGCATATAATAGAATCAAACACATGTTATGACTACCATGGACATTGGCACAATTTTACATGCACGGGAAGCCGGGTGCATTGGTCTTTGGAGCCAATAATTTTATGATGCCATGCTATAAAATTGTTGGCCTTGTTGGAACAGGAAAATGCTTTCCTATGGTATGTCGTTTTTTTATTTGGTTGCCATTGGTACCACTTCCCTTGTTTACGATGATACATTTTCTCTTCTTAGGTGGATTATTGTGCTATAACAACTAGATGCCAAGATGCTACTAGATGGATGTTCTTCTAAAATTGATATTTTGTATGCCATCAAAGCATCAACCCAAGTCGTATCTTTTAAGTTCACGTTATCGACTTAGGATTCCACTACGCGATAATATAGCTATTACAAGATGGAGGTTTTTTTGCCAATCATCTCCATGAGTTAACATAGATCAACGGACAATCAACTGACCTTTTTGGCTATTTTGATTTGCGCGCCCTATAAACATCTTTTAGTAGTAGACTGAATAGATTCATATTGTGATCATGTCATAGGATCCATTGCTAACATCTTCATCAATTCTTTCCCTCTGTAGCATTGATCGTGTTTATGAGTATGATAGCTGATGGGACTAAGAGGGGTTAGAGGTTTTGAAACCCTTTGGGGGATACTTTCATCATCCACGAAAAAACACCAAGGGATGTCCCCTTGTATGTCCCTTTGTGACCTCATCCATCCTAAAGCAAACAAATAAGGGCTCAAGGCATTGATGTTTATCCTAATCGGGAAGTCATCCGTCTCCATCACTTTTGCACTCACAAAAATGAGCCCAGCGAGAGAGAGAGAGAGAGAGATAAGCCTTCTCCAAGTCAATAAAAACCATGTTAGGTCCTTCTTCTTCTCCCTATTTTGCACCTTTTATTAAGTCTTCCAATCCATGCCTGAAACAACATTTAGAGACCCGTTATTGTTTCTCAAGCGATGCTCGATAACTCTCTCCCATATCATAATGGCAACTTATTCTCTTTGTTCCATGTTATGACTACTCCACTCAGCATCTTGTTTGATCGAAAAATATGGTTGAACATTGGCAACAATGCTATGTCCCCGAGGCATCTCCACACCTCGATTGGGATACCATCCGGTTCATCGCCTTACCTCCTTTCATCCTTTTCAACGCCTCTCGACCTCAGATTCTTTGATTCTCCGACAAAGCGCCTATTGGTGTCATCAAAAGAGTCATCCAAAGGTTGTGTCCATATTTCTCATTGATCAATTGTCATTTTCCTTCGATGCCGGATCTCATCTCATCCCTTTACCAAGAGATGCTCCCTTTCATCCTTAATGCACTTAACTTTGTTTGAAGTCCCGTGTCTTTCTCTCACGAACCCTAGCCTCCTATAAATGTCCTTCTCTCCTTCCTTCATACTCAAATGTTGGTTGCTCTACCCTTTGCCACACTTTGTACTCGCTTTGCGGTCTTCTTTGCCACCTTGTACTTCTCTATGTTGTCCACACTCTGTCATGGTACAAGCGTCTATAGCAGATAGCCCTTTGACTTAAGTGTCTTTTCGCGTCCCCTATGGTGCCATCTTGTCCCCATATTGTTTATGTGTCTTCTTCCTTCCAAGAGCCCTCTTTGATAACCCTTTTTTTTTAGCTTGTTTATCCCTACAGGCACGCTTTTGAAAATGAAAATCGCCACCAAAAGCTTATTGGTATCACCTTGCAATCCAAGCATGCTCGTTTGTCCTTTCTTCTTTGCTCTGATGTTGTCCGCTCCATCAAGGTCACTAGATGAGATTCTCTTTCTAAAGAAAGTGTTGGCTATCATCAGGTCAATGCCTACCACAAGTCCAGAACGATTCCTACTACCATACCCAAAACCTCCATGAACTACCTCGAAACTCGCGCCTCTACATGCCCATTAAGATCTCCTCCTATAAAAAAAGCTTCTCACTACTAGGTATAGTGGCCATCTAAGTCTTATCGAGGCCTACTTGGGGGCATGCTAAATCTCAAGACCATATCACCAACGACAAGCTTGACTAAGAACTCCCACCACACCATTCTTGAGGCTCTTATCAATCAAAACTACTCCATTTCTATTGAGCTGTACCAAATCATGGTCCTTCGCCTTCCGACCCTTCCATTTAGTCTCACGCATAATATATTTACACGCCTCCCTAGTCGCAGGTATCAACTAATTCTCTTAACACAATACATTCCAACTACCTTCGGTGTTGTTGAAGACCCTTGCTCATTTTTTACTGGTAGCGCCACTAAGGAAGCGATGACCCGATCCTTGGTTACTTGACACAGAGGAAGAGGTCACGGGGTGACAACCCGGCCCTTGCCCATTTAACACCATGTATGGTATGAGCTGGATCGGGTTTCATCTCCAAATACATTTTTCAATACTGGGCTTGGGATAAATACATGGCAGCTGATTATAAATGTTCAAAGGAAAACCAATTGGAGCATCATGAGCAAAAATACTACTACTAGAGGAAAGGTTATGCAGAATGTATGGTATGATTTGGATAAATTGTTTTCAATATAAAAACAGCTGTGTTCAAAAAACCATAAATAAAAGTCAAAATTTGGTACTACAAAGTAAGTATTTGGTAGTAATATATATGTTGTTTAAAACGGTAATGGTTGATCCACACCATTACTGGTGAACAGTTCTGCGGCACCGATACACACGGCACCAAGAGTATAGTGTTCAATGAATGGTACAACGGTGATGGTAATTTGGAGCTCGAGTTTGGCACGAACCTGGAGTTAACCATCAAATATACCACTTGAATGATTTAACGTAACTATTTTTTATTGTTAACGTAACATCCACAGCTCCGATGATTGCATCTATTGGAATACCGCTGCTAACAATGGCAACCCATCTTATAAAATTTGCTGCAATTTGCTGATTGTTTTTCAATAAGTAAGAATTTACATTTTTGTAGCTGCTTATGCTGTATATTGTCAGAGTGTGTATCATAGTACCTCCTGAATGTATTGGAATACTATTGGGAAAAAAAAATTGGTGTTCCCTGCTGGGTTGCTCATCATAGGTCATGTTGTTTGTTTGCGTTTCAGAATATTATGATAAGTGGAGCCACAAATCCAGAAGAAATTAGTAGCACTGTAGAAAGACTAATGAGAAGCATTTGGCAAATCGACTACGCTATTCTCTTAGGGTGAGTATCATATAGTTTAACATTCCTGCACAATACCAGTGAGGTGGTTGCTGACATAGCATTCTGCTGGGCTATGCTTCTGTGTTGTATCTACAGGTACCAAATTATTTTAGGATCATACTTCGAGGGCAAGAAGCTATGCGTAATCGCATTGCCGCTGACCTAAGATATCCTGAATGCATCAGTTATAAACCCAAAAGTTATGGAATAAAAGAGGTCTGTCGTGGTTTATCTTTCCTTAGCCTCACCACATAACTTGTTAGTTCACTCTTTATACTGTGTGAACTAAGAGTTTCAGACTATTTTTTTGTTTCTAATTTTTGCATGCACTCTCTTTGGTTGACTCAGGCTGCGGTCTTTACAATTATTGGATTCTTAAAGGGTGCTCCAACTATTAGTGTGCATGGATTTGATATCTATCATAAAAATCGTCTTTCTGGGTGAGCTTACTGACACCTCGCATTGATTAACTCTGTTTAATGATGCATAAGGCTATCGTTGCTCTGATAAAGGTTTTAGGTGTGGGTGTACTGAGCGTGTTTCATTCGACGTTAAATTGGTTGCTCGTCTTGCTTGTATTTTTAAACATCTGATTAGATCACCACTAAAATGGATTGCCATCGTCCATGCTTAAATGCAGTTTGGCACATTCCCAGATAATAGATCTGGATTAGGGAACGTTCCTGGTATTCCAATATGGAATACATGCCATCACAAACACCCAACACATATATTTATCTCAAGGTAGCAAACAAGGACACTGGGCAGTACATATGAGAGAATATACACAACCAAAGGTACACACATAGGTACTTAGTAACGTACATGCTAGAATAGCATAGGAGACTAACACTGCTAGATAACATATTGGAGACCGGGACTCTAGGTGGACGGAAGGAGCCATGGGCTTCTACCTGCACATGTGCTGGTATTAGCGATGGAATAGTCGCTGGATGGTACATACCATTGTGTCATAGTACCAGGTTACAACATCCCTAAGAGACTGCTAGGCTAGCATAGGGCTCCAAACATAGTATCTTCGGACTTCCTAGAGAGCTCTGGTGATTGTGTCCCTGCCAGGGGGTGCATAAGTACAGGTTAGCGAGTCATTCCGAAGAAAATAGAAGAGTGGTTGGAAACTGGCACAAACCAAGGAGCATGCATACCTTTAAAGACTCCTAGAAGGGATGTACGTGGGGGTGTTCTCCAGCACAAGGCTGAATAGCTGTTTGACAAGTTGGACATACCGTGGGTCTGGTCCAGGAGAGGGCTCTGCTCCAATGGATGTAAGAGGAGAAGCTAACAAAAGGATATCACCATAGCTTGAACAGATGGAGCCGAGGCGGTCAAGCAGTGTTTTATGAGACTTCAATAGGTTGTCCGTGTGTACGCGTAGCATATTGTACCTGGTCTGAACAAGTTGGGACCAAGACACGAGGTGGTTCAATTTCTTGTACGTTTCCCTAAAGGCAGGATAAGTTAGATCATTGATGCAAATATCAGCCTCTCTATAAAATAGCAGATTGCTTGCTAAGAAACACTTTCTTGTGCATCATATTCGGTCATGCAAGGGGCGCTGTGGAAAGTCTGAACTTCCGGCAAGCCCTTGCTGCCCGGTTTGGAACGAATCTCAATCCTGAGCCAGGCCACCGTTTTCTTGGTATCCACCTTAACTGCTCCCTCGGTGCGAATAACCGCGCCTATCCCGGGAAGGACCTGTCTTAGCATGCTTTTGCGTGACATGTTAAGTAAAACCGGATCCTACAACAAAGTTAAGCAAATATGAAGAGTTAGAACATCTTCGCATGTATAGGTGGACCCAGAGAATTAAGGTACCACGTGAACTCATTTAGGTACGTGAGCGGTCGTACCACAACTAATCACGGTGCACAAATAGCGGCGTGATGTTGCGAATAGTTCTAGCGAACGGCGTTACGGGGTAACACAATACCAACATGCTTCATTCAAAGCAAACTAAATACAGTAATACCTAGGGCACGGGGACATGGGCAGCCAAGCCGCTCGATGGAAGTGGTGGCACGGGGACATGGGCACCCAAGCCACCCGATGGAAGTGGTGGCATGGGGACATGGGCACCCAATCCACCCAATGGAAGTGGTGGCACCGGGTCATGGGCATCCAAGCCATTCAATGGAAGTGGCGGCGCTGGTTCCTCAACGACGCTCTTACCCTTGTCCATGTTGATGATGATGCTCTGACCCTTATCCATGTTCCTGTTAGATGAGTGGGAAACTACTTTGTGAGGCATATAACATACACTGGTGCATACACAGGCGGCATAGCTTTTAGGTTTAAAATAGAAGCAAATATAGTTACGCCTTCTTGTCTATAGGTATATTTGTTTCAAATAAAAATTCACACTGGCACATGCTAATGTCTGAAAAGAGGACCAAATAAGATAAGGTTGCTAAAAGTAACATTAATGGGCTGACAATGTATGTTCTTGTAATTTATTTACTCGACCACCGCCTGGCACATGGACCACAGGAAGTGCTGTTTTGGTAGCTATACCAGGAACCTATCGCAACTCGGAAGCAGAAATTTGGAAGGCTGAATCACCTATTGTCGACCTATGCCTACTTGCAAACTGCCAGTGCAGTCCTACACATGGAACCTGCCATATAAATAGAGAAGCCTACACATGTGTAGTATTGCCGGTGGACATGAACCCATGGGCAGGTGAACTACATGCACGACAAGGATGGGCTACCTGAATAAATACTGGCACTGTTAACTGCAGGTACCTTCAATGAGATGCACCTCAGGCACGCCACCAATCTGGCAGGTGCCGGATGCAGTGCATTGCTATGAACACGTTAGGCCCAAGTGTTGCATGCGTGACTACGATTACACGAGCTGTACCTTTTGTCCACTGCTTGGTCCATTTGAGGGACCTTCTAGGCGCCGCCTCCTACCCTACATAGGTTTTTTTGGAATCTGTGTCAGTGTTGTCCAATACCGTAGATAGGTCTGGGTGGCTACCCTAGATAGGCTTTTAGGAGGTTGTGTTGGTTTCACTATGTGCACGCGTGCACAGAGAACTACATTTTTGGCCGGCTACATGCATCCATCCACCCCATGACAAAACACACATTAGGTCACCCTTGTGTATTAGATCTTCCACCCTGCTGATAGTAGTGCACATGGCCATATTTCACTTACCTAGTTGCCCTATTACTTTCATTGACCAGCTCGTGTACTAACTTAATAGTGAATGGAGGAAGCCTTGGACATGAAAAATGACAGCAATTAATAGGAACATATCTTGTAGGCCCACACCCATTCGGCAAGATGCATGACCTACACTCACACACACAAAGAAACATCTATAACAATACATAAACGTACCTTGTAAACCCTTGCATCAGAGTTTGATGGATGTGGTATTTAGAAGCCATCATCACGGCGTGTCCATAGAGCTAAATGGGTAGAATGGGTGAGGAATTGGGTTCACCAATTACGACCCAGTTCCATCGATAGGCCATGCTGCCTCTTTCTTGGTCGGTGAGAGGAAGCCCCACATGCAACTAATGTGTCCCTGTGGAGGGCTGAGGACTAAAAAAAGCAGCATCCAATGAAGTGAATGGACAATTGATGGGGCATGCATAAAAGGAAAAAAAACTTCAGCTGGCCTTCCCAGGTAGGGTAGTTACTACGGTAGGAGAAATTTACAACACATGTGTCTTCTTCCCTTATATATTAATAAATTTACTACCAGCTACTCCTTTGCACGTAGGAAACCTACTATGAGCCACTGTATTCCTCCGCATGCAAAAAAAACCTGCCAGCTACTCCCCTGCATGCAGCATCTAATGCCTTGCACGAGGCAGACGGAACGAGAAAAGAGCACAGCATGCAGGCGGCTGTGAGAAATAGGACAAAGTACAGTTAGGTAATACATAACCCCCCCCTCTCGTCTCAAGAATCGTATAGAGACAGTGCTGCTTGACCATTTATGGCCTGCCCAGTACATTTATGGCACAACCCATTTATGGCACATCACAGGTGGACTAATCTGCTGCATCCTTTCCTTTGTAGTACGTGCCTAATTGTTTCCAATATAAAGAACTTTTAAAGCCCATGAACAAAGACACACCAAGGAAATAAACAGGCCATGCTTTTGAGGACTCGGTTCCCAGCTCTCTCCCACCATGTCCGAAGAGATGAATCGAGGCGGACGAACACAGGAGAAGGGGAGGCGGTAACGGGGACACAGGCCACGCAGCCACCACGGTGGTGTGGGAACGGGGAAAGCAACGCTCTCATGTTGCCATTTTTGGATAGGAAACATATATGTTGGACAATAAGTGGGTGGCTCATCCTCCACAAGGTAGGAGCTGTACGAACCACCCAGTATTAGTATAAAATCATTGCCTTTGAACTGCAAGCAGCATTGACCGTTGGTGGTGGTGCAGCTGAAATGGATCTCCTGATGACCATACTAAATAATAAAATCTGGCATCAGCTAAACGTAGGCAGTGGTGAGACTGCTAAAGCGCAACCATCATACGTACTAGACATCTCACTTTGATGCTTGGTAAATTTTGGCAGGCCTTTCATGCACAACTTGCCTCTGACGGCAATATATTTATGTCAGGAACCCGACGGGCATCCAATTTCTAGGCAATTGGTTCATGCAGATCGTTGAACGGAAGCAGCAACAAAACAATCAGGTCAACATTCATTGCCCCTACTCCATCATCCTGATTTCCACAATCTCCATGGTGAAACTTTCCTATTTTCTATTTTTTCCCATTCACCAACCAGAGCACAGACAAGAGGTACAATCCTCATATGAACCAAACCACACAAACTTAACATAGGACTCAAGGTGCGAGCGCACACATTGCATACATAGTAGTGTAATGTACAAGGCACTGGATACGTGCACAAGGGAGACAACTCGACGGAACACTTTAATCGACTTGAAGCTAGTACACACGGAGATAAAACAAACAGGGGGGCATACAAATTATTTCTTCGAGCTCAGCAACCGAAAATGGCTAGTGGCAACACAAAGTGCCAAACTACTCGGCCGATGTGTAAAGGCCCTAGTTTAGGCAATCGCACCTAAGAAGAAGACATAAAGATCCTTATCTACTAAACGGCATAGTGAACTAATGGATACGTGGGCCTAGGGATCTCCAAAGTCCAACACAAGTAAGGACTCATAGGCCAAGTTCATACCACAACGGACACTACCTACTACATAACACACTTAAAGCTGGAACATCGATTATGGCACCAACACGGGCGCATAGAACAAAGATCGATTTATTGGATGAAGCGTGTAGCGATAGGTGGTTGATGGTGGAGCCCAAGGACGTAGGCCTATGCATCGCTGCAAATTAGAAATACTTTGTCACCCAACTGATGGAACTAAACAATAAAACAGTATAAGAATGAATAAGCTACCTTGCTTCGACTTTCTTTGTAGGGAATAGATCCTTGCGAGCAGACCTCGGTCGCTTGCCTAGTATAGTTCTGCAAAAAAAACTATATAAGAAAAACACCCATGCATGGACCGTACTCCAACCGGGAAGGTGACCATAGCCACACATAAGGTTCAATGTTGGAGGGACCTAATGTAATACCTCCTAAACTAATTTCGAGCGGTGCGAAGAGTGCACCACGTGGGTATGGCAAATGATTTAGATTACTTAGTCCACAAAGGTACATACCCATGCTCCTCATGAACAACAGAGGGTACCTCCTTCCCCTTGCTGGATGAGGTTTTGGTAGTAGCTATTGTGGTAGGTGCAGGAGGAGGGGTCGAGCCACCTTTTGCACTGTTAGGAACCTCAGGAATGACAAGAACGTGTGCCTGGTCGTCTTTTCCAGAGGCAACACCTGATGTCCCAATCTTAGTCATAGCTTTGGGATCTTTAGCATCTTGCGGCGAACGTCCGGTAGGACCACGAGCCTCAGAAGCCGTTGGATCGGGAAACACCCTCCTAGCTTGGAAGCATAGCTGCCCAGTCCTAAAGGTTTGCTCACTGATAACCACCTAGAAGACATACCTTTGGCCAACAAGGCCACGAAGTGGTGCAGGCAGCAAAATCTGATTGGATGAGCTTTCTTCAACAAGCTCAGCGGCAGTCCGCCGAACAACCTGTTCAGCTACTCCTCCGAAGAGAAATATTTTTGCCCGGGCAGTGGTATCCTCGATGATCACACTTAGCTTATAGCTTGGGTGGGAAAGAAGAAGACACATCAGGAACAAGCTAGCTACCTTTGTCAGGTGGGGAGGGATAGTACCGGTTGAAGCAAGGATTACCTGGGAATAACCACTGGCTTAGGCTCATCGCAGTTGGTGCATTCGAAGCCATCGAAAGTAGCCTTCAACCCCCGCTTGCATGTATTGCAACCTTTATACCACCAACCATTGGAAACGTCTATCTCTCTTATAATTGCGTTGCAGGTGAAACGAACACCCTACATGGAAGGGCAGACCAAATTTCAGCAGCCTGACCTGAGTAGTGCATATAGGTAATTGGTATGAAGGAGGCAATACATTGCTGTCATGAGGATCCAATGCTAGGAGGTCGGCAACAGTTTTCCTATTGGCGCCTGCTTCGTCAACAACACCCGCCTCTGCATCATCATCGCCGGGCAGGAACACAACTTCCGAGCCTCTTCCCTATAAACTAAGGACAAGGGCAACAACCATTTACACACCCTGCAAATCGTTAAAGGTTGAACAGCAGGTGAATCGCATTACCTAACACGAAAAGCATTCATTTCTGGAAGGTCAATGTTCATGTACCATTTAGTGCCATCACCGCTCGCACATGTTGTGGCACCTATGTTGGCAATGGGCTGGACAGGTTATAACAGGAACTGGGGGTAATGCAGAGGATACATAGAAAGGATACGATAAATAGCACGCACCTAAGTAATGTTTCACTTGCACCCCAGCAAAAATCATCACGACGGGTTCAGCTTTATCGATGGTTTCAATAAGGAGCTGGTCCTCAAACGAGGTTGCATGCTCGCCCCACAATGTAATTTGTAAGAGACGGTCGTTGCAAGGGTAGTCACAATAAGTGTACACTAACCAAAACACTCATAAACCACCACGGAACCAACCCTAGATCACGCAGCTCCACCACCCTCTGCACGCACACACCATTTAGCCCACTAGATTGCACCACCGGATGTATGACTGTAAGTTGTCCGATGACATCTGTTGGGAACCCAAACACCATGTCACCTGCGAAGTAAAACCCAGAAAATAGGAAAAGGGAACCTAAATAGGCAAGGCAAGGGCAGTGCATACCTACTAGGCCACGTCCGGTCCTCTGTCTCTGGGCTAACTCCTCAAAGTCCACAAAATTGAAAACATAGAGGGGAAGCTGGGTGGCCAGCTCTGTAGGTATCTCCTCTACGACAGTCCACGGTGTAAAATAGATTGTTTGTGGGTTCGGTACAGGGCTATACTTCCTTGCTTGCCTGCTAACTTGGAATTTTCTAATCATATAGGAGCTGCCTTCAACTAAAGAATCAACAAATTTGCTAAGGTCTTTATGCCCGATGCAAGCCGTAATACCCATGCCCTGATGTAGAGAGTCTTAGATCGCACGACCACAGTTAAGGGGAAATAGCATATATCCGCATGTAGCAAGGGGCATACCTCTTCATCAACCAGAACAAGTTCCATGGCAGTTACACCCTTCCACTTAGGAGTCGAAGATAGTTTCCACATCCTAGCAACTCTAACCTTGATGGTCCAATTGTGCCTTGTTGGATTAATCTGTGATACCAAGGTGTACTCCATCTGGTGGCGACCCACCACCAAAAGAAAAAGAAGCGTATCAAATAGAGCACTACAATGCAGATAAGCTAGGAGACCATAGTCTGCAAATGTGTGGACCCAACATATATAGGGAAAAAATACCAGAGCATCCGAAGGACTTCTTTGTAAATAATGTTTTCAGTAAGGTTAGAGGCAAGGTCTGTGCCGTCGTCAATCAAAACACGTAGTCCTTCTCTAGATGTAACACGTGATATAGCAACATACAACTGGCCATGAGAAAAAACTGGGCGCGGTAGGTATAGGCCAACACTATGCAAGGTTTGTCCTTGGCTCTTATTTATAGTCATTGCATAGCACAATCTTACTGGAAATTGTCGTCTGCAAAGAACAAATGGCCATTTGGTGCTTGACACGTGCAACGAAACTCTAGGAAGGAGAACTTTGTCGGCAATGTGAGAGCCAGTTATTATCTGAGCCTCTAGTACGCGGTCACCTAACTGGGTTATTATAAGACGTGTACCATTGCAAAGGCCAGCACTTTGGTTTAAATTGCGCAGCAACATTACGGGGGAACCAACCTTAAGCATAAGTTTATGAGAAGGGATGCCTTTGAACTGTAGGGAGTTTAGGAATTCAACAGGGTAAAGTAGGTCGCGTTACCATGGTCCTTGGAGGTTTCAACCAAAGAATCAGAACTAAGGTATACCTTTTCATGTCCTGGGATTAAAGAAAGGACGCGGTTATTAATCTCATGGATGGTGTCATTTTTTGGAGCAATGATAGCCCGTTCCCTTAGGTAGTTTGGGTCTAAGTAGAATGCGTCTAAATTGGGATAGGTAGATCTTATGATATTATCAATAGGGGAGCCAAGTTTCGGAACCAAGATGTCATGAGGTATCTCAACCAGCTCAAAGTCTCCATCATCGGTATGATTACTACCACCAAGCGGTGCCATCCCCAAATACTCAAGACCCAATCATTAAATGCCCTCACCTGATCAGTTAGCAAACCACTGCGAGACATCCCAAGTAAGCGCATATTGATTGTTAGATTTAGAATCTTAACATGAGTCCACAGATAAGAGTTAGTTATGGATGCATCAATGGTGTCTAACCTGCTGCCGCCCTCGACCACAGGTAGCACTTGGCGAAAATCTCCGCTGAGCACCACGGTCCTACCACCAAACAACCTATTAAAACACGAAGGGTCTGTCTGCCCAAGAATGTCACGCATGCTATGATCTAAAGATTTGAAGCAATGTCGGTGGGTCATAGGTGCCTCATCCCATATGATTAAAGAGCTATGCCCTATTAAGTCAGCAAGGAAAGTTCCCCTCTTAATATTACACACGGACGTCTCATCAATAACTATAGGGATTTTAAACCGGGAATGCGCAGTACGGCCTCTAGGCAGTAATAGGGAAGCAACTCCAGATGAGGCCACAGCGAGGACGATAAGGTTCTCGGATCGTAGGCGTGAAATAATTGCATTCCAAAGGAATGTCTTGCCGGTGCCACCACATCCATACACAAAAAAACACTAGCCTGACTTCCCATAGACGGACTGCATGACAACATCATAAACATTCTTCTGTTCAACGTTCAGCTAGCCAAGGAGAGTACCATGGATACGCACGAGGTCCTCACAGTCATAGGCTAGTTCCTCAGCTAGAAGCCTATTTGTAACTTTACTACGCACGGTTCGATCAGGCTCTGGTAAACCATGGTCAGTCATTAAACCACCATTTTTGACAAACAAACTATCCAGTTCAAGCAAAACATAATTTTTCAGGTGATCCTCTAGAACATTATAGGTAGGCAGTTGCACCATCTTTTTAATGTTGTAAAGTATATCGTCAGTAAAATATTCATAGAATTCATTGAAAAGGGAGGCTGCGTCACAGACAGAGCAAAAAAGGACTATAGTAACAAGAAGTTGCCACATCTGAGCAGCTGATCCCCACATAGATGCTTCCTTAAGGGCCTCACGCCACTCACTATCATCGCCAAGAAGACCCATAGCCTGGCACACATCCTTAAAGGTTGGATATAGGACAACACTAATAGTTCGGAGGTCTTCGTATGAAGTAGCACCCTTGGCAACGTTGAGGAGCATACGAAGGTAGTATAGCTCACCACAGCTAGGATTGATATATATAGCCTTGCCAATTTTTGTACGGGCCTTGCGTGGGCGCCATTCCTTGTACTTTTTGTTCCAGACCCACTTTGTTGGGAATTCTATATATGTTAACTCTCGAGCGCACGGGAACTTCCTATTAGCAGAAAACCATTCGGTGAGGGTTGTCTGCATGTAACGATGGTCATGTACAATAGTAGACAAGGGTTGGTTAGCTGGGTACACAACGTTATTCATGAAAGGAAGGTGCACAGCCAACCTTTCCACCGCAGGGGTCCTATAGTGAATATCAAATTCAAACAAGCGCCAGATAGCTTCATGCGAAGATAGATAGCAACAATTGATGTACTCATAGACCTCATCCACATCCCCAGTCTGCCTCTGGGAATCTAGTGGCTGGGCACTAAGGTAGCTACTACCAACCTCAACCTACGTGAATTGTCCCCAGTAACGTCAGATGCACACGTCTCAACGACAACCCTAGCACGGTCCGCCCTTTCATAATATATTTAAACAGGTACTTGATAAGGTGTGTTTTATTACACCATTCAACGTTTATATGTGCTCTAAATCTTTTTAGCAATGTCATATTGTATGGGACAACCCATTAGTTATCAAGTTTAACACCACATCGCTCGACAAAGTGGCCAGTGTCAGGACAACGCCTATACTGCACAAAGCCATCCTCACCAACAATTGTGTTTGGTTGAGTGCCCTTTGGGAAGAACTTGGAGCACATGTTGTTTTTCATGCATGGGCAATTCTGATTCAATTGACCACAAGGGCCATGCACCATGAACTCATCGACAAGACTATAACCTAGGGGGTCAGATGATTTATCCGATATCTCTGCACATATTATTGAGTCAATAAAAGAAGGACGAGGGTCTTTAGTGTTACCTTCAAGCCAAACCAGAATATGAACGTGGGGCAGGCCATGCTTTTGGAACTCGATGGTGTAGAGTACTAAAACAGGAAATGGGGGTACCAGGATTAGAAAGAAAGCAGGCAATCAAATATGCTATTCCATGAGGTGCTGTTAGCATGGATGGCCCTAACTGGATGGAAAGAAATAACACATGGGACAACACCTAGACAAATCAGCTACTCAAACGGTTTGCCCTGGTAAATCCATTGTGCAGTAAACATCCACTAGATGCCTAGTGAAGCTTATCTTTCAAATAAGAAACATAGTGACGAAGGATGGAAATTGCTAGCTATACCTGCACATGCCTTCCCAAAATAAGTGCCTTCCTTCAACCCAGAAACAAGCTCGTCCACCTTTAGCCTGAAGACTCAACTAACTATATCAGGTCTAGCGTCAGGCCTTTGACCTGGAACAAATGTAAGGGCATCAGCTATTTCCTGCCATTTTGGATTACATGTAAAAGTAATAAACATATCTGGAGGCCCATATGATCGGTAGATGGCCATTGCATCCTGGTAATTCTGAACCATATACTGTTTGCTCCCTGTAAAGCTAGCAGGCAAAATAACCTTCTTACCAACGCCACCGCCATCAACATCACCCTTGCGAAGCGCATCCTCGAGGCCCTTGTACACCTCTGACCTCATGTTCTTATTGTTCTTAACTATAAACCTAAGCCTATTCTCCTCCACGGATGCGAAGGCGTCAACAATATATTGCTGGAATAATCGGTCGCCATGTATCAATGTGGTTGCCTCACATCTACGTTGCTGTAATCTATAAGCATAGTACTCAAGCATTGTGACCTCGCCTCTAGCTCCAACCCTCAAGGTCGCTGACCTTTTGTACTTGGTTCCTATTTTGAAACCCTGGTCCCCATAAGGGAACAAAACCGGGTACTGCAGTGACATATAGTTTGCGTGCAGGTTGCTAATTCGTTTAAGGCCGCCACCCCTATCCTGAATGATTATATCTGGGCTCTTTTTTTCCTCAGAGAAGTCCCCGACTATCAAAGCAGCTATCTCAGACCTTGCCGGCGCACTATATTGGGGCGTGTTCTTGGACCTATCATGTAATAGCCTAAGCCGTAACGGCTGGCACCGGCTCTGTACCAGTAAGTCCCTAGCTGCCCTAAATGATTTGACCAGTGCATTTGATTCATCAAACATTCGTACCAAGCCTTCAACTATCTATTTGTCAACCTGGCTACCATCGTCAGACTCCCTATGCCTATCAAAAATCGATATTCGATTTTGAACTTCGTTTTCAGTGTAAAAAATGTAAAGCTATGCATAAACTGGGGACGCACCCTCATCCGGCAGCAAAGATCCAATTCTATGGTGGACCTGACCATTAATCCTAAACACATATGGACCAGGGCCCTTGTTTACACCTGTGTCAATCTTAGCACCAAGCGATGTGAATGCAAACATAGAATTGTACGACCGAACAGATTTAATAAAATATTTGGAAAGAGCACCACCATTTGGATTCAGCAGCCCATCTAAGAATGGAGGAGGGTCTTTTTGGAAAGGCAAACTGACCTTCCCTCCTTTGCAGCAAAGATGGAAACGAATAGTGGCTGCGTAACCTGGATATGACCTTTTCACACGCTCTTGGTACCAAAACTGCGCACCACAGTGCTGGCACTCATGTGCTGGAGGCCCGTAATATGAAGTCTCAGTGGAAAGGCAATCTGCACAAGGCACAAGCTATCAGACAAGCCAGGAATCTATTTTATCAACACCCAGGAACCTGCACAAGGTAAACAATCAACACCTCGAATTGAAGCTGCACTCTCCCCACGCTGCCTCTTCCTTCGCCGGCTAGAGGGAGCTGCTTCCATGTACCATCAATGTGTGCCTATACACGGTCGGAGCACTAGAAAAATTACGTACTGACAAGACGAAGGTTAGGAGAGGAGAGGACCGCCGCAAACAAAAGGAAAAGAAAATAACAGAACAGGCAGTCAGCTGTATGACAGCAAGGGCATGAATGAGGCTATAGGCACCACTTCTTAGGATCGAGATCATGCGCTAAACACATGTAGGCACAGTGGAACGACTTGGTGGGACACGATCAAGACACGTGTATACGCACAAAATGTGCCTGTTACATTCATATGCATAGGTTAACTAAGTTAGCTCAAATTCTTTCACCACGACAGTTACACAGCAGAGACCTACTGTGGCGTTCTTCCCATGCGGTCTGCTCTGGCTATGCCATCATCTATGGCCAATAAATGCCACGGTATCTATGCTGGTCGTTTGAGTGTAACAAAGGCTAGTAACAACAACAGAAGCTACTGCAGGGGTGAATTATATGAACTACAAGGAGGGCACTTGCAGGCAACGGTAGGAAGCGATGAAGCACCGGGCAGCACACCACATGGGTATATAGGGAAGAGCTCGAGGCTTGGATGAGGCATGGGCGCCTCTGCCACCACCAGGTGCAACAACCTCATCAATGAGAGTGGGTCCAACCTAAACAAGGTGTGCATGCAGGCTTGGATGGCTATGCAGTCCATTGGTACGAACACGTTAGGCCCGAGTGGCTGCATGCATGACTGCGATTACACGAGTTATACCTGTTGTCCACTGGCAGGGTCACTTGAGGGCCCTTCTAGGCACCGCCTCCTACCCTACATAGGTTTTTAGGAGTCTGTGTCAGTGTGCAGTAGGTGCAACTCAGCTGTCCCATACCGTAGATAGGTTTGGGTGCCTACCCTAGGTAAGTTTTTAGGAGTTTGTGCTGATTTCACCATGCGCACGTGTGCACAGTGAACTGCATTTTTGGCCGGCTACATGCATTCATCCACACCACGACAAAACACATACTAGGTACCCCTTACAAGCGCGAGCCACTGAGCCTGGACCTGAAAGCGTACAAAGTCTGCTAGATCACATCCACAGTTGTACATATGTTTAATTAATTTCTATGGCTTCCCATTCAAAAACATGGAGTCCTGTACTGGCGAGTGTCGTATTAGTCTCTTATATTATGTTTTTATTTTCTAGCTGGTTTTTATATAATCGGAGTTCAGACGGCCACCAACAGTGGCACATGTTGCTTATCTCTCTTTGATCCCATCTCCTACCAGCGAATGCCTCACCTATGCCTGCTTTACACCGCGTGCTCAATGATTTGCCTGCACAACAATGTTTGCTGCTAACCAAATAACCATGTCCAGCTTCCTGCATGAGCAGAAACGCAGAGGCACATATCTACATCTGACAAATATTAAAAGAAGCAAACAAGAAGCACTGAAGCTACCCTTGCTCAGAAGTTAATTCAATTTCCTAAACAATAGTTTTTTCAGCTACAAATGCCTACTTGCCAGTATTTTTCCCAAACAGTAGTTTTTCAGCGTAAAGCCGTAAACCACGGAACACTTCCGGTGGCGGCGGCGACCAACTGAGCCTTGCTGCCTGGAACTTATAAGGCTCAATGTCTCACTGTCTTGTTTAGTATTTAAGCTGCTTCCGAAACTGGTGAGCTTCTACCATTTCAATGTAGAAAGCATATTATGTAAACGGAAACTGTGATTATCAAATCTGCAGATTCTTTTTAAGCTCCATCACTTCTATACAAAATTAGTTTATTTAAACGAGAACAAGGAACCTGGTCTTTTACCAAGTAGCTGTTCTTGTCAGCTATCTTGTTACAGGAGTATAGGGATCTGAGTCTCTATGTTGTCGATGGGTACTGTGCAATAGATTTCTAAATTGCAAGATTCTGAGCGAACTGGGTGCTTGGTTGGATTCTGCTGTTTACTGCTGTGCGAATGGCTAAACCTTCAGCCCAATATGTGGTTCTTTTTCTGCTACAGATTATGAGTATTCGTAATCTATGAAGTGCATCAATCAGATGTTTTGGTTCCAGGTACTGGCTTTCAGGGACATAAACCCTCAAGCTCCAACGCACATCCTCATCATCCCCAAAGTCAAGGATGGACTAACTGGCCTGTCAAAGGTAGAGGTTACTGCTCATCAGGTATACTTTACTGTATACTTGTCTAAAATCTGTAATCCTCAAAAGCCAAAAGAAATACATTTCATCTTGTCCTATTTTCCCACTTCATAGGCTGAAGAGAGGCACGTAGAGATACCTGGCTACCTCCTCTATGTTGCCAAGGTTGTTGCAAAGCAGGAAGGACTTGAAGATGGCTATCGGGTTGTCATCAACGACGGCCCAAGTGGATGTATGTGCAACTGACTGAATGCCCGTAAACCACTCTCTGGTCCTTGTTTGGCAACTTCTGTTCCCTACTAACCACCCGTGGGTTTCTTCGATTGCAGGTCAATCTGTTTACCACATCCACGTTCATCTCCTTGGAGGCAGGCAAATGAACTGGCCTCTGGGCTAATAATATCTTGTGATTGATCAGTCCTCATGGCAAGGATTTTGCTTCTCCATATCTCTAGAATAATTCATGTACTTTCCATAAAAGCTAGTGCGCGGACCTTGCGGTATATTTGTGGAATCACCGGAATTACCCTGCTGTGATTACCGAACACAGGAAACTTGTACTTGGTATCGTGGACTGACTCAGCTGGTGGAGGTTGTCCACTGTCCTTGTTGATCTGCTCGATCTTCTCGCGTGTCAACATTTTTATCTTCCAACGAATAGCTTCGTTACCTACATTGGCTTTCATTATACTTGGCCCAAATTTGCACATAGTTGAAGGCATGAATTGGCCCTTACTCATGGCCTCAGTTATGGTGACTTGGTCTTGCGCTTTGTGTGAAAGGAGTCATATCTTGTTTAAACTGTCTTAGAATAAAATTTTTGAATCCTTACATCTGTGGACGTTGATACTGGGAGCTGGAGAGGGAAAATGAACTTTCAAACGCTCAGTGAATCACTGTGGAAGCAAGAAACCTGACAATCCAATCGATGCCGGACACAGAACCTACATACTTCTTGCAAACCGTCCAAAGAGCCCAGGACATCAGAAGGTCGTGGCACTGCATTCATCCCTGACATCTGCAAACAGATCGGAGTTCATGTACCGCTCGCCACCGCTCGGGAGCATGGTGACAATCATAATCATCTCCCCCTTGTTCTCCCCGCCACCAATCTAGCAGTCTGTCCAAATCCAAGAGGAGTACACCACTTGCTGAGATTTCGAGCATTTTAATTACGACCCAGTTGCATCGATAGGCCACGCTACCTCTGTCTTGGTCGGCGAGAGGAAGCCCCACATGCGATCAATGTGTCCCTGTAGAGGGCCTGCGGACAAAAAAAAATCACATCCAATGAAGTGTATGAATAGCTGATGGGCCATGCATAAAAGGACACACACAAAAAATCAGCCGCCCTTTCCAGGTAGGATAGTTATGGCGGTAGGAGAAATTTACACAACACGTTTCTTGTTTCCTTATATATAAATTTACTACCAGGTATTACTTTACATGCAGGAAAGCCACTATAGACCACTGTCTTCTTCTGCATGCAAAAAAGTAACTATGAGCTACTCCGCTACTTTTTTCAACCAATGGTAACAACGACTTGCATGAGGCAGATGGAACGAGAAACAGGAACACACCATGCAGGCGGCTGTAAGAAATAGGACAAGGTAAGGATAGACATGCCTCATCAGTAGTCACCCCATGCCGCTCTATTTGTACCAATACCAATGCATCGTCCACCTCGTGCCAATCTACAACACGACACTGCTGGTCTCCAAACCAATTTGCTCTCAGACATTTATGGCACACCAAAGGTTGCCCAGTATACCACCTGGGTAGGTCATCAATCCCTTCCTGAGTCCACATTTATGAGACAGTACATGTTGTCTAGCATACAACTGACATTTATGGTGCAGTCTAGTCTGTCCAATATAGCAACGCCACCCAAGTCCATTAAGTAGCCATTCTCGGGACCGCAGTGCGCAGACATTTCGTGCATCCTGTGAATCGAGTTCCCTTATTAGATTCTAGAACAGACATTGTGCACCGTGCTAAGTGCTGAACACATGCCAGCGTTGGTTGGCAACCAGTTTTGTCAGCCATGCCCAGTGCACCATAGAGCCTGTAACTACATCTGCCTGGATTGCCAAGGACTACATCAAGAAGCTTTGTGCCTACATTGCCGAGCAGACCATGTATCCCACCGGACCCTACAGGTTCTAGGATTCGCCCTTTATAGACGACCCTAAGCCTTCCTTTATGCCATCCCTAAGCAGCTCATGTTTAACTGAATAATCGCCTAACTCATCGCGCAGGTGCTAAAGAAAGCAACGAGAGACGTGGTACGTGTACGAGATGTGGCGAGTCTCATTGACATATCTGGGGTGCAGCAGTACGTCTGTAACGGGTATAAAGTGGTTCACCTCAAGAAATGGTCTGGTAATAAAGGCTCCGTGTCTAGAGCCAAGCCTCGGTACCTCATGATGCCTGCATGTGCTGGCTGCAGACGGAGACTCAAGACTTCATACAACTTTTGCTCCATCGGGTGCAAACACGTAGGTGCCTGTTTCTTTTCTTTTAAAAAAACAGTTATGGTCATAAGCCTAGCGATCATTTCTTTGAATCGTTGTTACGCAGCAAGTTATTGCAACTCACACGGCACAGGACACTAGGCTGCCGAAGTGCACATTCAAGCTGGAGGACGCCGCTGAATCTAGCTGCTCACTCAATAAGGGTGCAGCGCTTCCGAGGACATCACGCAAGGGTCGCCCGATACGCGCGCCATTTTATTGAGCCATACGCAGTGGGGGAGGAGCAGCGTACAGATGAGGGCCAGTATGTAGAACATATTCCTGTAATCAGATATGTTGCTGGATGTCTATCAACGTTTGTAATATATGGATACCGCAACCTAGATCCTGTTTTAGGTAGGGACCGGGTTACCGCATCGCATGGGCCGCCTGTGCACGTCCGCTGCCGATATGCCATCCATACGTTTAGCTTTTCAGCACGCAAATGATGCGTGGGCAAGGCCTAATTTCAGCACGCAAAAGATGCTCTTTTGGCCATCTATAACACACCTTGGTCCCAACATCCTCTGCGTTTTTTTTGGCAGTCTATTGATAATTCAGGTGATTGACACCTTCTTGTCACCCGAGTGACAGGACACACTAAATCACTCGATTTTAGCAAACAAAACAAATCGAGGGATTCAAGGGTCTACATCACTCGACTCCCATAACCACAAGATCCACAGGCAATGAACTAAGCTAAATAGATCAAATCCAAAGCCAAAGAACATAGGGAAAAACACAAAGTAGATAGATGGCGGCTACAGAAGGTAAATTAGGGAAAAAAATAAAAGGAGAAAGCACAGGGAAAAGACAGATTTGACAGATAAGGTCTATGAAAGGCACATTAGCAGGGCACTAAGGCAAGATTACATAGAAATCATACAGATTCAATCAAAATTAAACACATAAAAATCGTTCGAACTTAAAATAAACAGGTACCTATTCAAAGTAATTCTGTACATTTTCAGTTACGAATAACTAATTTACACCAAATGCGAGCCGAATCTACATATACACCGAAATAGTAAAAAATAATATAATAAGATGTAATATGGTCTACATATATAGGAGCGAGCTGACGTGATGTGATGGACACGAGTCCCTGCACCTGACCACCTTGCTATATATATATATATATATATATATATATATATATATATATATATATAGATAGATAGATAGATATAGAGAGAGAGATGAATGGGCCGTAGGCTACTGCAACTGCCATCTAACTCACTCATTAGTCATCAATCAAGGGCCCAGCAGCATGCACGCACGCGTACTCGCATGCGCACACACAAACAGATAGCTTATGCATACACGCAAAGCAAGCAAGGGCCCAGCAGCATGCACGCACACGTACTCGCATGCGTGCCGACCACCATGCTAATTAGGCACCGACCATGCATGATGAGAATCTACCGTCCGCTGCTACGTGCCACCGTCCATTTATGTGCCGCATACAATCACCAGCGCAATGCGTCTACAATGAGTGAGATGAGATGACAGGCGTGCAACGCCCCATGGCAGTTATTGTCGTGTACCCATGTTCAGGTGAACTATATGCACGACAAAGACGCGGTACTTGAGTAAATGTTGGTACTGTTAATAGCAGGTACCTTCAATGAGATGCACCTCAGGCACCGCAGTAATCTGGCTGGGCATACTACCAATGCCGGATGTAGTTTTGAGCACACGTTGGTGAGGTGGCTGTCTCGTCCCATCATCGATCCGTGTTGGCAGCAACAACCCAAGCACGGCACAATTCGTTTGTTGCTTTTCGAAACCAGCAGAATGGATCAATAATTTATGGAACTGGTTTGTTGGTTATCTTAAAGAAGCGCCACTGAACCTTTTGCAGCATATATGATCGACAAAATATAGCGGAAGTGGAGTATTCTTGTTTATATGTTTTATCTGCTGCTGCGACGTTGTGAAGTTGCCAACGACAAAATAGTAGACATAGACTACACAACCTTATGGGTTGGATACCTTGTGCTGGCACGTCACATGCATGCATGTCTGTTACTATGCTTGCCAACTGACAGTTGTACGTATGTACCTACGCTGGAATCTACTGTCCGCGACATCGTCCTGTTTGGCCATTCCAACCTGACTCTGACCAAAACACATGGGATACCATACAGCAACGCAATCAATCAGTGATGCTAACAAGCGTTTAAATTTCCAAGGATGAGGCGCTAATGCCGGAACTCCTTGTCGGCTAGCTCTCTCACTCTCCTTCCATTTGCTGTCAAGGTCAAGAATAACATTGTTTACAGCAGCCAAGATGGATGAACACACGGAACTGGAGCAGGTGATGTGACCAGCAGAGAGTGTGTGACTGTGTGAGCTCGCAAATGCCGGACAGCGACGCAAGTGCAGTGTGTTTGGGGTTCGTGGCCATGTCATCTCGCGCGCCGAGATTTGCGACAAGGTTTGGTTTTGTTTGTGTGTGGGGTATTAACCCCTATACCATCTGGTATATTGCTCGGCAACATCGTCAGTCATGACGGCATATGCCCTAACCTAGAGAAGGTAAAAGCTATCTTGGACATGAAGCCGCCCAAAAAGATGAAGGTTGTTCAGAAGCTTACCGGATGCATGGCTGCCCTAATTGTTTCATATCAAGATTAGGCGAAAAAGGACTACCATTTTTCAAGATGCTCAAAGCATCCGAGAAGTTTGAGTGGTCGGAGGAAGCAGACGCTACCTTTACACAGCTGAAACAATTCCTTACATCACCTCCGGTCCTCACTGCTCCCAGAGAAGCCGAAACCCTCCTGCTTTACATTGCGGCAACTAATCGAGTGGTCTCCACTGCCATGGTGGTCAAGCGCGATGAGCCCGACCACGCCTACAAGGTACAGCGACCAATTTATTTCATCAGTGAGGTGCTCAATAAGTCCAAGACCAGGTACCCATAGATTCAAAAACTGATCTACGCCATACTGATTACATCCCGAAAGTTGAAACATTACTTCGACGGATATCGTGTGGTGGTCATGACCGAGTACCCTCTGGGAGACATCATTCGCAACAAGGATGCGAACGGGCGCATCATCAAATGGGCAATGGAGCTATGCCCTTTCTCCTTGGAATTTGCAAGCCGTACTACAATCAAGTCTCAGGCACTTGTCGATTTCATCGTCGAGTGGACAGACTTAAGCACACCTGCCTCTCAGGGGCCCGCCGAGTATTGGAAGATGTACTTTGACGGCTCTCTCAACATCGACGGCGCAGGAGCAAGAGTGCTTTTCGTATCGCCATCCAAGGAGCAACTCCGATACGTCCTCAGGATTTATTTCGGCGTCTAATAACGCCGCCGAGTACGAAGCATGCCTACATGGTCTGCGCATTGCGGTCGAGCTCGGTGTCAAACGTCTCTATGTCTACGGAGACTCAGCTCTGGTCATCAACCAACTCAACAAGGACTGTGATACGACCAGCGAAAAGATGGACGCATACTGCAAATCGATCAGAAAGCTGGAAGGCAAGTTCTACGACATCGAATACACACATGTGGTTCGGGACAAAAATCAAGCAGCAAATGCGCTGTCAAAGTTAGGATCATCCCAAGCCAAAGTCCCACATGGCGTATTTGTTCAAGACCTGCTCACGCCTTCCATCAAAGAAGAAGATCCCACGGTCGACAAGCCTCTAGACCAGCTATTGGTGGCTACGGTTCCGGCCTCAAACACCACCGAACATCAAGGAGCGGTTCTTCGTGGTTGGGGATCTGGTCTTGAAGTGGAAGATGAGTCAGGCTGGCGTCCACAAACCCGCAACCCCATGGGAAGGGCCCTTCATGATCAAGGAGGTTACACGCCCAACATCTTACAGGTTAGCTCACCTAGACGGTACAGACGTACCCAATTCATGGCACATCGACAAGCTTAGGCGTTTCTATGCTTAACTACTAAGATATGTACCCCTCTTGTATTCTCGATTTAATTCAACAATGCTACTATGATTTCTCCGACCACTCTAATGTGTCATTTCGAAGTCTATGGTTATTCTAACTCAATCAGTTAAAACCGACCACCATTCCTTCTCGGGTTTTCGGAGTAGGCCCTGTCTCTGTTTCCTCCCAACGCGTGCATGGGATCCGCTCTCTACGCTACGGGTGATCGGCAGGTGCTCTCTGGTTTGACTTGTGTGTTTCTACGTGTGCACAAGCTACGCACCTCACATCCCGACCATAAGACAAGCCAGGGCCATACAAATCTTTTAGGATGACGTGTCGACTAAACTGGTACAACTAAACAGAATGCTAACACGTTCTAACTTAGTTACACCAACACGATATCCGAGCTTAAACATGTTTTCTACAAAACAAACAAGCTTATGGTGATATACAGTTACGTTATTACAAGCTTGCCGGAAAAGGTCCAAGTTTACAATAACACAACTACATCTTCTTCTACAGCTATAGCCTATACTATTGGCTGGTTAGGGCACGCGGCACCTGCTGTTCACTAGGCCTGATATCGTGCAAGGGTCTCGAGGACTCTGGCATTGACCGAGCTGAAGAAGATGGCATCGCCGATGCCTGGCTGGTCGAGACCGCAGGCTTCGCCGGTTGGCTTGAAAATGATGGCGCTCCCAGCTGACTTGTTGATAGTGTTCCCTGTACGGGTGGTGTCGCACTTCCACACAGGTTAATATCGCCAATTATTTTCACCGACAAGTCCAGCTGGGTCATCCGTAGCTCCTCGGCCTTGTCTAGATCTACCTCCTTCGGGTATCCGGCCTCCAGGCGCTTGAGATCGATTAGGGGGTAGTGAGCACGTACCATGCTCAGCACATGTGCGCCTGTGTACTCTCCTGCCTCCTTCACGAACTCCTGGAACCATCCCCATGCCCTTTGGCATCTCTCGATCAATCCCAGCTGTGGTGTCCTTGGCACGTCCTCTGCTAGCGCCGGATCGATGAGGTTAAGGACTGGCAAAATGCCCGTTGCCACCTCCTGGCACCAATTTTTCCAGGTGTCACGATCCTTGGTGATCTCCTGGCATTGCGCCTTCCAGTCGTCACGGTATTTTATCACAGCCTCCAGATGCTTCTTCGCATTGATTTTTATAACTACAAACCACACATGCTGTTAAGACGCCATATTACGCCAAACTACGGTAGGCAACAAAAATGATCAAAGGGGTTTGGAAAACTTACTTTTCCGCTCCTCTATCATCTTGGTCATGTGGTCCCAGAGTGCTGACTGGTCTTGCGCCAGTTTTCTGTTGTCCTCTCTCAGGCGATCACACTCCATGACCGCATGGCTGTTCTCCTCTCGGAGACGGACCACTTTGGCTTCTAAGCCTGCAGTACAGCTGTTACTACCAACAACAAAACAGCACTTGGCAATAGTCGTTGTGATAAAATGGCTACTTAATTATTCTTTCCCGCTCTTTATTACTGAGTTGGATGACCAGGTTCTGTTTCTGGGACTCTTGCACCGTCTTTTCATGATTGGCGGCTTCGAGTCGCTGGCGTAAGCGTTCCACCTCTGCCGTCAGCTCCTTGTTGCTTGCAGCGATCCCCTCGATCTGGTTGAAGCATTTCTTGCGGTACCTTGCGGTCTTCATTAAGTCCTGTGTGTAGATAGCTAAGTAAGACAGCTACGACTAGACAGCAAGATTAGGTGGTGAAGCGAAGCTTACCTGCACCTCCGTAACCAGCTGTTTCACCGCCCGTTCAACTTTCTTGGTTTCTTCGACCTCCGGGATTTCCTCATGGACATCCCACTGGTCGTTCCGCCAACGCGACACATACACATGTTGTCGCTTGTCCTGTGGATGGCCCAAGACCTCCTCCACTTCATCCTCTTTGGGCTCTTCTTCGGGTCTCGGTGCTGTTCCGGTGTCAGGAGTTTTTGCGATCACCAAAGCCTTCCCACGGGTTTTAGCGTCGGTGAATATGGGCTATGCTCTCACCTCCGGTTGTTGCTCCTCGGTTTGCTCCGTCACCCTCGACGCTGAGGTGTTGCCCTCAGCAGGTCTAGCGCTCGGAGCACTCGTGCTCGGCGCAGTTGGTCCCTCGATCACCTGCTCAGGGACTGTTGTCTAACTGTTCCCTTGATGAGGCCCCGACGGATCTTCTGCTATGGTTTCCTCGGTGGTCGGCTACTGGGCAGTCTGCTCTGAACTTATTGGTGGAGCCACGCAACTTCCGGCTAGCTGGTCCGGACTTTCTATGGACGCCGAACTAGTACATCCGAGAAAAGTTCAGAAGGCAACCATATTCAATGCAAATTGCTAACTTATAATAAGGTTACCAATACTTACATGTTAGAAGCGCGGAATGATGTGGCGAAGGCACGTCTCTTCGACCACACTTGCTCCATGTGCTGTGCGGGTGACTCCTGGTCTCCCTCTACATCCAGCATTGTCGCTGGGCCTTGGTGCTCGACCCCTCCGCCGCTTGTCCTTCACGCTGCAGTGGTCGGTGGTGTGCTCGGTCGGGTTGTCGCTTCCATCGCCGGTCGCATTCCTTGCCCAGGTACTCCCAAGGTTGACTCGGCTGCATCCTTCACCGACGTCGACGATGTGGGTCCCATAGGCGCGGATGAGACACCTTGCCCCATCGACTCCAGTTGTTTCCTCCTCTTTCGAGGGACAAGTTGAAAGGTGTCGGCATCCTCTCCTCCTCTGCATCATCGTCCGACTAGGCAAAAATCGCCTGTCGACGTTTGCTCGCCGGTCTCTCCTCTGGGCCTCCCTTGGGCTCATCAATATTTAGCGCCCCTCGGTGAGCAGGGAGGTTGCTGATCTTTTCTTCGACTATTTAGGGGCAGCCGGCCGCTGCCTCCTCTCCAGCCCCGAGCACCGCCCAGTCGATGTCCTCGTCCTCGGTATCGACGCTGGTCTGGGTGGTGGGACCACCTCCTTGTGGCCACTCCACTCCAGGGGGTGGCGACACAAACACTATCGCTCTATCCCGACCATTGACCTAGGTAACAAAAATGAGTGCACAAAGTAAGTTTCCGTTTTTCCTACCACAATATAAAACTACGGGTACAGGGCAAGACGAGTTACCTTTGGGGGAGGTTGGGCAAGCTTGAAAGCGTGCTCGATGTCGCTCAATCTGGCATAATTTGGATTAGCTAAGTTAAATAGCTCTCCAATTCTAGCTTTGACTTTGATTTTGTGAAGCGCCCCCTGCCTCGTCCTCGTTGGGTCCACGCTACCTTGATATTCATAGCCAGGATGTACTCTTCTCTGGCAGGGCTGGATCCATCGGCTAATGAAACTCCCGACCACGCTCGAACCTTCTAGTTTTTTCCATGAGATCATTCTAAATATTTTTGGAATCTGTTCTAGGTGCTCGGGCTTCTCTCACCAGCTTGTCCTCTTCTCTGGAATGTACCCCACGTCGCACAGTGTGTCGTGTTCGACTCTTCACGAATGTAGAACCATTTCTTGTACTAGTCGTCAAGCGACGTATTCGATGGGCGGTGCAGGTACTGGGCTTTCATTCCGTCACGGAGGTTGAGGTACACACCCCCGGCTATCTTCGAACCGCCGCTTCCTTTCTTCCGTAGACAGAAAAGATGGCGAAAAAATTGAAATGGGGCTGGAAGCGCCATATGCTTCGCAAAGATGTATGAAAGTGGCGACAAGGAGGATCGAGTTGAGATGCAGATTGCAAATCCCAATCTCGTAGTAAAGATAGAGCCCCTGAAGAAAAGGATGTACTAGAACCCCAAATCCCCGTTTAAAGAAGTCTTCGAACACCACGATCTCACCTGGTTGTGGATCGGGGTATGCCTCACCCTCCAACGCACGCCATCCTGCGAGCTCCTTGTTGTGGAGTACCCCCATGGTGACGAGGTCTTCAATGGTCTGCTTGTTGCTTCTTGATTTCCACCATTCCTTCGCCATGACCCCTGCTTTCTTCTGCGCATCACTTTTCGCCATGAATCTGGCTTTGTTGGTGAACGAGGAAATTGAGGAGGATTGATTGGTGGTGATTTTGGATGTATTAGGGTTGGTGAGAGGAAGAAGAAAGCTATGGCTGTGAATGGCAATGGGGTCCAGGACATAGTAACTTACCTATCCTATGCTGTATTTAACCCAAGAGTTATGCCATTTCGTCTGCTCGAGATTCTTGGGAGACGTGCGCATGCGCCGCAGACGGTTGTTTTCACAGCCTCGAGATCTACGCCAATATATGCGCCCCTTCATTGCTAGTGTGGGAGGGCCCACACTGACGCACCTACTGACAGGTGCCACGCAACTGTTTGTTTGACAAGACAAAAAGGTAGTACGACGTGCTATACCCGTCTACTTCTTTGGCCAGACGTGTCAGACCGGACTTGACGGAACACGTAAATAAATACATAAAATAATAATACAAGTGGCATATGGTTTTTTGCCACACTTTTTGTACTTGGGGATAAACCGGACCACCACCGTGCTCGGGGACTCTCATGCTCGGGGACTTTCCAGACCACCATTTTGCTCGGGGACTCTGGTGCTCGGGGACTGTCCAGACCACCATCTTGCTCGGGGACTCTGGTGCTCGGGGACTGCCCCGACCACTCTTCAACCATTGCTCGGAGACCGCTCTCCTTGGCTACCTGTGATTTGTACTCACATACAGTCGAGAGGCATTTAATTTTTCTCACTTAGACCTTGTTACAAGGCTGATACCTCGCTTTCCAGCAAGCTCGGGGACTACATCGGTACGATGCACTGCTGGTGCATCTCGTATCGCTTGTACAATGATTGGATTTTCAACCTAATTGGGAATTCTTTTTAGACCCTGGCACCACGTGCCTGCGTCACCTACTACAAGGCTCGGGGACTAAGTGGGTACACTTCACCTTGCGGTGAATGTGCTTATTTTATCGACCCCTACGCTCTGACTGTTCGCTATAACTGCTACTGTACAAAGGTCACTTACATTTCTTTTCAGAAATACAAGTGGGCACACTTTATCAGGAAAGAAATCTTTTCTTTTTTCTTTAGAGCACCATGCATTCTTCGGACAACCGGAATCTTCGGCTATAATCGTGGTCTACTGCTCTCTGTTCTGAGCAGAATACTGGCACATTCGCTTGGTCAATGTTTCAACCTGTTGGAGAGGACATGAAGACAGATTGCATTAGCCGAAGGAGATCGAACGGCATGTCGCAGCATAATACATGGAGCTCGGGGACTAGCTGTGGGGGATCTCTACCAGCATAATATATCTTAGTATATACGCTGTGATTTCGGCCATGACTGGCGATATGGTAACCTTCTGCCTGTACGCAGCAAAACTCCTTTAGATTGTTTCCGAAAGTGCCCTTGCTAACGACCTCACGGTCACAGTTTCTGCCAGTAATCACAGCTATGTTTATGTTTATGGAGTAAGTTATTAAGAAGCAATCTAAACCAGTCCTCAAGCAGACCATGGCTGTTAACAAACTCCAACTTATGCACAATCGCCATCGCTAAGAACTTTCAAAAAAAAAGTCATCTCTAAGGCTTTGTTTACCTAATAACAAGATAACACAAGAATATTCACAAGGATGTGCCGAATTCAGTTGTAATTGCCAGCCCATCCACGAGGTTTGGAAGAATATCTGGCACATGCAAACAGGGCCAAATGTAGTTTCGTAAATTGGACCACTGAGTCCAGTAAAATCAACCAGTAAAAGAGTACACTTCCTCCAAAAAAAATAAAGAGAGAAAGAAAAGGGTACACTGACCAGAGAGACACCTCCAACCAACCTATATACGCACTGTGCTACCTTGACAATTTCTACTGCAAAAACAATGAGTCATATAAAAAAATATTCCTTCAATAAAAGTTCCACATACAGCCCTTCAATTTCCTCCTGTGGCACAGGCACCAAACAAGCCTAACTGTGCACGGCCTCTACTCTAAAACGACACAACACCATTCATAGCTTCCCAAACCTCACCAGGATCATAGTAGATTCCTCCTTGCAAGCAAAACGCCGACTGCTGTGCACACGACAACAGAGATCAGGCCATCTCAAGATCCCAAGTGTTCCTTCCATGTTAAGGGCTCAGAGACTTTCCTCAACACTTCACGGAACTGTTGTCTGGTGGTATCCAGTGATCCAGAGCTGTTGATCACTATGTCGGCTTCCAACTTCTTCCAGTCCAGCGCAAGTTGTGCGCTGACCCTGCTCTGCGCTTGTTCTTCAGAGCACCCGTCTCTTGACATCAGCCTCTGAATCTGGGTTTATGGGTTAACCCAGACCACAATTACTGGATTTGTCCACCGATCCATCTTGATCTCAAACAGCAGCGGTATGTCCAGGATGATAACCTTGCATCCTTTCATCCACAGCTTTGCTATCTCCCACATTATGCCCCAAGAAATATGTGGCGCCAGAAGACTGGGGGAAAAAACAAAATTAAAAACAAAACAACTCCTATTAGCAACGGTAAATACTGACATACAATAAAATGTTCAGCTAACCGAAACATTAACATGAATAAGAATAACAACAAACGGCAGTAAGAAGGAATCATGTCATCAAGCGGTACACGTGAAAAATTACGCTAAAAGGCCAAAGGAGAAGCGGGTAGACCAGTGTCACAGTTAACTAATTAACTGTAATATCTCCAGTGTATTTACTTTTATTTTGTCCAGCATTGTAGCATAGATAATGTGTTGTCTCTCCACGTTTAATGGCAACAATAAATAAATCAAATAAAGTTCAACAACACTAGTACTTACACAAAGAATAACGACTGGACAGTTGGCTCATGTGATACTGCATAATACACCAAAATCGACACGTACTACTGCATTCATAAAAACAGAGAGTGAAAGGATGAAACATCTGAAATCAGTGAAAGGCGTACCGGTTTAGAAGCCGACGTTTTGATGGGTCCGAAAATACAATTTGCCCTAAGTGAGCTCTGTTAATTTCTCCACTTTCCAACAAAATATCATTCCTGAAGGCTTTTACAGGCTTCTTCCAACCTGCACTGCCTTTCTGCACTACATCCTATAAATGCATGGTTTTCATAACCAGTACAATGTTTGTAAAGCAAACACAGTTGTAACTCCTCACCAGCTTGCATCATCCAATAAAAATTTCAGAACTCTAAAAATATAATTATCAACCATGCTTTCCTGTGCTGACCTTTATCGGTGATGACCATGTGGATCCTCGGCGGCGTTCCCGACAAGCTGCAGGGCCTCAAGAAAAGGAAACACAGAGATGTCGGTCAAAACCTAACCAAATCGAGAAGGCCGCAATAACCCCATCGAGACTGAACCCTAGATCCAGACTGAGAAGAAGGGGACACGAACCTAGACGGCGTCGATCTACTCGAAGACAGCGGCAAGGTAGACCTCTGGGAGTATCCAGCTTGGGCAGAGATGAAGATGAGGGAAGCGCTTGCAGCAGAGGCCGGTCGTGACCCAAGCGCCATTGTCGCCGGCAAGGGCCACCGGTCCGCGCAGCTGGACCCATAGCCGCCGGGGGGGGGAGGAAGAAGACACGACACGATTCGCCACGCGCAGCGAGGTGGTCATGTTCTGCGTGGCCAAACCACGGCCATGTCGAGGCCCCGGATTGAGTCCTTGAGCGCCCCCACGCCGGCCGCTAGCCCCTCGCTAGAAACGGAAGACGCGGCGTGGTCCGGCGGGACGGACGCGGTCGAGCCATCGCGGGGTATAGTGGTCGCACTGTCTGGAGATGGAGGGGTAGGGGAGGGGGAGGCGAACGGGGGAGGGGTGGCCGCCGACGCCGGAGAGACGACCGATGGCTGCGGCGCTGATAGTGCCGTGGAGCTCGTCGGAGCTAGGGTTGCAGGGGGAAGAAGGGAGGAGCAGAGGAGGAGGAGGCCGGCAGGGGAGGGGCCAGTGCCAGCGGCGAGATGGAGCTCGTCTGGCTAGGGTTGGTGGCGACGGGGTCGGGTGCCTGCGCGAGCGAGAAATGGAAATGGGGATGGGATGAGAACCGGAGATGGAGACGGGATGGGAGCCATGCTGGTCGGTGCATGGTCGGTGGCCCATCTAGTGCCGAGCGTACAAGCATGGTTGGTGCAGGCATTAAATGTTCGTCTGTCCGACTTGTTTCTATCCGACTGTAGTGCGGAGCGGATGCATGAAGGCTAGCTGGGACGCGCCTCATCTGAGCCGTGGAATTTCTATCTAACGCACCAGCTAAAAAGAACGTACGTGGACACTCTGGGAGGCCACCAATTCGGTGCACCATATATCTTTAATTTTATTCGTTTGGTGTCTCTACGAAGCTATTTTGCCAAATGAGGATAAAAAACCGACGCTCCTAGCGCCCGGACACCCAGATTCAGAGGCGCGTCCGAATGCACCACAAGCCCGTCGCTGCCCCCTACACGGAATGCCCCTGCACAGAACAGTACACTCGATCCCGACCAAAACAACAGAGCAAACAACGGAGCACCTCGCGGCGGCCCGTCCCACTACGCCGCCCTGTCGCCCCACCGTTTTGTCATGCCACCTGTCCCCCCGCCACACCCCGCTAGGTGCGTCGCATCCCCACCACGCTCCGATAAGAAGTATTACTTGTTTGCAACATCAAACAAAGCGCAATGCGAGATACAACATCAGAGCATAGTCTACTGCAACATTAGAACAAAGCTGCTGCAACAACAGAACAAAGGTACTGCAACGCGAGATGCAAGATCAGAAAAAAGAAACTAATGCAACAAAGAAATATTACTTGTTGCAACAACGTAATAAAGCTACTGCAACAAAAAATAGAACAAAAAGCAAAGGCGAGAAATCAAACATTGGAAAAAAAAACTAATGCAACAATGAAAAATTACTTGTTGCATCAGCAAAACAAAGCTACTACAACAACAAAGAAACAAAGCACAATGCGAGATGTAACAATCAGAAAAAAGACTAATGCAACAAAAAAGAATACTTGTTGCAGCTACTGCAACAATAGAAACAAAGCGCAATGTGAGTTGCAACATCAAAAAAAAAACTAATGCAACAAAAAAATACTTGTTGCAACAGCAAAACAATGCTACTGCAACAGAGCTCACTGGAACCCTAGCCACCGCGTCGTCCCTTAGATCTAGATCCAGAGGAGGAGGAGGAGGAGGAGGAGAGATCAGATCCAGAGGAGGAGGTGGAGGACGAGGGCTCAGATCCAAAGAAGGACCCACCTACCTCGCCGGAAGCCGCCGCCGTCGCCCTCCTCTCCGATGGCCTGGAGGTTAGGGAGGGTGGGAGGGAGGGAGGAAGGGGTGGCTCGCTGGAAGCCGCCGCTGTCGCCATCCTCTCTGGTGACATGGAGGTCGTGGAGAGAAGGAGGGATGAGGGGAGGGAGAGAGGGGTGACATGGGGTCACAGAGGGAGGGAGGAAGGGAGGGGCTACGGCGTGTGACATAGCAATGAGAGAGTGGAGGAGCGGGAGGAGGAGCAGGCGAGGAGACCGAGAGACTGGTGCACGCGGGTCACGGGCGAGCGGATAAGGTGAGGCGGGCACGCGGTTGGTCGAGTGGTGTGGGGTCTGTCCGGACGGGACAGATGCCCGCACAGTAGCGTTTCCATAAAAAACCAGCTTAGCTTCACCAAGAAAGTTGTTCATGAAGCTAAAAACTAAAAAATAGCTTCACCAGCGAAGCTAAGTTGTGCCAAATAGGGCCTAAGTAGCTTTCTCCTTTCTTGCTTCGTACTAGCTGACAATATCCTAACATAGGGGTATGTTAAGCCTCAGGATCAAAGGTTCCCAACCGAGAGACCCCCCGATCAACCCTCCCAGGATTGCCCAGGGGTCGAGGGCTATGCCCATCAGGTACGCTCGCGCGTACCCTCAGGCCATGGAATTCGGCCGAGCCTGAGCACGCCCGCCACCACTGTTCGGGGCTCGGGGGCTCGACCGAGCCTTAGGTTCCTGATTGATGGAAGCCTAAACCTATTCCTTGGCTCCCTCCCAGCCTTTCAGCGCTAGCCAGGGCCTAGGCACAAGAAGGTGCGCCCCAAGCTCTGAGGATCGGGGGCACCCCGGTGCTGCCCTACGGGCGCGGTTCTATCAACCACTCCTCCGATAGGGTCACACACGGGGCATGACGCAAGAAGACAAACTCCATCACTGGCTCGAGGGCTCCTAGGCCCACGTGTCAGCCCCTCGAGCTGGCCTCCTTCGCCACTAAGAAGCCTCGAGAAGGTGCACCCAGGGGAGGCAAGTCTAAGCTGACAGAGCTTAACACTTAGCGTGTCAGAATAGAGTAGCCGGACGACGCCTAGAGCTTCTTTGGCTCCATGACATTGCCACGGTCCACACGACATCGTTGCAAGACCCTCCTGGACTCTCGACGCATGTAGACCATAGGTACAACTCCCCCAAACTGCCATGTACCCAACCTAGCTCAATATATAAGGGGAGGTTAGATCCTAAGAGGGGGAGGATGATCCCACGTATATCATTTGAGGCATCACCATTCCATTCAAGCTCTGCACTAAGAGCAGAGGAACCTAGAGAGGGTCACCGAGAGCTCCTCCATCATACTCATCATCTTCCTCCTCTCCGACGAGGGGAAGGCTCCACCGATGACGAGGCATCCCTAGGATCAGCACCGAGTGATCCCCTACCAAATCTCTCTCTTTCTCCCTTACACTCTATTGTAACCTCAAGATTTTGGGTGCTCTTGATCAGTATAAGGATCATCAGCTGCTAGACATAGGGCACCGATCGGCCCAAACCAAGATAAACCATTGCGTCCCCTCTGTGATTCTTGTGTTCTTGAGTCCTCCTGAGCCATCGGAGACACGCACACTGACACTACCATGAACAACAATGCTTGCCATGGTTTTGACCCCATGATAGCTGGCGTGCTAGGTAGGGGAGCATGTCTAGTGTGATTTAGGATCTATGGTGGCCGGAGCAAACCACCTCGCCGCAGTTGGTGCCTTTGCTCTAGGCTAGGTCCTCAACTTTGGGAGCCTAGCCTACATTGTCGACTACTATAGTGAGCTCCACTCACTCAACAAGGCTGCACCAGTGGGCAACGAGCCCCAGCGCCGTCCACTCTGCTAGGTTTCTTGGGAGCAGATCTTGAGGTCCTGGCGTGGTAGGTCTGGTGCGGTCCTGGGCCCAAGCCCCACCGTGTCGGACCACCACTTAGTGTCCCACATGCCAGCCACCAATCTACTTCGAGTCATAGCCAAAAGCCAATGGCATGCCTTGCGTGCTCCTCGATGTGGGAATGCCATGTGTAGCATGGTCAGTCCAGCGAAGGGGTCAACACACAAGTTCATTGAACAGCTAAGTTCTCAAATCTTTAAGCTCTTTATCGTTCATTTCTTGCACTCCAGCGCCATGCCCCCAGACCACCGCGGGGAAGGAGGCACGCACACTCCACCCAAATTGCCCTACTTTTGGCGCGTGAACCTTCTCACCCCGGCCTCATGGTTAGGGAGCTGAACCGCCCTAGTCGCTTCTTCTCATGACCATTGAACAGGATAAGCTAACGCCCTAATGCCAAATGGGCACGATCTAGGCTAACAAAGCAAATGGCTAACGCCTACCAGGCTCAGGGGGAAAGATAGGCGATGGGAATGCTAACCACCGAGATGAAGGGGGTCGAAGCGGAGCAACGACGAAAGCATAGCAAATTTAGTGGATTGGTGTGCTCCTAGTGCATCATTGTTTAAAGGGTTGAACCCCTGAAATCATAGCAATAGACTTTACAACCAAATTCTTATGCAGATCATGGGGAATCCAGGGGAGCAGCAGGCACTTCTTCCTCATCTGGGTACTCGTCATCGAGCAGCAACCCGTCATCGACGACGTTCGCGGCGGTGGGGACCAGGGGTGCCATCGATCCTCGGCATCTTCTAGATCACTGTCAGAGGTATCCTCTAGGACACCTAGCGCCACGGCACCCAAGTCGACTTGGGGAAGCTAGAGCCTCCCCTAGGTGAGAGCCGCAGTGGTACCTTGGTGGACCACGCATCCAATGACCCGCAGGATGTGCGCTGCGAGGGAGCGCAACCGTCCGATGAGGTCATAGGGGCCCTATGGAGGTGGCGAAGGGGAGTAGAGCATCACATGCTATCGGCCCCTCATTTTGAGAGTCCTAGGTGCATCTGTACTTGGGCCAGGATCACGCACAAGTATGCAAAACATCAACAGCATGACACAGAGATATAAAATAAAAGGTTTCGAGCTTTATTGATATCTAAAATAGAGTTTTACAATGGTGGCCCAAAGGGTATAGTCATAGGGATACATAGCTAGTGAAATTCTACTACCGTGAAGCCGCATTTATTCATGGTGGTCTCTAGTATGATGGTATTATACAGCAAAGCGATAACCTATTCCACAGGCAAGCTCGAGCATGGTCGAAACCCTAGCTTCGATGTCATCTTCCTACGATTGGACTCTTCGCATAACTCCTAATCTTCATGGTGCGCTTCCTCGTCGTAGTCTTTCTCTTCCTCAGTCTATGAGTCAACAACGGGTGAGTACTTACGTACTCAGCAAGCCCTAACCATAAGGTGGAAATAGAAGTGTAGTGGTGATTATAATTAAGGGTTGGGTCCTAGTGGAGCAATACCATTCTAGCTAGTCCCCGAGTTAGTGTCAAATTATGTTACCAGTTTCATTACACATAAAAGTAAGTCTAATCATAGTATCCTATCCTAGCATCTGCCCATTCCAAGGACGTGGCTATTTGAACAGGTATAAGTGACTCTGCAGAGGTGTACAAATTTCTCCACACGATAGGCACAATCCCTCCATGATCAGTGGACGAAAAAGGCCAAACGAGACTCTATACCCGCTTGGGTGTTACCCTAGATTTCCATATAACTCTACCGCGGTTTCTCAGAGGTTGGAAAACACACTAAACTTGGGAGGATACCTAATCATCCCATCTCATAATCTCGGATGATACCACATCATCTCTTCATATAATCTCGGATGATACCACATCATCCCAACATAATAGTGCTGATGATACCAAATCATCAAAATAAACAATAATAATATGGGCTCAAATGCGGCCAAAGTCAAGGGGCTTAAGACCGAGGATCACATAGCAACCACACCAGCCAGACCACGGAAGATCACATAGCATCCGTGTCGGATCTTGATATTCCGCTACCAACACCATCCTCCTAGTAGGAATTATACTTCTATCTAATGGGGTGTGAGATCAAGTCTACCCATATAGACATGTGGCTATACGTAATATCGCACTAGGAGAGAGGGACTACGAACCGGTCCTTATGTGACTAAGGTGAGCATCTCCCATAGAAACCCTATCTAGGCGTTCCGGCCAAGATAACTTATCTCGCATAAGTTATTCTCGCTCGCCCCCTGTCAGGGTTCAGTTTCAGGTTTACAAATTTTAAGTTCCATGAATTAGTATCCCTAAGTTCATCTATACCGTGGAGCTCATAAAATAACAAGATAACATTTATCTTAATTCAACAATATTTATTTCATAATAACCGAGCGCATAATCTAGGATAATAATTAAGCATGTTATACATTTAGTGATAATTAGGCAAGATGGTAGATGAGAGGGGAAGCTAGGACTTGCCTTCGCTGTTGGCTCCTTCCGACACGTTCTCGTAGTCAGGGTCTTCGCTCTCCTTGTAGTCACCGTCGTCTGTCGGCGTAGCATTCGAATAAGACTACCGCCAAACACAAAATAGAAGAGGAAAAGCAAACATAGAACAATATGGTGGTACCAGGATGAATGCATAGAGCTAGGTTTTAGATGAATTTTAGAAGTGGTTTCACATAAAAAGAAGCTAGGATGCAAAAGTTATGTATTTTAGAAGCTTATTCTATAACTAAGTATCTAAGTGGAATTTTACATGTATTTTCTAGTGCATAAAAATGTGTGCAAACTATATGGTTAAATTCCTTAATGCATCTAGTTTATCTACAAATTTTCTGGGAATTTTTCTAAGCTAGAAAAGTGAATTTATAACCTTCTGTCTACACTAACCGGATGTACCCAACATTTTCTAATCTGTACCCAGCGCTAGGGTGTGTGTGGCATGCGTGTGTGTGTGACAGGTAGGGCCAAGGCAGTGATAGCGTTAGGGTTGTGGCCCACGTGTCAGAGAAGAAAAGAGAGGGAGGGAGGTGACGGATTGTAACGGGGGTAACGGCAACGCCGTTATCACCCACTTCCGCATGTCAGCGAGAGAAGAGGGGAGAGGGGGAAACGACGGCGAACAGGGTGGCAGTGAGCTTGCCGAAATAGGTGGTGCCGGTGGTGTCGGTCCTTGATGAAGGTGGCGGAGTGGTAGACAGGGCTCAAAAGGGTGTGCTGCAGCCAGTGGCGAAGTCGACATCGGCGGCGGGCTTTCGAGGTGGTGGTGGTGGCTTGTCAGAGCTAGTGCGATGGCGGCATGCAGTGGAAACGGCCCTAGAGGCCCTATATCTATCAACTAACTATGTGAACATGTGTGCGGGTGCATGAGCAGTGATGCAGCGCTCAGTGGAGCCTTGCCGGCTATGGTCGTTGGCCATGGCGTCTCGGCGGAGGTACGTGCACGACGGCAGGGTAACATAGAGGGAGATAGGGCAAAATAGAAGGCCGAGGAGATGAAGGAAGGGCTCTGGAACTCACCGACTACTCCAATCAGTCAGCAACGCAGCAGAGAAGGAGAAGGAGGGGAGCAGCTCCAATGGCAACGGTGGCTCCCGAGTTGGGGAAAATTGAGACTGGGCTCGATGGAGGAGCGAAGAAGGAAAGTGGAGGAGGAGAGGAGGTGTTCTAGATCCTAGCGGAGCTCGGAGTGGTAGTGGTGATGCCGGAGCACCATTGGCTAAGCCTATTTGTATGCCAGCCATGGTGGTTTGGCGGCGTCAAGATATTTTCGCCCGCCGAGCTTATCCTTTGCGCGCGCATGTTGTCAAAACCGCAGTGGCGATTTGCCACAGTGCATGGTCGGCTTAATATGGACACTGTTTATCTTATCCCATGCCATCCGTTCTCGCCGCCGATCAATCTAGACTATCCATTTGGCAACAAATCTAAAAGCGCCCGACCCATTCCCAACTCCCCTCGGGTCCTGTTGGCGCCATGGCAGCGGTTCGACCAACTAAAAAACCCCAACATGAATTAGTTCTCCCCACCCGTTGTTGCTTCATCTTCATTCTCCCTACCCGTTGCTTCATCTTCATTTTGACCCATCGCCTATACTTGCCCTGCCTCGAGCACCTTGGATTGTCGTCATGGACAATGCCCCATGAAGGTTAGATGGATTCGGTCACCCCCTGTTTGCATTTGGTTCCAATTGGTTTTTGGTTCGGTATCAGTTTTGTTCATATTAGGAATTTCTTCATTGCAACATATGTCTTACTTCAGAAGAAGCCATTTCAATGCGAGCAACCTTGCGTTTTGGTGGCTAGGGGTGGCACCAGGACACCAGATGATGTTGTTTGCTACTTAGGGACAGGGCATTCACCCGGACCGACTGTTGATTGTTGAAGCTGTTGTTTGTCACCTTCTTAGACAACAAAATTTGACAAGAATCGTTCAAGACCCTGTTTGTGGAGAGATTTTTGTGCTTTGTAGGACTGGACACGAAGTAGACATACTTTATAGATACAATGTGTCCGTGGATGGAGATGTTGTCATCTTCGCTGTGGTTCACTACCTCTAGCTTTCGGGACCGCATCAACCAATTTAGCACCTGCCTACCCATCCGACATTTAGTCTTAGAATTTGTGAAACTTTTATGTTAATGAAGTTTATATGTACTGGTGAAACCTCTGGATTAGTACGTATGAGTACGGCATAATCATTGAACTATTACTTCGGTTGAATTGTTAATTGAATTAGTTGGTCTTGATCGTGGTCCACACATACACCTCTATGTAAGCATAGAGGATCCAAAATAGGTCTTCTTCTATAGGCAGATAGTACCTTGAACTGGCGATGACACATCATTTCATCTTGGTGGGAGTGCGAGGGTTTTGAAGGATGCTTTGGCACCTTGGCGGGAGGCAAAAGCGTAGACAAAAGACCTGGGCTGACCTCTTCACTCAGAGTGTGCAACTCTTTGAACCCTGACTGCTCCATGGCTGCATCTAGCTCCAACTCCTCCCAGTGGTTGGCACCATCCTAGGGCGCCATCGCGAGTAGAACACCGGCTTCTAGCGAAGGAGGTTTAAAATAGGAGGGGGCCGCCCATCTCGTGCCATGTCGAGAACCACCCCTACGTATACTAGCCACCACTTTTGTGTCGCTGCGGCTTGAAGACACCTCGGTGGATTTCATGGAGTGATGGAAACCCAGGACGTCGATACCACATATGTTGTAGGGCAAATAATGTAACTCGATTTCTTTCTTGTTCATTCTATTTTCGCAATGCAAATGCTGAAATCCTATTGTACTTATGGTAATTTGGTTTTTTCGTAGCCCAACTTAGATTGCGGGTTCTTTAAGTGGCACGATCCCCCATATGGAAAGTTTCTGAGGACCTTGAGTTTGGATTTATGTAACAAGATTTGGGAGCTGAAGGTGGAGGCCATTGTTACAACAAATGAAGAACATTTGTAGGAGAAGGAAGAGATTATGCCATAGATTGAAGAAATGGCCAGGGTTCCAACGAAGATGATGGAAGATTTCATACCTTTGAGAAAGAAATGTGCTTCCTATTCTTCTTTAACCTATCTTGTACTTTACCTTAGTTCTTGGCATGTACATTGGCAAGTTCCTTAGTTCACCGCAGTAGATTCAAGTGTCAATTTATGATGTATCGGATTGAAATCTTTCTCTTTTGTACAACTATTGTTAAACTAAATGTAAGGTGATTATCTAGGTGTTCAATTTATTAAAATGTAAATGCTAGTACATCCAAGTATCAATTGATGTGTTAGATTGAAATCTATTACTATTGTACAACTATTCTTGAACTAAATGCAAGGTGATTAACTAGGTGTTCAATTTATTGAACTATAAATGATAGTAGATCCAAGTATCAATTGATATGTTGGAGGCATTCGACTTCCCTAGACACTTGGCCCTAGTACAGGGGCAACCAATTTATTGAAATGTATATAAACTCCTATAGTCCGACCACACCTTCCTCCCATCCATTCCCCACTTTGCTTTCCTTATGTTTTCTAAGTGCGTGTTTTGGCCTTCGCCTCAATGTAAATTTATATACCTTATTATTCACCATCGAGCTCAAGTTGGCTTCCTTTCAATCTGAGTACTAGAATTGTGCTTTTCTTAGTTTTCTAAGTGCGGGATTATGTGCCTTAGTGTTCATCATCGTATCATACGGAGGTCTTTGGGTGGTAATAAGACCTAGCCGCCGGTGATGGTACTATGCATTCACCGCCGCTTAGTTGCAAAATTTCTAATCCCGCGTTTGAACCCTCTCGTGCGAAACTGATGAAAGTTCGATTCCCGTGTGCCATAAAAGTTACATAGAGAGCAAGCAACCTACTCCAACATCCGCCCGCACCCCACCCCACCACCGCCCTCTGTCCCCCCCCACACACCCACACACATAACTTTTATTTCCCTCATTGCTGCTGTTCGTCATTGCCGCTCCTGCTCATCAGCACTACTTAGCCCTTGCTCTGTGCCGGTGCACATCGCCAGATTGCCCGCACAGATCCACTGGCGAACGAGTTGCTGCTATCACCGGCGTTGCCACTCATGCTCACTACTACCAGATCTGAAGGCAAGTGTAATAAGGCCTTACTTGAATCATCGTCCCTTCTCCTCAAAACTCATCTCCTTACTAATGTTTATTGATGCAATTCCACGGCAGGGCGGCCTCATCTCTTTGGCTGGTGGTGTCCTTCCAGATGAAGGAGTCCCCCTACATGAGGAACACAGTGGACAACCTCTTGGATGATGTGCTTGCCAACATCTTCCGCTACCTCCCTGCCTGGTCCTTGTGCTGCTGCAAGTGTGTCTATTGCTCCTAGAGGCGCGTCATCTCCGACTCCTATCAATGTAAGAAGCTTTTATAGACTGTTGTCGGCTTCTTCTATGGCAGCTGGTGGAAGGGCAATCGTCATTTCACCAGCATCACCGATGAACGGCCCTCCTTGTCCTTCTTGCCCTTCCCCCTTGAAAAGTCCTAGTCTTAGATTGTTACAGCGGCATCGTCCTTTGCTGGTGTGTTGGGCCTGATGGATTACATCGCTATGTTGTCTACAGTCCGATGACCGACAAATGGCATGTATTGCCGTGTAGCATCTGTTCTGTTGGTTAGGCTCGCTTAGGTTTTGACCCAACGTCCTCGCACTTCCATGTGATTGAATTTGTTGTGGTGGAGGATGCATGCGTAGGTGTGGAGATCTACTCATCTAAAACTACAGCATGGATCTTTAAGGATTCTGAATAGGGCAAGGGTAGTATTGTTCGATGTTCAAAATCAAGAAGTGTTTTTCTTAATGGTTTTATGCACATGGTTGAGTACTCTATGATAGTTGCTGTGGATATGGAGGGAAAGACATAGAGGACAATTCGTAAACCAGGTGGTGCTAAAATGTCCATCCATCAAGCCCAGGGTCACTTGTGTGTGTGTTGTGCTGATTTTCACAATAGGTCTTGGATTTTAATGTGGATACTTGAAGACTATGGTACTAGTAACTGGATTTTAAAGCATGTTGTGGACATAGAGGAACTGTTTGGACACATGAATATTATAGTTGGTTCTGAGCTTTGTGATGAGGAGTATAGAGTAATTACAGTTCAGCTAGAATGGAATTTCATTTTCCTTGTTGGGAAGGATAGAACATTGATTGCATATGACATGGACTACAGAAAGGTTCATGTCATCCATACCCGTGTCATCCGCTTTTGTAGATCAAGAGGGCATTTCCATATGAACCGGCCTTGCTATCTTCCTTATGTTCCCTTGTTCATAGAGTCGTTAGCAGAGCAGTAAAGGTGCATTTCCTGCATTTTGTCATCACGACAGTCTTTGTTTAGGTAGGGAGTTGTTTTTATTCTATCTATGTATAGGCCAATTTTGGCTTGTTGACTAAAGGAATGGTATGTGCAATATTATTAATTCTGCTGCTTTGTTCAGGTTGTGGATCACAGATGAATAAGAGGGGTTCCATGGTGCATTGGCTACCAATCTGAAGGATGAACTAATTATATTCATTATGCCTTGCAAGCAGGAGTGCCACATAGAAGGAGCATAGCTATGTTGTTTTGTTATGTAAGTCTATATAGACTAGTACCTTTAGTATGCTCTATGTACCACTTGTGTTAGGACATCAGTTGAGAAAGATGTTATGGTAGCGTCCATTGTTATTGTAAAAAGTACTCTTGTTTGTGAACATGATTTATGGATGTAATGATTATATATTTGTATGCTTTGTGTTCATGAAGCTATTAAGGGCCCTAGCTGAATTAGTAACTATTATGAAACCGGATGAAATTCTATCACCATCGCTATACGTATGATGCGGCAAGGATCAAAAGTATATCACCGTCGAATCCTTCAGTAACCCAACAACGACTAAACGATCATCAAAGGCGGAACGTGGTGCAAGGCGATGGTGACCATGACCTTTGTATTGGTGGATCATACGATGAAGCGATGATGGTGTTAACCTCTACATAGGTGTCTCGGCCGTCAAACCGACAATGAACCCGCACCACTGATAGTCGGGTCAAAGTGTAAGACGACGGTGCTGGTGACCACTACATAGGCGATTGATGTGCCCACATGACAGTTTTGATAGCTTCAACATAGTCGAATCATTTGCCAATGCGACCGTGTTAGTGTACAGCCATAGCTGGGTCATGCTCCAATGCGACTGAACTAAGGACCTAATCACGGATGGATCATAAGCCAATCGGCGGTGTTGGTGTACATCGTAGTTGGTCCCAGATGCCGACGGTGAAGGCTATGAACATCACTATCAATAGCTTACTACCAAGGCTGAAATTGGACTGCAATGTGGGTTACGACGTGGCTATGAAAGGTGCGAGTGCAGTAGTGAATGTTCATTCATCATATTTTTATTAAGTGTGGTGTTATTATTCCTACTAGAACTACCATTATTATACATGTTCCAATCCTAGGGCTTCGTCCTACGGTCAAGCTCGGCTCTAATACCACTCTGTTGGCCCCTCATTTTGAGAGTCCTAGGTGCATATGTACTAGTGCCAGGATCATGCACAAGTACGCACAAAATCAATAGGAATGGCACATAGATATAAAATAAAAGGTTCTGAGCTTTATTGATATCTAAAAATAGTTCTACAACGGTGGCCCGAAGGGTATAGTCATAGGCTTACATAGCTAGCGAAATTCTATGGCCATGAAGCGGCATTTATTCATGGTGGTCTCTAGTATGATGGTATTATACAGCGTAGCGATAACCTATTCCACAGGCAAGCTCGAGCGTGGTCGAAACCCTAGCTTTGATGTCATCTTCCTACTTTTGGACTCTTTGCATAACTCCTAATCTTCATGGTGTGCTTCCTCATTGTAGTCTTGGTCTTCCTCGGTGCCGTAGTCTGTGAGTCAACAATGGGTAAGTACTTACGTACTTAGCAAGCCCTAACCATAGGGTGGAAATAGAAGTGTAGTGGTGATTATAATTAAGGGTTGGGTCCTAGTGGAGCAATACCATTCCAGCTAGTCCTTGGGTTAGTGTCAACTTACGTTACCAGTTTCATTACACATAAAAGTAAGTCTAATCATAGTATCCCATTCTAGCATCTGCCCATTCCAAGGATGTGGCAATTCGAATAGGTTTAAGTGACTCTATAGAGGTGTACAAATTTCCCCACACGATAGGCACAATGCCTTCATGATCAGTGGATGAAAAAGGCCTAACAAGACCCCGTACCCACTAGGGTGCTACCCTCAATTCCCATATAACTATACCACGGCTTCTTAGGAGTTGGAAAACACACTAAACTCGGGAGGATACCTAATCGTCCCATCTCATAATCCCGGATGACACCACATCATCCCTTCATATAATCTCGAATGATACCACATCATCCCAACATAATAGTGCTGACGATACCAAATCATCGAAATGAACAATAATAATATGGGCGCAAACATGGCCAAAGTCAAGGGCTTAACATGGAGGATCACATAGCAACCACGTCAGCCGGACCACGGAAGTTCACATAGCATCCATGTCGGATCCTAATATTCTACTGCCAACATCGGGCCCCTAGTAGGAATTATACTTCTATCTAACGGGGTGTGAGATCAAGTCTACCCATATAGACATGTGGCCGTACGTAATATCGCACTAGGCAAGAGTGACTACGAACCGGTCCTAATGTGACCGAGGCAAGCATCTCCCACAGAAACCCTATCCAGGCGTTTCGGCCAAGATAACTTATCCTGCATAAGTTATCCTCGCTCGCCCCCTATCAGGGTTCAGTTTTAGGTTTATAAATTTTAAGTTCCATGAATTATTATCCCTAAGTTCATCTATATCGTGGAGCTCATAAAATAACAAGATAACATTTATCTTAATTCAACAATATTCATTTCATAGTAACCGAGCTCATAATCCAGGATAATAATTATGCAAGTTATACATTTAGTGATAATTAGGCAAGATGGTAGATGAGAGGGGGAGCTAGGACTTGACTTCGCTGTTGGCTCCTTCTGGCATGTTCTCGTAGTCGGGGTCTTCGCTCTCCTGGTAGTCATCGTCATGTGTCGGCGTAGCTTTCGAATAAGACTACCGCCAAACACAAAATAGAAGAGGAAAAGCAAATATAGAACAATACGGTGGTACCAGGATGAATGCATAGAGCTAGGTTTTAGATGAATTTTAGAAGTGGTTTCACGTAAAAAGGAGCTGGGATGTAAAAGTTATGCAGTTTAGAAGTTTATTCTATAACTAATTATCTAAGTGGAATTTTACATGTGTTTTCTAGTGCATAAAAATGGGTGCAAACCATATGGTTAAATTCCCTAATGCATCTAGTTTATCTATAAATTTTCTAGGAATTTTTCTAAGCTAGGAAAGTGGATTTATAACCTTCTGTGCACACTAACCGGGTGTACCCAGCATTTTCTAATGCGTACCTAGCGCTGGGGTGTGTGTGTGATAGGTGGGGCCAATGCGGTGATGGCATCAGGGCTGTGGCCCACGTGTCAGAGAAGAAAAGAGGGAGGGAGGTGATGGACGGTAACGGGGGTAATGGCAACGCCGTTATCACCCGGTCCCGCTTGTCAGTGAGAGAAGAGGGGAGAGAAGGAAATGGCGGCGGACGGGGTGGCCGCGTACGGTGATGGAAACAGGGGAGGAGGGCGGTGAGCTCGCTAGATCAGGTTGCGTAGGCGGCATTGGTCCTCGGTGAAGATGGCGGAGTGGTGGATGGGGCTCGGAAGGGTGTGCCGCAGCTGGTGGCTAAGTCGACATCGGTGGCGGGCTTTCCGAGGTGGTGGTGGTGGCTCACTAGAGCCAGTGCAATGGCGGTGTGTAGTGGTAATGGCCCTAGAGGCCCTATATCTATCAACTAACTATGTGAGCATGTGTGTGGGTGCGTGGGCGGTGATGCAGTGCTTGGTGGAGCCTCGTTGGCTATGGCCGACGACCATGGTAGCTTGGCGGAGGTACATGCATGACGGTAGGGTAACATAGAGGGAGGTAGGGGAAAATAGAAGGCTAGGGAGATGAAGGAAGGGCTCTGGAATTCACCGGATACTCCAATCGATCAGCAATGCATTGAAGAAGGAGAAGGAGGGGAGCAGCTCTAATGGCGATGGCGGTAGCTCTTGAGTTGGGGAAAATCAAGACTGGGCTCGATGGAGGAGTGGAGAAGGGAAGTGGAGGGGGAGTGGAGGTGTTCTAGCTCCTAGTGGAGCTCATAGTGGTGGTGGTGATGCCGGAGCACCACTGGCTGGGCCTATTTATAGGCCGGCCATGTCGATTTGGCGGCGCCAAGATATTTTCGCTTGCCGAGCTTATCCTTTGCGCGCGCACGTTGTCAAACCCGCAATGGCAGTTTGTCACAGTCCAAGGTCATCCATGCACGTGGTCAGGTGAGCTTGAGCTTATCCAATGGCGGTATGGCAAGGGTGTGTTCACCGCCACATGTCGAGGTGCGCTAGTGAGGGTGGGTGAGGAGGAGAGAGGAAGAGTGGCCAGATGGTTTGGGAAGGCACCCTAGAGCTTCTCCACTCGTCGGGGTGAGGCGGTGGCAGCAGGGATGAGGCGCTAGGGTGGTGACGTAGGATTTCCATTACTGCCTAAGGTATGTGTCCATTAACATTTTGCAGAATGAATGAATATAAACTATGCATGTTCAAGGTTTGGTATGAACCTACCGAACCATCACTACTCGCTGTGGAAGTGGATGAACAATTCGATAGGCTAAGAGCAACATCAAAAGACAACCTAGCATTAAGCTTTCCCAAGACTCAAGCCGCGCCAGTGAGGGTGGGTGAGGAGGAGAGAGGAAGAGTGGGGCCAGGATGGTTTGGGAAGGCACCCTAGAGCTTCTCCACTCGTCGAGGTGAGGCGGTGGCAGCAGGGACGAGGCGCTCGAGGCAGTGACATAGGATTTCCATCACTGCCTGAGGTATGTGTCCATTAACATTTTGCAGAATTAATGAATATAAACTATGCCTATTCAAGGTTTGGTATGAACCTACCAAACCATCACTACTGTTGTGGAAGTGGATGAACAATTTGATAGGCTAAGAGCAACATCAAAAGACAACCTAGCATTAAGCTTTCCTAAGACTCAAGCCTAGATGCTGATGAGATGCGAGATGCAACCCACCTTGTATTATCCAGAATATGTCTACTCCCATCATCTTCGGAGACATCAATTCACACGTCGACAACAAGAACCAGGACAACAAGATGCCACTACATCATGGCGTGCAATCTCATGTCAACAAAATGCCATCAATCAGTGGTGGTCCGTCAATGGTGTCTCGTGGAATCATGAACAACCATGGGCATGAGAAGACATCCCTAAGTCATCAGAGATGAAGCTTTCATGCAAATTCCAATGAGGTTCCTTCCTCGACTATCAAGATGGCTGGCGTATCACTAACAAACAAAGAAGAAGAACTCTCGCCACGCCATTAGAGGACAAAGATAACCAAGGAGGAACTTGAGCTTGCATCTCCAATGGACCCCAACTCGTCAACCAAGAATCTATGGGAGAAGAGCATGCAATTGTCCGTATCCTCATCGGATGGTGCAAAGACAAAGCTTAATGTAAGGAAATGTGCTGCTCAACAAACCACGAGCTCTCACCAATAGGTAAATAGGACATACCTCCTTCAGGTAGTTCTATCCCTAATCATCTGAGTAAAAAAGGAAGGATAAAAACATAGGGTATGTTCAACCAAACATGATGCAACATTGAATCACATTCATATGAGAGTTCTATCATCCAAACTTGCTTTTGCACTCTGCAAAATTCAAGTCTAGGGGATGGAGTTCTTTAAAATATATCATAACATGTTGCTAATTTGTCTTGGTTATCTCTACCTTTATGCCATGCTTAAACTGCTAAATCACAAGTAAAAATTTAAATAATCATGCTCCTTTGGTTCACCATACATATTCTTGTTTCTACTTGAATAAATCTCTTGAGTCTTTCAAGCTTCCTTGTTCTGTTATAAGTATGCTTTGGAATATTATTCAAACATAATCATTGTATCAAAACATACTTGTATAGAACTCAGTTGTACAGATAGGGAATGTTAGGAGATCATTTGTAGAAACAAACCAAGGTTTGAGGAATTCTTCAAAACAATTTCACACATCTTTGCCTTAACCTTGTTGAAAATTTGAAGTAGTGGTGAACAATAAAGGCACATTATTTAAAACATGGGATAAAGATTTTATGCTAATTAAAATGCTAAAATCAACTCTACTATATTCCTTCGGGTATGTGTTGTCTACTAATTCTTTGTAGAGAAGAAACAATAAAAGGAGCAGAAGGTCCAAACAAAGTGTCGAGATCCACAAAAGAAAGGACAAAAGGATGGCATGACAAGAGGATAAGAAAGGAGTACAACATATGAGACAAGATGCAAACGAGCATCTCAAGATGCGAAGTGAGTCAACCAAGGAAGGCTTCAAGAAGAAAGAAAAGATCACCACAGTCATCTACCTTTGTCACATGGTGTCATCATGCTCCAATGATGAAGATAACATCATAAGGTAAATGGTCATTGTTCCCTTTGATCGTGGTATTCACATAAATAAAGAAACAAACATGTTTGAGTTACAACTTTGCTTGATTCAGCCTGATTAACTCAACATATCTTGTTCCTTAAGCTTGTTCATAGCACCACTTTCTTGATCTCATAGTCTTAACAAAATAAGCTAAAATGTTGCATATCTTATCTCTAAAAGATGGTAGTCATAATCATGTAAAGTTTAATACATTTTGTAAAGATGGACAATCCTTCCATAGGTTAAGCAAGTCCACTCTTTTTGACAAATGTATTCAAATGTCACAATCATCCTTCTGATCTTATCACCCATGTTGTAAGAATGAACTATGCACATAACATCAACCTTATCATGATTCAATGTGCCTAAGGCTAGAGAAAAAAAATAAATAAAGATTTGGTTCTGTTGGTGTTTTCCCACCAATAGAGCCCATACACTTGATCTCTACCCTGTCTTTATGAGCAGAACACACTTCGAGCAAAGTGTGGGGGAGTTTATCCCCCAAATTTTACAAGTAAAAGTTCTGAACCGACAATAATGATGCACACAAGATGTCGCTAGCTTATACTGCTGATGATTGACTTCGAAACACTGAATGAGGAGGAAGAACAAGGCAAGAAGAATGAACCAGTCAAACCAAAATCAAATTCAAAACCAAGACGGGTTTGGCAGAAGAAGGTGGCACCACCATTAGAAGCACCACTACTGGAGGCGCCACCTAAAGAATCCTCATCTTCAAGAGTGAACCGAGGTACTCGATCAATGAACTTCCAAACTACCAAGGGCAAGATTATGAAGCAACCTCAAGTGGGCATCAGGGAGGACACACGTCTTTCTTTGGCTGAGGGTATCATGACTCTTAGGAGGCCTACCAACACTTCAACAACAGACTTGTAACCATTGAAGAGACAAATGCTGCCAAACAAGGTATGTTACACAATCATACACAATGACAGGTAAGCATGGGACAAGAGATTGCCAGCCTCCAGCAACAACAGCAACAACAAAAATCAAAATTGGGAGGTCCGTTTCATCACTTCCACATTCGGCCACCTCATTGAGCAACCACGACAACAACCAGCTTGAGGAAGAAGGCATCCCCCGTGTATTTAGATAAGTACTTTTTTCCTTTTATTATTCTTAGTTTGCTTTATATATATTAGAAAAAAGATGAATAACTAAAAATGACATAAAAAGTTATCTTTATAGAAATATATATAGTTATAATGTGTGATTTAAAAATGGAAACAAAATAAAAAGAGTGTGTTTAGTTTGCTTTAACTTCTTTTAAGAGCTAAATAAATAATAAAGGACTCTGAAGACAATCTCTTGAAATGGAAATGATAAATAGTTGTTCTGTTGTAATTCCTTTCAAGTACCTAGTTTTCAGACTTGAATTCTCCCAAGTTTTGGATAAAATTGTTTTGATATAAGAATTTACTCCGAACTTGAAACTCGTGGGTAGCATATGCTTGATCTAAGTCTAGGTAATTGATAAATATGATATGAGAAGGTCTAAGTTGTTGTTTATCTTGTTCCAAGTGACACTAAAGTTCTAGAGATTTATCTTTTGAAAAACACAAAAATGCTATGATGAGTTCCTGTATGACAAAGCTTGAATTCACACCAGAGCCATACATATTATTTAGGCTAGAAAAACTTCCACATATATGTTGCTTGCTTTTGCATTGAGTTTTGTCAAGCTTTGTGACCCTTATGAGAGATTTGTCATGCTGTTAAAATCAAGATCATGTACACATGACCCACATATGCACTACTCCTACACTGGGGGTAGGCGCAAAAACATGCCTTCCATCTAGATCCACCCAAAATGTTTTACTCCTACACTAGGAGTGAACACCAAAAATATGCTTGATAGGTTTTTTCCATCCACCAAATAAATACTCTAAGTTCTTGTTGCTATCTCTCAAAAGTTTTGTTGTAGAAAAGAGGCATGGGCTATGCAAAAGTTATTCATATAAAAAAGGAAAAAGAAAAAAGAGTCCAAGATATGGAAAACAATGGGTACTTAGATGCTCGCCTTGAAAAAAAAAGAAGAAGAAATGAATAAGATAGCCCTTGTTCTCTAGCAAATGTTTCCAAGTTTGAAAAGAGAGATATGTTCTCAAGGAGCAAAGTAGAATTAGGTTAGCCACCATATATATCGACCTCATATATCCACACACATGCATTTTTAATTTGATTGTATGGCTCAACTCTCTTTAGATCTGTTGTTTGACTTTACAATATATGCATTGCAAGTATGCTCTAGCTTTCTCCCTACCTATGAACTCCACATAAGCCTTAGTGGTAGGAAGAGAAAAGACATAACATCACTATTGCCTTGGTGAGGATCCATAAATACAACATATATTGAGAGACTTTAGAGTGTCATACAATGGAATTTCTGAGTTTTATTTTGAAAACTTATAAAAACTCTAGAACAATGGTGGAACAAAGAACTTGAGACATAGTGTTTGACTTGATTGTTCTGTCTTTCAATTGCTCAAGACCCTAGTGAAGGCTAAGAAGCCCCATGGTTGAAGGTAACATGGGTAAGTTTGAATGTCAGATCTGTTTATTCTAATCTGGAGGGGAATTATTGATTGAATGCATGTGTACTTTTGAGGAGTGAAAGCATTGTAGCAACTCCGGATCCATTGATGAGTTTAGCTTTGCTCAGGGGCGAGCAAAGGTTAAGTGTGGGGGAACTTATTGACGGTCGTTAACATCAATCATAAACCATCAATATAACTTGCATATATACTTAATTCCATCACCAAATATATGTTTAGGGGTTTAAACTAATAAATTCCATAAGTTTGGGTGAATCTATGTTTTCAGTAGGGTTTATCCAGAAAACCATCCAGCTAGACCCAAACATCAGACTTAATCGCGCTTAACCACGGTGTAAACAACTCTAGAAGGCTCCAGAGGACACCACACCGAAGAAGACTGTGAGAGCCCAACCAGCCTGTGGGACCACCTATCAGCCTCCGCCTCGTTATGTCAGTTCTCTACCGCCTTAAAGATCGCATCTACGCCATTTATTCAAGTCGGTTTGATCCGAGGGTCCAAAATTGATGCAACCCCCTATATATACAGTCCTATAACCCCCTCCCTAGAGACATCCCAAAACCCTAATTCATATCTTTAATTCAGATCAAGACACACCAGGAGGAATAGGTCTAGAACTTTCCAATGTAGTAGATTAGTAGCTTGGGAGTGAGGGTCGAGATGGGCTCATGCTCAAGTTTTGGATCTAGTCTTGGAGGCTCGGCAAAGCCTTGTATCTTCATGTCTAAATCTTGTAAAACTTATTATCAATTCATCATATTCCTATCTACATGGCTATGCTTACTTTTAACATGTATCTTGCTTAGTTGAGGTTATCATTACTTTTGTGTGCAGGTGTCGGGGACCAATACTAGGGTACCCGAAGAGGAGGAGCTAATGACCAACAACATTGACTCATCCGAGCAGTCGAGAGCATGACTATAGCTCCAACTGACCCCCTGGTGCGCAAGCTCCACTTCTTTTGGTCTTTGGGAGAGGGCACTGCCTCGCCCGATCTTTGGGTCTGCGTTCCGCCTCGCCTGACCCTAGGGCCTGTGCTCTGCCTCGCCTGGCCCTTGGGTTTGCGCTTTGCCTCACCCGGCCTTTGAGGGAGGACTCCACCTCACCTGACCCCAAGGCCACGGGCTCCGCCTCGCCCGACCCTTAGGCCTGCTCTTCGCCTCGCCCGACCCTTGGGTCTGCGCTCCACCTCGCCCGGCCTCTAGGGAGGACTCCACCTCGCCCGACCTCGAGGCTGCCGGCTCCACCCCACCTGATCCTTGGGTATGCGCTCCACCTTGCCTAATCCTTGGATCTACGCTCTGCCTCGCCTGACCATTGGGTCTGTGCTCTACCTTGCCTGACCCTTGGGTCTACGCTTTGCCTCACCCGGCCTCTAGGGGAAGACTCCTCCTCGCCTGACCCTAAGGCCACAGGCTCCACCTCACCCGACCCTTGGGCCTATGCTCCACCTCGCCTGACCCTTGGGTCTACGCTCTACCTCGCCTGACCCTTGGGTTTGCGCTCCGCCTCACCTGGCCTCTAGGGGAGGACTCCGCCTCGCCCGACCCCAAGGTCGTGGGCTCCACCTCACCCGATGGAGACCCATACCACCGCCAACCCCTCTAGGTTCAAATGTATGGGCCTGAGTCAAAGCTCTGACACTAGGGAAGAGAACGACATGCCCCGATGTAACTCGTGGCCTTGACAGGCCATACCAGAGGATTCACAACAAGAACAGCGTCGGGCATACCGGTGCTATTCTGCCTAACCCCCGTACGAACACTGACGGGCACGTTAGTTCACCATGACATTCGCTAGGACAGAGTGGAGCGCAATGACTGGTATATGATGCCTATGCATGGCGCTAGTAATGGATAGGACCATGACGTGAAGCCATGTCCCTGTTGACATCTATAGGGTCGGTGCGGGACCCGCATGAAGGAGAAGAAGGACCCGATGATCCTAAAGGCCTTCAGCTCTCTCTCTCATTCTTCTTTTTCCTCCGCTGTAACCCATGCTTTCCCTTGGCCTATAAAAGGGAAAGCAGGGCATCCCATAAGGGGCATCGCAACACATCATATCGATTCAGGCTACATCCGATCAAACCATCATGAACCCATCGAACCCCGAACACACGACTAAGTAGCAACTAAGCTCTCTTAGCACCCGTTCACTCCTTTTACAGAGACTTGGGACCTATCCCTCTCTAGCCTTTTGTAACCCCTACTATAAACTTTTAGTGCTAGTAACACAAGCAACAACAACGAACTAGACGTAGGGACATTCTGCCCGAACTAGTATAAACCTCGTGTCCTCTAAGCACACCATCCGAGCTAGACGCGCAATATTAGAAATTTACTTGTCGGTGGCAACTCGAAAGACCGATAGTTGGAGCGCCGGGTAGGGGCCTTTTGAGCATCTCAACATCCACACCAGGCCTCGGATGGCTAGTCGCAACATCAGCTAAGTCCTAGGTGCGCACGTGTGCTTCGGGGACCTGGACTTCATCGTCATGATGGAAGGAGAGTTGGCATAGGCTCCCACAACCATCCAACCTCTCCACTCCGCTGGCCTCGGTGCAATCACTGAGGCACTGGAGGAGCTACAGCTGGACGCACCGGAGGCCCGCGCCCTCAGGAGCAACTAGCTCCTCGGCTTCGATTATAGGAGGTTAGAGCGCTAGCTCGGCGCCTTCCTGGGACCCTAACTATCCTAGGAGGACCTGTGCCACCTCACCATCTCGTTCGCCAACATCATGGCACAGCTTGCCGGGGGAGAGCCCCTCTCCCTGGAATACCTCCCCCGGAGCACCATGATGGCGCTCCCGTTCGGTCTCCGCAACACCACATAGACCATTGACCACCCTATGGTGCAACACATGCCTCCATCTCCCATGAACAATGAGTTTGTAGGGATGACCGAATATGTCATGGAGTCTTTCCATGACCTCCTTGCAAGAGAATCAGAGTCTCCCTCCAGCTTTGACTCCAAGAGGGGGAGCCATCACCCCTCTCATGAGTGTTTCATGGCAGGTACCCTCGAGGGACATGTTGAAAGCATCCACGAGGAAGAGGCTACCCCAACCAACAACCTCGATGATGAGGTCGGGGGGATGCAGGGGCCTCGCCTGGCCTGCAGTGGAGCAGCTAAAGGCCCGACACTAAGAGCTCGAGGAGGCACGACTCTAGCTCGAGCAGGAATGCATGAAGCTTCGATCGAGAGATCAAGCGCCACGAAGATGGTGGGCGTGCATGCACCATGGCCCATGATGTGAACCGGAGGATCATTGATGATGATGAAGCACTCTCGCACTTTGCCCGGGCGAGCCAGAACATCACCGCTATGGCGGCCTTGCTCCGGGGGCTTCCGGGGCCCACAACGCTCAAAGACCATCGGGCCCATCATGAGATTCACACGCTACTTGAGCGTGTGGCAGCACACCAGGCTGAGAGCTCGCTATCTCGTCGACGCAAACTTGATGCTAGCCAGCGCACGCCCTCGGAGCGACCTAACAAGGATGCGTTAGTCCTCCAAGAGCCACAAGGTGGCAAGCTGCACACCATGGTCCAAGTACATGAGTGTCTTAGCTGCAATCGTGATGCACGTGACACCCTCGACGCCCGTAGGCGTGCCCATGGTGATCTAAGGGAGGGGGCTAGCCGTGGCTACCACCCTCATCGTGGCAGACACTACGACAGCGGCGAGGACTGAAGCCTGAGCCCCGGCCTACCGAGACCTCGAGCCTTCGGTCGACACATCCTCAACACTGCCTTCTCACCACCATACCGACCACCAACCAACATCCCGAAATACTCTGGGGAAATGAACCCCGGACTGTGGCTCGAGGATTATTGGCTTGCATGCCAAGCCGGTGGAGTGGATAATGACGATTTCATTATCCGCAACCTTCCATTGTTCCTGGCCGATTCAACGTGAACATGGTTGGAACACCTTCCGCCCAACAGAATCCAAAGTTGGGTGAACCTAAAAGAGATCTTCCTAGGAAACTTCCCGGGCATGTACAAGCGTCCTAGGAACACATGGGATCTCAAAAACTACCGATAGAAGGCTGGAGAAACCTTTCGTGGATACATCCGGTGCTTCTCCCTAGTAGTGCAACGAGCTGCCCAATGTCGTCGACGCCGATGTCATAGGAGCCTTCCTGTCTAGGACCACTTGTGAGTTCCTGGCTCACAAGCTAGGACGTAAGGGTCCGTGAACAACCAAGGAGCTCCTCGACATCGCCACCAGCCACGCCTCGGGTGAGGAGGCGGTTGAGCGATCTTCGACCATCTCAAGGGCAAGGCAAAGCTGGACGAGGACGCCGGTGAAGGCGCCTCGACCATCCCGACAAGAAGAAGAACAAGCAGTGGCGCGAGGGCTGACTCATGGCCATCGCCGACTACAAGAGGGGTCGAAAGCCCATTGAGGATACCCCGGACCACTTTGAGAAGCTGCTCGAAGGGCCATGCTCGAACCATGCTTTCCCCATGAAGCATATATACAAGGACTATGGCCTCATGAACCAGTTCTTGTTCGGAGGCTTCAATAAGGGAGGGCATGGGAAGGACCCTGAGCCAACCGTGGACAATGCCAAAGAAAGGGATGGTGGCTTTCTGATGCTAGATGGCTGCCTCATGATCTTTAGAGGGTCAACGGCCTACGACTCCAAGTGTCGCCAGAAGCTCGCGTGCCGTGAGGTCTATATGGCCGAGCTAGCCACGCATACCTTCCTCTGATGGTCGGAGTCCGCCATAACCTTTGATCGGACCAACCACCCAGAGAGCATCCCACAACCGGGGAGACATCCACTCATGGTCGACCCGATCATCGGCACGAAGTGGCTCACTAAGGTACTAATGGATGGAGGCAGCGACCTCAACATCATGTACGCCGAAACACTTAACGCCATGGGCATCGACCGATCGCGCGTCCAACTGACCGGAGCGCCTTTCCACGGCATCGTGCCTAGAAAGTAGGCCATGCCACTTGGGTAGATCGATCTGCCCATCACCTTTGGGGATCCATCCAACTATAGGATGAAGACCCTCACCTTTGAGGTGGTCGGGTTCCATGGAACCTACCATGCCATCTTGGGACATCCATGCTATGCGAAGTTCATGGCCATCCCTAACTACACCTATCTAAAGCTGAAGATGTCGGGACCGCATGGGGTCATCACCATCGGCACCTCCTTCCAGCGTAGCTACGAATGCGAGGTCGAGTGTTGTGATCACTCCACAGCAATCATCGTCTCCAAGGAGCTTGCAACCATTGGGAAGGAGGGCGCCAAAGAAGCACCCGACCCCAAGCGGTCGGCTAGATCTTTCAAGCCAGTGGAGGGTGCCAAGGAGGTCCTCATAGACCCCAGTGGCTCCTAAGGGCGAAGTGGTGCGCATTGGCACCACACTTTCCTCTGAATAGGAAAGTGCGCTCGTTAGCTTCCTCCGTGCCAACAGACATCTTTACGTGGAAACCCTCGGACATGTCGGGCATTCCTAGGGAAGTCACCGAGCATGCCTTGAAGATCAGGCCAGGCTCCAAGCCGGTGAAGCAGTGCCTGTGTCACTTCGATGAGGGGAAACGTAGGGCCAACAATGAGGAGATCGCAAAGCTATTGGCGGCAGGGTTCATCAGGGAAGTATACCACCCAGAGTGGTTAGCCAATCCCATCCTTGTATGAAAGAAGAGCAGGAAATGGAGAATGTGTGTTGACTACATAGGTCTCAACAAAGCATGTCCAAAGGATCCATTTCCTTTGCCATGCATAGACCAAGTAGTCGACTCTACCTCAGGGTGCGAAACCCTTTGCTTCCTTGATGTGTACTCCGGGTACCATCAAATCGCGATGAAAGAGTCCGACCAGCTCACAACATATTTCATCACCCTGTTCGGATCATTCTGCTATGTCACAATGCAGTTCGGTCTGAAGAACGTAGGGGCTACGTACCATCATTGTATGCTCAAGTGTTTCAGAGACCTCATTGGGCAAACCATTGAGGCCTACATAGATGACATCATGGTCAAGTCCAAACGGGCTGACCAGGTCATAGCCGACCTTGAGCAGACCTTCACAAAACTCTAAGCAAACGACATTAAGCTCAACCCTGAGAAATGTGTTTTCGAGGTCCCAAGGGGTATGCTGCTGGGCTTCATCGTCTCTGAGCGTGGTATCGAAGCTAACTTAGAGAAGATCTCGGCAATCACAAGGATGGGCCTGATTCAGAACGTAAAGGGGGTACAACAAGTTGCAGGGTGCTTTGCTGCGCTCAGCCGCTTCATTTCACACCTCAGAGAATAAGGTCTCCCCCTCTATCGACTTCTAAAGAAGGCCAACCATTTTGAATGAACGCTCGAGGCCTAGGAGGCACTTGACGCGGTCAACCAGCTAGTGACAAAGGCCCTGATCCTGGTCCCTTCGACCGATGGAGAACTGCTTCTACTCTACATTGCGGCCACCATGCAAGTGGTCAGCGCCGCCCTGGTGGTGGAGCGAGAAGAAGAAGGGCACGCCCTCAAAGTGCAGCATCTCATGTACTTCATTAGCGAGGTCTTATACGATTCCAAGACCTGCTACCCCCAAATCTAGAAGCTCCTATACGTAGTCCTTATAGCCAAGAGGAAGCTACGTCACTACTTTGAGTCGCATACAGTGATGGTCGTGACGTCCTTCCCCCTCGGCATGGTTGTCAAAAACTAGGATGCCATGGGAAGAATCACAAAGTGGGCACTCGAGCTGATGGGTCAAGGCATTTTGTATGTCCCCCGGACGGCTAGCAAGTACCAAGTGCTGGCTGATTTCGTTACAGAGTGGACTGAGGTCCAAATGTCGCCGGTAGTCGTCGACCAGGAGTACTGGACGATATACTTCGATGGATCACTGATGAACAAAGGCACTGGCGTGGGGCTGGTCTTTGTTTTGCCCCACGGGGTATGCATGAGGTACATGGTTCGCATCCATTTCCCCTCCTCCAACAATGTGGCTGAGTCTAAGGCACTCATCAACGGCCTACGCATCGCCATCGAGTTGGGTATCTGATGCCTCGATGTCCGGGGCAACTCCTAGCTGGTCATCGACCAAGTCATGAAAGAGTCGAGCTGCCACAATGCGAAGATGGCTGCATATTGCCAAGAAGTCCGCCAGCTAGAGGACAGCCGATGGTATTGAGCTCAACCACATCCCAAGGCATCTCAATGAGGCGACCGACTCGCTGGCGAAAGCAGCGTCCGGCTGAGAGCTAGTGCCAACGGGCATCTCCGCCAGCGATCAGCATAAGCCCTCGGTCTGCTACGAGAAGCTAGAATAGGCCGGTGATGGGCCGCCTGCCTTGGGCTCGGTGGCTAACCAGCCATTGGCTCCATCTGACCCCGAGGTCATGGAGCTTCATGAGGATCCAGCAATAGAGCCTGACCCTCTAGCCGACTGGCGGACGCCTTACCTCGACTACCTCCTCTGTGAGGCACTATCGATAGACAAGACGGAGGCTTGGCGGCTCGCGCGTCGCTTCAAGACCTTTGCCATTGTTGATGGCAAACTCTACAGGCAGAGCCACACCAGGATTCTATAGCACTACATCCCCATCGAGCAAGGGAAGTAGTTGCTAAGTGATATCCACATTGGGGTCTATGGTCACCATGCTGCTCCTAGAACCCTGGTTGGAAACGCATTCCGACAAGGCTTCTACTAGCCAACCGCAGTAGCCGATGCTGAATAGATTGTGCGCACCTACGAAGGGTGCCAATACTACGCTCGGCAGCCCACTTGCCGCCCTATCACTCTAGATGATCCCATCACATGGCCATTCATGGTCTGGGGGTTCGATCTGGTTGGACCTCTCAAGACGGCACCCAGGGGCTATACGCACTTGCTTGTCACCGTAGACAACTTTACAAAGTGGGTAGAGGCTCGACCGATCTCCGCGATCAAGTTCGAGCAAGCCGTGCTGTTCTTCCTTGACATCGTCCATCACTTTGGAGTCTCGAACTCCATCATCATGGACAATGGCATGCAGTTCACCAGAAAGAAGTTCCTTCAGTTCTATAATGAATACCACATCCGTGTCGGTTGGGCCGCCGTGGCGCACCCCCACACAAACGGGAAGGTCGAGCGCGCAAACAGCATGGTCCTACAAGGCCTCAAGCCTAGGATCTTCAACCAATTGAACAAGTTTGGCGGACGATGGGTCACGGAGCTTCCTACAGTGCTCTAGAGCCTAAGGACGACCCTCACTGGGCCACCAGCTACACACCATTTTTCATGGTCTACAGTTCCGAGGCTATCCTCCCGACCGACCTCGACTATGGAGCGCCAAGGGTTAGGGTGTACGATGAATAGGGAGCCAAGGCATCCCTTGAGGATGCCATGGACCAGCTGGATGAAGCACGCGACGTCGCCCTCCTCTGTTTAGCCAAGTACCTACAAGTGTTGCACCGGTACCACAACCGTCGAGTGCGGGGTCAGGCCTTCAATGTCGGAGACCAGGTGCTCTGCCTTGTCTAGAGCAACAAGGACCACCATAAGCTCTCTCCGCCATGGGAGGGACCATACGTTGTCATGGAGGTGCTGTGGCCAGGCGCCTACAAGCTTAAGACCATCAACGGCGAGGTCTTCGTCAATGCCTAGACCATCGAGCAGCTACGTCGCTTTTACCCTTAATAAATGCACACTTTCTCTTATCAGTTTCGCTATTGCCACCCTGATCTTTAGTGACACCTGACCCCAGCAACAACAAGGGGTCAGGCTTCACTCAGGGGCTAATAAGAGCGTACCTATCCGTTAAACATTCTTCGTGCCCAACCCCCTCTCACGTTGAGACCTAGAAGCTAGGGATACGGAAACAAACTCTGAGTAAAACTGGTTGGACTATGAGAAACCTACGCCTCGATGGCTATGGCGTCTTTGCTCACCAGCGTGATCAGAATTTGTTCTCCCGCACCCCGAGCTTTACGGCCTTAACGACAAAAAGGGTCAAAACGTACCAATCTTTCTATACGAAAGGGGGAGAAGGGCTAAAAACCATTTGGCCATAATGAAATCTAAGAGCTTGTCCATTTATTACAAGTTCATCGTTTGGCTTATCTGCCTAACTAAGTTTTTGGGTGGGATGTTCTCATCCCCTATCTCCATAGGTAAGTCCTATCCCAGCGAGTAACACAAGTCGATCAGATGGCTTGGCCACTACCAAGAGACATGTAGGGAGCAGCAGGATGCCCCACACAGGTTATGCTAACCCCATCATGAACAACGGACACAGATTCCACTTGAACATGTCCAAGAAGAGCTCCCCGAACCCATCACTAAATCTTGTCCCAGCGAGTAACACAAGTCGATCGGACGGCTTGGCCACTACCAAGAGATGGGTATGGAGCAACAGGAGGCCCCACGTGGGTTATGTCAACCCCATCATGAACGACGGACCAGGATTCCACTCAAACATGTCCGGTAAGAGCTCCCCGAACCCATCACTCATGCCATCAAGGTAGGTCCTGCAAGCAGGTCGCCCTTAATTTGCACACATTTTTTCTTATCAATTTTGCTATTGAGCCCCCAACCCTAGCAACGGCAAGGGGTTGGGCCTCACTTGGGGGCTAGCAAGAGTATCTATTCGCTAGAAATTCTTTATGCCCGACCCCTTCTCATGTTAAAAAACTAGAAGCAAGGTGTGCGGAAACAAAACTCTGAGTAAAACTGGTCGGACCACAAGAAACCTATGCCCTAGTGGCTATGGCATTTTTGCTCATCAGTGTGATCAGAGATTTTGTTCCCGCACCCCAAGCTTTAGCCTCCGCCTTCTCGGGAAGGGTTTGGAGGGGCCCACTTGTGGAATCTCCATCGAGGAGAGGCCGGCAGGTCACCCAAGTCGATCGAATAGCTTAGGCCATTGTCGAGAGATGGATAGGGAGCAGTGGGATGCCCCATGCAGGTTACACCAGCTCTGTCATGAATGACGGACCCAGACCCCATACGGACATATCGGTAAGAGCTCCCCAAACCCGTCACTCGAGCCATCGAGGTAACTTTATCGACCCCCACTTTTATTTTCCATTGCATGATCATTCATTCATCCAATCTCATGCATGCATTCATTCATTTATCCATACATTCATCCCATACATCCAAGCATTGCATATGCAATTGCTGCATCACAACGCTTCACATCTCGTCATGAAGCGGTAGTCATCTCATTCGATATGAGCGGCGACCGACCGAGGTTCGAAGGCTAACCCACGAAGGGCTCAAGGCCACCTCGCGTCAAACATAGCCAAGGGAGAAAAACATAGATGAGCCCTAGCAGCCTTGCCTGACCCCACTCAGAAGTGGACAGGGACATCTAAACCTTTCTTGTTTGATCCTAATCTCGAGCCAAGCCCACAGAATCTCCACCAAGGAGTGGCCAGCGGGCCACCTTAGTCGCTCTCCGGAGCGACACGGGCATCTGCCGGGAGGCGAGTTAAGGAGCAGTGGAATGCCACATGAGGGCTATGCCGACCCCATTAGCGAATGATGGACCCAGATTCCACTCGGACATGACCATTAGCGAGCTCACCGAGCATGACACTTGAGCCATCGAGGTAAGTGTCGTTATTTCAACCCCTCCGGTTGTGGAAACCACGGATAGGGTGATGCATGAAACTTGGTTGACCCCTACCGAGCCCAATGAGGCTCAGGGGCTCGAGCTACCTGACCCTAACTCAAGAATCCAACTGACTAGGGTTTGAAGGCCAACCCACGAAGGGTTCGAGGCCACCTCGTGTCGACCAGAGCCAGGGGAGAAAATGCAGATGAGCCCCAGCGGCCTTCGCCTGACCCGCTTAGAAGTGGATAGGGTCATCTCAACCTTCTCGTTCGATCCTGACCCCGAGCCAAGCCATAGAATCTCCATCGAGGAGAGGCCAGTGGGCCACCAAAGTCGCTCTCTAGAATGACGTGGGCATCTGCCGGGAGGCGGGTTAAGGAGCAGTGGAATGCCACATGAGAGATATGTTGGCCCTATCACAAATGATGGACTTGGATTCCACTTGAACATTCTCGTTAGCGAGCTTGCTGAGCACGTCACTCGAGCCATCAAGGCAAGTGATGCTAGCTCAACCCCTCTGGTTGCGGAAACCACAGATGGGGTGACGATCACAAAGACAAGCTGACCCTCGACCGGACCCCCGCTATGCGTGGGGGCTTGAGGAAAGTTGGACTCACAAGGAGACCGAATGCACGGTCGTAGAACAATGGCTCAGATCCTAGGGAGGGGGTACGTGCGAAAACTAAGAATAACGTTTCTAAAACAAGAGATGCCTTCTTCTATTAGTTTCTCTATCCTCTCCTCGATCTTCAGTGACACCCGACCCCAGCAACTACAAGGGGTCGGGTCTCACTCGGGGGCTGATAAAGGTATATATACAACCTTTCTAAAACAGTCGCCATGCCCGACCCCTTCCTCACGTTGAAAAACCTAGTGGCAAGGTCTACGGAAACAAACGACTGAGTAAGGCTGGTCAGACTGCAAGAAACCTAAGCCCCAGTGGCTATGGCACTCTTGCTTACCAACGTGATCAGAGTTTCCCTCCTACACCTCAAACTCTATGGTCTTAACAAACGAAAGGGTTAGAACGCATGAACCCCTTTTCACACATAAAAATGGAGGAAAAACAAATTCGTTCGGACCAAAACAAAAGAACAGATTTGATCAAACAAATCAAAATGACAAGTTTGTTCAAACAATATAGAAGGGTCAGAACTTGTTTGCTTATTACAAGAACAACCACCTAACCTATTGAACTAATTAACCCCTCTAGGGAAGAACTATACCTTTGATCCTATCCGCCAGGTCCTATGAAAGGGGAGCCACTGCCGCTTCCATCTCCTCTAGCTCATGGACTTCATAGCCAGGCGTGAAGCCGTGGCTTGTCGTCTCTGATGCTGTCCCCATAATGAGAATGAGCAATCATGAAGGATTGATTGACCCCAGTGTGAAGGGCATTCCTCTCGAACTGGCGCACCCGAGACATGATCTTGACGGCACAGGCCGCTAGCGAGCTGGTCCCCTCCGACCGCACCACCTCAAGGTCATCACAGACCACTCCGAGGGTGGCGCTCAAGATACCAAGCTCATCGCGCTTCGCCTGAAGATTCCTCCTCACCTCAGCGAGGTCCATGGCTAGCCCAATATAAATGCTCTCGGCCTCCAACTTCTGGGTTGTCGTGTTTCTGAGCTTGTCCTGGAGGGAGCCGACCTTCTGCTATGTGTCATCACGCTCTTGGTAGGCCTATTCATGCTCTCAGAAGGCCTAGTCACGCTCCTCGTGAGCCACACCACGCTCTGAGCGGAGCCTCTCCATGGTTTGGAGCAGCTCATCCCACTCCTTGCACAGCCGGGCGACCATCGTGGCATCTAGGCTTGCCCTCTTCTCTAGGGCCACGAGCTTCTCCTCGGCCCCCAGCTTCAGCTCCCTTTCCTTCTCAACCTCAGCCAGAAGGCGAGGATCCACTGGCGGGTCTCAGCATCCTTCTAGAGCAGCTTGCCCCGCTCCTTCCTGACCTTGGCGGCCTCCTCGTCGTCCCTCCATGACCTCGCCAATAGGGCCTCGAACACCTTCTCGGCCTCGTCAGTGTCCCAATAGACCTCGGCCACCTGCGACTAAACATTGTCTGCCTCCTCGACAAGGGGATTCAGCTCAGCCACCCTCTACTATGCGGCAACAAGCTGAGCGGTCACCTCCCCGCATAGCCGCACCTCCTTGATGAGGCGGTCCTAGGTCTCCTTCTATTGATGAAGGAACCAAGACTTCCCCCGGCTATGAGCTATGATGGACTACAGGGAAACGATGGTTACAATACAAAAAGTATATAGAGAAAGAAAAGGGCAAGAAGCAGGATCAGGCAAATACCCAACCGGAGGGAACGGCAACATCGCGCAAGGCACCCCTGGTGTGGTCCAAGGCTTCCAGCATGGACACGATCCCCATGTTGAGGCTCTCCCGCTCCATGCTCTCGGCAGCGTCATCGAGGGTGAAGAGCATCGACGCCGGATCCTATAGATTTGTCCACCGGAGCAGGGACTCGCCCCATGTGGGTGAGTCCCTGCCTATAGACATTAGGGCCAGGGACGACTCCCCGCTGGTCCCAAGCACCGTTGATCCCTCTCGTCGTGACATCCTCGCTGAGGGACCCCCTCCGTCGATGGAAGGGGTTAGCGGTGTGGACGCTGACCTCTCTGCCACCACCATGAATCTAGGGGACCCGTCAACCGCATCCCCCTCCGTCCAGCCCATGCCAGGCACTATCGCTTGGGCCGCCGATGGCACGGGTCATGCCAGTGCCTCAAGCGCCGCTACGGTTAGGCCCGATTATGACCCATCTATCATGGCCATCACCACCTCCATCTGTGTTGGCGGGGTCACGATCGGCTGCGTCGCACCCACCATGGTCAGCGCCATGAGCGAGGTCGGCAGCCCCATCCACCCCATCGCCGGCTGCTCCGTGACCTCCGGCGCCCTTTGAGCCCTCGCATCCACCCGTCCTGCTGAGGGCACAGGTGCCACTGTGGGCAGTGTCTAACCGGCCAATGATGCAGTCACACTGGTGCTGCTCTCGCCCAAAATGGGCGCTATACCAGCCGACGGTTGCCGCCTCAATAGGAGGGTGACGCTCTTCTTCAGTGCCAGCGCCAAAGGATTGCGCTACATGCCGATGCTGTAAGGGACGAAAAGCATAAGTCACGATGAAATCCGACTAAAACAAGAAAAAATAGAGGAACTAACAACTCACCTCAACACCGTTGGGCGGCAGATGTGTTTGGGGGGCGAACCCCCCGACCTTTGCTCTGCCTCGTCGAAATGAGGCCGTTTTGAGCCCGCCTCCTAGTCCTGGGCAGAGGGGCTCACTCCCCTTGGCTCTTGGGGCGCGATGGTGGAGCCACCCACCTCTTCTAGCACCCCAGGTGTGGTGGTAGAGCCGTCTACCCCTGTTGGCTCTTAGGGCAGGCTGACGATATGGCCCATCTCTGCTAGGTCCCCGGATATAGCCTCCCCTCCGTGGAACGAGAAGGGTCCCAACGCCTGCAAGGAGGAACCGATACTTGTCAGTGCATCCTCGTTCTCCAGGTCATCCCACTCAATGTCATTGGCTACCTCATCGTCGGCATCATCATCATCACTATCAGTGTCCTCCCCTAATTCCCGTGCCTGTAGCTTTCACTGTTTCTTCCTCTTCCTATCCTCCTTCTCCTTCCTCAGCCGCTCACCCTCGGCGTGATTCACCGTCCTCATGGCCGAATCCCTCGGCAATGGCACCGGGTGATCCATGAGGATGAGATCCCTCGGCTGGCTCGAGGAAAGTTTGGCTCGCAAGGAGACCGAACGCACGGTCGTAGAACGACAGACCCCCAAAAGGGTCAAAATCAGGGAAGGACCTTTTCTGACCCACCAAACCTCACGGCTATACCCCTGAGGGGTCCAATCTTGTTGAAAGGGAATCACCGTCCCTAGGTCATGCCGTGGGCAACAAAAGAAGGCCAAGGCCATTAGAGTCCTCCTGCTCAGAAAAACCTCTGAAGGAGTTTTCTACTCCTCCGTAGGCTCGGGGGCTATTGTCGGGGACCAATACTTGGGTACCCGAAGAGGAGGAGCTAATGACCATCAACATTGACTCATTTGAGTAGTCAAGAGCGTGACTACAGCTCCAACCAACCCCTCGGCGTGCAAGCTCCACTTCTTCTGGCCTCTGGGAGAGGGCACCACCTCGCCCGACCTTTGGGTCTATGTTTTGCCTCGCCCGACCTGGGGCCTACGCTCCACCTCGCCTAGCCCTTGGGTCAACGCTTCGCCTTGCCTGGCCTCTAGGGGAGGACTCCACCTCGCCCGACCCCGAGGCCATGGGCTCCGCCATGCCAGACCCTTGGGTCTACGCTCTGCCTCACCCAACCCTTGGGTCTACGCTCTACCTCGCCCAAACCTTGGGTCTACACTGCCTTGCCCGATCCTTGGATCTATGCTCTACCTCGCCTGACACTTGGGTATGTGCTCCGCCTCGCCTGACCCTTGGGTCTATGCTTTGCCTTGCCTAGCCTCTGGGGGAGGACTCTGCCTCGCCCGATCCCAAGGCCATGGATTCTGCCTCGCCTAACCCTTGGGCCTACGCTCCACCTCGCCTAACCTCTAGGGGAGGACCCCGTCTCACCTGACCCTTGGGTCTACGCTCTGCCTCACCCAACCCTTGGGTTTGCGCTTCACCTCACCTAGCCTCTGGGGGAGGACTCCACCTTGCCCAACCCTGAGGCCATGGGCTCCGCCTCGCCCGATGGAGACCCATACCACCGCCAATCGCTCTAGGTCAAAGCGTATGGGCCTGAGTCAAAGCTCTGACACCAGAGAAGAGTCCGGCATGCCCCGATGTAACTCATGGCCTTGACAGGCCATACCAGAGGATTCACAGCAAGAACAACATTGGGCATACCGGTGTTGTTCTACCTAACCCCCATACAAACACTGATGGGCGCATCAGTTCACCGTGATGTTTGATAGGACGGAGTGGAGCACCATGGCCGGTATATGGCACCTGCGCATGGTGCTAGTAACGGATAGGACCGCGACACAAATCCATCCATATTGACATCTATAGGGTCGGTGGGACCTGCATGAAGGAGAAGAAGGACCTGGCGATACTAAAGGCCTTCGGCTCTGTTCTCTCTCATTCTTCTTTTTCCTCCGCTGTAACCCATGCTTTCCCTTGGCCTATAAAAGGGAAAGTAGGGCATCCCATAAGGGCATCGCAACACATCACATCAATTCAAGCTAGATCTAATCGAACCATCATGAACCCATCGAACCCCGAACACACGGCCGAGTAGCAACCGAGCTCTCTCAGCACCCGTTCACTCCTTTCACCAGAGACTTGGGACCCTATCCTCTCTCGTCTGTTTGTAACCCCTACTATGAACTTTCAGTGCTAGTAACAGGAGCAGCAACAATGAATTGGATGTAGGGATATTCTACCTGAACCAGTATAAACCTCGTGTCCTCTAAGCACACCATCCGAGCCAGACGTGCAATATTAGAAATTTACTTGTCGGTGGCAACTCGAAACACCGACAATGGGTTCATAGAGCCCTTAGCCTGCTAGTTTACCATGGTTGGGTCAAGTAGCCGAGCTACATGTAAGTATGGTGCTTATACGATGCTCTACCTGTTAGTACACCCTATTCTCTGGTTGTATGGTAGTAGTGGGAGGTGACAGCCCCATCTATCCTTCAAGTCCATACCAAATTGAGCAGAATCTTAAATTGTAGGACTGTAGTTGCATCAGTAGAGTTATCCTTTTGCGGTGCTCTTCTGTCTAAGCTGTGTCCCAAAGTGCACAAGAGTAGAGTTAGTCTTAGCTTTAGTTGGGTGTATTTATATATACTTTGATCATATAATAAGAATATCATAGGAATCAACATCACCCTTTGTTCTCCTGAGTTAACTAGTTTACATTATCTTAGTGATCTATCCCTCGAGTGTCATTGTGCTTAATTCTTATCATTACCTTTACCCCTTGCTCTAGCTATGCTGTCGGGTGTCGCAGAGCTCGAAATGGGTAGCCTGACTCACGGTCTCCAAGAGTCCTAGGGAGGCCCTTAGCTCCATGACCGTACCATCGGTCATTCGGTGAGCCTCCTCCACCTCTATCACCTTCTACCGAAACTTTTTAGCCCTCGATTCCATGGTGCGCTTGCCCTCCCACTCCGCCGCTAGCTCAGTCCCCAACCATACCGCCTTGCTACATGCCTCATCATGCTCCTTGACGAGCATCTCTGTCAGTGTCACTATCTGAGCATGTGGCGGGGGGGCGCAGAGAGGGAGGGCAAGGACCTCTCACCCCCATTAGAGGGGCCAGAGGACGCTAGGGAGGTGACTCTCTCCTACTCCCAGACAAAATCCAACTTCCACTCAAAGAACTGGAGCAGCGCCTACACCAACAACAAGGAAAGTTTGGGGTAATCCCTCCCATTGTTGATAACTTCACAATTGTTTGGCCAACTCATACCTCACACGAATCATACATCCCCTACTAGAGGCTAAAGAACTCCTTTGCTTGGCCTATCTGCTCAAGAGGGAGTCATAGAAGAAGGCGACCATCCTATCAATGGTGCCACACCACTCCATTATCTCTAGCCATGCATCTACCTTGAGGCCATCGTTCAATACATGTGGCCTCCGGCCTATGGCATGGCCAAAGCCGGCATAGCCATGGGCATATAGCTGGCCTCCTCGTGTCGCGGTGCCGGTAGAGAGCCGGGGGCGATGACCCCAACCTGATTGGGCTCCAATTGGGCAAGTAGATTCATTGGAAGGACCCAGCCCAGCGGCATTGAATCCCCTTTGGCGCATGGAGGCCTCGCCGGCTGACACATCTTCGGTAGTGCCTCAGTCCATGGTCACTCCCCTAGAGGTAGCGACAAAGACGCCCTCACCCACTCATGGCACCAACAATGAGCAACGGCGTGCCTTCAGTGCAAGTTGCCAGGGGACACCCCTACCTTGCCTAAAGTACCCATCAAGGAGAGCTCCCTGCAGCGAGCAGTAATGCGACCAAACAATGAGTACATGAGCCCCAAATAACAGCAATCGAACTGGTGAAAGTTGTTACCTGCTGCCCGTGGGGAGCCTTAGGGCAGAGCGCCTCTTTCACTGAGGTGCCCCACCCTAGAAGAGCTATGATGGGGGCGCTTCTCGGTGGCCTAGGTGGACAACAACTCCCCCTGAGACAGGCTTGGAGATGTACCCCCCCCAGCAGCGAGGAAGAACCGTGAGAATCCACCACCTCCTCTTGACCCCTGGGACTGGGGGGAACGGAGACCTCCCCCAAGAATGGGAGGTTGATGAGCCTTGGGTTGAACACCATGAATGGGGCCGAACCACCATCAACCTGCGGTTCCCCTAACGGAGAACCGAGCACCATCCATGCCACCCCGGTCAAAGACTCCTTAGGGAGGTGGTCGTTTGCCACCACCATAGATTGGTCCATCGGCCTGATGTACTCCCACATTATGGCTGGCCTTGCTTTCAGTGGGAGAACACGGCAGAGCAAAAACACGCGGAGCACCATCCGCCCGGTCACCAAGGCATTCACCAAGGCAATGACATGATTTAGCAAGCCCTCGCCAACTTCAAGGGCGGGCCCTTCTAGAACGCTCTTCCACGATGGAGGCACCACTGGCCCTAGACGGTCGAGGAAGTAGGCCAGGAGAGATCCAGAGGGGTCAGAAAGATAGAACCATTTTCGATGCCACCCCTTCTGCGAGGTGGGAAAGGAGAGCTCCAGATATCGCGACTTCAGGTTGTTGCGTAGTTGAATGGGGCGACATCAATCCATTGTGTAGATCTATTGTCATCCTTGTTCTAGGATAGCCGAAAGATCCTTCCCCACATATATAAATGGGGTTTGATCCCTAGATAACACTCATAGAGGGTAACGAACACCACAAGGTGGGCGACCCTGAGCGGTGTGAGATCATGGAGCCACAACCCAAAGTAGTGAAGGAATCTCTACACGATTGGGTGTGCGGGGACCCTGAACCCAGTAAGGTGGAAGGGGACGAAGGAGACGACCTACGATTCTCTAGGCGTGGACTTTGTTGCCTCCAGATCTAGCAGATCCCACCCAGAGGGAGGAAGGATCATCCACGCCCAGGCCATCTCCGCATTTCGCCCTCAGCCTTCATGGAATCCCATTCCGCCATTGCGAGAGGACAATTGTTGACAGTCATTAACATCAATCATAAACCATCAATATAACTTGCATATATACTTAATTCCATCACCAAATATAGGTTTAGGGGTTTAAACTAATAAATTCTACAAGTTTTGGTGAATCTAGGTTTTCAGCAGGGTTTATCCAAAAAACCGTCAATGTGGACCCAAACGTCAGACTTAATCATGCTTAATCGCGGCGTAAACAACTCCAGAGGGTTCTAGAGGATACTAGAGGACACCACACTGAAGAAGACTACGAGAGGATTCTATGTGGGGCTGGCTGACCCCACCTGCAGGCCGGCTGGCCTATGGGGCCACCTATCAGCCTCCGCCTGGCTACATCGGTTCTCCATCGCCTTAAAGATCGCATCTACGCCATTTATTCAAGCCAGTTTAATCCTAGGGTCCATAATTTACGCAACCCCCAATATATAGAGCCCTATACCCCCCTCCCTAGAGACATCCTAAAACCCTAATTCATATCTCTGATTTAGATCAAGACACACCAAGAGGAATAGGTCAAGAACTTTCCAATGTAGTAGATTAGTAGCTCGGGAGTGAGGGTTGAGATGGGCTCATGCTCAAGTTCCAGATCTAGTCTTGGAGGTTCAGCAAAGCCTTGTATCTTCACCTCTACATCTTGTAAAACTTATCAATTCATTATATTCCTATCTACATGGCTATGCTTACTTTTAATATGTATCTTGCTTAGTTGAGGTTATCATTACTTTTGTGTGCGGGTTCATAGAGCGCTTAGCCTGCTAGTTTACCATGGTTGGGTTAAGTAGGCGAGCCACGTGTAAGTATGGTGCTTATATGATGCTCTACCTATGAGTACACCCTGTTCTCTAGTTGTATGGTAGTAGTGGGAGGTGACAACCCCATCTATCCTTATAGTCCATACCGAATTGAGTAGGTTCTTAAATTGTAGGACCGTAGTCATGTCAGTAGAGTTATCCTTTTGCGGTGCTCTACTGTCTAAGTGGTGTCCCGAAGTACACAAGAATAGAGTTAGTCTTAGCTATAGTTGGGTGTATATATATACTTTGATCCCGTAATAAGAATATCATAGGAATCAACCTCACCCTTTGTTCTCCTGAGTTAACTAGTTTACATTATCTTAGTGATCTATCCCCTAAGTGTTATTATGCTTAATTCTTATTATTACCTTTACCCCTTGCTCTAGCTATGCTGGTATGTTGACTGATAGATATTCCTTTATTACTCAATAAGTCTTTACTCCATTGTATCCCTGTGATAAAATATAAATCATGATACCTAGAATACTCCTGGTAAAATGCTATAATGGTATTCTGTGCGCTTGCAGAATCCTTCATATTCTATTTGTGTTAATAAATACCAACAACAAGGATGGAGGCGAGCGAGCTCGGCTACGAGAACGAAAGGAGCGCAGGATGAGGACGCCGAAATGAGAGGTATGCCCGCCCTCCACCCCTTCTAGCCCCTTCTATAACCCTAGCCAGGAGCCCGGCACACCGCCCCACTATGTGCATGTCTCCTCATAGCACTTGAGGGGATCAGACTCCCCTTGAGCCCATCGACCACCATCAATGGCCTAGATCCACACGCACCAAGTGCCACGCCGCCTCCTCCGCTAGATCTGCTCCATGTGGCCTGATGTCCCATCTCCCAAACAAACTGGGACAGCGCGAGAGTGCATGCCATGACTCCTCTAGTAGGTGCGGTAGCCCAGACACCATCAACCGCCTGCATGGGACATCAGAGGGAGGGGCATGCCTAGAAACCACCTCGCCCACTGGCAAGTAGGCCCCATGATGGCCTTGGGGGCTATGCCAACTCCCTAAATGGAGGACTCGGCCCCCAAATCGATGGGTGCCGGGCAACATGCCCCAAAACCAACGAGGGCCCATCCGAGCTTGGTGCGCTTCCCACACCCTGACCTACGATTGCTAAGGTTAGCCTACGAGGATCGGGGCCTGCTACCAAAGCCCCAAGAAGGGCATGCCACACCAGGTGATCAGGTGGCCCTGAGCTAGAGCCTAGACGCTCTCGATCACCCGACCCATGGTAGGCCTAGATTAGGAAGGAGGGTGCCCCTAGGCCCAAGCCAGCAACTCCCAGATGAGTATGCCAGACCCTCGGTCGGGCCACGAGCCTATCCAACATAGGCCAAAAAAGGGGTCAACATCACCATCGCTCGGCCCTGATAGCCGAGCACCCCTATCATACTTGGGGAAGACCCTAAGAGGGGAACTGCACTCTTTTCAGCAAAAATCATCCCCGCCGTGGCTAGCTCGGTCACCAAAAGATCGAAGTCAGCCCTTCGTCACCATCACGAATCTAACAAGTGAGGGCACAAAGGGCTTGGGGGCTCCTAACGGGATCCTAACATAGGGTTATGTTAAGCCTTGGGATCAATGGTCCAGGATCGCCCAGGGGCTCGGGGGCTATGCCCATCGGGTACGCTTGCGCGTACCCTCAGGCCAAGGAATTTGGTCGAGCTCGAGCATGCCTACCGCCACTGTTTGGGGCTCGGGGGCTCGATCAAGCCTTAGGTTTCGATCGACGGAAGCCTGAACCAGGTCCTTGGCTCCCTCCCGGACTTCAGCGCCAGCTAAGGCTCCGGCACAAGAAGGTGTGCCCTGAGCTTCGAGGCTCGGGGGGCACCCCAGCGCTGCCCTGCGGGTGTGGCTCTGTCAACCACTCCTCTGATAGGGTCATGCATGGGGCACGACGCAAGAATACAAACTCCTTCACTTGCTCTAGGGGCTTAGGGCTCCTAGGCCCATGCATCAGCCCCTCGAGCTGGCCTCCTTCACCACTAAGAAAGCCTCCAGAAGGTGCACCCAACGGAGGCCGATCCAAGCTAACAAAGCCTGACACTCAGCTTGTCCGAACAGAGCAGCCGGATGATGCCCAGAGCTTCTTCGGCTCCACAACATTGCCACTATTGGTATTTATTAACTTGTTACTTGTTTAAGTAGCCACCTAATGTTTATTGACATTTCTTAGCATCACTTTTGCTAAGTTGTCATCCCTAGCGATGATGCCAGAAATGCTTGTTGGTACTCCTAGTGCCACTTCAAGAATGACACTACGAAGTACTTTAGTATTTTATATGACTAGAAAGAATATATAAATGAATGAAAAGGATCTGCATGCGCACAGATTAAACCATTTTGTAGCACTTCACCTAGGAGTATTCCAGGTATCATTATTTATATTTTTACCACAGGGAAGGACTGACGGTTGGATTATATTGATAACTTATACACATGATGGAGAAATAACCATAACCCAACTTCTACTCATAACAGGGGTAAGTCAAGAGATAAATATGATAAATAATGATAAATAATAAATGATCACTTAGAGTACTCCTTTCTATGGCATTAGCATGGCACAAGTCAAAGCATACATTGATTAGTGCAATTACACTTAGTAGTCATGGCTAAGATCAACTTCATATCTACATATAAGGGATATTACTAAGGAAGATTAAGAACAGAGCTTGTCTTCCTTCGTAACTAGATCCTACTTGTCCTATATTCGGGGAGTGGACTACAAAGGTCTCAACGGGAGTGTCACATCTGCGATCTACCACATGGCCAGGAATATAGGGTGCATCCGTAGGTAAACAACATATAAGCACCACGCTTACACAATGTTGACCACTCACCCTTAGTACCTTGGAGCGAGCGCTATACGAACTTATGCTTGAACATTATGATAATCTAACTATACTAAGCATATAATCAAAGTAGACGATGAACATGATAATTAGGAACATGAATAATATTAAGAACAATGTCAAATCAATTGTAGAAAACATATGAATAATGAAAGATACAAAAGAGGGTACAAGGGGCTATACTAAGCCACACTCTTGACAAGATCTGGAATCCAAGCGAAGCTTGCCTTCCTCTAGACCTAGCCTAGCTAGCTATGCCCTAAAATATGGTGGAGCTCTGAGGATGATTAGGGTTTTTGCCTTCTCAAATGACTTGATCAGGGTTTGATGTCCTAGGGGGTGGTAGGGGCTGATATATATAGGGGGTAGCGTCCATTTTAAGCCATCAAATCAAACCAATTTGAAAGGATGGCATAGATGCAAACCCTAAGGCGGTGGAGAACCGACATTCGAAGGCAGAGCCTGACAATGGGCCCCATAGGCCGGCCGGCCTACAGGTGGTGTCCTTTGGAGTCTTCTAGATCCTTCTGGTGTACGTCTCGGTGAGGATAAGCGCGATTAACTCTGGCATATTGGTCCACCTTGACGTTTTTCTGGATAAAACCTGCTAAAAACACAGATTCACCAAAACTTATGGAATTTGTTAGTTTAAACCCCTAAGTGTATGTTGGTGATTACTTTCATGCCCTTATTCATGTTATATTGATGATTTATAATGGTTGTTAACTACCATCAACAGCCACGGTCCATACAGTGCCGCTGCAAGACCCTCCTAGACTCCGGCGCATGTAGACCATAGGCACAACCCCCCCAAACCACCATGTACCAGACCTACCTCGATATATAAGGCGGAGGTTAGATCCTAAGAGGGGGAGGGCGATCCCACGTAGATCATTCAAGTTCTCACTGTTCCATTCGAGCTCTGCACCGAGAGCAGAACAACCCAGAGAGGGGCACCGAGAGCTCCTCCACTACACCCATCGTCTTCCTCCTCTCCGACAAGGGGGAAGGCTCCACCGGTGGCGAGGCATCCCTAGGATCAGCACCGAGCGATCCCCTACTAAATCTCTCTTTCTCCCTTACACTATGTTGTAACCCCCTAGATTTTGGGTGCTCTTGAGTATAAGGATCATCAACTGCTAGACGTAGGGCACCGATCGGCTAGAACCAGGATAAACCGTTGCATCCCCTCTGTGATTCTTGTGTTCTTGAGTCCACCTAAGCCACTGGAGACCCGCACTCTGACTCTACCATGAACAACAATGCTTGCCGCGGTTTCGACCCCGCGACACTAGCTCCCTTGTTATTTAATTTCTGGTCGTAATTCACATAACATAGTTTTCCTTAATCGCTGCATTATTGCTCGTGGATGGGTGCTACCAGTAGGATCAAGCATATCATCATTTAAAAGAAGGGAAAATGAACGCAGATGGAGAGTAGAGGGAAGAACAAAGGTGGAGTTAGGAATTGGGCTTCATCAAATTCTCCTGCATCTTAAATAAATCTCAGCAAGGTTAACCTTCTCTTGGTCCTACATGTCTTAGATATGAATTTGGAATGATCTTCCTTTGCCGAAGTTCGTTACTCACAAGTTGAAAATTGTGCAGTAGATTATTTTTAATTCTAGGACAAATCCATGCGCAATTTCAGTATTGCCCTAAAACTAAAGTTGTATCTCTTGTTTTTTTATTTTCAATGGTACTGGTTTCATTTGAATCCAATTAACGGTTTAGTAGTTATGCCCGAAATAATGTTGTCCTGTCTGGCTAGGAACTTTTGGTGCATCAAATGTTTTTTTATATTTTTCAACATATTTAGAGTCAAAATTTGTGTTGGGTTTCTAAATGAAAGTTGTAGGGAATTTTTTGTAGATTTTCGAGATCTTAATTGGTTAAGAAGATTGAGAATTATGATTGAAACAGTGGGGAACTAAGAAACTTGAACGAACTTTTCTGAAAAGTGGAGAACTAGCGATTCAAAGTTTGAGTGTTAGCTTTATTTGAGTGTTCATGTAAATAGATCTTGATCATCGTGGTCCAGCTCCCAAGTTAGTTTATTCCATAGTTTTAGGAGTGCCGGTGCTAAGGGTGTGACATCGGGTTCTCACGAAAGCTAAGGCAAGTGCATGATGAACCTATGTGTGGGCTTGTGCCTATTGTGTGAGTTTTCAATTGATTCAATTGTTTCATGTGTTATGTTCGTGTTCCATGTGATTCAAGTTCATGTGTTCCTTAACATTCAATTCAGGTTGTGGTTTACCTGGATGTGCAATCTGGTTTTTATATTCGCGTTCAAGTTTCAAGTTTTCATTTACATTCAATTCCGATGCCGGTTTATCCAGAGGTGCAATTTGGTCATATATTCAGGTTCCTGTTAAGTACTGGCCCCAGTTACTCGGCTTTACCATTAAATGCTAAGGAGTATTCGAGTGTTGTTCGTTTCAGACAAAAACTATTATTTCTTGATGTTCTAGTTCTCCGTTCATGGATTCCTATGTGATATTTGTTTCTCTTCTGATTCTGGTTGTACTTGCTGAGCGTTCTTACTCACCCTTGTGCTTTTGGTTTTTAGGTACCAAATGTTCGCGACATGCATGGGAACCGGGAGTAGCACCATCATCACAAGCAAATACATTTAGTTTACATATGCTTAATCTTTTGGCTCAGCAGTTGCAACTATGATCTTTGCTGTTGGGATGGTTCGTTTATTCTGTAACTGGGTTGGGCTATGATGCTTATGTCGTTGCTTATGAGATTGTATCATCTATGTGATGTCATTTTACCTATTCAGATGCCTAGATTATTGGGGAAACCCTGCCGGAATTTGCAATAAATTCTAAATTTAGTAGAATTTAGGTTTTGATTGGTAGGTTCCAATGGTGCTTCTTTCCAGGGTGTTACGCCTAGAGTTATGTCTCTATACACTAGATTTGGCAGATTCCTCACGAGCACAAAGATCTGAGTTTTGGAGGAAATTTGAGAAAACCCCATGTTACAAGATGGATTTTGAGATCTGCTTTGATTTTGAGGTTTCTGGGTGTTGATATTTTTGGAGAAACTTCGAAACCCTATATTCAGGTTCCTGTTAAGTGCCGGCTCCAGTTACTCGGCTTTATCGGTAAATGCTAAGGAGTATTCGGATGTTGTTCGTTTCAGACGAAAACTATTATTTCTTGATGTTCTAATTCTTTGTTGATGGATTCCTATGTGATATTTGTTTCTTTTTTTATTCTGGTTGTACTTGCTGAGTGTTTTTACTCACCCTTGTGCTTATTTGGTTTTTAGGTACCAAATGTTCACGGCATGCATGGGAACCGGGAGTAGCACCATCATCACGAGCAATTACATTTAGTTTACGTATGCTTAATCTTTTGGCTTAGGCGTTGCAACTATAATAGCTAAATAGAGGTTGCTTAATTGTAGCTTATGATTCAGATGATCTTTCGTGTTGGGATGGTTCATTTATTCTGTAATTGGGTTGGACTATGATGCTTATGTCATTGCTTATGAGATTGTATCATCTATGTGATGTGATTTTACCTATTCAGATGCCCAGTTTACTAGGGAAACTCTGCCGAAATTTGCAATAAATTCTAAATTTAGTAGAATTTAGGCTTTGATTGGTAGGTTTCAATGATGTTTCTTGCCAGGGTGTTACTCCCAGAGTTATGCCTCTATACACTGGATTTGGCAGATTCCACGTGAGCACAAAGATCCGAGTTTTGGAGGAAATTTGAGAAACCCCCATGTTACAAGATGGATTTTGAGATCTTGTTTGATTTTGAGGTTTCAGGGTGTTGATATTTTTGGTCAAAACCCTAGAAACGTCTCAGCAAAATTTGGGATTGACTGGAGATGATCGATTTGGATCGAAATCACCTCAAAATTTGGGATCGATTGGAGATGATTTGGATCGAAATCACCTTTTGGTGAGTTCTCAGGCTACTATGGCCTGAAGAACCGGCCAGGCCGGTTCCAGAGGTGGCCAGGATGGCTTGCCTGCCTCCCCACACTGCAGAATCGGCTATGCCCGAGTGGCTGGTGGATGCGTTTTCGCTCCTTTTGCTTTGTTTTCTGCTGTGGTGTTTCCGTGTGTGTTCCGCTGTGTTCGTTCTCTGGATTTTCTTGAGTGCACTTAGTCACCAGTTGGCTCACGTGTACTCGTCTCGGAGATTTTTGGAGTTTGTGAGCGCTTTGGGGTCAATTTGAGACAGAGACCAGTTTCTCGGCGAGAAATTTGATTTGGCAGCCATTCACCGCTCTCCGGTCACCTGTTCGGTCCTTCATGCCAGAAAAACTTGAATATGTTTCCTGACTGCAAGATCTTATCCACCATTTTTCTTCCTCAAACAAGAGTATATCACTACTAAAAAAGATTTTAGAAGACATGCTCTTTAATTAACAGGCAGATATTTTTGGATGCAACTTGTATAAATGGCTATGTCCCAGGCAAACGTCTCCGTTAATCACTATAGAGGTGGACATCCAAGAAGTTTGCCACTTTAAATTGACCATTTATAGAGATGGTCATCTTAAAAATGCTGGCCTCTAATAATATTTAAACAAGGTGAGTGCCCTAAGACTTGTAAATGACTATTTTTTAGGAGACTTTCTTAAGGGTGTTACCTCTAGAAATTAATTAACAGAGGCGACACTCTTATTAAGAGGCCTGTCTCTGAAATACTAGTCTCAAAAAAATATTTATACCTTTTTTTATATGAAGTCAGTGAGCTTTATAAAAAAAATTTGTAACACCCAAAATTTCAGTCTTTTGAAATAAGAAAAATTCGATTAAAATATGTTATTACGTGAGCATTGAAATATAGGAAAGAAATAATTTTTGTGAAAATAAAATCAAATATAAGGTTAGTAACATGTTGATGCATACATGTTGCTGCATATTAAATTTCGGGATGATTGGTTTTGACCAAATTTAAAAAAAATTCAAATCCATTTGAAAATACTTTTGAAAAACTCTAAAAATAAAAAGAAAAAGGTTTCTTCATTTCTCTCCCCTCCCTTTTTCATTTCGGCTCGCAGGCCTTTTTCTCCCACCGGACTGCTGGCCCATTTTCTCCCCGCGCCCCGCTCGCTCTTCCTTCTCCCGTTCTTGGGCTAGCCCAGCTCGCGCGAAGCCGCCGCGCCGTGGCCCAGCTCGGCCAAGCAACTGCTGCCGCCGCGCCTCCTTCCCTCTCAGCCGCTGCCAGCCCGGCCCCACCCGTCAGCGCGTTCCCCTTCCTCCCGCTCTCCCCGCGCCAGTCAACCGCGAGCCACAACCGCTCCGCGCCCACGTTCCGCGTCGTGGGAGCGTCCTCTCCACGCCCAGCCTCTTTAAAACAGCGCCGAGCCCTTCCCCGCGCTCCCTGCTGCGCCTTTCTCCCTCTCGCGTCGCCCGTGCCCGAGGTAACCGCCGTGCCGAGGAATCACCGGTTCCACCGTCCGCCCTCCGCGAGAACCACCGTCCCCGAGCCGCCTCCGCTCTGATTTTCGCCGTGGTGAGCATCGCCGTACTCTCCTCTCTCCTCCCGTGCTTTTTGTTTCTCGTTTCATGGCTTCTAGAGCCTTAGCCGCGTGCGCCGCGAGCTCTCGGCCGCTGGCCATGGCGTCCATCGCCTCAGCCGCGCCCTCCAGCCCCGTTCTTGGCCTGGACGGGTTCACGAGAACCCCCGCTACTCCCCAGTGCTTTCGGTTCTTCGAACCGTGGCCCGTGGGCCACTAACCGCGCGCGCCGGTGACCTCCACGCCGCCGGCCATGGAGCTTGCCGCCGGTGTCACTGTGCCGGCCGGACCCCCCCTTCTCTTCCTTCCCCAGAGCCGATCCAAGCCGTCCATCTCCAGATCTGCGGCCAGGATTAGAAGATACCCTTTCGCGTGTAACTTTGCTAAAGAGTCCCTCGGTTTCGGATGAATTGAACCCGCCGTCCCTAGCGTAGTTTACAGAGTACGTTTTCTCTTTCTGAAAACGTAAAGTGCACTGTTTTAGTTTAAAATACGTTTTCAGTATTTACAGAAATGTCGCTAGATTTGTTTTGCTCATAAAAACTTCGTTTTAGCTCCGAATTGATCCGTTCAAATTGCGTTAGCTTCGTAATTTCATAATCTACGTGTTAGTACCACTGTTAATCAAGTTTGCAACTTTTAAATTTCATGATTAGTTTTAATTAAATAAAGTGCTATAGAAAACCCCGTTTAATTCATAACTTTCGCGTTTTAGCTCTGATTTTCGTGAACTTTGCGTTGACGTGATCGTAGCGAGACGTAGATTATTTTCATAAACATTTTATCTTGTTTTCTATACTGTTGGTGTATTGTTCTAATTGTAGGATTGTTTGCTTTGCATGAATGTTCCTAGAATGTTGTGTGTGGCCGTGTTGGTCGTGTTCAGACGGTGAGGAGAACGTTGGAGATCAAGAGTTCTTCAATGACCAGCAGGACCAGCAAGAGTTTGTGAACCAAGACAAGTATAGCATGGGCCTACCTTGATGTCCTATTCACTTTAATCATTTACTCATGTGCATGTGTCTAACTTTGATAACCATAAGGACATTCTAGTCATTTGATGACTTGTTCCCTTGACTCCTATGGGTTAATTGCATATGGGTAGATTGCTAGTGCTCTAACTAAACATGATCTATACAATGGTTAATGGTTCTATGGAACTAAAAGGATAACGTGATTTGTAACAACTGATCCTTAGGGCGAAGGTGCAAATGACTTTTGATCATGTTGCTCCCGGCCCTCCATAAGGACTTATCTATCGGCAAAAGCTGGGACTGACAGTGCAACCGTGAGAGTCATATGGCTCTGACTTTAGCTTAGTAATAGGACATTTTCTAGCTTGTTAGAGGTTACCTTTATGGTGTAAAAGGGGCTTGCCACGTTCGGTATAGGACTGCCTCTGTTCCTATGTGTATAGCCGCGATGGATATGTGCCATAGGAAAGGGGGTTCCTACATCTGCCTGCCAAGGAAACCTAGCGGCCCTAACTTGTTAGAGAACCCTATGAAATGACTTCATAGTGTACCCTGCCCGCTCACATTGGCAGTGATATGGGAGTAATTAACCCGGGCATATGGGAATCACGACTCGTGGTGAATGTGCACCACCTCTATAGAGGGTAACAAACTGTTATAATAGCCGTGCTCACGGTCACGAGCGGCCTGGAAAACTCACAGAATAGATGGCTACTTATAATATTGTTTACACGAGATGATTATGATGATATTATGATGATGTTACATGACTTAATTGGATCGGATATATGATCATATGGGTTTAAATGGGAGCCTAAGCATAACTTGATAATAACTGATGATAAAATCTTGACTTATTAAAAGTGCTAACTGCAGTAAACTAGTGTCATCATTTTTGAGCCTCATGAACCCCATGTTATCTTGTTGAGTACGGGATGTACTTACGCTTGTTTACTTTCTATATTTGGATAAAAATCTCGGATGGGTAACAGATGACAACGTGTATGAGGAGTTTCCTGAAGATTATTAGACTTGTGGTCAACCAGTTGACCGTCCCTGTGATGGAGTTCCACGAGAGAGTTATCTTTTTATCTTCCGCTGTGTGATGTAAGACTAAGTTATATTATTAATCGTGATGTAAGAGACACCGTGATGATACTTTATGTAATTTGTCAGCTTGTGTGTGTGACTGATCCCTGGGCACACACGAGTTTTGTGCATTCAATTTTATCCTTAAAATTGGGTGTGACAATTTTGAACACGAGCTTTATACCAAAATTGAAGACCTCAACACAATCTATAACTTTGTACTCCCTTTATTCTAAATTGTAAGTCGTTCAACCTTTTTTAAATATATAGTTTCTACTATATATCTTGACATAATTTATATCCGATCCAATTAAATTTATATTGTGGAGCAAAAGCTATGTACCTAGAAAAGTCAGAATAACTTTCAATTTATTATAGAGGGAGTGGTTGATAAGTTTTTTTTTATCTAGGACCATTTAGAGTCCCAAAAATTTGTTTTAGGTTCTTAGATTTAAATTTTTAACCAACCTCAGATGTTGGCATGGTCTATAGCAAAGCAGTAGTTCTCAATGCAATCCACAAATGTAGTTGACAAGTTTTTTTTTATCTGAAGTCATTTAGTTTCTCAGGTGTTTGTTTTAAGTTATTAGATTTTATAGAATTTAGAATTTTCAAACTACCTCAGACTTTGACGTGGTGTGTATTAAAGTTGTAGTGCTCGACGATGTGACATACAACTTTATAGTTAACAAAATTTTGATTTAAAACCATTTAGAGTCCTAAGTATTGTTTTCTAAGAGTATTCGATTTTCAGATTCAAACTTTGATAATTTTGAAAGATCTTGGATGGAGTGTCCTGTAAAAAATGTAGTAGTCGACAAGATATAAGACTTTGTAGTTGATTTTTTATTTGTGATCATTTAGAAGCCAAAATATTTAATATAAGAGAACTAAATAATAATATTCTATACTCACTCACAAGTAATAAGATGTAGTGTAATGGTGGTAAAAGATTCCATGAGACTGGAGGTTGCAGATAAAATTTATATAACAAAGATCATTTAACAGAGATGGTCGGCCGTCCGTCTCTTTAAATGAAATCGACTGCATCGTGATGATCTACTTATGATATTATGTTCAGACTGGAGAACCATGCAGCCTGTCCTTACTGAGTTTAACCTGGACATGTACATAGAAGGTGGTTGTGGTAGTTCTAGATTCAGACCTAAAAGGAATGGGGCCGTTTGGCTTACCCCATATTCGGTTTGTTCGACTTGTTTTTTCAGCCGGAATAGTGCTTTTCTCTCACAACAATTCAGCCATAACAGTGTTTTTTAGTCAGTTTCAATCAAGATTTAGACCAGCGAACGAGACCGAAGCTACATACATATAATCATAATGCAAGGACACTGCCACACAGTGCCACGTGTCATCAGTCAACGTCAACACAATATTTAATTTAATTTGTTCCTCACTTCCTTTGCTCGCACTCCTCGTCTGAAACTGAAAGTTACTGCTAAGACGAAACTAAAGCGGGATCCTAAAAGGAATGGCCATCCATGCATATAAGCATTTGTTATACACGTCTTAGAAGAGAGTTAGAGATATGTTTGGCCGGCCCAGTTGCTGGCTACATTAACGCACTGCACCATGGCATACATTTGCCTACACTTATGTGTTGGCAAAAGGCAGGTTTGGACGACATATTATGTGTTGGCAATTGTATATCGTTTTAATGTCTAATCATCTGTCGGCAATAAGACTGGAAGATTACAAATTATCTGTTGGCGTTTCTCTGTTGGCAGAAAAAGTGTCAGAAAAAATTAGAAGACTTAGAAAGTGTCGGCATAGCCTATACAGGGCAATTGTGCAAGTGTCGGCCAAGGAGTACCCGCGCTGGGTAAAAATAACTCCTCCCTCTCTCTCTCTCTCTCTCTCTCTCTCCCTCCCTCCCTCTTCGTCTCTTCCTTTCCCGTAGCGCTCTCTCTCCCTCCCCAGCTCTCCCGACGCGGCCACGGCGGCGCCACCGCACCTCGACAGCGCCGGCCCTCGACGCGGCGGCAGCTGCCCTCCTCCTCCTCCTTCTCCACGCCCTCCTCATGCCTCGTGGCCACGTGGGCCGACGGCGCCCCTGCCGGGTGTTGCGCCGGCGCGGAGGGTGGCCGCCCCGGCCACGGCCGACAGCGCCCCCTCCTCGGCGACGCGCCTGGGGCCCACCGGTGGCTACCAGCGTGGGTGCCACCCGGCGCTGCCTCCTTCCACCGATCCGCCTGTGCTACTGTGGTTGACGAAACCCTAGCTGCCTCATCTCAATGACGCCGGATGCATCGCGAGCCACGACCGGCGCAGGCTGGCCGACCAAGCCTGTGCGTGGCCTCGTCATCGCCGGCGGCGGTGGCGCCTTAACTCGCCCGCTGAATCTGGCGGTATGTCACCCTCTTCCTCTCCTCCTCGGTCTCCTAACTCCTCCCCCAGATCCTCTCTCCCTCCACCTTTTCCCCTTTGTGCAGGTGATTGGTTTCAGTCGCCCTTGGCTATGCTACTGGATGGTTCATCCACTTGCTTTGCTGGATGAAGCACTTGATGATGATCTTGAGAATGATATCATAGACTTCCTAGCTCGATGTCAGGATAAAGATGGTGGATATAGTGGTGGACCTAGACAGGTTGCTCCAATCTCAAAACCTTTTGAACCCCACACTTTTGAGCATAATATCTTTGATTTTGCTATTTGCATTGATTTTTTTAGATAAGATTTTAGATTTATGCAGTGTATGCATTAGTCTTGGATATGTTCAATGAAACACTGAGGACATATATGTTTGCTATTGCAATCACATTAAATATTTGAATCCCTCTTTAGCTCACCCGGTTGTAATTGTAACATTTTTAATTGATATTAGCATGTCCATGTAACAAACAAAATACATGTCAGTGACGATGGGCACTATGCTTTGGATTTGAATACTCAAGGTTATCTTTTTTGAAAGCAAAGCACATTATTGGGTGCTTGATTTAGCCTTCTCATTCTTTTAGCATAAGTTTTTAACCAGAAATCTTGTTTGTTATTGATTTATAAAGTTAGTTTGAGTTCATTTATGTTGAGTCATTCAAGAGGGTAAATTGTAGTTTTTTAAGACATTCTTTTGTCCATGTCCTTTGCAGTTGCCTCACCTAGCTACGACTTATGCTGCCGTAAATACACTTGTGACAATAGGGAGTGAAAGAGCACTGTCATCAATCAATAGGTAAATCTCATGGTTGCTCTAAAGCAAGATCTGCTTTACATGAGTTCTTTTGTTAATAATGTTAACCTTGTTGGTCAGGGACAACCTGTACAAGTTTATGTTTGCCACATGTGCTCCTTTTGGCGGTTGCTAATAAATTGGTTGACGGTTGCTACTCCTTTTGGCAGGTAATTGTAACATCTGTCTACTGTTATCTTTGCCACATGTGCTCCATGTAACAGAAATCTAGTGTGTGACCAGAGAGCTGCCATTGCTTTAACACAAAAGTAATTACGATTGTTGATAAGCAATTGAAGTCCTCGTATTCCTGCAAAAGGCCATCAGGAGAGGATGCCTGCAGCACCAGTTCATATGGGTGCACTGTGATCATTTCTGATTGCTAGGTAATGAAACTTAGAGAATTGGTCTGTTTATTTCTTATTAGTGTTATTGGAACTGAATGCTCACACCATGTTTTTTCAGGTTTCAGCAGGCTTTCTAAATCCTTCAGGAAGTACACTGTATATCAACAAGGCCATGTAGCTATGTCTTCAAAAATCTGGATTACCAGGTGATGACAGATGCTTGTAATTCAATATTTAGTGTAACCTGGATTAGCTTCTATGTTGAAGCATCTCTTAGCTTTTTAATTTCTTTGGTTAAATGATAACTGGTGCTTGTAATTATACATGTAGTCACCTGTATGAATTTATGAACCATGCATTTATCTTTACAACTCAAATGCATGCTACAAAATGTGTCGCAGTTAGCAGTTTGCCTTTTTCATCAGCCCTTGTTATCTTAAAAAATGTTTCTTAAGCAATAAATCTATACAACTCCAGAATAGAAACTTACACTGCTTCTGTCTAAAGTGATCATTGGGATAGTACTAATGGTTGCTTTGTCAACCATTTCTTATTTCCATCCAGTGATCTGATAATTGTGTAATCTAGTAATTGTCTATCTAGTTAGCTAATTTGGCCAGCTTAAGGATAGAAACTTATACTCTTTCTATCCTTCTGCAGTACTTGGTAATTGGGGGGACATTATTATTGTGGTACTAGGAATTATAATTTGTGACCAGCAATGGATTTGAGACATTTTGGTGTAAATTTTATCGCTGCAGATCCATTGCATGCGGTTTTAGGATTCATAAATATCCCTTATGATGGTACAGTGCTAGTTCTAGTTTTGTGCACTTCTGATGTAATGCATTTATAGCAGTATTGTCACACTGCATTAGTGAGGGATTTAGCAATCTTTTTTATTTGTTCTTCTGTATAAGCAATTTCAGTAGGTTCCTTCTAGTTGTAAAGTAATTCTAATGTTTTCTATCTATCCATGTTCCAGATTGAGAAGGCTTTCCTCAAGCAGATTTCTATATTTTATAGCACAAAGAAATCTGGCAAGGGTAAGAAGCCAGGCAAGGGTGGCAACCGATTCTGGAAGAGCATTGGCCTTGGCTTCAAAGACTCCCAGGGAAGCAATTGAAGGTATAATGATTTCCCTTCACTTATTTTAAACACCATGAGGTGATTAGGTCATGATCCCTAGTGCTATGACGTACCTAGTTTGAGATGGTGAATGACAACATGTTCAGTTTAATACTTTTCTGTTCTGAATGATTTTTTTGTTCCTGCTTGGTAGAAATTTGTCCTAAATAATTAAATTCGTAGTCTAGCTCCAAATTTCATTTGCTATTTTGAAAACAATGAGGTTATGTTCCCAAATACTATGGCACATGGCAACAATGCATTTCTTAGTGATTGTCCTAACATGCTTTATTTATATGAAGAAGTAAATTAGTTTTGCTTAAAGTCCCATGACATTTGCAAGATCTCTAACAGCAGAATATTCCACTGCAGGTTTTGTTGAAGTGGAAAAACCATGCCAATTCAAGTATTGAAAGGCTGGTAGTGTAAAATAGGCTCAGTCTTTGTATACATAGCATTAATGATGTAAAACATCAGTGGGTCTTCGATTTTCATTGAAAAGCTCAGCCCGTATGGGAGTCTGACTATACGTTGATTCACTTGACCTGCTATATATATATATATATATATATATATATATATATATATATATATATATATATATATATATATATATATATATATATATATATATATATATATATATATATATATATATATATATATCAAGTTGGTGTATGTATGGAAGATCTAATATATTATTTATACAAAAATCAAGTGAATTTGTTCAATGTGATGCCTTCTATATGAGCAAAAGTGGATTTGTCAAATTATTTTAATTGTAATTATATCTATGCAGTTTTGCCGACAGTTTTTTTTTGGGCAGAGTATGGTTTGTAAAATACCTTGGAAATGGTTTGGCCAACATACAAACTGTTGGGAAAGGTCTTAACTGTCGGCGTAGGTCTTAACTATCGGCAAAGGGTTAACTGTTGGTAAAGGTTTCAACTGTCGGCGTAGGTAGACCGTTTGCCTACACATAAAGTGTCGAGGAATCTGTTAACTGTCGGCAAAAGTTTCGCCGACGGCTTTTAGCGCGACTGTTTCTAAATTGTCGGCAAAACTTTTCGCGGGAGGTTATCTGTCGACAAAGGTGCCCTTTGCCTACAATAGAAAGTGTCGGCAAAAGTATATTGTGTTATAGTGACGTGCAGGGGACAAGGCAGTTCTAATCTTATTAAAGATAGGAAATACCGAACAACTTTTTGTTCGGTGCGTTGTTTGTTTAATCGATCAAGTTGATCCCATTGGTAATGCTAGTCCATCTCATCAAAGCTTTTGTTTGAGCCAGTATGCATGGACGATCTAATAAGTGAGTGCTCATCTTTCCACTGATGATAGCCTGTTTTGGTGTGTTTTTTTTTCTTTTACAAAAAGAGTAAATAAACTTTTTAACTTGTTGGTAATTACCACCTGGACCATATAGTGGCGGCATTGTGTATGGATTTTAGTACTACTCACACCACTAGTCATAACTGACAGATATGCTGGACTGAATTGTTGAGATTAGCTAGTGTAGAAAATCCAAGAAAATAGCATGTGGCCTACATATATAGACACAATTTGTTCTCACCTGTCACACCTGTGACCTGTTTAATTTGACTACGCAAACCTGCAGTAGTGCTTAAACGTGGAATCATCTCCCTAGCTTAATGCGTAAAGACATAATTACCTTTTTATTCATCAAAAACAGAATTTGACACACAAGGAGTGATAGATTACTCGAATTGCCAAGATTCAGACGTGTGTGGTGTGTTTATGATACAACGATAGAAATCAGTACAATCCAAGATCTGACGAGTCCTTATCATATACCAAGGCATACATAGAAGAATATCCAAAATGCCCCAGGCTGGTCAAGGCTCTTTCATAGCTTTTTCCATCCAGAATCTAACCAAATTTCTTCACACTTATTATATAGTAAATTAAAGTTGGTTACACGTGTTAGGAAGCTAGTAATAAGAAGATAGAAATTCACTAGACATTATTTAGAAAAAATGAAACTAAACAAAAATGAAAAATCTTACTTCAGCTTCCGAACTAACACCAGTAGAGAACAGACTTTCGGTTTTTGGCTTTAGTCCTTTCCGGAATTTGGTCCGGGAGTAATAGAAGATTTAGTTCCGATTGGAACCACCAAACGGGACTAGAATCCCTTCCCCAACGGATAGTGCAGCAAGCTTTTATAACAGGGACCTTTAATCCTAGTGTGTGGTTCAAACCGAGACTAAAGGTTGCCTTTCAATCCCGGTTGGAACCACTAACCGGGACGACCAAAGGTCCCGCTGGCCTTTTATCCTAGGTTTTAGCTCCAACCGGGACTATAGGTTGATCCTTTAGTCCCGGTAGCACCAAACGGGACTAAAGGTCCCTACCTATATATACTCGCTTTCACTGTCCCCCAGCCCGAGACACAGGTCAAATCTTTGGCCTTTGCTTGTTTATCCGTGTTCTTGCTTGGGGGAGCAAGTTCTTGCTCTCGGACGCCGGCTTCATTTTCAATCTTCTAAAGGTTAGCAACTTCATCTTCTAATCTTTCATCGCTAATAACGTAGATCGTTTCATGCTTTAGTAATAAGCATTTAAATATTCAAATACGTGGTTTTTTAATTAGAAATAATAATGGTGGATTTTATTTTTATTTATACATCATTTCTACATAACCTTCAACATTTATTGTTTTCTAGATCTTTGTCAGCAACATTATTTCATGATGAGAGTTAATAATCGTTAAAAAAATTATGTGCAAAATATTTAAGTTTACTTGGCATGCATATATATATATATATTGATGATTTATTTTTTATATGTTTCTCTAATATATATTGTTGTATGGTATATTTATATGGGTGTTCTATATTTATTGGGATGTTTTTTTAGTTTTTTATATACGATGAATGGTGGCGGACGTCCCCAGCCACAGGAACCAGGTTTTCATCCTGGCGATCTTCCATTCGCGCCATCGCTAGATAGGGTCGTTCCGCATCATCAAGACCCATCAATAGTATAGAATATTTTAAGTTTTGTGTTCTAATACAATTTTTACATATATACATTTATTCATAACATGATTATTGCATATGTCACAGACTATAAAACCGGTCAAGTAGCTGAAAGCACTATGGAAGCTCGGGGTGGGACATCTTCGAGACGACGATAAGTGAGGTCGTGAATGATGAAGGAGGCGAGTTATGGATGTGTAGTTTTGCCTTCGACATCCCCATTAGTTACAATAATGTGTGCCAGGACATCATGCAGACTGGACGATAGTCACCGACCAAGATAGATGCCCAGATCGATGGCGTGTAGCTTTCTTTACAGGCAATTGAGCGAATTGGCTACCGTATGCCCGATTTCTCGTCCTTGAAGATAGAAGCTTTACGTCAGCATAGTCTGGATGTGCCGCGAGTAAGCGAGCATGCGACATTCAACCATATGGATGTGGTACGTCGTGTATGATATGATAGTAATGTTTATTTATTTTTATTATTATTTGAGCGCTTCCTGATATTTTTTGTTTGTCCACTTGCAGCTTTTGCTCTTTGATTTCACCTATGCTACATGTGGCTTGCAGCCCATTCTCATGCAAGCTCTTAAGCGACTGGGTATACACGGAACTTCGTGGAAGCGATGGGCTAGAGCACGACAGCTGGCATCCAATATTGCGTGAGATTTAGGCAAAACTAGGCCATCGATGGTCCGTCAGTAGGCTACATCTATGGGATGCCATGTCCTCGACGTTATGAGGCAATGGAGAGTGTTATAGTGCGGGCCTTGCATTACATAGACAATGACCGTGGTTACACAATCCGAGACATACGCTACTGGCAGTGGAGACAGTCGAGGGTTACAGCGGGTTTGTAGGATCCATGGTTAGTTAGGTTTATTCATGCTGTTATGTTTAATTAGGTTTATTCGAACGGTTATGTTTAATTTGGTTTCTTTGTATGGATATTTTAATTATGTTTGTATGCAAGTTAATTATGTTTATTAGGTTTATTTGTATGGATATTATAATTATATTTGTATGGATTGAAATTTAACTCGCGTAGGATTGAAATGCATATGCAAATAAAAAAATCAGAGAAATAAAAACATAAGGCATTATGTAAGAATAATAAACAGAAAAAAGCCCTTTTAGTCCTGGTTTGTACTACAAACCGGGACGGTTTGTCTTACAAACGGGGACTAAAAGTCCCCCACCACTGCTCCCACCTACCACCCCACTGCTCGCTTATAAAACCGGCCACCGGGCGCCATTTATCTCCCAGGACGACATGCATGCAGTGTTTTGTTGGGGCCAATTCCTTCCCAACTCGTCCGTTGTTGTTTGCCTAATTTCTTATCCACATATATGTCCACTCTGTGGGAGAAAGCCCTCCACATACAAATTTTATTATGCGTGGTCAGCAATGATGCACACAAAAGGTACTAGAAGAATGTTTTTGAAGATGGAGCAACGTCGAAGCTTGGAGAAGCTAGGTGTGTGTAACACCGCAGGTGTTTGTCACCAGTTAAGCAGTGGGTTTGGGCTCAAACATGACATGTCAAGTGGTAATCAGGAGCTTTAGTTCCTTATCTCTGAAGTGGTGATGAAGGTGTTGAGGTCAAATCTATGAAAATGAGCCAAACTAAAATTGGGACAACACACCATTGCTTACATGTTGACCCTTTTCAAATGTATGCTTGAGTAATGTTAAACATGCTTATTTCATGTATCTTACATCAACATGCATCCATAGTGAACTTTAGAAAAGTTTCATGAAGTTTGGAATCAAGAAGTCACATGGAATGATGAATTATATCCTTGCTTGAATCCCTTTATTAAGTGAACGATAACATGTGATGTCAACCAAACCTCCCAACCTTACTCAAACAACTCTAATTAAACTCATGAACAAAAGTCATGAAGGGTTCATGTTGATCAAGTGCAAAGAAAATGCATCAATCGGTCTAAAACTCTAATTTTGGGTTTATTGCGATCCTACTTTGGCCTAGGTAAAACAATAGTTTATGTACCCATGGTGAAGTTTATCCTTTAACAGAAGTTGAAGTTTAAGTTATGCAGAGCAAACTTTGGTTTTGGACCCAGCCCTAAATCAACCTGGAAGTAGGTCAAAAAGAGGTTCAAAATTTGAATCTGCTGTTGTTTTGTCAGGCTCAAAATATTTCTAAGTCCTCAATTGACAGCAGGTTTGCGCCAAGTTTGCGACATTTTTCTCTTGCAAAATTGTATGGTAACTCAATTGGGTTCCTTAATATAAGTTTAAGTGCTATCCATGGAGATAACAACAAAACAAGTCTCATCAAGTTTGGATCATGTTTGGACCTTCAAAAATAAGTTCAAAAACAGCAATGGCTAACTGTTTCCTAGGAGTTAACTGAATTTCGGTTTCAGTTTCGAGTACCCCACTTTTGAGCCTCATATCTTTCGAACCAAGCCGAACCAATCCTAGATCCTTTAAGCAAAGTTGTAGTTTAGTTTAAGTAGAACAACTTTTGTTTAAGTACCAAGACCTATTTTAGCCTCGAACCTAGCCAATTTGGGACTCCAAGATTGAATCAAATGCTGTTTTTAGGGTCCAAAAATCGGCTGTCTAGGACTGAACTTTTTCAGTTTACAGTTTGCAAGTACCCTACTTTGGGGATTTATATCTCGCAAACCGTTTGGATTTGGACCAAACTCCTTTAATCAAAATTGTTAATCTCATGTAGCTCTACCAAGTTTACCACAGTGACTTGAGCTGATTAGCTTGGATTGGGAGATAGAGAGGGGAGAAATTTGGGGATTCAGTCGATTTTTGAACCAAATTGAAATAGCTTCAGGAGTTCGTGGCCGACCACAAGCAGGAGAGCGACGCCGTGTGGCTCCTCTGTGCCGCCCTCGCTTGCCACCTCACCCCATGCGCATGAAAATGGAGACCCAACACCCTCCTCTCGTTCGCTCTCTCTCATTCTCTATCTCTCGGTCTCTCTTGCTCCGTCTCTCTCTGTCTCCTCCGCTCGTCCTCCATGAACGCCCGAGAAGAGCTCCTACCATCGCTACTCCTTCCCTGCAACACGCCTCCCTTGGCTCCTCCAACCTCTCCCTCTCTCTATCCCATGACGGCAACGCTGCCCCTCCTCCGCCACTCGTCGCTGGAGCGCCAGTGAAACTGGTCGCCGCCGTGCCATTGCGCCGTCGCCCGTGGCCATGCTGTCTGTGGCTAGCTTGGGCCCAGCTAGTGCCAGCCACGGGCATGGCCTACCTCTACCAAGCCCCGGCGCCCTCCCTCTGCCACCGTCGGTGTCCATGGCCGCCAGAGCCGGTCGCCGTCCCCTGCTCTGTTGCCGTCGGGTTGAGGAAGAAGGGCAAAAACTTGAGAGTGAAACTTTTTGCTGGGTCCAGATGCAAAATGCGTAGAGAGAAGGATTTTTCATATATGGGCTTAGTTAATTAGGGGGGAATTCTGTGTTCACTTTGCAAAAGCGTTTTTCCTTTTCTTTTTCTGTTTATTGCAATTAATCGGTTGAAACTTTGGAAATTCGTAGTAAATCGTAGAAAAATTGAAAAATAGCAAATGAGGATGTTTTGGAATCCTTGAGAGTAGATCTACATAGTAGAGTCATAATATGATATGTGTTAGTAGAAGGTTTGATGCTTTTATTTATCTATGTTATTTACGGTTTTATAGGAATAAATACATATCTAAAGTTGTGGCGCTCCAATTGCTGTGAATTTTTTATGGTTGGCTACTGATGCTATGTGTGTGCCATGGTAAAAATTTCATGTTCATTGGATGCAGTATGATTGAGTTATTGATTTAACTTGTTTAATGCTTGATAAATGATTTTAAATCAGTTATAATTTTTATAAAGGTGTAAAAATGAAAAATGTTGTTCCTCTACCTTTGTATAATGTTGTGCTACTATAATAATATATAATATGTCCATGTGTTTATAGAAAATGATGATCTTTAGATTGATCTTACTTTTACTTGTTTTCTTGTAATAGCAATTTGCCTTTTTCATAGTAATTAAATTATATCTATTGAAGTGCCTGAACCGTGACTTGAGGCTCTTGGTGAGTTTCAACTCTAGCCTACCCTAACTTGCTTGGGACTGAGAGGCTATGTTGTTGTTGTTGTATAGTAATTAAATTATAGAACCTGAGCATGTTAAATTTTTACAGTAATCATGTTTTGTCATCATCTTTCTCTCATAAAATCTCAGCTCTAAATTCCATGTTTGCAACATCACATATAATTAATATATAAATCATTTATAAAGAATGAATGTGAGCTCACTAGTAAATAATATATATATATATATATATGTTTTCTTATGAAGCTCCTAATGCATGTTGAATAAGTAAAATGCTGCTTGGTTATGTTAGGAGTGCCTTGGAGTGTATGCATGGCTTATGTGTGTGCTATCTTGATTAACCCATCAAGTAATAACTTCGTTGCATATGTGCTGATTTGGCTACATGCATAGTTTCTGTTGAATTGATAACTTCATGATGCAAATGATCTTTTCTATGAATGTAGTAAATACAAAAGTAGTAGCTAACTCCCTTATCATGCTTGTCCTAAAATTTCATGACCATAGGCCTGATAGTTTTAGAGTTATACTCCCGGCAAGTTCATTGTCGGGTTTTGCTTATGCTCTGTGAAGATTTGAATGATTGTTTTGTTTGACCTATTCAAACATGGAATCACATCTGGGTGATAATAAAAGAGTTGTAGTGCTTTTGTTAAGCTTTCCAAAATGTCTAAGAGCACTACTTTTGGTGGTGTAGAACTCTAGTTATTGCTGTTAAAAGTAGAATGGCAGATTCTGTCCAAATCTGGACAGAGATGTCCTCTTTATGTTGTTTGGCCTTGTTGGCTGTGACATCATCTTAAGATGATAATAATAAAGTTATAGATAACTTAATAAGCTTTCTATAAAGCTAAATACCACATTTGTTGAATGGATAGAACTCTAGATATGCATCTCCGAAGTTAATATCAGTTTTATGTCCATTGTTTGTGCAGACCTTCTTCTTGGTGGGTTTTGACTTGGTTAGCTTTATAATCAGATCTGAGTGTAAATAAAAGAGTTGTAGGTAATTTCTTTAGATTTCCATAAAGTCCAAGATCACCTTTATTGAATGTTTGTAACTCCAATTATGGTTAAAACAAGTGATTGCTATGTTGTTGTCTAGATTTCTGTACATGTGTACTCTTGTTTGGCTAAACTTGTTAGTTAGTTCTTGATTGATAAATGCTTGCAATAGCTGAACTTAAGTTAACGGGTATGTCATGCTCGATATACTTGCCATATCCACCTGTTGTGCTTGAATAATGTTTAGTTAAATAACTCTAGGTGCCTATGTCTTGCATAGTCTTGTGCTTGTCTTAAACGCTTTTATGTGATGCATTTGTATTACCATTCTTCGCATTCATGCACTTGTATTTTGCATCTCATCTAGGTACGCTAGATGCACCACATGAATGACATGATGTTGGTGGACCTATCCCGAAGATGGAAGGACTAAGCAAGTGCTAGGACCAGAGATGTCACCAAGATGGTGCAAGCTAACTAAACTGACTTTGTGTCGGATCCAAGACAAGCCCCGGAGCATTCCAAGTCTCCTACCCTCTCTTTTATAAATGCACATGAGTATAACTTTTATATGATGCATTAGGTGATAGGAGTTGGATGACACCATTGGTGCATATTCCCTACCTTGTCCAATATATATCAATACATGTACTCTTACTAGATGAATAGGCCAATCTATGCTTAGCCATGCTTAGACCGGTAGAAGTCGGGTGATTTCCTATCGTCTGCGAGATATAGGTGGATACTTGAGCACAGTTGGCTATATTTGCTATCATGGAAAATAACCATGTGATGATGAATAAATGGAGACCGGGTGGAATCTTATATGTTGGTGGTGTGATGACATAGTGATTCCATCTGTGTCGATTAAGGACTAGATCGTTGAAGGCCCTCTCATCATGTTGAACGCATGCCTCTCACTTAGCTAGCCGAATAAGTCGTTCTGACCATGAAGCCGAGTAGCTCAACTCAGGCCGGGACCCGTTAAGTGAAAGTGCACACTCTGGAGGTAGTAAGGATGTGCGGGGAGCCGGTTTGAGGCCAAGGGAAGGTTAGAGTCCTGATCGACCTGGCATCTGGTAGTGTCCCTGAGGGTGCGGCGCTGATCGGACCCGCAAAATGTGTACCTGAGTTATACCAAAGGTGACCTAAGACTACCTTGGCGCTGGTATGTCTGGGTTTGTGTTAGGAATAATTTCCAGCTGGTTGAAATCGATTTGAATCACCATCTCTCTCGGATAGAGAAAACTTGACGAAGCTTCTTTCATCGTAGTAACACTAGACGGAACATGATGGTATGATGATTTTATGATAAACCGGATATGGTTACTATTGTGATGCTTATTAATCAAGTGATTGCTCTAGAATAGGTGCAAAGTTAGTCATGATAAGCTTCACTAAACTTGATGCTAAAACTTGACGAAAAGATTGAAAGTAAGGACCCATGATAGTAATGCTCTTTTGCAAAGTTATGCTATCCAATCAGCTCCACTAAATAAGCCTTACATATCCTTGAGAGTCTTTTTGTTTCTCTCCTGTCGGGTAAGTCTAGCTGAGTACATTCGAGTACTCAAGGTTTATCCCACAATGTTGCAAGTGAAGTTCTCGGCCTACTGAAGATGGTGGCTAACCGCCGGTGGGCGCGGTGATTCTACGTAGTGTTATCATCTATATGCTTTTGTCAGAGGATGTCACCTATGCTAGCAATGTATTTGGAAATTATACTATTGTAATCATTTGAAAGTTATGTTGTTTACCCTAATCGGTTTTGAAACCCATACTTGTACTATTAATTGTGAACTCATTTGTAATATTATTTCCGCTGCAACTCTATGTACGTGATTTGTATTTGCTTAATCATGTGATCTTAGCTATGAAGTTGATTTACCGAGGTCCTTCGTGACACTCGGCGGACTATCGAGGTTTATATAAGTAAAAGTATGTGTGTGTTACTTGATCTTATATAAATTGAACGGTTCTGTGACAACGTGACACCCACGCAATGTAATTGTTGCATGGGTTATTTCTACCTTGATGGATCCATCCTCTACGGTGTGCTCTGGACTATATGCGGATTGTCTGTCCATGCAAGGCATGAATTGGCTATTCGCAGGTTGATGAATCCATCCTAGCCGATTGCCTTGCCATTCATGGCACGAATGTACTGTCTTCCGGAGAGGCATGGGTTCATCGGAGCTCGCGCAACCGCCCACTTTGGCATCCACCTCCGGCATCCTCTAGCACCTATTTGACCCTCTTGGTGCTAGAAGAATGTTTTTGATGTGGTTATTTTATAATATGTTGGTACACTTTGATTGTAACATTGACCTACTAAGAAAAGGTCTTTGTTATCGTATAAGTAATTTTATTGTTAGGTCTTTGTTATCATATATGTAATTTTTATGTACCACAAATATTTATTCTAAGGTTCTCTAAGATCTTTATTATTGTTTTTGATGTCGTAGGTGTCTCATATATGATTTTTCAAATGACCTTGGATGAAGAAATGTCCAAAATAAATTTATAGATCTAGAAAAGTTCTACAACTTTATAGTTGACAACTTTTTCATTTCAAGTCATCTTATCAAGGAAAACTATGTTCGAATTTCTCAAATTCAAAATTTGACTTTTTAAAATGACCTCAAATGGAGAAACAACCAATATAAAAGTTGTAGATCTTAAAAAGTTATGCAACTTTGTACTTGACAACTTTTTCATTTGAAATCATCTACTATTTTGAAATTCTGTTTGAAATTAAATTTTTAAAGAAGTTTAATTTCTCTTTTTAATCTCTGGCTAAAACTTGTAACTAGTCTTTCTCCGTGATACTAACTTCAAATTTGATGATTTTTTCCTAAAATTTTCTAAATTCATGCCCTATCAAATTATTGTGTTCTTACAGCTTTCATTTTGGTCATCTTTTCATGTGAATTTGTTTTATCATTTCAACATTTGATTCTCAAAAAATGGCAACTTCAAACGGTATTTTGTAGAAGTAAATGAATTCATCTGAGAAATTCATAAACATAAAAGTTGTAGAACTCATCAAGATCTACAATTTTTATTTTAGTCATTTCTTCATCCGACAAAGTAGTAGTGTACATTGTTCACAATTTTACATCTCTCATAGTTATAGTATAGTTATAATAACTATAAGAGAGACATGTAAATTTGTGAACAATGTACACTATAACTTTGCCAGATGAAGAAATGTCCAAAATAAAAGTTGTAGATCTCGAAAAGTTACACAACTTTATAGTTGGCAACTTTTTGATTTGAAATCATTTTGTCAAGGAAAACTATATTTGAATTTCTAAAATTTGGAATTAAAAATTTTAAAATATCCTCGAATGGAGAAATGACCAAAATAAAAGTTGTAGATCTCAAAAAGTTATGCAACTTTGTAGCTGACAACTTTTTCATTTAAAATTATCTTGTTAAGGAAAACTATGTTTGAATTTCTTATATTTGAAATTTGAATTTTTAAAATGTAATTATAATTTATAGCATATGTTATTAAACATTTAACGGATATGAAAGCAATTTTGTATATGAAAGCAATTTTTTAATGCATTTTTTGAGCTATATTTTTTATTACGCAATTTCTAATTTTTAGCCTATAGATGTTAAAGGATATGTTAAAAACTGTTGCATGGGCGGAAAACGAAACTGCCGGGTACGCAGTAGTTTCGCTGCGCACCAAAATTTGGCTTTAATCCTAGGTTAGGCCACCACCCGGGACTAAAAGTCCTTTAGTCCCGATTTGTGGCCCAACCCAGTACTAAAGATCTAAAGGACACAACCTTTAGTACCGGGTTAGGCCACAAACTGGGACTATAGGGTTCTACCGTTTATATATCGGTGTTCTTTCTTCTTCCTCTCCGAAATTTCACTCACCGCCGCCACCACGCCGCGCTTCTTCAATCCCCAGGCCGGCCGCGCTCTCACCACCCACCCTCGCCTCCGGCGGCCGTTCTCGCCCTCATCCTCGGCTCTAGCGCACGCGGCCTCACCGTCGCCCTCGTCTCGATCCGGCCAACCTTGCCCTCGTCATCGTCTCCCCGGCGCGCGCGGCGGTGCCCTCTTCCTCGTCTCTGGCGGCCGGCTTCGCCATCGTCCTTGGCTCCGGCGCGCACGGCCTCGCCCTAGCCCTCATCCTCGATCTGGCTGGCCTCACCCTCGTCCTCTCTCCCTGGCGTGCGTGGCCTCGGCATCATCTCCACCAGCGCCTTCGTCTCCAGCCTCGACATCGTCTCCACCGGTGCCTCCATCTCCCGCCTCGCCCTCGCTGCGGCCACCAGGTATTCGACCTCGATCGCCTCACCTCATCCCTTCCTGTTGTGTGAAACCGAGCACCGGATATGGAATTAGGCAGGGGCAGATCTGCACGGGGCTCTGGAGGGGCTGCAGCCCCCCTCATGGGCCAAAATCCTCATGAACAGATCTTCCAATCTAGTCCAATAGCCCCTTTCACAGCCTAGGTGTGCTCGGTGCTCCTGCTGTCCCCTTGGTCTGTACGTTTCTTAATTTCAATTAATGGCCTTTTGTCCAATGAGATAATTTAGTTTCATTATTCAAGCTCATTACTTAGTTTATTTGTTGCAAACATCTACCCTGTCTAAAAAAAAAAACATCTCCCATTGCTTCAAAATGTTGAATATTATTACTTTGAAAGAATCGCATCGATTTTAGCCTTCTATAGTGTATGACTAGTACGATTTATACTCTTCAATTATTCAGCCCCTCTCTTGGTCCGTTTCTAGATCCACCACTGGAATTAGGAACATTCTAATTGTTCCACCAAATATGGAATTAGGAGCATTCTAATTGTTCCTCTTATTAAAAGGGGAAGGGAACTACTCCAGGAATGTAGCACTCAACCTTAACTTAATCTAATTGGCTATATATATATATATATAATATATATATATATATATATATATATATATATATATATATATATATATATATATATGCGGAAAGATACTGACTTTGGTGATATAAATTTTGATATATTGACTTTAGTGTGATATATTGTATATATTTGATATGCATTTGGTATATATAGGGTCCAGTTATATGAATTTTGATGTATAAGGTTTTACAGATGTGAATTTTGATATGTAGACTTTAGTGATATGCATTTTGGTATATGAAAAATATTGACTTCAGTGATATATTTGAATTTTGATATTTTGTGTGTATATATATATATATGGAAATTCTTATAAATATATGAATTTTGGTGTATGAATTCATATATTGACTCCAGTTATATGAATTTTGATACATTAACTGTAGTGAGAAGAGATGGCTAGACATCTCCCTGAACCGATTGTCCTAGGTTGGGGCTATACAATTACTCATGGATTCGATCCAGTGTTGCCGAATGTACCGTTCAATCATCCTAGCATAGTAAGCAACGACATATGTTTTCAATAAATCAATATGTTTTAATTACACTTGTACAAAATATATTGTTCTAATATGTATATATGTGTTTCTTAAATGTACCGTAGGTAATTGATTCAATCATTTGGCTTAAAGAGACACTCTCAAATTTTGAGGTTGAGGTTGTGGATGTTGAGAGCTTTGAGGTAGATAATGGTCGATTCATCCAATGTCAAGTTGGCTTTTCCATCGCCGCTAGGAGGGGTAGAGGTGTTGTACAAATCTTAGAGGCGAGAGTAAAGGCACCTGATAAGGCTGTTGCACAAAAATATGTTGTCCTAGCATGTGTAAATAAGCTTGCGAATATTGGGTACACCCTGCCTACTTATTCCTTCGTGTCAATACAAGCTATGGATGCGAGCTCTTATCATGATGTTGCGGGCTTTGTGCAAGGATGGCTCAAAACAACCAGAATGATGTGGTAAGTCGAAGTCGAACTCATAGCTTGTATCCATATTTGTTGTTATTGGAAAGTTTGGTTCTCATATCCATTTTTTCTGCCAACACTTAATTATAGGTTGAGGATTATGACTTAACCTACGCAGGTTGCAGCTTTGAAGCCATTCTCAACCAAACAATGTATGCATTGGGTTATGATTGGAAATATGCCGATGAATGGCCAACACGCACTATGGCAGGATTTCAGAAAAAGCTGCTTGCGACTAAGAGGGGATCATCTGACTCACCGACTACTCAGCCACCGCTAATCGTCGTTAGTAGACCCTGTGCTCGTACTTTTGAAGGGAGAGTGCACTATTTAATGCCTTGGATTACGCCAATGACATTTGTGGATACCACATCGGCGATCTATACTTTGCCAAGTTGATAATACAGGAAAGTCAAAGGCATTTCTAGCTACTTATGTTTGCATGAACTTTGTAGTGTACTTGGACATCTAGTATGGAATATTTTAAGTTAGGCATCTAGTTTGTAATGACTTGTTTTAAATTATTGCAATATGTAAGCTCTTACTTGATTAGTTTCGTTCTTATTTATGGATGACGTACAATAGTATAACATATAATACGTGTGCGAAAACTATTTGAAACGAAAACAAATTGAATGGAAAAGAAACTGCAAAAGAGAAGAAAAGAAAAAGGAAATAGAAAAGGGTATATTTAGTCTCGGTTGGTATAACCAACCAGGATTAAAGGTGGTCGCCCTCGGGCTTGGCCTGGAGCACCCTTTAGTCCCGGTTGATATAAGTAACCGGGACTAAAAGGCCCCCATTCAATCCCGGTTGGATGGCCCAGGACTAAAGGGTGGGCCTTTAGTCCCGGTTGGGAAACCGAGACTAGAGGGGGTTTCCCAACCGGGACTGGAACCTAGTCCTGCACTAGTGTAAATTAAAGCAAGAGCGTACCCCTTACCTATAGGGGGTCAAATCATATATTTGATGCTCTTTGTGCCTCACTGATACTAGTGGTAGGTGATATTGGTGTCAATAGCAAAGAGTCTATGTTAAGATCTGTAGTCTTCATAAGCATTCATAGGACATTACCACATAAAACATTTGTAGGGGAGATGTGTAGAAATCAACCATTGCTAGAGACGGGTATGTAACCGCCATAAACGTCGATTTAAAGAGCAGCTAGTAACATTGTTGTAAGGACCGATGATGTCCCAAGATGGAGTTGTATTGGACTCCAAAAAAAATTAAAGCAACGATCTTAGACCTCAACCCATCCCCCCCAAAGAAAATTGACACATAAGTTCACAAAAGCAATCTATGAAGTCCTTAGGGCCATCACAACTAATTAAGTCCATAGCAAAAAAATTAGGGCATCACACCTAATCAAGTCCTTAGCAAAATTTCACACTAAGAAATGAGTCCTTACAAACAAAAATTAAATATAAACTAAACACTCTACCATTCAATCCTAGCTAACTTGAATACAAAGCAAGGCAAAAGGTAATGCAGGAAACAAAGAAAGGCAAAGAGATAACAAGATTTTCCCCTATTGTGTCAGGTTATTGCCACAACCCCTAATCCATGTTGGAGCACTAAAGAGTCACAAAGACTATTGAATACCCCTTCTCCACGCCAAAATTGCGGCGTCCAAACCATGAACACCATTTGGAGCCTCCTCAACAAGAACTCCACTTAGAAGGTCAATAAGTTCTTGGTCGGGCTGTCTAGATGATGGCAATCACTAAGAGTAACAAAGTCTTTAGCTCCAATTGAAAGAAATCCAACCAAAAATACCGGTAGCACTCAAAGCTAGATGTCAAATCTTCTTAGCTTGGATGGATCTTCAAATGATTCATTATCCTCTCTATAAGTGCTGGCAACAACAGGGTGGAAGAGCAACTCCAAATGAACTAGTGGTTGCACTTATGTAGAGAGTGAAGGGGCTGCTAGCCGTTGGAAAAATATGGCAGACGCAATCATCACCGGACAACCCATTGGCTTCCATTACCATCACGAGATCATATGGTGATGTTGTGCTAGCCTGTTTTTGCAATGCTAATAAGAAATATACCAGAATATTCCCTCGCACATGATCCGCTGGGAGTGACAAAGTCTACATCGGATCATACCACGCATTATCGAGACTAGGCGAACATGTCACAAAGTCAAGCTTGGCCTAGCGGATGATCTATTGGGGAGTCACACAGTCTCCATTGGATCATACGGTGTACTCAAAAAAATTTCAACTTGTGACTAAGTCAAGTTGAAACCTTGCCAGATGATCTATTGGGTGCCACAAAGGCACACCAAATCAAACGACACACAACACTTGGGTGGCCACTTGAGTCTCCATCGGATCATACTTGGGTGGCCACTTGAGTCCCCATCGGATTATACGGTGTACTCCTAAACTTTGTCAACTTGTGACTAAGTCAAATTGAAACCTTGCCAGATGATCTGTTGGGTGCCACAAAGGCACACCAAATCATACGACACACAACACTTGGGTGGCCACTCGACCAAAGTCAAGGACTAGGCCTCACCGCACGATCCGCCGGGTGCCACAAAGGCACACTAGATCATATGCCCTGTCACTCGGGCTAAATCATTACTACCCTCTGGATTCCAATCCTATCATTTGGTACATGTTCCAGCATGTTTTCTAAGCCTATTTTAAGTATGATCTCGTCTAATTCAATTATTTTGAGATCCTTGACTTAAAACCTCTTTAATATGGACAATTAGCACCATCATCTTGATCGAGAGTTAGCCTCTTGTGCATTTCAATGCTCTAGCATGAACACCCTCAATATGAATGCATTGAACCCCCTTAATAGCACGACCAAAGAAAAAAAAATAAAGCCCTAGTACACACTATACCGAATATCTTCAAGCACCAAGCTTACATTCACCCTATTATGTCCTTATTCTTCACGAATATCCTTTGCATGATACTCCAATCAATGATTCAAGTCTTTGGGACCAAAACACTTGTGACCATTCAGTTGTGACTAACTCCAGTGTGATTACCACTATAAAACACAAGTTAGTACAATACTTCTACTCACCAATCACCAAAACCCCAAATAACCAAATTGGAGCCTAGATGCGTTTAGTTGCCCACCCGTAGAAACAAATTTTCTAGAAAAATGAAATCAGTCATAAGAAATAGCAATTAGAAAAGTTTTTTAAATGCACAAGAAGACCACTAGCTAAGCACCATGGTTGCACAAACCAAGTCACCCGATTTTCTATCCCTACCACCACACGCCATAGTTATTTGGGGGGCAATTATAGGATGACATTCGTTTGTATTAAGTTATACAAATCTTGTATTGAATACTTCATCCCCTAAACAATTGCAAATGAAAAGAGTTCAAATTACAAAGTTTTAGATATTGTCAAGCACTACAACATAGATTTAGGAGTGTTTTCATTTGAGATCCTTTGTAAATAAAAAAACAAATTTCAAAATATGAGAACTTAAAATGTATATTTGGACACCTAAATGATCTTAAATAAAAAACTAGCGACCACAAAGTTTTAGATTTTTGTTGATATCTACAAATTTAATACAAAATTTGTCTTCATCTCACCTCATTTGAAAAACTATAATTTTTTTTTGCGCCGGACCTATTTCTAGGGGCGATTCGAAACAACAACGCCCTCTAGAAATCGATTTCTAGAGACGGTTGGTGTTACAGACTGTCCCTAAAATGACACCATTGGTTTAACCTCTACACTTTGAGCTATTTAATGGTTTACCTTGTCCTTTGTGTATTTGCATGTGTAGCTAGTTTAGTATTGTAATTCGAGTAGTTCCCTTTTGTGTAGCTCAATTAGTTGAGGAGAATAGTTCGAGTAGCTTGAGTGCTTTAATTTGTAACTAGTTATTCCTGTTGCTACTAGAATTATTTAGGGAAGGCTTGCTTGTTTGTGTTAGGTTAGGTGTGTAGAAATAGTAGAGATCACCTCCTCTATTAATATTGTGCATAGTTGTGTCTTTTTTAAAAGGAAAATTTATTAGGCTATTCATCTCCTCTATCCATTCAATAGATCCTTTTAGATGCCCATGAGATGAGAGGTAGAGGGCGGCGGCTGAGTCGCATGAGGAAGAGACGATGGGAGTTGGAGAGAGGGGAGCTGACCACGTGGACACATTATATTCTAGGTCTGGAGATGGGCTTTAGAATGGGCCTTGGCCTTTTCAACAAAGGCGGGTCTATTATGTTAATTAATTTTAGAAGATGGATTATTTATCAAGTTGTCTCCTTAAATAAACCAACTATGTCTAAACTTTACTGGCTATTTTGGGTGTAGTGCCAATAATTTGTGACCGTCTCTATAAATAAAATGTCTTGTCTCCTAAAATCGATTTTGTGGTATGATAGGCAATTTAGATAAGATTTTAGGGGTTCTTTAGACTATTGTTCTAATGGCAAAAATGGATAAATTTATAGAAAACAAAACATATCTAATATCTCTTATTGTTCATAATGATTAGAGTCTGCTGATTTTTTTTATTTTTTAAGAATTTATAGTATTTATTTTTTTATCTTATCATGGCATGGGAGGGTTAATGTGATTCTTCTTTGAAGCCTCTAGTTAGGAGTAAGATTATGGGCATGTTTGAGAATGCTCTGTTGTATGTTTTTTTAGTTTCTTTCCACGTTTCTCAGTCAAACAGATGCAGCTCCACAACTTTGCTCAAGGAAAAAGGTAGAGTTGAAAGAGCACCTAATGGGGTGCTACAGATACTCCAGATTTTTTTTTGAGCTACTCCACTGTAGAGTCTGTGGATTAGAGTTGGTGGATTAGTCTCAAACATGCCATATATTTACACAATACTCAATTATTGCATATATATTTTTAGCATAGTTTATGGACATTTATGTTATTAGTACTCAACGACAAGATCAACGTCCTTGCTCCCATAAAAAGCATCCTTTGTACTATGCTGGCAATGGTATACTGCTAAATTGCTATCTAATAAGTTATGTTCTTGTAATCATAATTATTAATTTATTTCGATCACCAAGATCATATTAGTAACAATTCAGGATATAGTATAAGATATATGACAAAAAATTACATGACACGGTTATCTTAATGAACTATAATTACTAGTGCAAAGCAGATAAGATCGTATCAACTTTGAGTTTGTAATCATCGTCGCTCCTGGACGATCCTATCAGCTCGGATATTAAGATATGTCCGCGCATAGGGATCAAATCCATCTGCCAGCTAGCTCATGTCAAATACAATGCCAGCCTCACCAATCGCCGCATAAGATAACAAACTCGTAACAGTTGGATAATACAGCAACACCTATTCCAAAAGGAAAATGTTGATGATGATACCATGTAAAATAGAATCAATATGTGTCGCCTAGCTAACTAAAATAAAGAGTTCAATAGAGATGGAACATCTCATGATCATCAGCAATGCAAGAAGCTAAGAACCGGCGGCGTCAATATTGAGATGAATGATATGCTCGATTGTTCTTGTTCCCCCAATTAATTAATCTCCAGACACTAAAGTCCAAAAACTACGATTTTACTCACACACACACAGGTTATTAGCTTATAAACGATGATACAGAAGAGACAGTTTGCAGAGCCGTGTCCACAAACCACACGCTGCTAGCTGTGATTGCTATATCCACTCTGACCGGACGTGGGTTATTAATATAATTTATTTATTATGCATCGACATAGACGACTATTGGTCGCTTAGTGACTAAAATTTGTTGGCCTCTGGATCTCCTGTACGGGTAAGCCGACCGCTCACCAGCATTGTCGATCACATACTATGGCTAGAGGTAGAAGAAGAGAGAGAGAACAGAGCGCGCATACATACACCACAAGCACCAGTGTTGGCCGAAGCTCTGCAGAGAAGATGGCAAAACTGAACTTTGCTAAGAAGGCATGGGAGCCCATTGCAGCGATGTGCGTCGGGTCCGACCATGCAAAGAAGGCGATGGCCCAGCTGCTGAAGCAGGAGTATGCCAACCTCAAGTTCAAGGATGGTGAATCGGTGGAAGACTTCTCCCTCTGCTTGCAGTCGCTCATCAGCAAGCTGAGGAGCCACGGCATCACCATCCTTGAATTTGAGGTTGGCGTACTCCTGCTTCAGTAGGTGGACCGTCGTCTTCTTTGCGCGGTCGGAGCCGTTGGGGGCGAAGAACTCTGCTAAGGAGGCGTCGGAGGCCAAGCAGGAGTACGTCAACCTCAAGTTCAAGGATGGTGAATCGGTAGAGGACTTCTCCCCCCGCCTACAGTCGCTCATCAGCAAGTTGAGGAGCCACGGCGTCACCATCGATGAAGAAGATGCGGTCTCCAAGTACCTCCATTCCGTATCGATGAAGTACATCCAGATCGCTCTCTCCATAGAGACGATGCTGGACTTATCCACCCTCACCATTGAGAATGTGACAGGCCGTCTGGGGGCGGTGGACTTGCACATGGAGCAGGCCACAGCAACGACGGACAGCGACAAGCTACTGCTGACAGAGGAGGAGTGGGCTACCCGAATGAATAAGTCCGGGAAAACCTCCTCCAGTCATGGTGGCGATGGCAAGCGCCGCAGTAAGGCTTCTTCAGAGAAGAAGAAGAAGAAGGTTGAAAGTGCAATCAAGCCCTAATTGTGGGTTTTGGTGATAATAACCACACAATCAGAGAACTAATGAGATTTATTGAGATGACAAGTAGGAAATTCATGTTCGAGGATGCTACACGAAATAGAGGAGCCCCCAATTACAAATGTAGATGGCTTCAAACTCAAAGGATGTTTAAATTCTTTTATATTTTGAATTTGAGTATAGAAAAAGCCATAATATAAAGGGGAACACAATGTTTAAGCTAATATGTGCTACCAAGTGCTCAAACATACACATGCATCCTCAGATTCACATCCAAGACAGTCTACACTTCACTCTTACCCTTGCTGTCTTGCGTGGTGCGGCACTGCCGCACTTGAAGAGAGGCACTACCGCACTTGAGCCATAGCACTGCCACGACTTAAGTGACAGTTGGGGCTGGGGATATTTATACCCTTTCTCTTCCTTTCCAACGGTACTCTGCATCTTCTTCCTCACTCCAGCACGCCCTAAATAGAAAAGGAGCCATCTCTCTCTTCCTACATTAGTGACCTTGAGCTCTCAAGCAAATCCATTGATTTCCCCATCAATCCTTGAGAGAAAAAGGGTCCAAAACTCGATTAGAAAGCAGCTCCATTGATTCCCCAACTCAAAAGGGCACTTGGTTCATGTTTTGGCCGACAGTTGTGTTTGTTACTCTTAGAGCTTGGCTCCTAGCCGGCTAGAGCGTCGCCCGTGGAGCTTGCCAACTTGAGTGGCAGCCCCGGGAGGTTTGTAACTATCTCTTGAAGCTAGTAAACTCACCCCTCATCTCAAGAGTTAAGTCTCTTGACTTGAGAACGAGGAAGGGTTGGAAAGCCCTAAGTCTTAGTGGCTAACCTCAATAGCGTGGAGGTAGGCGAGCCTTGGTGGTGAGCCGAACCACGGGATAAATCATTGTGTCACTTGTACTTAATTTACATTACTTGCATGACATATTGTGGTTGAGGTGATTTCTAGGGTTTCTAGTCAATCTACTTGTGTGTAGTGTTCCTACTATTTCTAGCTCTTGATATGTAATTATCATACCTGCAGTAAGCTAGGAAATTTCTCCGATCTAAGTTTTCATTCACCGATTTTGAACTGTGATTCGAATTTGTCTGTGGGTGCGGTAATGCCGTAGTTCTGGCCCAGCAGTGCCACAGTCCGGCAGTGTCGTAGGATGAATTTGATAAAAGTTTGAGTGTTTGTTTTGATAGGCCTATTCACCCCCCTCTAGGCCAACTAGAGATCCTACAAGTGGTATCAGAACAGGTTACCTCATATACGCTTCACCGCGTGAGGTATGGAGCCCAGAGGAGGAACTAGTGGCGCGAAGCGGGTGGATGTAGACATGGATAGCAGCGAGCTAACGCGTCGATAGCAAGCAACACCACGCTACCACATCTTGAGGCTAACGATGCCAAAGGAGCTCTCAATGAGAATGAGAGAAGAAAAAGGAAGCAAGACAGAAAGCTAAAAAGAGAAGCAAGAGAGAATAAGGAGGAGGAGCGGTTAGACGAGAAGAAGCAAAGGAAAGAAGAAAGAAGGCTCAAGAGAGAAGCAAGGATAAAAAGAAGAGAAGCTAGGAAGAAGAAGGAAGAAGAAGAGAAGGCAACAAGTGCATCATCAAGCATATCAAGTAGTTTCGAAGATGGAGATGATGATGAGTCATACCAAGTGTCGAAGGGGAACAAGAAGGAGAAGAAAGGAAAGGGCAAGGCCGACAACAACAAATATGTCATTGTATCCTTTAACTATTCTTCTATTCCTATGACTATCCATGATCAGAGGTCTTTCATCAATGTTCCCATGGGTAAGTTACCTCATTTCAATGGGACTAACTTTGCCAAGTGGAAGCACTGGATGAGAGCCTATCTTATAGGTCTTCACCCTAGCATTTGGGAGATTGTTTGTAATAGATTTGAGCCACCGGTTGATCCCAAGAACCCAACACTAGAAGAGATGAGAATCATTCACCTCAATGGTTAAGCCACAAGTGTGTTGCTTAGTGCCTTGGATGGTGATGAGTACAATAGAGTGATTGGAGTTGATATTGCCAAGCAAATATGGGACACTTTGCACCTAGCACTTGAAGGGGTTGACAAAGTGAGAAAGGCAAGAATTGACTTGTTGATGTCAAAGCTCAACCGGTTTGTAAACTTGGATGGAGAGGGGCCACAAGAGATGTTTGATAGGTTGATGACAATGGTGGGCAAGATTAGAGGCTATGGTTGTGATGAGCTAGATGATCCAAAGTTGTCAAGATTATGTTGGAAGCTTATTCACCTAGAAATGAGACCGTAGTCACTCTAATTAGAGACAAGAAGAAGTTTAAGTACTTCACCTAGAAATGAGACCGTAGTCACTCTAATTAGAGACATTCAAAGAGAAGAAGCAGATGAGAGGAAGAAACTTAGAGAATTGTAAGAAAATTTAGAGGGCATCAAGATCAAAGATGTAGCTCTCAAGGCCAACAAATCAAGCAAGCAAGGCTCTACAAGCAAGTCTAAGATCAACCAACAAGCTTCAACTAGTAAGCCCAAAGCAAGCAAGCAAGTTCAAGAAAGAGTAGAGACCACATCATCTTCAAGTGAAAGTGAAAATGATGATGATCAATATGAGAAAGTTGATGATGTTGCTCTCTTTATGAAGAGGTATCACAAGGGGCTAAAGAAGCTAGGCTACAAAGTAGTGAAGAGAAGCTTTCCAAACAAGAAAAAGAGGACATGCTACAATTGTGGAAGCACCGATCACTTCATTGCCAAGTGTCCATATGAGATCAAGGACAACAAATACAAGAAGGACAAGAAAGAGGAGAAGGCCGACCGTAAAAAGAGTAAGAAGTACATAAGAGAGGCTCACATTGGACATGAATGGGACTCAACTAAAGAGAGCACAAGTGAAGAGAATGAGAAGGTTGCAACTATTGCTATTCACAAGTCATCCCCTACACAAGGCTCTTCAACGACATGTCTGATGATGACTACTACTCCCATCACATTTGTCTCATGACAAAGGGTGAGAAGGTAAAATCCAAATTGAAGGCCAAATCTCCTCCACCTCCTAGTGATATCTCTAGTAGTGATATTTGTGATAGCTCTAGTGATGATGAATCTAGTGATGAAGAAATAAACATGATAACTAAAAATTTGGATGGAAAGACCAAATTATTCATCACTAAGCTAATGGAGGATTTAGAGAGTGTTCAAGCCGAGCTAGAATCTAGAGAAGAGACTCTTATCCAACAAGAGGATCTCTACATTGTTAGCAAAAAGCTCTTGCATTAGAGAGAAGTGAGGTGGAATCCTTACACAAGGCTTTGGCCAAAGAGCAAGAGGATCATGCTATTACAAACAAAGCAAATAAAGCTCTCAAGAAAAAGTATTGTGACTTGGATGAAAAGCACAAAGAACTTGAGATGCAATATGACATTCTTTGGGATAGCAACTCATATCTCCCTAAGGTAAAGGAAACCTCTACTCCCTCCACTAGTCAAGGTTGTGGAAAATGTTTTAATCTTGATTTGAATGCCTATTCCACTAACCTTACAAACATGGAGGCTATGAGAAAGGAAATTGCTAGGCTCAATGAAGTCATTGGAAAAGGGTGGATAGGTAAGACCCAATCCAATGACAAGAAGAATGATGAATCAAAAGGGCCACAATTCAAGTAAGGAAGGCATCCCTCAATCAAGCATGGGCTTAGACACACAAAAGGAGCCAAGACAAATGAAAGAAGGATAGTGAATGGCTATAAGTGTGTGCAGTTTGAAAGGAAGGGCAAAATTGGTACAGATAAGCCTGCACAGACCGTGGCAGTGCAGCGTCCCCAAGCGGCAATGCTATGGTGAAGGGCGGTAGTGTCGTGCCCGCCAAAATGGGAAGGCTACCAATTCTACTCCTGAGGTTTTTTAGAAGCCTAAGGAATCAGTGTGGGCCACCAAGAATAAGTATGCCTATCAACCAAAGACTTATGCACCTCAATAAAGCTTGACATCATGCTTTATTTTGAGGAACAACAGCAGTGGTAAAGTGGTTGCAAAATATGTTGAAAAGGAAACCAACATATATAGGAATACTTCTATTTGGGTTCATAAGATTCTTGTGACTAACATGCAAGGCCCCAAGTCAAATTGGGGACCTAAATCTAGCAACTAAACTTGTTTTGTAGGCATACTCCCCCGGTGGATCAAGTTGGGTGCTTGATAGTGGATGTACAAATCATATGACCGGAGAAAGAAGTATGTTCTTATCATATTCCCCAATGACGCACTCAAACGAAAATATTGTCTTTGGAGACAATTCAAAGGGGGATGTGATTGGTCTCGGTAAAGTTGCTATAATCCTTGAGCATTCAATTACAAATGTATTACATGTTAATTAATTGAGTTACAATTTGTTGTTCGTTTCTCAATTGTGTGAGATGGGCTACAATTGTCTCTTTTCGAATAAGGGTGTGGAAGTCTTTAGAAGGGAGGATTCCTCTATTGTCTTTACGGGTCAATTAAAGAACAAGCTTTACTGAGTTGATTTCAACAAAAGTAAAGCTAAGCTTGAGACTTGTTTAGTGGCAAAATCTAGCATGGGTTGGCTTTGGCATCGCCGACTAGCCCATGTTGGGATAAGGAACTTGGCCAAACTTTTAAAAGATGAACACATTCTTGGACTAACAAATGTTCACTTTGAGAAAGATAGGATTTGTAACGCTTGTCAAGCTAGAAAGCAAGGTGTCTTATTTTAGAGTGTTTGGGTGCAAGTGTTTCATACTTAACAAGAAACCCAAAATCTCTAAGTTTGCATCTAAAGTTGATGAAGGTTTTCTTCTTGGTTATGGATCAAATGAGCATGCCTACCATGTCTTCAACAAAACCTTCGGGAGAGTTGAGATTGCAGTAGACGTGACATTTGATGAATCTAATGGCCCTCAAGTGGAACAAGTTGATTCAAGTGTTGTAGGAAAGGAGGATCCACCATGTGAAGCAATCAAGCAATTGGCTATTGGTGATAATAGACCACAAGAAGAAGTCACTGAAGTGGAGGTTTCTCAAGTTGTTGCTACACCTATTTTCGCTGACGTACCTAATGCTACACTGCAGCAAGCATCTGCTGCAACTCCAAAGCATGGTAGTGCCGCACCTACACAGTCAGCAGCAGCTGATTCGACTCTAGCTCAAGGACAAAACCTACAACCCATATTTGAGCAAGATGATGATGAAGATACAGAAGATGAACAAGAGGCCACTGAGCATCCAAGGCTAAGGCAAACAATTCAATGGGATCATCCCATTGACAACATCCTTGGGAGTCTTCGAAAGGAGATAACAACTCATTCACATTTAGCAAACATTTGCCAATTTTACTCATTTGTTTTCTCTTTGGAGCCTCTTAAGGTAGAACAAGCACTTGGAGACCCGGATTGGGTGATGGCCACGCAAGAAGAGCTAAACAACTTTGAAAGAAACCAAGTGTGGACTTTGGTGGAACAACCCAATACCAATGTCATTGGCACCAAGTGGGTCTTCCGCAACAAGCAAGATGAGAATAGAGTGGTGATAAGGAACAAGGCAAGGTTGGTTGCTCAAGGTTTCACTCAAGTAGAGGGCTTGGACTTTGAAGAAATGTATGCACCGGTGGTAAGACTTGAAGCAATTCGAATGCTTCTAGCCTATGCCGCTCATCCTAACTTCAAGCTATATCAAATGGATGTGAATAGTGCATTTCTCAATGGCCCTATTCAAGAACTTGTCTATGTTGAGCAACCACCGGGCTTTGAAGATCACAAGTTTCCCAACCATGTCTACAAACTCCAAAAGGTGCTCTATGGGCTTAAGCAAGCACCAAGAGCATGGTATGAATGCCTTAAGGAATTCTTGCTTAAATAAGGCTTTGAAAAAGGCAAAGCCGATACTACCATTTTCACTCACAAAGTTGGCAAAGACATATTTCTGTGCCAAATATATGTCTATGACATAATATTTGGTAGTACTAATCATTCTTTTTATGAGAAATTTAGTAGGATCATGACCAAGAGATTTGAGATGTCCATGATGGGTGAATTGAAGTTCTTCCTTAGATTTCAAATCAAGCAAGTGAAGGATGGAACTTTTATTAGCCAAACGAAGTACACCCATGATATGCTCAAGAAGTTTGACATGGTGAATGCCAAGCCTATCAAAACTCCTATGCCAACCAATGGACATCTAGATATCAATGATGAAGGGAAAGCCAAGGATACTAAGGTATATCGCTCCATGATCGGCTCTCTACTTTATTTATGCGCATCTAGGCCCAATATTATGCTTAGTGTGTGCATGTGTGCTAGATTTCAAGCTAACCTGAAAGAGTGTCACTTAGTGGCCGTTAACAGAATCTTGAGATATTTAGTACACACTCCTAACCTTGGCTTGTGGTATCCTAAGGGCTCTAGGTTTGATCTACTTGGGTATTTGGATTCGATTACGCCGGTTGTAAAGTAGATCGAAAAAGCACTTCGGGGACATATCAATTCCTTAGACGGTCCCTAGTGTCTTGGAGATCTAAAAGGCAAAATTGTGTAGCCCTTTCCACCGCCAAGGCCAAGTATGTTGCAGCTGGTGCATGTTGTGCTCAACTACTTTGGATGAGGAAAACCCTTCAAGATTTTGGATGTCACTTCACAAAAATCCCACTCTTGTGTGACAACAAAAGTGCCATAAAGTTAGCCAACAATCACGTAAGCCACTCAAGAACTAAGCACATAGACATCCGACATTATTTCTTGAGAGACCACAAAGCCAAAGGAGATATCAAAATTTGCCATGTGAGCACCGAAAAGTAACTAGCCAATATCTTCACTAAGCCTCTTGATGAGTCAAGGTTTTGTGCTTTGTGTAGTGAGCTAAATATTCTTGATTCTCATAACGTGGTTTGAACTATAGCACACCTTGATTGATGAACTAGCATGGATAGGAGAAATGAATTGCAAAAGTATAAATATTGTGCTTAAAATGTTTTATCATAAGAAACAAGTGCATTGTGATTATTGTTTGTATTGATTATTTCTTGCTGATCATAATATGCTTGAGATATGTGTCCATATCCTATATATATAGAGGTATTTAGCTAGTAGCTAAATCTATTGTACTGTGGAGTGCAACAGTGCCGCGCCTGCCCTACGGTAGTGCCGCGTGTGGCGAGCGGCAGTGCCGCACTTTAAATTTCAACTGAAATTCGACCCACGATGGCAGTTACCACTGGGGCCCATATTCTACCTCTTATTACCTCTGGCCCCAAGGGTAACCCTCACCTCTTCCCTCAGTAGCCGACACCGTGCCGCCCTTCTCTCTCACGCACGCACCAGCTACTGCCGTCTCCTTGCTGCCGCGCCACCACTCTGGTTGTGCCGCGGCCTGCTGCTACTCTTCCTCGCCGACAGTAGCAGCAACTCTAGCTCGTGGATAGCGACATTCTTTTCCTCTCCTCTTCAATCCACGTAAACCAAGGTGAAACCCTAAATCCTTCCCGATCTATGCAATGTGTCGATTCTAATTGTCTTGGATGGTTGATTGGAAGGTATATAGTAGTTTGGATGGTGTATTGAGGACTGATTGAAGTAGAAATCATGATTCATCTTTGGAACCAAACTGACTACTGTGGCAGTGCCGCACCCTCAGTGCAGCAGTGACGCACCTCTGTGGCAAAGATGGCAATGCTACACACCTGGTTCGATGGTTGACTCACTTTATCTATTTCACTCAGCACCCAATGCTAAGATTCATGATTACTAGGCTTTCTCTCAATCATATCTAGATGAATCAATGACATAGACATGCATATGCTTTCTGAGATTGTATAGTGGGCTAGGAGTTGAATTATGAAGTAAGTTTAGTAGGTAAGAAGATGCAAAGTGCAGTCTTCGTGAAACAGCTAGTGCGGCAGTGCCGCTTCCAAGTGTGGTAGTGCCGCACATCTAGGGGCAGAACCTCATCAGCTGCTTCTCTCGCTTGCACGTTGACTCTTCTTGATTACTTAACTTGCTTTATAGAGTAACTCCTACTCTCTATTTGTACAGTTTCTCATTTTGGTCTATGTTTTTGCGTAGATGGCCTCCGGAGGTGATGATGACCGAAGAGAGAAGAGGAAGATGACCGAGCCTCGAGATAAGCAGATGCCTTGTCGTGGTCGTGGTAGGACCATAGGGAGCAGCAGCAGTGCAGCAGGCAGAGATGTTGCTAGAGATAGGGGGAGGAGAGATCAGATGATCTAGGAAGAGGAGAACTTAGAGAGGGGTGGCCGCACTATTCCTCTAGGTGCTTGCCCAGATACTCTACCTCATCTTGAGGAGTTTGATAGGAGTTACATCAAAGAGTATTATGAGGATGTAGTCATGAGGCGTCCAGTTGACACACGTGCTCATCCCGTGCTCAACTATGCGGAAAAGCTTAAGATGGTGGAGGAAGCACGTGAGAACAATCCTTATGACAAGCCAAAGGATTTGGAGATAGACTACAGGTTTTGGAATGAGTTTCATTCCAACTTCTATGCATCTGTGAACTTCAACTCCAAGAAATCCAAAGTTGTCAAGATGCAGTATGTTGATTGGGAGGAGATGAAGGCAAAGAATGGGCTAGAATTCAATAAGGTGATCGAGGCTTATGAGTTGTTTGGCCTCACTGATATTATGAGCTTCAGATATAATTGGAATGAGGAAGTGCTAGCCCAGTTCCATGCCACTTGCTTCTATAGTATCTATACTGATTAGATTCACTGGATGACTGAGGGACAACATTATAGAGTTGATTTTGTGACTTTCAGCTGGATCCTTGGTTTTGGAGAGGAGGAGCGGGATTCACTTATATTCATGATGAGGCTAGAGCTGAGATCCATGACATTGCATATATGTGGATTGACAGGAGAAGTGCAGATGGGAAGGTTAGTGAAATGAAGAGCTCTTATTACATTCTGAACAATTTGATCAGGCACACTATCAATCCTAAGGATGGAGCAGCTCCTGATCTTAATGGATATGTGAGGAATGTGCTTGCTAGATTTGCTCCTGGAGGTCATAGGTTTAGTGTCCCTCGCTTCATGTGGCGTGAGCTGAGGAACGCCATAGAGGATGGGAGAAAGGGGATACCCTATGCCCCATATCTCATGTTTATGATTGAGAGGGTCACTGGCTATAGATTTGAGAAACATGGTCTTCACACCATCTACAAAATTGAGAAGACCCAAGGGGCAGGTGCTAGCAGGGCAGTGAGACGCTCTCCATTAGTTGAGGACGTGCCTGAGTCATCCCGATCTAGGCCTCACAGGGAAAAGAAGATGGAGAAGTTTAGGAGATGGATTAAGGCCATTTTCACCACTTGCACCTATGCAGCGAGGACCGCGTATTAGGACTGGTTGGAGAACCGTGAAGCCAACCAGGAGGCTAGAGAGTGTGTAGGGCTGCCACCTCTTTCTCTAGTTCAGTCACCGCTGAGGTTTGATGACCTCCCTAGCCTATCCAACATAGATTCAGAGGATGAGGAGGAGGGCAGGAGCAGCCAGAGCTTGATCCACACACCATTTTGAGGACCACCTTGCAGTCCATGAGGAGGAGCACCAGGCGTGAGCGCCACACTTCGACCACTCATCACCAAGGGAGGGCGGTGGTGTCTTCTTCTTCCTCCTCCTCCTTCGACGACGATGATGATGATGGTGGAGAGGAGGACATTGCAGGTGCTAGTGGAGCTGCTGGTGGGGATGATGTCGATTGGGACACCATCCAAAAGGATGAGGAGTGAGTGTTGGTCTTTCTTCTTTTCTTCTCTTTTTTGTGCTTTATGCCAAAGGGGGAGAAAATTAGAGGGGTCAACAACTTTTTCGACGCCATGGAGGTTGTTGTAGCTAGAGTCATGTTCGTATTCGTTTAGAGTAGTCTTCATTAAGTGAGAGTTTGAGAGTCCATTAGAAACTCGATTTATGTAATAATGCTACTTAAGTACTTTTTATATGTGTGGAATATGGACATATATTAATCTATGCTGTCGCTTGTGATACAATTGTGCTAGAATATATATCTTTATATGTATCACATGTTGTGTGGTGTCTGTTCTGATCTGTGCTATTATAGCAAGTGCGGCAGTGCCTCACTCTGGTGCGGCAGTGTCGTACCCAGTTGCAACAGCAAACCATGTTGTGCATAAACTGTTATTTGCATCACATTTTACATACCTAACACAGTATGCAGCACCCCACAGGAGCATGGATGTAAGGGGAGCCCCATCACTTTCACTAAAATGTGAATCTTGGCTTCTTATGCCAATTTGAGAATTCAAGTCTCTATTCATGTACTTAGGGAGAGGCCCTACACCTATGGCTCAAAAATCTCAGTATTTATTTTATATCTTTTGTATGCTCTAACTAGGTTGTCATCAATCACCAAAAAGAGGAAGATTGAAAGTGCAATCAAGCCCTAATTGTGGGTTTTGGTGATAATGACCATGCAATTAGAGAACTAATGAGAATTATCGAGATGACAAGCAGGGAATTCATGTTCGAGGATGCTACATGAAATGGAGGAGCCTCCAATTACAAATGTAGATGGCTTTAAACTCAAAGGAGGTTTAAATTCTTTTATATTTTGAATTTGAGTATAGAAAAAGTCGTACTATAAAGGGGAACACAATAATTAAGCTAATATGTGCTACTAATTGCTCAAACATACACATGCATCCTCAGATTCACAGCCAAGAGAGTCTACACTTCACTCTTACTCTTGCTGTCTTGCGTGGTGCGGCACTGCCGCACTTGAAGAGAGGCACTACCACACTTGAGCCACAGCACTGCCACGACTTAAGTGACAGTTGGGGGCTGGGGGTATTTATACCCTTTCTCTTCCTTTCCAACGGTACTCTGCATCTTCTTCCTCACTCCAGCACGCCCTAAATAGAAAAGGAGCCATCTCTCTCTTCCTACATTAGTGACCTTGAGCTCTCAAGCAAATCCATTGATTTCCCCATCAATCCTTGAGAGAAAAAGGGTCCAAAACTCGATTAGAAAGCAGCTCCATTGATTCCCCAACTCAAAAGGGCACTTGGTTCATGTTTTGGCCGACAGTTGTGTTTGTTACTCTTAGAGCTTGGCTCCTAGCCGGCTAGAGCGTCGCCCGTGGAGCTTGCCAACTTGAGTGGCAGCCCCGGGAGGTTTGTAACTATCTCTTGAAGCTAGTAAACTCACCCCTCATCTCAAGAGTTAAGTCTCTTGACTTGAGAATAAGAAAGGTTTGAAAAGCCCTAAGCCTTAGTGGCTAAACTCAATAATGTGGAGGTAGGGAAGCCTTGGTGACGAGCTGAACCACGGGATAAATCATTGTGTTACTTGTGCTTAATTTACATTACTTGCATGACATATTGTGGTTGAGGTGATTTATAGGGTTTCTAGTCGATCTACTTGTGTGTGGTATTCCTACTACTTTTAGCTTTTGATTTGTGATTGTCATACCTGCAGTAAGCTAGGAAATTTCTCCGATCTAAGTTTTCATTCATGGATTTTGAACTATGACTCGAAGTTGTCTGCAGGTGCGGCAGTGCCGCTGTTCTGGCCCGGCAGTGCCGCCCTCTAGAGCGGCAGTGCCGTAGTGTGAATTTGATAAAAGTTTGAGTGTTTGTTTTGATAGGCCTATTCACCCCCCCCTCTAGGCCAACCAAAGATCCTACTAAGGTCGACCCCAACTCCTATCGGCGCTGTGGGAAGATGGGCCATTGGGCAAAGGAGTGCCCAAATAGTAAGCAGGAGAAGAAGGTTGAGACTCATTTAGCGTAGGCTAATGAGGATGATGAGGCCACTCTCCTGATGGCGACATTTTGTGCACTGCACGACGTTGAGGCCAAGTAGAAGGGAGTGGTGATGGCGGTGGAAGGGCATGGCAAGGCTCTGAAGGCTGTCAACATCTACGAACCATGCACCCAAGTCCACCTCGGACGTGTGGGCGGTGAACAGGAGCAGCGATTGTACCTAGACTCCGGCGCCAGCAACCACATGATAGGCTCCAAGGAAGACTTCTCTGAGCTCGACGCTAACGTGACCGACACAGTGAAGTTTGGTGACGGCTCAAGGGTGGCGATCCGAGGGCATGGCACCATCATCTTCAGATGCTAGAACGGTGAGCACCACACGCTGATGGATGTGTACTACATCCCGCAGCTGCGTTCAAGCATCATCAGCATCAGGCAGCTAGACGAGCACGGATGTGAGGTACTGATCGAGAGCAGGATCCTAAAGATTCATGATCGGGAGCGGCGTCTTCTCATGAAGGTAAAATGCTCACGTAATCGATTGTACCTACTCGACTTGAAGGTGGAGCAGCTGGTGTGCCTAGCAGCATGGCACACCTAGGAGCCGTGGCTATGGCATGCCCGATTCAGCCATCTCAGCTTCGACGCACTCGGTCGGCTGGAGAAGATGGTTCAAGGGCTGCCCCACATCAAGCACGGAGGAGAGCTATGCGATAGCGGCCTTGCCAAGAAGCAGAGGAGGCTACCGTTCCCAAAGGCGGCCAAGTATCGCGTGGTGGACGCTCTCGAGCTCGTCCACGGTGATCTCTGCGGGCCAATCACGCCAGCCACAAATGGTGGTCGACGGTACTTCCTCCTGCTCGTGAATGATTGCAGTCGCTATATGTGGCTACAACTCCTGACGAGCAAGGACGAGGAGGCGGAGGCGACCAAGAAGTTCACGACGCGCGTGGAGGCGAGAGAGCGGCAAGAAGCTACGTGTGCTGCGGACTGATCGTGGCGGCAAATTCACTTCAGTGGAGTTCACTGCATACTATGCGGATCAGGGTGTGGTGCGACACCACACCATGTCATACTCGCCATAGTAGAACGGCATGGTGGAGCGGCGGAACCAGACGGTGGTCGGCATGGCTCGATCCATGATGAAGGCCAAGAGCATGCCAGCAAGGTTCTGTGGTGAGGCGGTGACCACGGCGGTGTTCATCCTCAACCACGCGCCCACCAAGGCCCTAAAGGGCAAGACGTCATTCAAAGCTTGGTATGGGTGCAAGCCGAGCGTGTCCTTCCTTTGGACATTCGACTGCATCAGCCACGTCAGGAAGATGAAGTCGGTCCTCACCAAGTTGGAGGACAGGAGCACACCGATGGTGCTCCTAGGCTACGAGGAAGGTACCAAGGCATACCGGTTCTACGACCCACATGAGGAGGAAAGGTGGTTGTCTCGCACGACGTCGTGTTTGACAAGAAGACGGCCTGGGACTGGGACAATCCGGGCATGAGGGAAGCTAGCGACTTCACCAGCACCTTCGTCATCGAGCACTTGGTCATCCATGGTGGTGGAGACACTGGAGAGGAGGTGCTGACCACTCCAGCAACAGAGTCGAGCACTCCTGGGGTGGTGCCGAGCACTCCAGGAGTGATGCCGAGCGGCCCTACAGTGGTGCCGACCACTCCAGGACGAGTGCCGAACGCTCCCGTAGCGGAGCCGAGAGGTCTTGCAGTGGGGCCAACCACTCCAAGACTGGTGCCGAGCACTCCTGCAGTGGTGTCGACCACTCCAGGAGTGGTGACGAGTGGTCCAGGAGTAGTGCCGAGCACTACAGCTGGGGTGCCGAGCACTCCAGGTGCTGTGTCGACCACTCTAGCGGAACTGGGGACTCCATCGATGCCGATCGAGTTTGCCTCACCTCCAAGCGACATCACCGAGTTCGTGGATGCCTTCCACGATGGTCCGGAGGTGCGGTTCCACAGGCTGAACGACATCGTCAGCAGCACAGGGTCCTCAGGCCTGGCGGGTCGGCTGCTCAATAACCCAGAGCTGCTTCTCATCAGTGCAGAGGAACCACCCACATTCGCGCTGGCCGAGCGCGATGCAAATTAGCGACGAACGATACTGGAGGAGCACAAGGCGATCGAGGAAAATAAGACTTGGAAGCTCATCGATCCACCTCTAGGATGACGTTCGATCAGCCTAAAGTGAGCATACAAGGTCAAGCGGGACGAGCATGGCGCCATTGTCAAGCACAAGGCACATCTCATCACCCGAGGCTTTGTCCAGCATAAGGGCATCGACTTCGAGGAAGTCTTTGCGCCGGTAGCGCGCATGGAGTCTATCTGACTGCTGCTGGCTTTGGCAGCAGCGAAGGACTGGTGCATCCATCACTTGGACATAAAATCGGCCTTCCTCAATGGCGAGCTCGTGGAGACGGTCTTCGTCAGGCAACCTCCGGGTTTTGCCGTCAAGGGAGCGGAGCATAGGGTGCTCCGACTGCGCAAGGCACTCTACGGGTTGCGGCAGGACCCATGATCGTGGAACACCAAGCTTGACGCCACATTGGGTGAGCTTAGGTTCACGCAGTGCGCAACCGAGCACGCGCTCTACACACGGCGATGGGGGAAGGAGGAGCTCGTCGTCGGTGTGTATGTGGATGACTTGATCATCACCGACGCGCGTGTGAAGGACATCGACAGCTTCAAGCGTGAGATGGCGGCTTGTTTTTGAATGAGCGATCTCGGCATGCTCTTCTACTACCTCGGCATCGAGGTGAGACAGGGGAAGGAGGCGCTCACGCTAGGTCAGAGCGTGTACGCCTGGAAGCTATTGGAGCGGAGGGGCATGGCTAAGTGCAAGTCGTGCGTGACTCCGATGGAGGAGCGGCTGAAGCTGACGAAGGCCAGTATCGCGGTGAAGGTAGATGTAACACTCTACCGGAGCATCGTCAGTGGTCTGCGCTACCTAGTCCACGTGAGGTCGGACATTGTGTTCACCGTGGGCTACATCAGCCGCTTCATGGAGGATCCCCGAGAGGATCACTAGGCTACAGTGAAACGGCTGCTGTGCTACGTCAAGGGACGGTAGAACAGGTGATCGTCTTCCCCAAGACCGGTGGAAGTAGGCTGTAGCTCACTGTGTTCAGCGATGCAGACATGGCAGGGGACATCGACGGACGGCGGAGCACCTATGGCGTGCTCGTCTTCCTCGGGTCGGCTCCAATCTCATGGATGTCACTGAAACAGAAGGTGGTGGCGCTGTCCACGTGTGAGGTAGAGTACGTGGCGGCGGCTACAGCGGCGTGCCAAGCTGTGTGGCTGTGCCGTCTGCTAGGCGAGCTGACCGGTGTGGAAGCTCACCCTCCAGCACTGATGGTGGACAACTAGCCCGCCATTGCCCTCGCGAAGAATCCGATTCTCCACGATCGAAGCAAGCACATTGACGTCAAGTTCCACTTCCTTAGGGACTGTGTCGATGGAGGGCAGATCGTCATCGAGTTCGTCGAAACTGGTCGGCAACTCGCGGACATCCTCACTAAGCCGCTCGGCCGTCTTCGATTCACGGAGCTGAAGAAGATGATCGGCATGGTAGAGGTTCTAGGGTTAGTAGCAGGATTAGGGGAAGAATTGTAAAGTAATCTGCTGCCCTCCCTGTACGCGCGGTAGGGGCAGGCGCCGAAAGGGCTCCCCTCCTACTGCACTATAGCCGCGGCAGGGGCAGACGTCGAAAGGCTCTCCTATCGCACTGTAGCCACAGCAGGGGCGGACGCCAAAGTCAGCCCTGCTGTCATTTCTTATCACTGTAGCAGCATGGCAGACTGGCATATCTGTGTACTGGGATTAGATGGGTAGAGTTGTATATATAGTTTACCACTGTAACTCAATAAAGAGAGCGAATTCAGTTTTGCCATCTCCTCTGTAGAGCTCCGGCCAACGCTGGTGCTTGTGCTGTGTATGTGCTCTGTTCTCCCTCTCTTCTTCTAACTCAAGTCATAGTGTGTGGTCGGTAACACCGGTGAGCGATCGGCTCACCCGTGCGTTAGATCCAGGGGCCAACAAAATTTACTATTAACAAGATCCATCATGCGAGTAAAAAAAAGAGTGAAGATAACGGTTACTCCATCCTACTTACCGCACCGGCTATACAATATTGCTCCTACATACCTCTGTTGTAAGATATAAAGTATATAATAGTAAATGTTTAGAGGTAATCTCCTCCTTAGTTGGATAAGAATCAACAGGCATCTATCTTGACGGTCTTGTTTAATTTACCCAAGTTGTTGTATGTCCTTTTCCATGTAGTTTCTCCGCGTACGTACATATGTACCAGTAATTAACGTTAAACCTCGTAACTGATGCTTATCCTGCTTGCAATTAACCTTGGGAGTATCCACCGGAAGATAAGACAGGTTTATATCCTAATCACTTGTACTGTATGGGCTGTACATATTATTATACTCCATCCATCGTGAAATATAAGGAATTATTAAGAGTTCAAAATGTCATGTCACACTGGTCGTTTGCCGGACGATGAACAGTTTCGCTACAGGTAAAGACTAGCTGCTACTGCTCCTGGAGAGATGCCCGAAAGACCAACGATACCTCATCCTGCTCCTCCTATGGAGATCATGGAATGTGCATAACAATATTACGCATGGCGCTGGCCCTACGTCTGTGACGACAGATTCAATTGGTTTTCTGCTAAACTTCCTGGAATCCCTGTCCAAGTGCAAGGAGGAGATTCCGTGTGACACTAGTAAAGGCAAGCAGCCAGCCTCAGCGAAGAGGACTCCAGGAACTCGGCCAGAGATTTCGATCACACCAAACCGCTGTTGGGAACCTCCTCCAGAGAAGGTTGGCTCAAGATCAACATCGATGGTTCGTTCTTGGAACATCATATGGATCGACTATGGCGGCCATAGCAAGAGATAGTAACGGTAAAGTGATCTTCTCGGCCTGGTGTTTCCATGAGACGTGGCCAGTGCGGCGGAAGCAGAAGCTTTAGCATGCGTGGAAGGCCTGCGTTGGGCTGTCTAGTGCGGCTTGCCACAAGCTATTATTGAATCTGACTGCGCAAAAAATCACTTTTCAGAAATGGGAAGTGCAGCTGAATAGTTGGAAGTTTTCCAAGTGAAGAGAGACGGTAATCAAGTAGCAAATGCATTAGCTGGATTAGCTAGACGTAGTAAACACTGCGTCGATTGTAATTCTGTTCCTGTCTAGTTAATAAAGCTCTCTTTTTACTCGAAAGAAAAGAGAATGAGAAAGGCTTGTCTGATTTGTTTGTGCGGACCCCGCACGCGTGGAGCTGGTAATAGGGCTTGCCTCTATCGACGTATTTGTGGTAATGTGATGGACTGAGGAAAAACGAGAGAAAAATGCATACCCAGCCCGATGGTGTCCCACAGTATCTGCATTTGGCAGATCATAAAAAGTGTCATAATTTTCGTCTGTACAAAGACAAAGTATATGTCCTAAATAATTTTGTAGGGAACACTTTGAAGAATTTTTAGCTGTTGTGTAATAAATGCAGAACATGCATATTAAAAAACAGTAGCGTTGACAAGACTACAAGAAAAGAAGCTCCAAAAGAAAATATCAAACTAGTCTTTTGTTGATTGAACGTGATTATTATCTGCATGATTGATAACGAACCAAAATTATTGCATAAGAAACTCCTTTCCGAAGAACCAAATTAGTATCAACTCTTTTAAAATTCTTGCATTACACTAGTTGAAAATATTCTTACTTGTATACGTATATGCCAATATGTGACAAAGATGGGTATACATATAATATATATAAAGTGAAGCATTCCAGTCAAACAAGGATCATTATATATATCCTACATATCCGATGACAACCCTATATTGGCAACAAAGTAGAGTTTAAACTCACACCCTAATCAGGTCACATGATCTAGCAACAAATGCTTATTGCTTTGTGAACCTTTTTTAAGTCAGCAGGGAAGAGGCTCCCACCTGAATATGTGGGAGGTCAAAGATCAAACCTTAGCTGAGACTGGCTCACCACGACATCTATGTGAGCACAAAATACCGAACTATAATAATGTCTTTAGTTTTAGCGTCACTCTAGCCCTAGCTCCGACTTCATAGAAGCCAAAGCCGTAGTAGAAGGGAAAAAATGTAACTCCACTGGTGTTCACCGTGCGTACGTCCTCACACCATGAAAATGGCTCTAGCTCCTCCTCTATCATCTCTGGAAATGTCCCCACCCTGTGGAGTCAAAATGAACTCTAAGTGCATCTATAATTCTTCCTATTTTTCACATCCAAATACCATACAACATGGTGCAGAAACACCAAACATCCTGCAGTCCAATTTAAAGTCCTTTGGAACTACAAGATTTTTTTCTATTCCTATGCTTTTTTTTTAAAAAAATGAACCGAATCATGTGAAATTCTTATATAATTCCTATAAATTTCTGTCTTTCAAAGGTGACCTTTTACAACACATATCGTCCTCTAAGACCCTGTTTGGTTTCTACAGGCGCTCCTAAAATTCCTGTCACATCGAATGTTTAGACACATGCATGGAGTATTAAATATAGACTAATTACTAAACTAATTACACAACTTACGACTAATTTACGAGATAAATCTTTTAAGCCTAATTAGTCCATGATTTGACAACGTGACGCTACAGTAAACATATGCTAATGACAGATTAGTTAGGCTTAAAAAAATCGTCTCGCAAATTAGCCTCCATCTATGTGATTGGTTTTATAATTAATCTATATTTAATGCTCTTTATTAATATCTAAATATTCATATAAATTTTAGGAATGACTAAAGAATCAGCCCTCTAAATTACTAAATTATGTACGGGTTAGCAGGAGTGGTTGTCTGGTAGAACTCTGTGTAGCGCGCAGTAGTCTTGGTCCGCTGGCTGCTACGTCTGTATCAGGCGAGTCGACGGCACAGTCCCAGGCTCCCTCCCAGGCGGCCAGGCGGCCAGGCGGCCAGGCCCCATTCACCTGCTCTGCTCCTGCTGCATACCCACGCTGTCGGACGGTCAGGGCAGGAGCAGCCACGATGCGTGCACACCAGACTGTGTTTATACTGGGGTTGGGGTTAGGAATCAGTATTGATATTGTAGCATTTTCGTTTGTATTTAATAATTATTATCTAATTATAGTCTAATTAGATTCAAAAGATTCGTCTCGTAATTTACAATCAAACTGTATAATTAGTTATTTTTTATCTATATTTAATACTTCATGCATGTGTCCAAAAATTTTAATGTGATGGAGAGAGAATGAAAAAACTTGCAATTTAAACAAGGCCCTAGCTAGCTAGTGTGGGCATCCCACCAGCTATGCAGGGTATTGATTGTTATCATACTATACTATTCAAGTAGTATTCTGTTAAACTACTTTAAATTTAACTAAATTTATATAAAAATATCAATATTTATCATATATTTTTGAAGGCCATATTTATCATATATTATTAGATTTGTTTTGAAATACATATTTGTAGGATATATATTTATCTAAAGTCCTGAATATTAATGCTATTTTACATAACTGAGTCAAATTTAAGTTAGTTTGACTATGATTATGGAGAAAGTAATGCACAGTTCAGGCTTTAGCAGAAACGTGGAATATGACTAAGTTCCATGTTTCGGGAACGTCGTTTTGGAAACGTTCACGTCCTGATTCGGGAACATTTACGTTCCCACGTTATAAAATAACGCCCCAAATTCTCGTTCCCGTTCCACGTTCCCATTCCCTTGTGGGAATATGTCTGCTAAGGTCGAGGCCACAACTTGAGCGCACGGGATGCTAATATAAGAGTGTAATAACGTGAGCTTGACAAATCATATGTGTGAACGCAGAGGCAGACATATTCGCGCGCCTGCAACGTGCAAGCACGTAGTTCTCATGAATTCACCGTTGTTCTCTAATGGTGTGGTGTGGTGTGTTTGGTTTGAGGAATTAACTTATCCTAGATAAAGTGATACATCATGAGTCCATTTCTCAAATTTAGTGGTATGACCTCATTCCTTATACTTGTACTAATTATTAGAGTAAAAAAATATGGTGGCCATGGATCAACTCATTCTCTCGTATAAACCAAACAAAAAACTAGAGAGTGAGATGATAATTGACCACATCGTTCTACCAACCAAACACCACATAAGTCTTTATCATTAATTGGAGTAAAACTATGGGTTCCCTCACATAAAAAGAGCATCACTTGATTTGTTATTCAAAATACTACCTCATTTTCTTTTTCTTTTTTTTCCTTAAGGACCGGTTTGCCCCGACCCCGATATAGTTTCAAACTTCAAATTTATGTAATTAACATCTCATATACTATAGTAATGTCCATGAATATAGGTTTCACACGAAACGAAAGCTTTTTTTAAAATATGAATCCAACAATATCAAAATTGTATGGTATATCTACAGATTCTTAGGTTATATAAGTGTTAGTCAAATAATACTAAGTTTGAATCTTGGGTCGCACGCGTATCTTAAAATGAAAAGAAGAGGTAGTTTTGTAATATAGTAATTTACAAAAGAAATATTGTCACATTTATATGCAAAATTCTAGCCAGTGTTAGCACATCACAGACCATGATGACGCCTCAAACCTCATATATTTACATATATATAGACGCTAGTAGTTTTACGCTAAACGTACTTGCATTACGTTTAACGTGCAAAAATACTCCCTCTATCCTAAGATGTCTGGCTATTTGTAATAATTTTGTACCAACAATTTAGTTAGTGTTGGGAAAATTTTGTGCAACAAATTTGTTACATTAAATTAAATTTATATTTAAAGAACGCTTTGAATAACCAAATCTTGCCTTACGTGTAAAAAAAAACATTTGTCAAACTATGGCCTCCCTCCAAGATAACACCAAATTAAACCCCGGTACATATTTTGAAGCAGATGGTAGACGGAGTATTTTTTTTCCTTTTTTTCTCTAAAATAGAAGGTTGTGCCTCGTAATTCAAAATTTCAAGTTTTTTCACTCTTTCTCCATCACATCAATTTTTGGACGCATAAGCGGTCTAATTAGTGGTTGTAAATCACGAGACGAATCTTTTGAGCAAGTCCATTGATAAAATTTGTTCGTATACATAAATATCTCAAAATTTTGCAATCAAGTCACAACCATAGTCGGAGTTTGCTTCTCTCACAAGTCACAACCACGGATGTCTTTTTTTTATGACTACAACAAGGTAGGAGGAGTAGGAAGGTCCCTCCAGCGCCAGCGCGGCATCCACAGTAGGGATGAAAACGGTACCGAAATATCTCGTACCGAACCGTATCGTTTTCTATATTTAATTCGATCGAATTCGTATTTTTGGATAAATTTGAATTCGGTTCGAAATTCGAAACACCAAATTATAAATCAGAATGAAAATGGTTTAGACATTTTTCTGACTATTTTCTATTTTTCTACTTTTAATTCAGAATACCCGAATTCAAAATTCGATTTTGAAATTCGGTTTAAACCAAAATTGGTCAACTAGAAGTCCAACCTTAAAAAAAAATTGTATCTTTTTTATACGATCTCGGATGAAGATGATTTTTATATGAAAATTGTAGCTCTCGACGAGATCTACAACTTTCTAGTTTTTAGTTTTTTCATTTGAGGTCTTTAAGATGTTCAAAAAAATTATACAACATTTCAGCGGTATATTAAATCACATACAAGTGTTTGTTGCCTAAGAAAAATCATATCTTACTTACATGATGTCGAATGGAGATACTTTTTAAGAAAGTTGTAGAACTTGTTAATTATTATTCACTTGTTAATTGTTATGCATTTGGTCCTATGGGTCAATATTTCATATTGATTTTTCGTATACCGACCGTTTTCGATATAATTCCGTTCGAATTAGTTCATTTTTGAAATTCTCGATATTCCGTAAGTTAAGTTCGTTTTCATGTCCGACTTTACCGCTTTCGTTTTCATTTTCGTATTTAAATGTAAAAGTAGAAAACGATTGAGAGGTTTTTCAATGGTTTCGACCCTTTTCATCCCTAATCCACAGTGGTTCACAAGCGTGCTCACTCCTCGGCAGTACGTCGGCACTCGGCACCTCCGTGGACCAGGGTCTCCGGCAGGCCAAGCTCCCGGCGGCAGACGACGGGGCCCCTGGCACCGGGAAACCCTTTCGCTTCCTGCCCGGGTAGGCCGACGACAGCTGGGCCGCGGCACGTGCTGCAGCGCCCTCCTCGGCCGACATGTAGAAGGTCGCGCTTGCGCGGGAGCCCGGGGCGCCGCCCTCGCCGACCGCCGATCTCAGGCCTGGTTTAAATTCTGGTTTAAATTCAGGGTGTAAAGTTTTGGGTGTCAGGTGTCACATGAAGGTGTTGTATGGGATGTTCGGATATTAATAAAATAAATAAATTATAGAATCCGTCAGTAATTCGTGAGACGAATTTATTAAGCCTAATTAATCCGTTATCAGCACATGTGTTCCGGTAGCACCATATTGTCAAATCATGGACTAATTAGGCTTAAAATTTGTCTCACAAATTAATCGCAAAAGTGTACAATTAGTTATTTTTTAATCTATATTTAATACGCCATGCATGTGTCCAAACACTGGACTAAATAGAGAGTAAACTTTATGAGATGAAATAAACGAGGCCTCACACACCCGACGCGTACGGATATTCATTCTGTTCATTTAACTTATAAGCCATATATTTTTTAATCAATAAATATTACTTTTCTCTCACAACGAATCAACCAACGCTACTTTTAGCCACGACAGCCCATCGAACTAGGCAATTTTCCCCGCGCGCTTTCCCCTGGCCGGCCGATGGGATCGGACGGCTGGAGAGGCTCCGGAAGTGGATGGGGCTCAGCGCAGCGTGGTCCCTTTTGGCCTTGGCAGATAAGATCGTGGGAACTCACGCTTCCAGCTACCTCCTCTGTACTGCACTGTCTCGTCTCTTCTTCTTCTGCGTGGGAGGTGTGAGCAACCAAACTTTCCAAGGTGGTCCCTCAGGCTCCTGTTAATCACATGCTGATCGAGGACTATCTATGAAATACTACAAATACTGCGGCTGCAGCCTGCTGCAGGCACAGGGATTTGTTTAGGGGTGATTCCTTGTCTACTAGTCCAGGGGCAGATCAGATGGGATCGACGAACGAGCTTAGGAGTTGCAGGCAGGAGAGCAAACAACGCAAGCACGCACGTCATTATCTATCCAGTCTTTTCTTCTTCGCAAACAAGAGAAGTCAAAAGATTGTTTGTACAGCCAGGAATGAAAGGAAAATCCGAAACGGAGCGGCCGGGGGACAGATAAGAGTCCATGTTTCGCAAGGAACGCTTCTTCCTTCCGTCCAGCTTATCGTTGGTAGATATACAGAGGAGGAATAAATCCCACTCTCAACACACAATTTGAGCAACCAAAACGTGTGCTCGCTATCTAATCTAAAACCAACAAACAGGACAGGATAACGTTCCGATCTCATACGGTGCTACAAATTCGACGCAGCATACCATAATCGTGACCTCTGTGATCAGATCAGGATCAGCACAGGACAGCAGGTGGGTGGGCAGACAGCAACCTGAGCGACAAACAAGAAAAACACAGGGTTGTTCCCAGCAAACCGCTGGACTATATTATATTATTTTATTCGGCGCATCGTCTCTGCCCTCCATCGCGTCTCCATCGCGAGCCCCTCTGGCCTCTGCTGCCCAGCTCGGCGTCTCTGCTTAAAAAACCGCAGCTTGCTAAAGCTTATCCCAACTCGCGCTCTGCTCCTGCTGCTCCTACTTAAACAACGGATCGGCGTCCCCTGCAGCAGCTCTTGCGATCCCTCAAGAGCCACCACTCCCCCCCGCACGCGACCCGAGGCCAAGAATCGCTTCGCTCCGTTCCGCCTCCCGATCCCAACCAGCGAGTGGCGCTACCCACGCCTCTCGCTCGAATCCTCCTCCCTGGAAAGGGATTTGCTTTCCTTGCTCCGTCAAATCCTTTTCTCCAGCCATTCCTACTTATTAGCTGGTGCTGGCGTGTGTTTCGGAGAGAGCGAGGTGGAGGGCAAATGCTGGTCCAGGAACCGGTCATCGTCGGCGAGCACGCGGGATTCTCTTGTCCCCTGCCTGTCTGTCGAGGGAGGGAGGGAGTAGTGGCCGTCCCAGCTGGAGCACCTGAGACGTTGTTGCTCCTCCTCGGTCGTCTGGATTGATTTTGGCCGAAAGCTCTTGGGTTTTTCTTTCGGAAAGGGAGGGCCCGCCTTTTCAGTTCGGTTCCTGATTATTACTTGCTCCGCCGATTCCATTCCTTGCCGAGATTTATCTCTTCTCTTCTCCGCCGGAGACTGGTGGATAGATCCTTTTCCTTCCCCGCCGGCCATTCTTGCTCAAGCTTTCTCCTCGGACCTCCAAACTGTTCGCCGGCCGGATCACAGGTTGTCCAGGTTCCGGTGGCGATTTGTGTGCGAGGCGAGGCGAGGCGAGTGGTGAAGATCGAATCTTGGTTGGGAGGTTCATCATCAGCTTGCTCTGATTCGGTGTGCGGGGATGGTGTCGAGATCCTACTCCAACCTCCTGGAACTCGCCTCCAGCGGCAGCAGCGGCGACCCGCTGCCGCCGCTGGGGCGCCGCCGGATACCGCGCGTGGTGACGGCGTCCGGCATTGTGCCGGACCTCGACGTCTCCGACGACGACGCCGACGAGGACGCCGCCTCCGCGGCCTCCGACCACTCCTCGCACGCGCCGCGGGAGCGCGTCATCATCGTCGCCAACCAGCTCCCCGTGCGCGCCTCCCGCCGCGGCGGCGGCGGCTGGGACTTCGCGTGGGACCAGGACAGCCTCCTGCTGCAGGTCAAGGACAGCCTCCGCGCGCACCACGGCCGCGCGGACATGGAGTTCGTCTACGTCGGCGGCCTCCGCCACGACGTGCCCCCCGCCGAGCACGACGAGGTCGCGCACGAGCTTCTCGAGGGCTTCGGCTGCGTGCCCACCTTCCTGCCCGCCGACCTCCGCTCCCGCTTCTACCACGGCTTCTGCAAGCAGCATCTCTGGCCACTGTTCCATTACATGCTGCCACTGTCGCCGGAGCTCGGTGGCCGCTTCGACCGACTCCTGTGGCAGGCCTACGTGTCGGTCAACAAGATATTCGCCGACAAGATCCTGGAGGTGATCAGCCCTGACGAAGACTTCGTCTGGGTGCACGATTACCATCTCATGGTGCTCCCGACGTTCCTGCGCAAGCGCTTCAACCGGGTCAAGCTTGGGTTCTTCCTTCATAGCCCGTTCCCGTCGTCGGAGATCTACAAGACCCTACCTGTGCGTGAGGAGCTGCTACGGTCGCTGCTGAATGCCGATCTGATTGGGTTCCACACTTTTGATTATGCCAGACACTTCTTGTCATGCTGCAGCAGAATGCTCGGGTTGAAGTACGAGTCGCAGAGGGGCTACATTGCTCTGGAGTACTACGGTCGGACAGTAACTATCAAGATCTTGCCTGTGGGAGTTCACTTGGAGCAGTTACAGTCGGTCCTCAACCTCCCGGAGCTTGGGGGCAAGGTTGGTGAGCTTCTGAAACAGTTCCATCATCAGAACCGGCTGCTGTTGCTTGGTGTTGATGATATGGATATCTTCAAAGGAATTAGCTTGAAGCTTTTGGCGTTTGAGCAGCTCCTGATGCAGCATCCGGAATGGCGGGGAAGGGTGGTGCTTGTTCAGATTGCCAATCCAGCAAGGGGGCGGGGAAAGGATGTGAAGGAGGTACAGGAAGAGAGTGATGCGATGGTGAAGCGCATCAACGATGCATTCGGGCAGCCAGATTACCAGCCAGTGATACTGATTGATAAGCCTCTGCAGTTCTATGAGAGGATGGCTTATTATGTTGTCGCGGAGTGCTGTTTGGTTACTGCAGTGAGGGATGGCATGAATCTGATCCCATATGAGTACATAATTGCTCGACAAGGGAATGAGAAGATAGATAGTATCCTGGGTCTTGGTCCGGCTTCAAGGAAGAAGAGCATGCTTGTTGTGTCAGAGTTCATCGGCTGCTCGCCCTCCCTGAGCGGCGCTATCCGTGTGAACCCTTGGAACATTGATTCAGTGGCTGACGCAATGGACTATGCATTGGAGATGCCCGCAGGGGAGAAGGTGTTGAGACATGAGAAGCATCACAGATATGTGAGCACACATGATGTTGGGTACTGGGCGAACAGCTTCTTGCAAGATCTTGAGCGGATTTGCCTCGACCATAACAGGAGGCGTTGCTGGGGCATAGGATTCGGGCTAAAGTTCAGGGTTGTAGCCCTCGATCCAAACTTCAAGAAGCTTGCAGTTGAGCACTTGGTCTCGGCCTACCGGAGGACCACAAAGCGCGTCATTCTCTTGGACTATGATGGGACGCTGATGCCTCAGACTTCGTTCGGTAAGAGTCCTACCTCAAGGACGATAGACGTGCTGAACAGCCTTTGCCGTGACAAGAACAACATGGTCTTCCTTGTTAGTGCAAAGAGCCGGATGACTTTAAACGAGTGGTTCTTACCATGTGAGAGCCTTGGACTAGCAGCTGAACACGGCTACTTCCTCAGGTAATTTAAGTATTATTACTTCCTGCGGTTTCCATGCAGTTCGTCCTCATAATAAATTAATCTTGCAAATTGCAATGCCCATTGACCTTCTACTACTGGAGCACACTAATCACTAATGCTGTCAATGGTTGTAGGCTGAGAAGAGATGCAGAATGGGAGACATGCGTTCCGGTGATAGACTGCAGCTGGAAGCAAATCGCAGAACCTGTGATGAAGACGTATACTGAGACTACAGACGGGTCGACAATTGAGAACAAGGAGACTGCTATCGTTTGGTGCTACGAGGACGCTGATCCAGATTTCGGATCGTGCCAGGCCAAGGAGCTCCATGAGCATCTTGAGAGTGTGCTTTCAAACGAGCCGGTTTCAGTGAAAGCTGGACCCAGCCTTGTTGAGGTGAAGCCACAGGTAAGCCTGCTTGCTGCTGCTCACAACAGTAACGGTTACTGTTAATTCAGCTAGCAATGTAGTAGTATCATGCTAACGAAAATGCCAAATCGTGACCTCCCATCTGCAGGGCGTAAGCAAGGGCCTGGTGGCGAAGCGGATCCTTTCGACGATGCAGGAGCGGGGCGACCTGCTGGACTTCGTCCTGTGCGTGGGCGACGACCGGTCCGACGAGGACATGTTCGAGGTGATCACGACGGCGGCGAGGGGCATGTCCCTGCAGCCAGAGGCGGAGGTGTTCGCGTGCACGGTGGGGCGCAAGCCCAGCAAGGCCAAGTACTACCTGGACGACCCCGCGGACATCGTGCGCCTCGTCCAGGGTCTCGCCAACGTCTCCGACGACGACCAGACGCACGCCCCACCACTCGCTGCCGCAACAGCGGCGGCCACCGTACCGAGGTGAACCGCGGCACGGGTCGGCGCCCTACAGTTAGCTCTAGGCAGCATGAAACCTTTTGTTGGAGGAAGGGAAGACCGTGGCTCGCTGTTCCCAGGTGTACAAAATGCTCTAGGAATGTTCTGGTCCTTGTTCGTGCTGCCTGCCTCGTCCTCGTCGTGGCCACGGCCCCTGTGTTCGGCTGGCGTGTACATAAACATAAGCCACTCGCCGAGGTCGCCGGTCACGTCGATTTGTCGCCGGATTACTGTCGCTCTGGACTGAAGCTCCAGAGGTCGTTGCGGGCGCGCATTCCTTCCTTTTGTCTGTGGGTCGGGACGGGTGGCGTCAATAATTCCCGTCGCCACCCTCGTACCCTCCTCGCTGCAGCAAATGATGGCGAGCAACAACAAATGCTGGAGGTGGTGGTGGTGGCTGCACTTGCTGACCCGCCGCACAGCAACAGCCAACAGCAGCAGCACAGTCGCCGCCTTATCCTGTTGCCTATCGGGGCAAAGGTTCTTCTGCCGGTCTAATCATCCGTGTTTAGCAACGAGGATGCAAGAGATTCTTGCCCTCGATCGCCGATGGGTGGTCTCGGTGGATTAGCGGCGCGTTTCGTCTGGCCTTGGGTGGCCGATTGCTGTCACCTTGTTCGCTTGATCGTATTAGTTATAATATAATATTTTTTTTTCAAAAAAACAACATCAGTTGGCTTATAAACCATAGAAGCCGTGGCCACGACGAGGACGAGGTAGGCAGCACGAACAAGGACCAGAACATTCTAGAGCATTTTGTACACCTGGGAACAGCGAGCCACGGTCTTCCCCTCCAACAAAAGGTTTCATGCTGCCTAGAGCTAACTGTAGGGCGCCGACCCGTGCCGCGGTTCACCTCGGTACGGTGGCCGCCGCTGTTGCGGCGGCGAGTGGTGGGGCGTGCGTCTGGTCGAAAAGGGTGCTGATCCGGACACCTGTGTGCTCTGGAAGGCGATAGATACTAGGCTGGAGTAGAGTAGGGTGTTACTGCAAGTCACCTCGTAGCTGAATATGGTCTGTGCCTTGTTTAGATACCCTCAAAATTCCAATTTTTTTTACTCTCTCTTCATCACATTAATTTTTAGCTGTTTGTACGGAGCATTAAATGTAGGTAAAAAAAATAACTAATTGCACAGTTTAGTTGGAAATCACGAGATGAATCTTTTGAGCTTAGTTGGTCCACGATTGAATAATATTTACCAAATAAGACGAAAGTGCTACTATTCGTTGGGTTGAAATTTTTTTCAATCTAAACAAGGCCCTGTTCTCTGTTGTCGTGGTTGTCTACTGATTCGTTTGGTCGAGTCGTCCTGTACTGAACACATGCCTGGGTTGCGTTGAGCCGGAGCTCGACACGGCAGTAATCGTGTCGTGCCTGTGCAGGCCACAACTGCGTGATCTTTTTTTTTTCCAGTGCGAGCTCGTACCTTTGCGGTTCGAGACGCTAGTTTTGCCGACTACAAAAGGCTTGGTCCGGCATCGCGCTGGCGGTGGCGTCTTGTCTCCCTGTCTCGTCGTCCCATCGCTAGGACTATAAAGCTCCCGACGCCGCCGGCGAGGGGTGGGCGATGACGTCCGCCGTGGCGTCAACACGCACGCGGCGACGTCCCGCCTCAAGGCAGTGTCCTCAGGATAATCGTCGCGATAAGGCTCCCGCAGCGGAACTGGTCGCGTTGGTGGGGCAGGGCCGGGGACAGCAGCGTCGCGTCGCGGTTATCCGGTGATGAGATCGATCGCCTCCGATCCGCTCGATGATATGGATGGAGATGAACATTAGGCTGTGTTTAGTTCGCGAAATGAAAATTTTTGGACGTCACATCTGATGTTTTAGATGTCGAAAGGGGTTTTCGGATACTAATAAAAAAACTAATTACATAGCTCGTCTAGAAACTGCGAGACGAATTTATTAGGCATAATTAATCCATCATTAATGCATGTTAGTACTGTAGCACTTATGGCTAATCATGGACTAATTAGTATTAAAACATTCGTCTCGCGATTTCCAACTAAACTATGCAATTAGTTTTTTTCGTCTATATTTAATACTCCATGCATTTGCCGCAAGATTCGATGTGATAGTTTGGGGTGAAAATTTTTTAGAACTAAGACCTTGTTTAGTTGGCGAATTTTTTTGAGAAATGGTACTGTAGCACTTTCGTTGTTATTTGACAATTAGTGTCCAATCATAATATAATTAGACTTAAAAGATTCGTCTCGTGAATTTCGTCTAAACTATGTAATTAGTTTTATTTTTTATTTATATTTAATGTTTCATGCATACGTCAAAGATTTAATGTGACAGAAAATCTTGAAAAATTTTACAAAATTTTGAGAACTAAACGGCACTAAACCAGGCCCCTATTCTACGCACAACTTTGCCTGGGGAAGTACGGCACCTCACTAGAGTAATCATCAGCAATGTGAAATCTTCCGAAGCGTTCCAGAAGAGGCCTTATTTTGGAGTGGTTTGGCTCACGGTGCTACTCCTATATAGTCCTATATGTATAAATAAAATAAATAGATAGATAATAAAATAAAAGAAACAGAAAGAAAAAAAGACAATGTCCACACTACTAGCTTCACTCACTGACTTTTTACTTAAATATTCACAAATTAATTTTAGCAGTTCGAAACATATTTCAAAAGAAAATCTACAGATACAGTTTTCACATGTTTGACCTCGATTATGAAAGATATGACTAGCCTACGGTCTTAAACTGAAAGTGTCCATAACATCACTCCAACTGCTGCATAACTAATACATTGTGACATCAGCCTACTTGTGAATTATCCCAATTTCCAGTTTAAATATCCCAACTGAAAGATAGAAGATTAATGATGGATAAGGCCACAGTTCAGAATCACACTGAACTTATACAATATTTTGTTCTCTACTTATACTTTATGCAATGAGTGGTAGTATTATTGCCTTTAACAAGGGTATGGATAGTCCTATCCTGTGCGAACAATTATATTCATGCGAAAAAACAAAACCAAAACAAAAGGAACTCTTCAACATCCAAAACTATTTGTCGGTAGCTGTTCCAAGAAAAAGAGAGGAAAATTGTATCTTCAGTACCTACGTCGAGCAAAGATAGTTAACCCTTTCTTTTCTGAATAGATGGTGTTGCCTTTCAGAAGGGGAGCGTTTGTTGTGACAATAATTGCTTAATATACATAACATCGAAGATGCACTAGAGGGACATTATTGGTTATGCATTTTCGCGCAACCCTTGTCTAATCCTTATCAGGTTCATGATTGTTCGGCTATCTTGATAATGTTTATAGGAGTGCTTATATCAGTTTCACAACATCTTGATCTTTGAGAAAACAAATTACGAATGTTTTAAAAGCTTATTCTTCTGGCATATACCAGTAATCATTTCTTCTAGGACAACAGGGCATACGTATCAAACCCCTTCCAGTTGATTTTATAAGGTGTCCACGAAATTGATAGTCAAACTTTGCAATTTTGAGTCCTTGATGACATGGAATTAATCGAACAAGAAGCAGATCTAGCGACAAAATTATGCATATTTAAAATATTTTCATATGCTCATGCTGTTGTACTTACAGTTCTTAGAAAAATATAGAGCAAAATATGTGAGCACCAAGTGAAAGACAACGCTTTAAAACAAGGGTATTCCAGTAGCCGTGATAAATTTATAATGCAATAACACAGAGTTGCAAAATGACAAGGTATCAACAGGCAGCTATGGTCATAAGATGCATGGTATATCAGGTCATCTATCACTCAAAATGTTACACATACAAGAATGGAGCCTTTGAGGTCACACAAATCAATCGAATGTTGAACTTTTAATTTTATCTGAATGAACATATATAATTACGGCCAACTGGTATGAACATTTCTCTGAAGGATATACGCTGCACATGGTATTACCGTGGTAGGATTTTATAGTAAGATAAAAGTAGAAACAAAGTTCAACGTGCCTGAAGAATACTCGGTAGTCAGATTGGGCTGTGCAGCAGCTCCATCTCCTACTCTGCTCCGAAAGGAAGTTGGAAGAATCTGGACCAAACTGTAAATTACTTCTATAGAAATCAGTAGTATCATCTTCTGAACACCTCCAATGGGTGATCCAAAATTCCATAAATGTACTGTACTGCTATGATATGAACATAAGAGATCCTTGGGGCTCTGAAAAAGATCCGCCTAACTAGAGTGTGATACTAAATCTGTACAAAGAGAAGCTCATTCCACATGTCTGGTATACCAGGTAAGCACCAGTGCAAGCAATCATTAATTCCGGTGGAAGCTTTTTTGAAACTAGAGTTTGAGATATGCCCCTCATCTCGTAGTTTTGAGATAGCAGTGATATCTAAAAGCTTAACCCGAGTTCCCTTCACAGCATTTTCTGCGGGTATATCAATTGAATGGTCCTGCAAGACCTCACTTCCATTAGATAAGGGGATGGTATTTCCACATGTCCCACCTGTGTTCCAGTCACCATTTACAAAGTGCCTTGGTGAAATTGTCCTGAGGAATACTTTCATCTTAGGATGCCGTGCAAGTTCTGAATCCATCCATCTAGCAATGCTATGCAATGTAAGATTTTTTGCACGGGTTAGGTCTGCAAGTCTACTACCATTGCCTACAGGCTTCCCATCAGCATGCAATTCCCAGTGATTTCCATTGAATTTCCCTCTGTTCCAGTGATGGCCTGTGTTAAGTACTAGGACATCAAAGTAATTAAGATACTTCTTCAAAAATGTAACTGGTCGATCAAGATGCAATGCGTATCTGGTCACTGTGTCTTCTGTATTCAGAGGTTCTAATTCAGACAGAGTAGCAGACCAGTAGAAAAGGATAGTTGTGTTGGTGGATGGAAATCTATAAGCCCACCCATCAGGTCTTAGAGCACCTGGGGCTTTGACAAGGCCATATTTCCAACCAACATCTTCGACCTCAGGACTGTATTTGCCACCAGTTGCTATACACATCATTGACTGAAATTGTTGTCTGCCAAGTGAATCACCAACAAAAGCAAGAGTTCGGTTCCTCATCCTGAAATCCCAAAAATATGTTAGAATAATCCAGATCTCAATAAGGTGCACAGATAAATGAAGTAAATGACCTTTTTAAGAAGTTAGGCCCTGTAAACTCAGGCATCTCACAGCCATGTGGCTGCCACCGATAATTCTCATAAGAGAAATGTGCACGCCGCATCATTCGACAAGCCCACATTTTTGACAGCCATTGCTTGCACTCGTTACCAGAGTACAATGGCTGCTTATCATCTTCTATCCACTTCCCCTTTGCATAGTTACAATCTATGAAGTAACAGAAGCATTATATCAGGCAAAGGAATTTTGATATCGGATTCAAGCTTCATATTTGCAAAAACAACCTATCACCAGCAAAAAGTTGTGAATTCCAATGGTTGAGATGAATAAACAAGAATAAAATGGCATCGCTCTGCATAGTTACATTCTAGGATGTAACAACAACCTTCTATTATGCAAAGGCAGATAAATGGGGCTTAATTTGTAAACATGGAGCACGCACAAATTGTTTGGTTTGCAAACAAGCACAAGGAGAAGTATGCTTTCAGAGGCATGAGGTAAGTCAGCAAGCATGAAGCAGAAGTGGGGCAAACAACAAAAAACAAAGTAGTATGTCACAACATACATAAGAAATTACTGTTCATCACTTTGCCCTTACTTTTGTGCGAGCGGCTCATGGAAGCTGGACCTGGAGACCCAGCTAGGGTTGCTCCATCATCTCCAAGATGTTCCTGCTCCTGCTGCTGTAGGAAACCTGATGCCAAGGGGAATACAAACAAGTCAACCAACAAGCAGAGTGTAGATTCTGAATTGGTAAATAAAGCAACAAGCCAAAAAAGTAACATTCAGATGTCAGACTACCTTGAGAGATAACTTTTAATTGCCCTGGTGTTGTGCTGAAGATTGTGAGGACTGGGGCTCCTTCCAGTAACAGAACAACAATCGGCACAGTGAGGAGAACCACCAGGCCAAAGCATAGCTTGTGGACAAGGAGCCTATGCAGACAGCCGCCTTTCATCCCAGTAAGGCAGCATAGGCCCTGTCTGGCACCTCGAAGTCGATCAGATGCTTACTGAGCTAGACTGAAGTCACTGGAAATCGACGGGGACAAGAAACCTGCACAGTTCGGGTCCAAATTCAGAAAATGCTCAGTCACTGTAGGAGCTATGTCACAGATGAAACTAGCATCAAAATTCAAGATAGCAAACTTAATAACTTAAGCAATGTTGCATTGCTCTTCTCAATTCTAACAAAAGTACATCAGAATTTTTAACACCAAAGTGCGAGATTCATATATGAAACCAGCAAACAGTACACGACTGACAATATGCAATATACATGGAAACAACAAGGGGAGCACAGAGGTCACTAGCAAGCATTGAGCTGAAAAGGGCAATCTCCTTCCAATTCCGAGCGATAGTGACACCAAAACTTGGAGCAGTCAGGTCGACCTTGTGCTGACCGATTCACGAAGTCTGCCAACGATGGTGACATTGGGCTCTTCCGGGACCAGTCAGAATCTCGAATCGGCAAACACCCCCCCTGATCGCAGGAGTCAGTTAGCACTCGCATCGCTGCAGAATTTCGCTTTCAAATCCCCGCCGCCACAGGCAAGGCTAATATTCGATCGACGCCAAACGATCCAAAATCCAGATGAAGGCACCCAATGGAAATGTATTCAGCATCAACGTGGGGTACTTCGCGGGCGAGATCCACGGCGAAAAATAACACAGCAGGAAGATTAAAAGGACAGAGAAATCTCCGAGCCGCGACGGCACAAATGAGATCCGAGGCTACAAATTCATCGCTGGAACGAGGAATTCAACCTGAGGGTTGGTGAGGCAGAGCGTTCGACGGGCTCACCTGCTCGTGGGGCGCAGTTGAACGCCGATGCCGGTTGACGCCGCCGCTGGTGAGGACGCGGGCGGAGAGCGAGAGGGAGAGAGCAGAGGGGCGGAGAAAGCCGGGGAGGGCGATAAAGGCGAGGCGCGGGCGAGCGGGGAGGGAGGGGGAACCGGCCGGGGAGGAGACAGGAGAGACGGCAGCCGCAGGCGGGGCAGGTGAGGTGTCGCGGGGCCCGCGTTATGCCTGGTGTAGAGTCCAAGGCTCCGATCATTGGTGTCGTGCGCCCTGTCCGGTGGGCGGTGGCTTCAATTCTCGGCTAAGGAATGTCTCTTCCCTTCGCAACATGCAAGCACGTCGTGGGCCGTGACACTCCGGGCCAATGGAGTTGGGCTGTGTTTAGTTTTGTTGTAGAAAGTATTTCTATTGCCAAATAAAACAGAAAGTTAACTAAACAAATAGAATCTGAAGTTGTAGCTCATTTCACGTATCAAAACTTTAATAGCACTTTAGAATTCTGCTTTCGACTTTCAGTTTTTTAAAAATTGGTAGAAATAGAGATATTTTAGTCGTTTTTAAGGAAGATAAAGAGAGGGGTATGTTTTATAGTTGTTTTAACTAAACAACTTACAACTTTTTTTTACATCATATAGCTCATAGCAGTTTGTTCACGTATCATAGATCACAATAATTTTTTCGCAGCTCACAGTTGGCTCAAACTGACCCTTTACCTAAAAGAATATAGTAGCTTTTTTCTGTACTTAGCACACTGTTATTACTATCAAATATATTCATACACCATACAGCTTATTGCGTGATTATTTAGATGACTTATGGTTTAAAGATTTATTAGCAATCACGCCATGCGTTTTGTTTCAATTTATCTTTGGATGCATGCTACTCTAACTCATGTGGACACGACCGTACCGGATGTTTAGAGATTTATAAATCATCGTGTCATGCATTGCAGTTTGTTCTAGAACTATACTCTGAGTCATGCCTAAACACTTAACTCTAAGGGCATGTCAGAGGGTGGCGGATCATGGAAATGCTTTTGTATTTCACTTTGTTTTGGAATCAGGCTCGCTCTCCATCGTATTTGGACACACTACTCTAATTTATACAGGCACAAGAGAGATTGAATCCGTCAAATCGTCATCAGACGGTTCTAAGTGATAAAGGACAAAGAATCCTTTTTCTTTTTTTTTTGAGAGAAGAATCCTTTCTTTGTTTAATATTTGGTAGCAGAGAGAGAGAGAAAGTTACTGCACCAGGTTGTGATAAGTCTAGACTTACCATTTACCAAGACCAACATGATCCTTGTAAGATTAGTCTTACAAGGATATATCATCTACAAAGCTCAAGATGAATAACAATGTGCGACCCAAGCAAATTTGGCGCCACCAAGAGAAATGACTGCCAAAACACACTAGTAGCAACTAAAAATACAGAAGTAGCAACTAAAAGTGACACTCCTAGGCAGGATGGAAGTAGGGAACACATCATAACCCATGGGCCGAAGCTAGTCCAAAGGACGTGACAGCCACCTCTATGTGACCATGGCACTTTACCATCGTCCGATGAAGACCCAACCTCATCTTAAAGCACGAAATAGTCAAATTCATGTATAACTTAGCAAGAAAAGATCTTTTCAAACATGGCCGATGGACAAACTCACATTGTTTTATAGGCTCTGGGAGACTAAGGACAGACCCGACCTCATCTTAAAGCACGAAATAGTCAAATTCAAGTATAACTTAGCGAAAAAGATCTTTTCAAACATGGCCGATGGACAAACTCACATTGTTTTATAGGCTCTAGGAGACTAAGGACTTTGCAAATGTTAGGTATGATCAAAGCTTTGGTTCCAAACGAAAATAATACCAAAACTAAGGTTCTGTTTGACATGGCTTCATTTTGGCGAAGCTTTTTTTACCTTCAGCTTCACGAACAGCTCAAGCGATGGAGCTTGAGATGTTTTCTTAGACCGTTTGGCAAAACGACTTATCATGGTGGCGAACAAAAATGAAATAACTATATTGTCCTTTTCTTTATATTTTTCCTTCTCTATTTTTTTCTTCTTCCCTAATCGCCATAAGCTTCTTCTCCACATAGGCGGCTGCGCCCGCACATGGCCTGGCCTGCCTCGGCGGCGGAACCCATGTGCTCATAGTCGTGGTCGGTCCTCCTGAGAGCCTGCTGACACCAATTTTGGCATACCCAAAAATGTGTGAAAACATTTATACCATATTAAATAAAATGGTATAGATGATCAAGTTTTATATGAATATGATATAGGCAAATAAGAAATAATATAACATCGCTAAAGAGGAAAAGAAGATGGAGCAAAAAGAAAAAGGGTACACACATACACATACTGCCTCTCTACCGCATCACCAGAGGCCAGAAGCCTACGACGCCGTTCCTGCACCAGTTGGAGTTTCAGGAAGGTGAGAAGCGCATCATGGCGTTCATCTGATTTGCTTCCTCTCTCTCCATCTTCACGGCTTCACAGTGCTCGGCGACAACCAAATCTTCACCGGCAACTTGTCGTGCCCCGGTATACGGCTGGCCTATGTCATTGCGGATGAGCAGTGCACGTAGCTCTTACCCCGGTAAAAGGTAAAAGAAATGGTGATGGTTGCGCTATGCGCATGGGCTGCAAGCCCCGATAAAAGGTCAGACACGCTTCATGCCCTGGTAAAGGTGTGAAAGGCCAGCAAATATGGCTCGGTGAAATTTGGGTCGGACGCTGTGGCTCCACCCCGGTTACGTTCATGGTGAAAATTTGGTTGGACGCGATCTTGGCTCCAACCTGGTTAAAGGTTCATGGTACAAAATTGATGGACGCGCTCCACCCGGTTCATGGTAAATTTGATATGGACCCGAATTGGCTCCATATCTAACAAATTTACATGTATTTTGGCCACGGCAACGCCGACCCATTCTTATCATGTATCAAAGAAAATAAAGAACTCGCATGCTACTGCCATGAAGAAATATCATGCATGGGTTTCTATCAAATCAAAGAAACAATCATATATGCAAATGAAATTATATAAAAAACAAGACATTGACAACGTACTGCAACCCCAAATAAGTCTGTGTTGATCACGGCCATGGTTTTGCCGGCCTATCTCCATTCATACGGTTCATAAGAGAAAACAAATTTTGCATGCTACAATCACCAAGGTTTTGCATGCCAAAAGATAAAGTCTTAATTAAAACTGATAGAAAAAAAATATCAGTGTTGTCTTGCATCCTACACTTGTGCATCACGTTATGTCTCCTAGTTGGGCGTATGTGATCAGTACTAATCAATTTGCATGCTCAAAGTTTAAAACCCTTAATTAAATCAATGAACCGAGTAAAAGATGTTGCATATGTGCAAGCCATAGGCTAGTTAATTAGCATCCCTCTCGCCGAAATGCAAACTAGCCTGCCTGCTCCATCTTGCATGAACGGCGGCATGATCGAACCGCCTATACCACATAGATGAAGTCAATTAGTGTTGCATCAAAATCAACACGGCGCACTTGCATATACCTGGTCCTGGACTAATCAAAGCCAGGATGCAAATAAGAAAACCTGCACACTATGCTGTGGTCATGATGTGGAATCAAATATGCCTAATCATGCATTAGATAAAATTACGCCGTTTTAAATGACGGCTAGACCGTATAAATAAACTTAACTAAATTCATTTCATCATATCAAATTCTATACCACGATCGCCCATGCTAATTAACCTGCTACGGCCCCAGGTTAGAATAACCAAAGTGTCATGAACATCATATAGATTTAGCTAAGCCAAATAAGCTTTGTCATATTTATCATAATTTCCAAGCGCATCATCCATGCCTAGCATAGACCTTCCCAGTGCCATGCATAATGGGTAAATTAAGTATTGCATCTTAGCTAGATTGCATCCATGAATGTTCATGCCTAGCTAATTCGTTAAAAAGGGCAAACCAAATTAAATTGGATCATATAGCACCGTGCATGCAAATCACTGGTCAAACGCCGTACTATGAGTATGCATGCTAACCTTGATAAAATAAATTAATTGCACGTGCCTCGGCCGAGTTGATGATGCAACGTATCTTTCTAGGCCATGGCAAATTAAATACTTTGGCTTAGCCCAAATAAAATATTGCACCATATGCTGAGTACATCCATGAACGAGCATCTAAAAAACATGCTAAATCAAGATCTTAAATGATCCAAAAGACTATGTCAAATTTAGTCTTCAAAGTAAATTACGTGCATACATACCTGATACTATGCACCAAAGAAATGTCCATACAAACAAACAAATCATTTCCTCATGGTCAAGATGCCGCATGCTCAGTTAGCTAAATTTAGCGCCATATTATGATATGAACAAATAATAATATATTCACACATGCTTTGCATAGATTAACTACATGCATATCATGGGTCACTAAGAAAGCTAAACAAGCTAGCGACCAATCGCATAAGGAGTATACGTTAGCTCCTCAACAAATGAAAATGTCATGTTTAAATAAAATAACATGCATCAAGTTCAAGCCTATGCCAAGCATGCATATTCATCCATCCACGCCTACAAGATCAAAGACTTTGTTTTCTTTTGTAGTTTATAATAGGAAACCATATGATATAATCTTATTCTTTATGTACTCATGTTGAAACTCTTAATCAGGGGTGTTCTCTTCGGAGATGTAATTAACATAATTTTTATGCAAATATAAGATTATGGAAGTATGGACTCGCAATACCTGCTCTTTCTCTTTTTGTCCCGGTTAAATTTAACCAAAACCAAATTTGTCTCTGCTGACGCAGAGGCGGGTCATAGCCGCCCATTTCTCCACCATCAGATTCTGGCACGCCCAGTGGGACCTACTTCTCCCCTCATCTTTGAGTTCCAACATGGTGGCATCATATGGCTTTGACCTAAATTGTCAAATAAAATTATATGCGCTTTCATATTTGCATTCAAGAAAACTCAGGTTTTCTTATGTGAAGGTATGGCCAGATGTGTTCAAGACTTCATCACGATCCGCATTGGTTCCCTCTGGGTCGATGTTCCCATGGGTCCTGTTCAAGCTTCCAACAGTGCTGGTTCACTCCACACTACAGCTGTGTCGCCGGCTGTAGTTGCTCATGACCAAGAGGTCAATTCCAAGGCTGAGGAAGGGTTCACCCCTATCATGTCCAAAGCCGCAAAGCGGCGGGCAAGAAGAGTTGCTGCCAAAGCGAGGATGATGGTCTCCAATGAGCGCGCTACTAATGTGCGCAAGGCCACATCCTCCAATGTGGTTGCTCCTGGCTCATCCAAGCCCAAGAGCACCAAGGCCCCGTTCGCGTGTCCTTAAACCCGGCTTGATCCGCTTCTTTTTTCATCCGGAACAGTGTTTTCCTCTCACAAATTCCTCCAGATTCATCCAAAACCATCCAGATTCCTCCAAATTCCTCCAAGCGAACGGGGCCCAAGTCCCCTAGTTCCAAGATGGCGCCAAAGTTCCGCCCCGCCACGCTTGGGGAGTGGCCTATCTGTGCCAAAAGGGCATCGCCAACCAAGTCGACGCCACCAATGATATCCTCTTCATCGACTCCAAAGACAAGGGGGAAATGCCACCTTCAATTACTCATGATAAGCTGGGGGCTGGTTCCTCCAAACCTGCCCAAGCATACTAGGGGCACCTCCGACAAAGAATGCATCTACAACAGCTTTCCCACCTCCAAATAGGGGGATAGTGTTGCGGGATCAACCTCAACATCCGCAGCCCTACAACAAAGAAAGGGCTGTAGCGGTGGGAGAGATGGATCAACCGCGTCCTTCCAACAAAGGAAAGGCCGTGGCGATAGAATATAGTATGCCATCCACTGAAAGTGATTCATCTACAAAAACCCAACTTTGGGCTGAAGCTCCTGAGTTTATCCCCACGTTGGTCTATAATCCCAACAATGATCTACCTAAGCGTGAGCTTCGGTGGCAAGGGATTCACCTCTCCCTCAATGATATAAAGAGGGGACATGTTGATCCGGCTGTGACAGTCTCTGATCCTATATCATCAGAGGTGGTACCGTCATGGCCTTCTGTACAAGATTTTGTGTCTCTAAAGCGACACCACCGACAGCAACGCAAAATCCTTCAAGCATGGGCCAACTTTAACAATGCAATTGACTCTATGACTAATGCACAACGTGCTTATGTTTGTGATTCAATTTTGGCTCAACAAAGCAGGGAATATCACAGGATCCAAAAATGTTGCGAGGCAAGCTTTTCAGGCTTCTATCGAAAGGGCTATATGCCAGGACTTAAGGAGCTTGTTGCCTGGAGTATCCACATCCTTAGATAATATTGAGGGTGAAATCATGCGACGTGCTGAAACTTTGGCCAAATTACCCGAGCATCAAGAGTTCATAAAAAGGAACTCGAGGCGAAGGAGATATGCAAAGCAGGCTGCCAATGTACGTGCAAGACGTGCCAGCTTAAAGCAAAGGGAGATGGCAATACCAACTGACTCCACGTCTAGTTGGGTATGAGGGAATGCGTCATCAAGCCATGCTGGTGGCACCCAAGGAGAAATAAAAGCAGCTACTCCAAAAGTGGGAGATACAACAACACTAGCTTATCGGCCTCCTTATAAAAGAGCCTCAAGCAACCATTTTGAGGTATTCTCTTCAATACCGGTGAGTGTTGAGGAAGCAGCCTGCAACACGAGTGATACTTCCTCTGCTTCTACACACTTCAAAAGAAAGAAGCCTCGTAAACAAATTCCGGTGGGTCATCGCCCGGTGACTCGAAGCTTAACAAACTCTGGTAATTCAAGAAATAATACGATCTATGTAGGGTCTTATAACCCCCTATTTGATGATCATTCTAATTTTGAAAATGAATTATTGGATACTGCAAGCTCAGCTGATCCAAACCCACTAAATGGTGAAGATCCACAAGCCCCAAGTGAGGATGACTCACAACCTCCGCATAGTGAGAGTGAGCCTAACAGTGCTAAACAAGTGCTTGCCACAAATCAAGGTCAATCCGTTGAAGAGCAGATGAACCAAATTATGGTTGCCTTACAACAGAAAGAAGAAGAGTTGGCCACGCTTCGTGAGCAAGTGGCCAACACCAGAAATCGTACAAATGATGTGAACACTTCGACCAGTCATAACGGTCCCCATCACCAACCTGAAATCACACTCGAAGCCATACAAAGGATGATTTCGGAAGGCGTAAAGGCTCAATATATGCAAACGCATTATTCCATGCGTCCGGGGTATGTGAAACCATATCCGCCGGAGGTGGACATGGTACCATTTTCAAACAATTATCGTCAACCATAATTTAGTAAATTTAATGGGACCAGATCGCCACATGAACATGTGGCCCATTTCCTTGCTGCATGTCAAGATACAACCCACAATGGAGCTCTTCTCCTCCGTCAATTTGTACAAACATTATCGGGTCCAGCTTTCACATGGTATAGCAAGTTGGCACCTGGCTCCATCCGTACATGGGAACAAATGCAAGACGCCTTCCTAGAGCGCTTTTATAGCACTCAAAGGATGGTGGGAATAACTGAGCTGACTCAAACCTTACAAAGGCCAAATGAGAAAGCTGCGGATTTCATCAACAGGTGGAGGAATTTAAGCCTCCACTGTCCACAGCCAATCCCCGAACCAGAAGCAATTCGTATGTGTATGAATAACTTGAGCCCAGACATGGCCATTCACCTACAGGGTGTAAGGCCAATAACTTTCGAAGAGTTGTCCTCAAAGGCCACAGACATAGAGAATTACATGCATCACATGTCTCGTCCGCCGAGGACATTCAACAAGGCGCCATTGGATAAAAACAACCCGCGAGATAAGCCCACACCTTCTAAGCCAAAGCAAATGCAGGCCATGGTTACAACGGTGGGTCCTCAAAAGTTCCAAACTAGGGGCACTGCCACAAGATTACCAAGCAAAGGGGGTGCACTTGCTCCTAGAAGGCCAACTCTTAGCGAGCGACAAAATTAGAAGTACTCTTTCCCCAATGAAGAAGTGGGGATCTCTTCATGGGCCTACGGGAGTTAAAACTCATCGAGCTCCCCAAACCGAAAAGGCCGGAAGAAGCTTCTAAATTCGATGAGCCAAATTTCTTTCACTTTCATCGCATCTTGGGTCATACGCTCAAAGATTGTTTTGTGGTCAAAAACATGATACAAAATCTCATAGATGAAGGCACCATAGATGCCAATCTACTCAAAAGCATGACAAATGCAAAGAAAACGGCTACGTTAAATGTCGCCACTTTTCAAAGTGATCCGATGAGTTGTGCAACTCCAAAAATGTGGCCAACTTATGATCGATATATGATATCAAAACCTGAGCATGTTAATATGTCTTTCTCAGGGCATCCACAACAGCAAGCTAAGCGCCAACATGAAGGCAAGGCTTTCCTTCGGTGGATCCACACCCCAAAATGTGGACCATCAGGTTCCCAACGATCAGGAGAGCGTCGACAGCAACTCTCAAGACGATTTGCTCTCCGATGAATGATGGGAAAAGGTGAAGGCCCACGCTTCTACCAAAATATAAAGAAGCACGAGGACAACCCTTTCGAAGAATATGCTGCTTTGCCCATCCGAGTTTTTGAGGATGATGAGGAGTCTCTTCACTTCCCTGAAGAAGAGGTACCCAAAGTTGCTGAAGTTCAGTTTAGATCAGGCCATCTTCTCAACAAAGAAATCCCCCAAATGAAACTCTGAATGATGCGACTGACCATACTCCTAATGTGTCGGTCAAGTATGATGTAATCTCGCACTTGAAGAAAATACCAGCTATGCTTTCTGTGTATGATGCCTTGTGTCTCTCTTCTGATTTGCGAAATGCATTTATTACTGCACTTTCCTTCCCTGAAGATTATAGGGTTGAGGTTTCACAAGTAGAAGTAAAGTTATCCCAAACTCAAAGTATTACGTTCAATGATGAGGATCTGTTGTTAGGACATAAAAAGCATAACAGACCCCTTCTTATGTTCGGCGAGATCAATGATCTCCCCATTAATCGCATAATGATTGATGGTGGTTCAGCCATAAACTTGTTACCCTTGCACACTATTAAAAAGATTGGGTATTCTAAAGGAGACCTATGTCGCTCAAATGTTGTCATTCATGGTTTTAACCAAGCTGGTCAAGAAGCATTGGGTACCATATCTCTGGTTCTAAAGTTTGAAAATCTTATGACATATGTATACTTCCATGTGATTGATGCGGCTACCTCATATAATGTTCTTATCGGTCGCCCATGGCTGCATGAAAATGGAGTTGTTCCATCTACTCTCCATTAGTGCATCAAGTATAAAGATCCTTCAGGGAGCGTAGTAAGGATTTTTGCTGATAAAAAGCCATTCACTATAGCAGAATCCTTCTATGCTGATGCAAAGTTTTATTTTGAGCCTATTGATAAAGTCTCAAAACCAAAATCATCATTGCCGTTAGAACAAAATATCCCGAAGATAGAAGATGTCAAGTCTTCATCCAGCCGAAAGATATACCAATACATACCAAGCAATCAAAGGAAGGAAGGCGATCCGATATTTCGCATCATAAGTAAACCCTCTGAAAATAGAGGTATTTCATTTTCAACTCCTTTACCTCCTTTGGTGCAAAATAAAATAAAACAAGCCCAACTTGAAAGGGATAATAAGAGTAAATTGGTTACACAGGTCACTTTGTTAAATAAAGATGATAAAACATTACCCATCTCTTTATATGACAATAAAGTTCTTTATATTATGCAACAGATGGGCTATGCTATTTATACCGGTCCTTCTTTATGCGATGGCTGGGGGTAGCTCGCACCATTTGAAAAGTTGATGTCCCAGGCTCAGCTTGAAGCCCTGCACCAAGATCAAGCATTAAAAGAAGAGAAATATGGGTTAGGCTATGAAGTTAATATGACCTCTGCCGAACCTCTTGATGCTACGGAAGCATCTCCACAAATGGAAGATGGAAATCAACCAACTGTTGATGAGTTGGAAGAAATTAATATCGGCACGGACGATGATCCCCGGCCAATCTTCATTAGTAAGCATCTATCTAAAGAAAGTAAGGAAAAATACCATAAATTTCTTTCTGCAAATAGAGATGTCTTTGCTTGGTCTTATGAAGAAATGCCAGGTCTAGACCCAACAGTGGCTGTGCATAAATTGGCCATTCGAAAAGATGTTCCTCCGGTGAAGCAAGGACAAAGAAGATATCGTCCAGAACTTCTCCCACAAATAGAAGCTGAAGTTGATAAACTCATAGCTGCTGGGTTTATCCGAGAGGTGAAATACCCCAAATGGGTGTCTAGTATCGTGCCCACAAAAAAGAAAAATGGGCAAATCCGTGTATGTGTGGATTTTTGAGATTTAAATAAAGCCTGTCCAAAAGATGAATTTCCAATTCCAATCTCTGAAATCCTTATTGATGCCACTATGGGATATGAAATATTCTCCTTCATGGATGGCTTCTCTGGTTACAACCAAATAAAAATGTCACCGGAAGATGAGGAGTTGACTACATTCCGTACACCCAAGGGCATATATTGTTATAAAGTGATGCCCTTCGGATTAAAAAATGCAGGCGCCACGTATCAACGTGCAATGACCATTGTCCTTGATGGGTTGTTGTATGAAATCATTGAGTGCTATATAGATGATATCGTTGTAAAATCTAAGCGCGAGAAAGATCACTTAAAACACTTGGAAATGGTGTTTGACCGCCTTAGAAAACATAAATTAAAGATGAATCCTATGAAGTGCGCCTTCGGAGTGTCTTCGGGAAAATTCCTTGGTTTCATAGTCACCATGCGTGGCATTGAAATTGACCCTACTAAAATAAAGACAATTGTCGACATGCCTCGACCAACAAACTTGCATGACTTAAAGAGCCTCCAAGGCCATTTAGCGTACATTAGAAGGTTCATCTCAAACCTGTCCGGGAGGTGCAAACCTTTTTCCCGGCTCATGAAGAAAGGAGTCCCGTTTCAATGGGATCAAGCATGTTAAAATGCATTTGAGGACATAAAAAATATTTAACAAATCCTCCTGTCTTAGGCGCGCCAATTAAAGGGCGACCATTAATCCTCTATACGGCAGCCATGCCGACTTCATTAGACGCTCTTTTGGCACAAACCAATGATGCAGGGAAAGAAGTTGTCCTATATTATTTAAGCCGCACCCTACAGGGGGCAGAGTGCAATTACCCGGATATAGAAAAAATATGCCTGACACTTGTATTTGTAGCACAGAAGCTTCGCCATTACATGCTAGAACATACCTACATCTTGTCTCGAGAGCTGATCCACTCCAACATATTTTAAATAAAATGACATTATCTGGTAGATTGGCTAAGTGGGCGATGTTCCTTTCACAATTTGATATTGTGTTCGTGCCTCAAAAAGCCATTAAAGGTCAAGCTTTGGCTAATTTTCTAGGCGCACATCCCATACCTGATGACTTTCCCATTGATGATGATCTACCAGATGAGGTAGTATTCACCACTACGGTATCCAATCCTACATGGCAAATGTATTTTGATGGTGCTTGCCGAAAATCAAGAGCAGGCGCAGGGGTCGTGTTTGTCACACCGGATGAAGCAATACTTCTATATTCCTTCACATTAACTTCATCGGTTTCAAATAATGCTGCTGAATATGAGGCTCTAATTATCGGGCTTGAAATGGCTCACAATATGGGTTTAAACACACTCTCTGTATGTCGGTGTTTCGAACAAACACCGGCGAGTGAATTTATAATTGATGCACGTTAAGCCCGGATGGTGTGCTAAAGGACATAAGGTTTATACTGGTTCAGGCCGAATGTCCCTACGTCCAGTCCGCTGCTGCTGCTTGTATTATTAGCACCAAATATGATTCGTAGTAGGGGGTACAAACGGTCGAGAGAGGGATGGGTCCCAGGTCTCTGATGGAGGGGTCGAAAGGATGCCAAGGGCCTGGCGGCGACTTGGCTGTGTGTGTGGAACAGAATGCTCTATGAGCTCGTCTGTATGTGAGTTATCCATTTAAAGTCAATTTGTTCGGTCCCCTCCTTCATAGGGAGCCCTGTCCTCCCTTTTATAGATGAAAGGGGGGAGCAAGGTTTACAGGTGAAAAATACCAAGGGTATAGAAGGCCATTCGAAGGGCTCGGGTCTTCCTTTTCCTCCAAGCCAGCCTCAGACACAACCAGCTGGTGTCAGAGGTTGGCACATTCGCCGGGTACTTGTGTGCTGATGATGCTATGTTCTGCAAGTGGTCACTTCCCATCCCGCCTCTACGGGCGACGTGTCGGGCAGGAGTGCCGGCCTGCGATACTGTGGGGGGCGAACGGTGCGGCACCCGCACGCTTGTCAGCATCGGGGATGTGAGTCCTATTGCAGTGTTTGTGTCAGGCTCCGTGCTCGCGGGTTGAAGGCGACGCCCGCAATACTGTAGGCCGTAAAACCCAGCGCCTACAGTACTACTCAGGTTCTATCATGTCCGGCAGGGCCTAAAGCACTCGTCCCGTCGTACTTCGATGGTACTTGTCAGTAGAGCAGGGCATGTTCCTTGCTTCCATGGTTTGACCCTAACGTCCTGTCTTACCCTGTTCCTGCCATCATGGAGGGGCAGGATGAGGATGTCAGGTGAGGCGGTGCTCAGCCCTTGTCGGCCGAACGAGGTGGAGTCTGAGTCTGGCCCTCGGGGGCCGGACGAGGCGGAGTCTGGCCCTCGGGGGTCGGTCGAGGCGGAGTCTAGCCCTCGGGTGTCGGACGAGGTGGAGTCTGGTCCTCGGGGGTCGGACGAGGTGAAGTCGTTGTGCTCCTATTCGATTGGGAATGTCGTTGGTACTTATGAACTCTACCTCATTGGGTATCCCAGTATTAGATCCCCGACAGTAACCCCCGAGCCTCTGGGTGATTCGGGTAGAATCGCCCGGGGGTTGTCCCGGCTCGCTAGAGAGTGTTCGGGTTTGCCAGAGGGTGCAGCCCCCGAGCCCCCGGTTGATTCGGGTGGAATCGCCCGGGGGGTGTCCCGGCTCGCTAGAGGGTGTTCGGTTTGCCAGAGGGTGCGCGCGAGCGCACCCGATGGGTGTAGCCCCCGAGCCCCCGGGTGATTCGGGTGGAATCGCCCGGGGGGTGTTTTCGGACCCTCCGCGGGTAGGACAGTGAGATTCGGCTTTTCTCAGCTGGATAGCTTTTGAGGAAACCCTAGGGTCCCGTTTGCGGGGATGTCGCCTGGGCTTAGCTTGGCCGGGGTTTTGACTCAAGAAGTTGAAGTTCCATTGGTGCTCGCGTACCGGAGTCCTTGTCTTTCGTGGGCCCGTCCCTTGTTTGAGACGTCCGTCGAGATGGTTGGGCCAACCCTAGTCTTTCTGGGCCTAGACGGACTAGAGAAGGAAATCTTTTTGGCCCACGTCTCCTCTGTTTGGAGAAGAGTCCGGTCGTCTGGGAAGATGAACCGTTCAGCGCGATTTTGGTGGGAGCGGATAGGGATTGCAGGTGCGTGTCTCGCGACATGACGCGGTGGTGCGCGTGGCAGGCCCAGAGATCGAGGCGGACGGTTGCCCTTCTTGCATCCGTCGCCACTATAAAACCACGGGGTTCGCCCCCAAGGTTCCGTACTCTACCCCCTTGTCTTCACATCTGCAGCCTTCACCGCCAATCGTCCTAGCTTCCCACGCCAGTACTGCTGCCACCGTTGGGTCCGCGTCCTCATTCACTGCCACCATCGAGCTCACATTCGCGCCACCGCCCTTATTGAGCTTGCACCCACCTTCCTCCCGATGTTTCGATGGAGCTGTGGGGCAGATCCGGCATTACTCCTCGGCGTTTGGAGGGCCTCGTCCGCCGTGGCCTCCTCCGCCCGCTGTCCGCCATCGGGGAGTGGCTGCTGCCCGGCGATGAGAGTGAGCCGGCGCCGCTCGAAGGGTACGTCGTGTCCTTTGCCATCTTTCATGAGCGGGGATTTGCCATACCCGGGCATAGATTTCTTCGGGGGTTGCTAGATTATTACCAGGTGGAGTTGCAGCATCTTACCCCCAACGGTGTTCAGCACATGGCGGCGTTTGTTGCCCTGTGTGAGGGTTTCTTGGGGATCAATCCCCACTTCGATTTGTGGTGGCACTTCTTCACCGTCAGCTTGTCAAAGAGGAAGATTGGGGGAAAGGATGTGAACGTGCCGATGGGTTGTGCCAGTATTCATCTGTGCCCCACTCGGTCGAGGGACTACCCGCTGATGCGTCTGTGGACCTCAAATAAGGGGTGGCATTCATAGTGGTTTTACATCAAGGATGACCTGAGCGCCACCTTGCCGAGGTACTCTAGGCGTCTTATCGACGAGGCCCCAGAGCCGTGGCTGTGGGGCTGCCCGACTCCGGCGAAGAAACACCTTGCCGACCTTCTTGCCGCCATTCACACTCTGAAGGTCCAGGGCATGAAGGGGTCGGGGATTATTGGTGCCTACCATGCGAGGAGGGTGGCACCGCTGATGGCGCATGTGCTCCCCCTGTACCAGATGGTTCCTGGAGAGTCGTTCGAGGGAACGGTGCTCGCTGATGAGGCGCTTGCTCCCTTCGAGGTGGCGCAGTGTATCAAAGAGGCGATGGAGCTTCCGAAGGACACCACCGGCTCCACCCTCAAACACATGTATACGGTGCCGGGGCATCCCCCAATGCGGCTGGAACCAGGGTTTTTGGAATTTGTAAGTTTTTTCTTTCCCGTGCTTCCCTTGTCGTTTGAGTTTCTGACCTTTTTGATATCAACTTTTGGGTTGGCAGGACCAGCCGAGGAGGCTAATCTTCAAGGACTGCTCGGTCCCGTTGCCGAAGGACCATGTCGTGGTGACGGCGAATCGCATCGTGGCTGAGTGGGACAAGCAGGCAAGGGAGCAGAGAAAACAGGAGAAGCAGCGGAAGCAGGAAGCACGGGATTGAGGAGAGGATGTAAGCAGCGACGACGATGATGACGACGAAGACGATGATGACGATGATGATGATGAGGTTGCTGTCGATGTGGATTGGGGCATCCTGGAGGATGAGGGCATGTTGACCCATGCCCCTCCATCCGCGCAGGAACCCCTTTCGTTCCGCGCAGAGGGAAGCGAGTCCGCAAGGTCGGCGGCAGTTGGAGCCGAAGAGTCCGCCGCTTCGCGCGGGGTGCCGGCAGAGGATCAGTGGGTGGCCGGATCTGAGGAGGTTCCCGGGGTGCTGATGGAGGGGGGTGGCTCCGATGCCACGCCCCGTGAGCTGACAGAGGGAGGCGGTTCTGGTGCCCCGCCCGAGGTGTTGACCGGGAGGGGTGGCTCTGTTGTCGCGCCCTCGGTAATGAGGGAGGTGAATTCCCCTACCCGGGAGCGGGAGGCAGCTTCGAAGCGGTCTTGCCCTGATGAGTCAGGGCAGGGGTCTAGGGGTTCGTCCCCAAAGTGACCCCGTCGGCTGAGGGCGTCAGGGTAAGCCACTGACCCCCTGTTTTTTCTTTCGTTTCGTTTTTCTGTCTTGACTTTATGCTTTTTTCCACTGTGCAGATTCTTGCGGACGGGCCGCCCTCTGGGACCGGCGCCCAAGAAGAGCCTTGCCCTTCAGGCGGGATGGGCGGCGTCGGCCGATGTTGCTCTTGCTTCGGGCAGGAGTGGTGATGATACCGCGGCCGTGCTGGCTGGCTCGACGGCGGTCGTGGCGGCGCCCACGCTTTTGGTGGCCGCCGAGCAGGCGGGATCGTCCATGGCGGGTGTGGTACCACCGGCCGAGGGTCTTGTATCACTAGTGGTCGTGGTCGTGACCGCGCCGAGCTAGGATCAGCCGGGCATAGCCACGGTGGTGCCTGAGGGTGTAGTGCGGTCCGTGCCCCTAGAGGCCCCGGTGGAGGTTGATGCGACCACGTCATGCCGGGAGCAGCCGGACATAGCCATGGTGGTGTCCGAGGGTGCGGTGCAGTCCGTGCCATTGGAGGCCCAGGTGGAGACGACCGCGGCCACGACAAGCCCGGCGGGGCTAGGTGTCGCCACGGTGGCGTCCGAGGGGGTGACGGGATCGGCACCGCCGGTGGATCCACCCGTGGCGCTTGAGGCGGCCCAGATGGAGGAGGACCCGGTCGGGGGGTCTTCGGGCGTCGTGGCGGTGGTGCGGAGGACTAGGAGGGAGTCGCTCCTAGACCCCTTGTCGGGAGGCAGCCGTTCCCCCACGCGGGGCGAGCCGCCGCTTTAGTGGAGGGCTGGTCAGGACCCGACGTCGGCCCTTTTCACGCTCGACGATCATGCCGAGAGCATGGAGCGGGAGAGTCTCGACATCGGGCTTTCGACCATGATGAATGCCCTAGACCAGGCCAGAGGGGTCCTACGTGAAATCTTCATTCCTACTAGCCAGGTATCTGTTTGTTCTTCCTTGTTTTCCTCTTTCTTCAAGTGCTTTTGTGTTTTCGTATTTCTTAATGCCGGTCTTCTTTCCAGATCCTTGTTGCTCGTAGTCGGAACAAATCCCAGTTCCTCCACGAGCAGAAGGCAGAGTGGGATCGCCTTGTCGAGGAGGCCCAGCTACGAGGAGACGTGGGCGCGCTGCCGCCCAGCAGCGGGAGGCCCAGGCGCGCCGGGACGCGGAGGAGACCCACGGGATGTTCGAGGACTTAGCGGCGAGGGTGAAGCTGGATGAGGAGGAGGCCGCCCAGATCAAAAAGGAGCGGGACGAGCTAGTCCGGAAGGATGTTGAGGCCAGCAAGCGGGCCACCGAGGTCCTGAGCGAGCTAGAGACGGAGCGGGATCTCAGGCGGGAGGCTGAGGATAGGTCCTCGAACCTTCAGCAGAGGGCGGATCAGGATGCCGTGCTGATTGATCGGCTACGCAGGGAGCGGGTTGAGGCGCGCCGGGCCGAAGAACGATTTCGCTCGGAGCGCAGCACGGCCCACGAGGAGCACGACCAGACCATCCAAGAGCGCGACGAAGCACGTCAGGGGGTTGAGTCCCTCCAGATGAAACTTGGAACCGCGGTGGCCCGCAGGCTAGAGGTCGAGGATGTAACAGAACCGACCAATTTATAAGAGCACAAGTACGAAAGCAATCACCGGAGTGATCAAACCGTCATACTTGAACCCATATAAACCCGGTAGTCAACTGAAACCACGAAGGATTTCAAACCAACTTGTATACAACCAAGATCATAGTAATTCAACATAACAAGCCACATGTTACATCCATTTCACAAGTAGTTCACAAGTACCTCATACATCAGAGTTCACATAGTTATTACAAAATGAGTTCACAAATAGCGGAAGCAAAGTAGTTTGAGACCATCACACACACTTAGTTCAAATACAAGCCAGTTCCATAGTCATATCCAGCAAAAGCAGTAAGATAAGATAACATAGATGATCATGCCCATGATCTAGTCTTCATCCCCCGCAGGGTGGAGACAATACTTGCAGTAGCCGTTATAGAGCACGTCATCTGCAACAAGGGGGAATAAACCCTGAGTACGAGAATGTACTCAGCTAGACTTACCCATCGTAAACCAAAAATAAATGACACCAAGGAGTATGCAAGGCTTTATCGGTGGATCTTGCTTGACAACCATTTTGCATAAACACTTTAATGATATAAGAGCATAATTTAAATTATGAGTAAGCAGCAAGTTATCAATATTAACCTGTCAACTAGATTAGCACATGTACTAGAGCAAGCAATTGATTAACTCCAAACATTAGTAACCATATCCGGTATAATGTTGTATCATCATCATCATCGATTTAACCATCAAGTTCCATTAAGTGCATCTACGTTGCCGCTGCTGAGTCAAGTTCTCACTATCCGGGAGAGACGGCGATTCGAATCGATTCCTATCCAGCTGGAGGGTTATTCCTAACACTCACCCAATCCACCTGATCAATGGTTTCATCGGGTCACCTTTGGTACAACTTCAGGAATCGCGGGTCCACCCAGCCCCTCACCCTCAGGGAGTCCACTCTGCCAGGTGGTCAATCTCACCTAGGACTTACGCCAATGGCTCCCCACACATCCTTACTACCTCCAGGGTGCGCAGTTTTACTTTTCGGTTCCCGGCCTGAGTTGAGCTACTCGGCTTCGCGGTCGGAACGAGTTATCCGGCCAACTAAGTGATAGGCATGCGTTCAACATGACATGAGGACGTACCGCGAATCGGTCCTTAAACGACTCAGATGGGGATAGATACACACCCAAGACCTCCTTGCCTTGTTGCTTCTCTATCGACATCACGTCCGGTCACAATTCATTATTAACACATGGTTATTTTCCACGATAACAACGTGACCAGACATCATCCTAACCTACAGGTGACAGGAAATCACCTGACTTTTACCGGTCTAAGCAAGGCTAAGCTTTGATTCGCTCCTAGACCTAAATAGGATTCAGGGTACGTTTACTGGACAAGGAATAGATATATATGCAGCAAGTGTTTGCATCCAATTCCTATCACTTAATGCATCACAAATAAAGATACTCAAAGTAACCATTTTCAAAACGTAGGAGACTTAGAATGCTCCGGGGCATGCCTTTCAGAAAAGATGAAGGTTGGTGATCGGGGCACTCAAGAACTTCTTCGTTGGCTCCTTCTTCGGGGGCATGCACCTCCTGCTCCTGAGTTTGCTGCTGTTCCTCCGGAAGTACTTGCTCGAATTCTAGAAGCGTGACTCCCTCCGGAACACCTATTGCATGCATATGCATAGTATAAGAATCATACATGCACAAGAGATGGAAGATGATGATGAAATGTACAGCCATGTATAAATGGACGCATGAACAATATGATAATACAAGCTTTACATCTATTTTACCGAGTAGGTGCATATCTCTATTAGAAAACAAGAACTGCACACTCACCAAGCTCTAACAACCTAAGATAAAGTCGTTCATCTTCAGTAAGAGGTCTAGCACCTGCAACTAACAAGTTATTTTAATTAGCCTAGCATCTAACTCATCACATCGACTCATATCAAGCAAACAAGTTATTCACTGCACTCAACAGTTTTCAGGCTGCAAACAGCAGCAGACATTTTGACCCATAACTAGAGTTCTATAGGTCCAAATACCATGATTTAAGACTTTCTGGAAAGCTTATAAAATTGTCTACGACTTTCGTTTAATCACCACAGTCTAATTAAAACCTAAACTAGGTCACACAAACTGATCTTACAAAACTGTCCGTGGATTCCAGAGAGCATGCAGTTGGGAGTGCTGTCTTCCAACTGACATAACTCTCAAACTACTAAGCCAAATGCCACCAAATTTTAACAGGAGATAGATACATAAGTTATCTACAACTTTTGTATTCACCACTTTACCAGAAACTCAATTTATCATGGTGAACTTTATAAAGTTCACAGAACTGTCCAGAAAGACACAATGCAAGAAATTAATTATTAACTTATATTGCAAACATACCAATGGACAAAACCAACTTTTCTAACTCATCATACATGTTGAAAGAACACCAGAAAACATAGTGTCCATTCCTAAATAAATTATTTTCATGCATTTAATAATTTATTTAGAGACTTAGGTTAAATAATAAACACATATCCAAAGTGTACATAAAATCCCACAAAAATTACAGTAGCTTATACATGTCTCCAATAGGCTACTACATAAATTTCACATCATTTCAACAAACATAACATCCTACACAAAAATAACAAGACCGTAGGGCTTAAAATAGCATAAATAGAAAACCCTAGTGAAAAGTGTCAAGCAACAGATTTTATATTTTTCTTAGGTTCATCATAACACCATAACACTGTACAAAAAGTTTCATGCTCACTAGATACATATTTTTACCATGAAAAATAGCACAAGAATCTCCTAATTATAAAAGGGAAATTAATAACTCAAAAACTATCCATGCAATGACTCTCAGATTTTTACCAGAGCTTACACTCATCAAGAATAGCTCACCATACAAATTTCATAATTTTTGGAGCACTGCAACTCTAGATATGAGTTAAACAAGTTTGCATTCATTTAAAAACACATTTCAAGTTCCAATTTAATTCTCCCAGAAACTTTACTACTAGTGCTCATTTTATATTTTTCCTAAATACTACACTTCACTAAGATCCTAACAAAATTAGAACCACCCAATTTGGATCTACCAAACTCGAGTTATCAATTTTACAAAACAGCATTCAAAACTGAACAAATGAGCTAGCTTTTCCCTTTACAGTCACTGACGCTCGGGACCCACAGATCAGTGGAGCCCGCATGTCAGCGACTGAAAACAGGGGAGGCAGCTCTCCGGCGACGTGGATCGGCGCTACCTCGCCGGCGGCTACTTCTCCTGCCAAACCAAGGGCACCGGCGTGTCCGCCTCGACCTCCCGCATCTATTGACCTCCTACACCTAAGCTCTACCGTCCTCTAGGTGCGTCGGCCATGGCGCACGACGGCTCGGCCAATGCGCATGGCGGCGCTCCAATGAAAACCAACCATGTAAGGCGTGGCTAAGCTCGGTACGAGCTTCTAGATCTCGCAGGGAAGCTAAAGGAAGTAAGGTAAAGGAGTGAGTGGGCTCCGGTGGTGGTCGGCCACGGTGAGCTCCAACTTCGGCGACGCTCTGCCATGGCGGACGGTGGTGGAAACGGCTGGTGGCCCTCACCTATGGTAGATTTGATACTACAAGTTGGTGGAGATGATGGAGCTAAGCAAGGCAAAGCTTCCGGCTAGCTGGAGCGAGGTAAGACGCAACGGCGAGCGCGCACGAGCTCGGCAGAGCTGCTGCTGCGGTTGCTTCGGCGCTTCAGGTGAGCGGAGGAAGCGAATGAGGAGGCAGAGCGCGTGCGGGCGAGCTGCGAGGCAGCAGGGTGTCCTCCACTTCAAGCCGGCCAATGCGCGGTGCGGTCAGGGCAAGCCGGGCACGTGGCGGCCACGCGGCGGCCACCTTCTGGTCTCGGTCAGCCATGACCGGCCTGAACCCGAAGCCATCAGAGCCGGCATCAAGTGACTGTCAGCGCGTTTTCATCACCTCCAAACTCTAAATAGGTGGCGAGTTAGCAAAATCTCCTTGAATCAAAATTGTAGATCTATGATAGGGCTACAACATTGCTTTAGCAAGTGTCAGCTTATTCACAATTAATCACGAGTTGCATCAAGCCAAAGTCAGCTTCAACAAACTGTAAGAGCAACTTCGACTTAGAAAATTTTCTAAGTGTAGAATCGGCACCCAAAACTGACTTGTGGGCCTTTTTTGAGACAGGTCCACACATTTTCATGACTTGACCTCTAAACAAAATTTGTTCAATATAAAATTTGCTACAACTTTGCTTTAGGTTTCTCAGACATGCAAACACTCTAAGTTGCACTTTTTAAACAGTCAAACAAAAGAGCTCTAGGGGTCAACACATGTCAAATTATTACATGGAAGCATAATTAGGCAATATGGTCAACATGAACATTGTTCCTAATGACCTTCTAAGTGTAGCTAAGTTGTTTAAGAGGACATTTGACACACGTTTCCATAGACCACATATGAGCACACACAATTGCTAGCATAGAACCAAACAATTCAAATAGAAACACACATGAAATGATACATTCATCATGGCATGATGCTTATGAATGAGATGATAACGCACATGCTCATGTGATGCAAGTGTTTTAGTGCAACCATAACACTAGGGTGTTACAGAGGAAGCTGCTGTCGGGCTACATGCCGATCTTGCCGATGCGCGGGGGCTTCTCCAAGCCGAAGGTGATGAGTATGATCGCCTGTCTTCCGCCGTTCTGGTGGTCTGCGACAACCTGCAGGTGGCGGAAGAGGAGGGGACCAGCTCCCTTGTGGCCCATGCCGCTGGTATCACGGCTCGGGTGGGCCAGCTTGAGGAGAGTGCTTTTCACACCGGGATTACCCAGGCCTTCACCGTTGCCCATTCTCATTACGAGAAGGAGGTCAACCTAGCGGTGATGAGCGAAGGGTTCCCGCCTACTTACGAGGATGTTGAGCTGGACGCGATTGAGAAGGCGGTGGCTCCTCTTGCGAAAAAACTGGCAGACAATCTGAAAGAAATGGTTCTTCCTCCGCGGAAGTAGTTAGTCGAATAAATTTGATAAACACTTTATATGTAATATGTGAACAAGTGTCGGTACTTTCATGTCTGGAAGTAGTTTTGTGGTTTTGTTTCATAATTTTGTTTCTGATGGTTGTGCTTGGAATTTGGTTTCTGTTTGATCTCACCTTCTTCCCTTTTCGCAGTCACAAAGAGTGTTTATTCAATCCGACCCTTCCCTTTGTCTGATGTAATGTTTGTTTTCGAAAAAACAAGGGAAGGGAGGTAGCCGTACCTTTACCAACCCCCGAGTGAGATCTGTCCCCTCGCAGTTGCGGGGGTTAGGTCTTACTAGAGATCGGAGCGAGAGAAGCAAGCTTGCGCTTGTACTAGCCCATCCCCTTTGAACCTCCATCTCTGGATCAAGCGGGTCGAGCCCCCGAGCCCTGTTAGGGTCTGATAGGGGTTGGCCGTATTTCGCATGTTACTTCGTCCTCGACTTTCGCAATCGGAGGGGCTGAGCAGGCGACACTTGCCTCGACCGCTCGAGTGTTGCGCTCAACGAGCTCACTAACGGGTACGTTCGTGTGGAATCCGGGTCCGTCGTTTGCTGACTGGGTCGGCAGAGCCCTCAGGTGGCACTCCACAATTTCTTAACCCGCCTCCTGGCAGATGCCTGAGCCGTTCGATAGGCTCAAGTGGCCCGCTGGCCTCTCCTCGGTGGAGATTCTGTGGGTTTGGCTCGGGGTTAGAATCGAACGAGAAAAGGTCAAGATGTCCCAGTCCGCTTTTGAACAGGGTCAGGCAGGGCCGCTGGGGCTCGTCTCAGTTGTTTCTCCCTGGCTCTGTTTGACATGAGGCGGCCTCGAGCCCTTTGCAGGCCAGCCTTCGAACCTCGGTCTGTTGTGACACATATTGAATGAGGCGACTGCCGTTTCGTGATGCGACATGAAGCGTTGGGATGCAGTGATTCGCATATGCAATGTATTGAATGTGCGATTTTAATCGAAATGAAGGTGGGGTCGGTAATGTTACCTTATTGGTATGAGCGACGAAAAGCTCCTACCAAACGTGTTTGCGCGGGGTTCGAGCCTGATATCTCGTGATGGGGCCGGTGCGACCTGCAAGAGTATTTTTTGATTCTATATCTTGGTGGCGATCTGGGTCGTTCGATTGACTTGGGCGACCTAACAGCTTCTCCCTGGGGGGGTTCTGTAGGTGGGCCCCTCCGATCCCTTCTCGAGAAGGTGGATGCCGAGGTTGGGGAAGCGGGGGACTGTGAGTTCAATTTGTTCAGGCGAACAAAAACAACGTAGCCATCGGGGCATAGGGTCTGCCGGCTCGCCCAGTTTTACTCAAAGTTCTATGCCCGCATACCGTGCCCTCGGCCTTAAACGTATTGAGGGGTCAGGTGCAGAGGATGTCTAAACTGATAGTCACCCTCGGCAGCCCCCGAGCGATATCCGTATCCCTGCTGATGCAGGGGTCCGGAGCTCGGGAGTGAATTTTAACGTGAAAGTGAGAAACCAAAGATGCTTATCTTTCAGCAGTCGTTGGCTCGTCGCTTTGCCTGGGCCGTTCGTTCGGCCCGGGCGACTCGTTGGGCCCCCTGGGGAAGGGTTCCGTCGTCGGATCGTTCCATTGTCCTACCTAGGGAAGCGGGGGGTTGCCTGTGTGTGCGCACTTTAATTGCCGCGTTCGGCGTGCGGTGGTGGTGGGCCCTGCCCATGCGACGTCTTGTTTGACAGGAGGGCGTCCTGTCAATCTAGGCGCATCCCCTCGGCTTTTCGTCAGCGTTGATTTCATATCTGCATTAAGTAGGGGGAGGGAGAGAGTTTTTCGCCCCAACCTTTCGTCTTTCCTTAGCTGCAGCACCTCCCTCTTTAAATAGGGAGGGGAGGGGAGCTCTCATCCCATCTCTTTTAGCCTGCCTCTGAGCCGCTACCTCTTCTTCTTCTTTCTTTCCACCGAACGAGTTCGTCCGTCGTGGCGGTTCCTGAGTGAGGAAGGGTAATGCCAGCGAGAGAGAAACTCACTGATTCGTTCATGAATTCGGAGTGTGATGTCGAGTCGGAGGTCATTCAACGTAGATGAGATGGTGCGGGTTGTCTTTGCTGAGAAGGGGTCGCCGTCATCGAAGGAGGAGGGACACCGGAAGGTGCCGAGCGTCGTCGGCCTCGTCGTCGTTCCTGGCGGCATTCCTTCAGTGGTGGGCATCCCCCATCCAGACGCCATTGTCGGGGTTGTGGCTGATGATGATGGCGTAGTCCCTGGGTGCCTCGACGAAGAGGTACCACAGTCGCCGATGTGGTGCTCGACGTTGCAGATGATGGCGCCCTCGGGGGTCCTGTGGATCGGCGGGACCTCGCCGATGGAGAGCATGGAGCGGCGGTCGCAGTAGACGAACTGGCCCGTGTACTGCCAGGTCGTTGCCGATGGAGAGCTTGGCGCGGCGGCCGTCGTAGTACTTGTAATAAAACTAGGGAGAAACTGCAATTGGGTGAGTTTCGTGGGGGAGCCCCCGAGTAAACAGTTTTTTTAATTTTTGAGTACATTGGTCCTTTTTGCGATGGAATCACTTTGTAAGTGGTGAATTTGTGCGAAGAATGAACAAATTTTCATCCTTTGTTGTGGCAAACAGTTTTTTAGCTTCCTCTTCCTGCAGAAGAGGCATCAGTGCCCTCCTATCCTTCCCATGGATCAAGCCGTAAGGAACCAGGAGTGCGGGTGAAATAATTCTGACTACGCTGGTGAGCAAAGAGGTCGCAGCCGGGCATGGGTCTCTCGTAGTCCTACCTAGTTGTCAGAATTAGCTCCCGAAATCTTGGTCCTTAGAACTTGGTTATGGGGAGACCGAAAAACACTAGAGAATGTTTGCAAATGTAACATAGGAAGTTCTTTCAGGGTAAACGTACTTGTATTACTTATATCAGCCCCCGAGTGAGGTCCGACCCTTTGTGATTTTGCAGGGGTCGGTCGTCACTAAAGGTCGGGGTTTTGTAAAGACACAAACTAATAAGGAAGAGTATGCGTTTATTTAAGGGTAAAAACGGCGTAGCTGTTCGATGTTCCAGGCGTTGGTGAAGACCTTGCCATCGATGGTTTTTAGCTTGTAGGCACCTGGACGGAGTACTTTCGCGATGACGTACGGTCCTTCCCATGGTGGGGAGAGCTTGTGGTGGTCCTTGTTGCTTTGCACAAAGTAGAGAACGAGGTCCCCAACGTTGAAGGCTCGGTCCCGCACCCATCGGCTGTGGTATTGCCATAGAGCCTGCTAGTACTTGGTCGAACGGAGGAGGGCGATATCGCGGGCTTCGTCTAGTTGGTCCATGGTATCTTGGTGTGATGCTTTGGCTCCCTGTTCGTCGTATACCCTGATCCTTGGTGCTCCATAGTCGAGGTCCGTTGGAAGGACGGCCTCGGCGCCGTAGATCATGAAGAAAGGAGTGTAGCCGGTTGCTCGACTAGGAGTTGTTCTCAGGCTCCAGAGTACTGCGGGGAGCTCGGTGACCCAGCATGTGCCGAACTTGTTCAACCGGTTGAAGATCCTGGGCTTGAGGCCCTACAAGAGCATGCCATTTGCGCGCTCGACCTGCCCGTTCGTTCAGGGGTGCACGACGGCCGCCCAATCGATCCAGATGTGTTGTTCGTCATAGAATCGAATGAATTTTCTGCCGGTGAACTACGTGCCATTGTTTGTGATGATGGAGTTTGGTACTCCAAAATGATGGATGATGTCGAGGAAGAACAGCACAGCCTGCTCGGATTTGATTGTGGCGATTGGCCGAGCTTCGATCCATTTTGTAAACTTGTCTATGGTGACAAGTAGGTGGGTGAAGCCTCCGGGCACCTTTTTGAATGGCCCAACCAGGTCGAGCCCCCAGACCGCGAAGGGCCACGTGATGGGAATCATCTAGAGTGCCTGGGCCGGGAGGTGAGTTTGCCGAGCGTAGTACTGACACCCTTCACAGGTGCGTACGATTTGCTCGGCGTCGGATACCGTGGTGGGCCAATAGAAGCCCTGTCGGAATGCGTTTCCAACCAAGGTCCTCGACGTGGCGTGGTGACCGCAAACCCCACCGTGGATGTCGCTCAGCAGTAGTTTTCCCTGTTCGCTAGGGATGCAAAGCTAGAGGATCCTGGTGTGGCTTCGTTTGTAGAGTCGCCCTCTACAAGAACAAAGGACTTGGCACGATGTGCGAGCCGTCGAGCTTCCGTCTTGATTGCTGGCAACGCGTCGTGTAGGAGGTAGTTGATGTAGAGTGTTCTCCAGTCATCTAGAGGGTCGTGCTCCGTTGTTGGATCCACTTCAAGCTCCATGACCTTGGGGTCGGACAGAGCCATCGGTGGGTTGGCCCCTGGGGTCTGCATGGAAGGGCCATCGTCGGCCGGCTGTGACCTTTCGTAGCGCACCGAGGGTTTGTGTTGATCGCTAGTGAACATGCCCGTCGGCACCGGCTCTCGGCCAGCCGCGGCTTTCGCAAGTGCGTCGGCCGCCTCATTGAGGCGCCTCGAGATGTGGTTGAGCTCGAGACCGTCAAACTTGTCCTCCAACCGTTGTACCTCCTGGCAATACGTAGCCATTCTGGCGTCGTGGCAGCTTGACTCCTTCATCACTTGGTTGACGATCAGCTGGGAGTCGCCCCGAATGTCGAGGCATCGGATGCCCAACTCGATGGCGATGCATAGGCCATTGATGAGTGCCTCATATTCGGCCACATTATTTGATGAGGTAAAATGGAGATGGACCATGTACCTCATGCGGACCCCGAGGGGTGACACGAAGACCAGCCCCGTGCCAGCGCCCTTCTTCATTAGTGATCCATCGAAGTACATTGTTCAGTACTCTTGATCGACGACGGCCGGTGGTGTCTGGACCTCAGTCCATTCTGTGATGAAGTCAGCTAGCACCTGGGACTTGATCGTCGTTCAGGCGGCATATGTGATGCCCTGATCCATTAGTTCGAGCGCCCACTTCGCTGTTCTTCCTGTGGTGTCCTGGCTATGGATGACTTCGCCGAGGGGGAACGATGTTATGACGGTCACTGGGTGTGACCCGAAGTAATGGCGTAGCTTCCTCTTGGTGATGAGGACGACGTATAGGAGTTTTTGGATCTGAGAGTAACGGGTCTTGGAGTTGAACAGTACCTCATTGACGAAGTACACTGGATGATGGACTTTAAGGGAGTGTCCCTCTTCCTACCGCTCTACTACCAGGGCGGCACTGACCACCTGAGTGGTGGCCTCTATGTATAGTAGGAGGGGTTCGTTGTCACTCGGAGGAACCAGGATCGGGGGCTTCATCAGAAGCCATTTGACCCCGTCAAGGGCCTCCTGAGCCTCGGACGTCCATACAAAGCGGTCGGCTTTCTTCAGAAGCCGGTAAAGGGGGAGACCCCATTCGCCGAGGCGTGAGACGAATCGGCTGAGTGTGGCGAGGCACCCAGTGATTTGCTGAACCCCTTTTACGTTCTAAATCAGGCCCATTCTTGCGATGGCCGAGATCTTCTCCGGGTTGGCCTCAATGCCGCGCTCAGAGATGATGAAGCCGAGCAACATGCCCCTTGGGACCCCAAAAACACATTTTTTGGGATTGAGTTTGATGTTGTTGGCCCGGAGTTTCGCAAAGATTTGCTCAAGATCGGCAACATGGTGATCGGCCTATTTGGTCTTGACTACGATGTCGTCGACGTAGGCCTCAACGGTTCACCCGATGAGGTCTCTGAAACATTTGAGCATACATCGCTGGTATGTAGCCCCAACATTCTTTAGACCGAACGGCATTGTGACGTAGCAGTACGATCCGAAGGGGGTGATGAAATACGTCGTGAGCTAGTTGGATTATTTCATCGCGATTTGATGGTATCCAGAGTACGTGTCAAGAAAGCAGAGGGTTTCGCACCCCGAGGTCGAGTCGACTATTTGGTCAATACGTGGTAAAGGAAACGGATCCTTTGGGCACGCTTTGTTGAGACCTATGTAATCGACACACATCCTCCATTTCCCGCTCTTCTTCCGCACAAGGACAGGATTAGCTAACCACTCTGGGTGGTATACTTCCTTGATGAACCCGGCGGTTGATAGCTTTGCTATCTCTTCGCCGATGGTCCTGCGCTTCTTCTTGTCGAAGCGGCGCAGGCGTTGCCTTACTGGCTTAGAGCCCGGGCGGATGTTCAAGGCGTGCTCGGCGACCTCCCTAGGGATGCCTGGCATATCTGAGGGTTTCCACGCAAAAACATCTTTGTTGTCGCGAAGGAAGTCGACGAGCGCGCTTTCCTATTTGGAGGAAAGCGTGGTACCGATGCGTACCGTTTTACCCTCGGAGTTGCTGGGGTCTATGAGGACCTCCTTAGAGCCCCCTGCCAATTCAAACGACCCGGCCGATTTCTTAGCGTCGGGTGCTTCTTCGGTCACCTCATCCTAGAGGGCGACGAGCTCCTCGGAGGCAACAGTTGCCGTGGCGTGGCCGCAGCATTCGACCTCGCATTCGTAGGCACGTTGGAAGGAGGTGCCGACGGTGATGACCCTATGGGGGCCCGGCATTTTTAGCTTGAGATAGGTGTAGTTCGGAACGGCCATGAACTTCGCGTAACATGGTCGTCCTAGGATGGCGTGGAAGGTTCCAGGGAACCCTACCACGTCAAAGGTGAGGGTCTCAGTCCTGTAGTTGGACCGATCCCCGAAGGTGACAGGCAGATTGATCTGCCCTAGTGGTATGGCATGTTTACCAGGTACAACACCGTGAAAGGGTGCTCAGATTGGGCGGAGGTTCGACCGGTCGACTCCCATTACGTCGAGTGTCTTGGCATACATGATGTTGAGGCCGCTGCCTCCGTCCATCAGCACTTTTGTGAGTCGCTTTGGGCCGACAATTGGGTCGACTACCAGTGGATACCTTCTCGGGTGTGGGACGACGTCCGGATGGTCGGCCCGGTCGAAGGTTATGGCAGACTCTGACCATCAGAGGAAGGCAGGCATGCCATCTTCTGGCGGTGTTTGGAGTTGTAGGCCGTTGATCCCTCGAAAATCATAAGGGCGTCGTTCGGTGTCGGGAAGGCATCGTCCTTCTCCTCGGCGTCATCTGTGGTGGGGACAGGTTCCTTCCCCTGCTCCCCCTTGTTGAGGCCTCCAGACAAGTATTTGCACATGAGGCCACAATCCTTGTACAGATGTTTGGGCAGGAAGGCGTGGTTCGGGCACGGCCCCTCGAGCATTTTCTCGAAGTGGTTCGGAGTGCCCTCCGCGGGCTTCCGGCCACCCTTGCGGTCGGTAGCAGCCACGAGTGAGTCGTCGCGCCATTGCTTCTTTTTTTCTTTTGGTAGAGCGGTTGGAGGCGCCTTCGCCGATGCCCTCATCCCGCCTCGCCTTGTCATAGGAATGGTTGAAGAACGCCCCGGCCGCTTCCTCGCCTGAGGCGTGGCTAGTGGCGATGTCCAAGAGCTCCTTGGTGGTCCATGGGCCCTTGCGTCCCAGCTTGTCAACCAAAGACTCGCAGGTGGTCCCGGACAGGAAGACTCCTATTACGTCAGCGTCGGCGACGTTAGGGAGCTCGTTGCACTGCCAGGAGAAGCATCGGATGTACCCGCGGAGGGTTTCATCGGCCTTCTGGCTGCAGTTCTTGAGGTCCCATGGGTTCCTAGGGCGCTTGTACGTGCCTTGTAAATTTCCCACAAAGATTTCCCTCAAATCCGCCCAACTCTGGATGGCGTTGGACGGTAAATGCTCCAACCATGCTCGCGCCGAATCGGCTAGGAATAGTGGGAGATTGTGAATAATGAAATCATCATCATTCGCGCCACCGGCTTGACAGGCAAGCCGGTAATCTTCGAGCCAAAGCCCAGGGTTGGTTTCTCCAGAATATTTAGGGATATTAGTAGGTGGTCGGTACATTGGCGGGAAAGCAGCGTTGAGGATGTGCCGACCGAAGGACTGGGGGCCTAGTAGGCCGAGGCTCGGGCTCCGGTCCTCGCCGCTGTCGTAGCGTCTACCACGCCAAGGGTGGTAGCCGCGTCTGGCTCCTTCTCTTGAATCGTTGTAGGCCCGCCTACGGGCGTCGATGGTGCTGCGTGCGTCGCGGTTGCGGCTGAGACGTTGGTGCACCAGAACGGGGGTATGTTGCCTGCCACCTGGCGGTGTCTGGTGTATCGACGCGTCCTTGGCGGGACGCACAGACAGCATGCACTGGCTGGTGTTGAGCTCGCGTCGCCGAGACAACGAGCTCTCCGCCTGTTGCGCCACCGCGCGTTCGAGCAACGTGTGGATTTCTCGGTGGGCCCGGCGATCTTCGGACGTCGCGGCCTCTAGAAGGCCGTGAAACAAGGCCGTTGCGGCGGCGATGTTCTGGCTTGCCCAGGCGAAGTGAGGGTGGGCTCCATCGTCGGTGAGGATCCTCTGGTACACATCATGGGCCATGGCGCGTGCGCGCCCACCGTCCCCGCGATGCTTGATCTCCTCATCGATTCTCTGGTATTCCCGGACGAGTTGTTGTCCGGCATCATTGATTTCTAGCTTTCGTGCTCTCAGCTGCTCCGTCCTTACGTGGGATGGGGCCGCCGCCCTCCCTCCATCCCTCACGTCAGGGTTGACCATTGGAGTAGCGTCCCCCTCAGAGACGCTTTCGACGTGCCCCTCGGAGGTGTCCGCCATGAAGCACTCCCAGGAGGGGTGATGGCTCCCCATGCTGGAGCCAGAGCTGGAGGATGATTCTGGCTCCTCGATGAGGAGTTTGTGGAGGGACTCTACGTCGTGTTCAATTACCCCCACGAACTCGCTGTTCGTGGGAGTTTGGACCATCCACAGTGCCATGAGGTGGCAAGCGGTTGCCGTGGCGTTGCGGAGACCGTACAGAAATGCTGTCGGGGCGCCCCGCACGTGGCGCTCCGAAGAGAGGTGGCTCTTTCCGGAAGGTCGTGCCACGTCGTTGTCGCTGGAAGGGGCGAGGCGACGCTGGTTCTTCCTGGACTGCTGGGGTTCGAGGGAGACGCCGAGCTGGCGCCCAAGCCGCTTATGGTCGAGGGCGGTAGAGGGGAGAGACCGGATGGCGGTGTTCGCCCGTACCAACTCTCCCCCCACCGTAATGATGAAATCTAGGCTCCCGAAGCGCACGTGTGCGCCTGGGACCCAGCTGACGTCGTGGTTAGCCATCCCTGGCCTGGTTTGGAACGCGCAAAGGCTCCTACCTGGCGCGCCAACTGTCGGTGTTTTGAACAAACATCGGCGAGTGAATTTATAATTTATGCACGTTAGGCCCAGATGGTGTGCTAAAGGACACAAGGTTTATACTGGTTCGGGCCGAATGTCCCTACGTCCAGTCCGCTGCTGCTGCTTGTATTATTAGCACCAAATATGATTCGTAGAAGGGGGTACAAACGGTCGAGAGAGGGACGGGTCCCAGGTCTCTGATGGAGGGGTCAAAAGGATGCCAAGGGCCTGGCGGTGACTTGGTTGTGTGTGTGTGTGGAACAAAATGCTCTATGAGCTCGTCTGTATGTGAGTTGTCCGTTTAAAGTCGATTTGTTCGATCCCCTCCTTCATAGGGAGCCATGTCCTCCCTTTTATAGACGAAAGCAGGGAGCAGGGTTTACAGGTGAAAAATACCAAGGGTATAGAAGGCCCTTCGAAGGGCTCGGGTCTTCCTTTTCCTCCAAGCCAGCCTCAGACACGACCAGCTGGTGTCAGAGGTTGGCACGTTCACCGGGTACTTGTGTGCTGATGATGTTGCGTTCTGCAAGTGGTCACGTCCCATCCCGCCTCTGTAGGCGACGTGTCGGGCAGGAGTGCCGGCCTGTGATACTGTGGGGGGCGAACGGTGCGACACCTGCACGCTTGTCAGCATCGGGGATGTGAGTCCTATCGCGGTGTTTGTGTCAGGCTCCGTGCTCGCGGGTTGAAGGCGGCGCCTGCAATACTGTAGGCCATAAAACCCGGCGCCTACAGTACTACTCAGGTTTTGTCATGTCCGACAGGGCCTAAAGCGCTCGTCCTGTCGTACTTCGATGGTACTTATCAGTAGAGTAGGGCATGGTCCTTGCTTCCATGGTTTGACCCTAACGTCCTGTCTTACCCTGTTCCTGCCATCATGGAGGGGCAGGATAAGGACGTCAGGTGAGGCGGTACTCATCCCTTGTCGGCCGGACGAGGCGAAGTCTGAGTCTGGCCCTCGGGGGCTGGACGAGGCGGAGTCTGGCCCTCGATAGCCGGACAAGGCGGAGTCTGGCCCTCGGGGGTCAGACGAGGCGGAGCCTGGTCCTCGGGGGTCGGACGAGGCGGAGTCGTTGCGCTCCTGTTCGATTGGGAATGTTGTTGGTACTTATCAACTCTACCTCATTGGGTATCCTAGTATTAGATCCCCGACACTGTATATGGAGACTCCTAATTAATAATTAATCAATTGTTGGGAACATATACGGTAAAAAAGCAAGGGCTTTTGCCATATTTTTGGAAGGCAAAAGAACTAATGGCTATGTTTGCTGATCTAAAAATTCAGCATGTTATGAGAAGCCAAAATGAGAAAGCAGATGCATTGGCAAGCTTAGCTGCCAGCATGTCACTAAATCCATATCAAACTGTGGATGTTCACGTAGAGGAACGAAGAGTCCTCCCCATACTTACTGAGGAAGAGGACATACTATCTACTTCAGCTACGACTATAGATACATACGAAATTGAGATGGGTGATTGGAGAACACCTTTTCTCGATTATCTCCTTCATGGATATTTGCCCCTAGATTCTAGTGAAAGGTCTAGGATTCAAAAAAGATCACTGAATTATACATGTATAAACGATACGCTCTATCAACGTTCATGCGATGGCATTTTACTTCGCTGCCTTGCAGGCAATGAGGTAATCGAAGCTTTAAATGAAGTTCACTCCGGAGTGTGTGGCGCACACCAATCTGGACCCAAGCTACATTACCAACTAAGACATTTAGGTTATTATTGGCCTACAATGTTTAATGATTCTATGAAATTTGCAAAGAAATGCCATGAATGCCAAATATATGGTAATTTCATACATCAGCCCCATGAACCATTGCATCCGACTAATATGTCTTGGCCCTTTGAAATGTGGGGAATGGATGTAGTTGGGCCAATAAATCCCCCGTCTTCTAAGGGACACATTCATTCTTGCCGCAACTGATTACTTCTCTATGTGGGCAGAAGCTATAGCACTAAAAGAAGTCAAAGCGGAAAATGTTGAAAACTTTATAAGAACGAATCTTATATATCAATTTGGAGTTCCAGCCCGAATGATATCTGATAATGGCACGTCTTTTAAAAATAGTCAAATAGAGAAGATGTGTGCTAAATTCAAAATTAAGCATCACTTCTCCACGGGTTATAATCCAGCCACTAATGGTCAAGCAGAAGCATTCAATAAAGTGTTATGCAAGTTGCTTAAAAAGATGGTCTCACAAAATAAGAGACACTGGCATGAAAAGTTACTCGAATCCTTGTGGGCATATAGGACCATGACTCGGACGCCAACGAAAATGACTCCTTACTCACTTGTGTATGGAGGAGAGGTGGTCCTGCCACTGGAGGTGCAAATTGCCTCCTTAAGAGTTGCTATCAAGAAGAACTCAATGAAGATGAATCGGTGAAATTACGCCTAAGGGAACTAGACAACCTTGAAGAAAAACGTCTTCGTGCATTGCAAAACTTGGAGGCATACCAAGCTAGAATGTCTCGAGCTTTTGACAAGCGCGTAAGGAGGAGGTCGTTCAAAGAAGGGGATTTGGTTCTAGCGGTCATTCGACCCATGAATATTACTCATCGAATGCAAAGCAAATTCGAGCCTAAATGGGAAGGTCCTTATATTGTGAAGGATGTCTACTCTAGTGGCGCTTATAGAATCATATCCCCGGATGGCGAGTATTGCCCACCCCTAGTAAATGGAAAAATTTTAAAGCGTTACTACGCATAGGGGAATATGCATATTACGCTCCATAGCTTCACGAGCCTAAACTGAAGCTGAGATAAAAAAAAAGATTCATAACGGTCCTTCATGAGCCTAAATTGTAAAGAAGACATACGCTCCATAGCTTCACGAGCCTAAACTGAAGTTGAAGTAAAAAAAAAGATTCATAACACTCCGTTGCTACAAGAGCCTAAATTGTTAGCACAAAAAAACCTGTCCTTCATGAGCCTAAACTATAAAGAAGACATACGCTCCATAGCTTCACGAGCCTAAACTGAAGCTGAGGTAAAAAAAAGATTCATAACGTTCCTTCATGAGCCTAAACTGTAAAGAAGACATACGCTCCATAGCTTCACGAGCCTAAACTGAAGTTGAAGTAAAAAAAAGATTCATAACGCTCCATTGCCATAAGAGCCTAAACTGTTAGCACAAAAAAAATGCTCCTTCATGAGCCTAAACTGTAAGCAAAAAAAAAAGAGAAGAAATGTTTCATAGCTTCATGAGCATGAACTGAAGCTAAAAAAAGGATGCTCTATTGCGACATGAGCCTAAACTGTTGGCATGAAAATAAACAAATGCCCCCATTGCATCTTCAATGCATCATGAGTTTAAACTGAATGCAACAAAAAAAATCCAAAGTTCTTAAAATTAAACTACGACGATGGAACGAACATTTAAAATGTTATGTCCTCCAAGAGTTTGATATAAAGATCAATATAACGTGAGACTATACACCATTGCTTGATAAGTATCATTTATATGCGCAAACCTCCGTGCGAATCAAGTGCCCCAAAGTATGTTTCCAAAAAAAAGCGAGATCATAAATAAATAAAAATCTCAAGTTTCGAGCTCCGGATCCATCAACATATACAAAGTAGTTTTCACATCCGGACCTCGAGGGGGCATCTGTTGACACCAATTTTGGCATACCAAAAAATGTGTGAAAACATTTATACCATATTAAATAAAATGGTATAGATGATCAAGTTTTATATGAATATAATATAGGCAAATAAGAAATAATATAACATCGCTAAAGAGAAAAAGAAGATGGAGCAAAAAGAAAAAGGGTACACACCTACACATACACACCCGCTCTCTGATCACAGTGCCGCCAGGCTGCTGCCACATACACACATACACCCGCTCTCTGATCACAGTGCCGCCAGGCTGCCTCTCTGCCGCATCACCAGAGGCTAGAATCCTACGACGCCGTTGCTGCACCAGTTGGAGTTTCAGGGAAGGTGAGAAGCGCATCATGGCGTTCATCTGATTTGCTTCCGCTCTCCATCTTCACGGCTTCACAGTGCTCGGCGACAACCAAATCTTCACTGGCAACTTGTCGTGCCGTGGTATACGGCTTGCCTATGTCATTGTGGATGAGCAGTGCACGTAGGTCTTACCCCGGTACAAGATAAAAGAAATGCTGATGGTTGCGCTATGCGCATGGGCTGCAAGCCCCGGTAAAAAGTCGGCCAACAGTGCCACGACCGCGCTATGTGCATGGGTTTCGTGCCCCGGTAAAGGTGTGAAAGGCCAGCAAATATGGTTCGGTGAAATTTGGGTCGGACGCGCTGTGGCTCCACCCCGATTATGTTCATGGTGAAAATTCAGTTGGACGCGATCTTGACTCCAATCTGGTTAAAGGTTCATGGTACAAAATTGGTGGACGCGCTCCACCCGGTTCATGGTAAATTTGATATGGACGCGAATCGGCTTCATATCTAACAAATCTACATGTGTTTTGGCCACGGCAACGCCGGCCCATTCTTATCAAAGAAAATAAAGAACCCGCATGCTACTGCCATGAAGAAATATCATGCCTGGGTTTCTATCAAATCAAAGAAACAATCATATATGCAAATGACATTATATCAAAAACAAGACATTGACAACGTACTGCAACCCCAAATAAGTCTGTGTTGATCACGGCCACGGTTTTGCCGGCCTATCTCCATTCATACGGTTCATAAGAGAAAACAAATTTTGCATGCTACAATCACCAAGGTTTTGCAAAGTCTTAATTAAAACTGATAGAAAAAAATATCAGTGTTGTCTTGCATCCTACACTTGTGCATCACGCTATGTCTCCTAGTTGGGCGTATGTGATCAGTACTAATCAATTTGCATGCTCAAAGTTTAAAACCCTTAATTAAATCAATGAACCGAGTAAAAGATGTTGCATATGTGCAAGCCATAGGCTAGTTAATTAGCATCCCTCTCGCTTGAAATGCAAACTAGCCCGCTCTGCTCCATCTTGCATGAACAATGCATGATCGAACCGCCTATACCACATAGATGAAGTCAATTAGTGTTGCATCAAAATCAACACGGCGCACTTGCATATACCTGGTCCTGGACTAATCAAAGCCAGGATGCAAATAAGAAAACCTGCACACTATGCTGTGGTCATGTTGTGGAATCAAATATGCCTAATCATGCATTAGATAAAATTACGCCGTTTTAAATGACGGCTTAGACCGTATAAATAAACTTAACTAAATTCATTTCATCATATCAAATTCTATACCATGATTGCCCATGCTAATTAACCTGCTACGGCCCCAGGTTAGAATAACCAAAGTGTCATGAACATCAATATAGATTTAGCTAAGCCAAATAAGCTTTGTCATATTTATCATAATTTCCAAGCGCATCATCCATGCCTAGCATAGGCCTTCCCAGTGCCATGCATAATGGGTAAATTAAGTATTGCATCTTAGCTAGATTGCATCCATGAATGTTCATGCCTAGCTAAGTCGTTAAAAAGGGCAAACCAAATTAAATTGGATCATATAGCACCGTGCATGCAAATCACTGGTCAAACGCCGTACTATGAGTATGCATGCTAACCATGATAAAATAAATTAATTGCACGTGCCTCGGCCGAGTCGATGATGCAACATATCTTTCTAGGCCATGGCAAATTAAATACTTTGGCTTAGCCCAAATAAAATATTGCACCATATGCTCAGTACATCCATGAACGGGCATCTAATAAACATGCTAAATCATGATCTTAAATGATCCAAAAGACTATGTCAAATTTAGTCTTCAAAGTAAATTACGTGCATACATACCTGATACTATGCACCAAAGAAATGTCCATACAAACAAACAAATCATTTCCTCATGGTCAAGATGCCGCATGTTGAGTTAGCTAAATTTAGCGCCATATCATGATATGAACAAATAATAATATATTCACACATGCTTTGCATAGATTAACTACATGCATATTATGGGTCGCTAGAAAGCTAAACAAGCTAGCGACCAATCGCATAAGGAGTATACGTTAGCTCCTCAACAAATGAAAATGTCATGTTTAAATAAAATAACATGCATCAAGTTCAAGCCTATGCCAAGCATGCATATTCATCCATCCACGCCTACAAGATCGAAGACTTTGTTTTCTTTTGTGGTTTGTAATAGGAAACCATATGATGTAATCTTATTCTTTATGTACTCGTGTTGAAACTCTTAATCAGGGGTGTTCTCTTCGGAGATGTAATTAACATAATTTTTATGCAAATATAAGAATTATGGAAGTATGGACTTGCAATACCTGCTCTTTCTCTTTTTGTCCCAGTTAAATTTAACCAAAACCAAATTTTGGTAGTCGGAAGTCCCGGTGCTTGTTGACTTAGCCGCTGGCCGTCTACGCATCTTCGCCCATCGGAAGTCCCGACGGGAGTCGGGAGTTCCTGATGTCGAAAGTTTCAGCTCCCTCCGAAAGTCCTGATACTTCACGACTCAGCCGCCTGCGCATCTTTGCCCGTTAGAAATCCTGATGGGAGCCGGGAGTTCCGGGTGCCGAAAGTCTCGGCTCCCACCGGAAGTCCCAACACCTTGGGACTTAGTCACCTGGCTCATCATGTCTGTCAGGAGTCCCGACGGAAGTCGGAAGTCCCGGCTGCCAGAAGTTCCGGCGATCGTCGGGAGTTCCGACGATATGCGAGCAAGCCTAGTGGACTGCCTGCATGAACAGTGTTTTTGCGTTGGGCCAAAAAGTTTTGGTGATCTGTGTTGAAACTTTCGACTTAGATCTGAGTGGTTGGATTTGCCCTTGAGTATAAATAGCTCTCTCTTCTCTTCTAACCATAGACCACTGATTCATCGCTCACCAATCTTCATCCAAAATAGCTCTCAAGCATTCAAGGAACCATGTCCTCTCCCCCTTGGTTAAATATTCGATTTCCCTAGGGTCTTGAGTGAAAGGAGAGTGGATCGAGTGAGACAAACACTTTGGTAAGCTTGAGCACTTGATTTCTTCGTCAAGACAGTTGGATTTGCGTCTATTACTATTGGGTTCTTGGAACCCTATCCAGCTAGGCGTCGCCCAAGAGCTTCCTTCTTGTGGAAGAGCCTTGGGAAGTTTGTATTACCCTTGATTTCTTAGTGGAAAGCTCGAGTGACCTTTGTGGTTGCTTTGAGAGAGGCAAGGAGGTGGAAGAGACTCTGACCTTTGTGGTCACCACAACAATGAGGACATAGGAGCTCCTTTGTGGGGTTGTTGAACCTCGGGATAAATTATTATGTTCCACGTGCTTGTTGTTGTTGTGATTTGTGCTATCATATTTATTCTAGTTGGTTTGTCTTTCTCCCAAACTCTCCTCCTAGGGTTTGGACTCAATCTACGAAGTGGTGACCTTCAAGCGTCAAAGAAGCAACCCCAACATTTCACCTTACCACTAGGGAGAGGGGTTGTAAGATATTTTTCACTCAAAGTTCATTTTAGCACTTATAGTGCAATTCTCATAGGTGCCGGAAGTCCCAGCTGTTTGCGTCAGAACTATCTGGCCTAAACTATCGAGACTTCCGACTGTCACTGGCATTTGACTTTGAGTTTACTCAAAAAAATTTAGATACGCCTATTCACCCCCCCCCCTCTAGGAATTGTTTAGATTCTTTCAATTGGTATCAAAGCAAGGTCTTCTTATAGCGCTTCACCGCAGTGAGAAGAAACAATGTCGGAGACTGACAAGATGCAAGCCGACGCCACCGAGATGGCCAAGAAGATAGCTGAAGAGTTGATGGCTGCTCAAGTCAAGTTCTTTCAAGATGAAATAAAAAAGATGCAAGATGAGATGAGCAAGATGAAGGAAGAATTGAGCAAGAAGGTTGATGATGCAATAAGTGGCAAGAATGATGCAACAAGTGGCAAGAATGAAGCAAACAAAGATGCCGCTAGTGATATTGGAGCCGGTGATCATGCTCATGAAAAGGGAATATATTCAAACATGAACTTTGACTATGGACAACTCATTAAAGGTTCACCTCTACATACTCCTTCCATCAATATTGGCAAGCCACCTCACTTTGATGGAACAAGATACACCGATTGGTCCTACAAGATGAAGATGTATCTCATTGCCACAAGACTTTGGGAAGTTGTGGATGTTGGTGTGATGATTCCTACCGATGAGGATAGAGAGATAACTCCGGAAGAAGTGCACAATCTCCATCAAAATGCACAAGCCTTAGCATTGCTTGCGTCAAGCCTAAGTCCGGATGAGTTTAGAAAGGTAAATGGAATGGAAAGTGCAAAGTAAATTTAGGATACTTTGAAAGTGTCATTTGAAGGAGATAAGAGTGTGAGAAAAGGCAACATTGAGTTACTTCATGGTGAATTAGAAAGATTTATGTTCTTACAAAATTAAACCACACAATCCATGTTTGATAGGCTTATGGCATTGGTCAACCGCATAAGAGCTCTTGGAAGCACCGAATGGGATGATAACAAGGTTGCTAAAAAGATGTTGAGAACCTATAGAGCTAAGAACAACATGCTAGCGTCTGTGATCATGGAAAGGCCCGGTTATGATGAGATGATACCCCAAGAAGTTCTTTCAAAGCTCAAGCATCATGAGTGTCTAGATGAAGATGCAATCAATGCTCACAATCAAAATCCTAATGCAATGGGATACAACAAGAATGCAGTCCTAAAGGCAACTCAAGCTCGTGAAGGCAAATCTTCTAGTCAAGAGAAGAAGAAGAAGAAAGTGAAGGATGATTCCTCAAGTGAAGAAGAAGAAGAGTCCGATAAAGAAGTTGCACTCATCATTAGAAACTTTAGAAAGTTCATAAAGAAGAAGAGCAACCAGAAGACTTACGGTGATGGGAAGAGAAGGAACAAGAAGAGGTTTTGCTATGGTTGTGGTCAAACCGGTCACTTCATAGTCGATTGTCCTAATGAGAAGAAGAAGCACAAGCACGACAAGGATGAACACAAGAAGAATAAAGGCAAGAAGAGATGTGAAGCTCATCTTGGAGAAGAGTGGGAGTCAAATGATAGTGACTCAAGTGATGATGAGAAGAAGAAGAAGAAGGGAGCCACAAACATTGCCATCCACCACTCTTCGTCACCGACCATGATCTTTCTGGACTCAACTTCACCACCAAAACTCTTCCCCAACTTATCTTCATCACTAAGGCTCTTCTCCAACCTCATCGACAACGACTACTACACTCCAACTTGCCTCATGGATAAGGGGGAGAAGGTACATGTCTCATCCGATCCCTCTAGTGATGAGTATGATAGTTGTGATGAGAACATAGAAGAGCTTGAAGCAACCATGATAAAGAAATTTGGTAAAAAGGCCTACACTAAAATAAAAATGCTAATGAAGAAATTAGAGAAGAGGGATAGATGCTTAGAGATGCAAGGAGACATAATCACTCAAGAGAGAGACAAGAACCTTGCACTTGAAGCATCTATCGCCAAAGAAAAGATGAAGGTTGAAAAGTTAACCGTTGAATTGTCTTTAGCCAATGACTCAATTGGGAAATTGACTAAGGAACATTCCTCGGTTAATGATCTAGTAGCTAGCCTCAAGAATGAGAAGAGTATAGCTCAAGAAAGCCTCACAAGTTTCAAAGAAAAATACTGAAATCTTGAGCTAAACTATAGTACTCTTTGGGCTAGCACTTCAACTTCTCCGAAGGCAACCGATGACTCTAATGTCTCCACTAGTAATGGTTGTAAAAGATGCTATAAAGTTGATATAAATGTATATACAACTAACCTTGTTGAGCTAGAGAAGAAAGACAAGGAGATTCATAGGTTGAAGATAATCTTGAAGAATGGGTGCAAGTGTCAAGAGAAATCCAACAAGACTATATACAAGTCATCAAGGCACCCATCAATCAAGGAAGGCATTGGCTACAATAGGTATGATGGAATGGCCAATGGAATGAACATGATCAATGGCGTGCCTTGTGTGAAGTTCAACAAGGGTGTTGCTCTTGATAAGCTTATATGCAAGGCCAACAACAAGGTCTATATTCCCAAGATTCAACCTACAAGTAACAAGACAATCAAGACAAAGCAATCCGAGGCCCCCAAGCCACAAGCACCACTTTCATGGTGCTATGCTAGTGACTATATGTGTTGTTGGGGCAAGGATGGCAAGATTGTAGTCAAGTATGTTGGTGCCCAAAAGAGGAAGGAGATTATAAGGAGTGTTTGGGTGCCCAAGTTTTATGTGACTAACCCCTAGGACCCAAATCTGTTTAGATACCTAAAACAAAAGCTTAATTTATATTTGTAGGAATATTCCTCTGGTGGAACAAGTTGGGTGGTGGATAGTGGTTGCACCAATCATATGACCGGAGAGAAGGACATATTCACATCATTCCAACCTAGTCATGACCAAAGTGGGAATATTGTGTTTGGTGACAATGGAAAAGGAGAAGTTCTCAGTTTGGGTAAAATTGCTATCTCAAATGATATTTTCATTTCCAATGCTTTACTTGTGAATTCGTTGAGATACAATTTATTGTCCATTTCGCAACTTTATGAGATGGGCTACAATTGTCTCTTTACGGATAAGGGTGTGGAAGTCTATAGAAGGGAGAATTTCTCTATTGCATTCATGGGTCATTTAAAAGGGAAACTCTTAGTTGATTTCACGTCAAATAGAGTAAATCTCAAGACTTGTTTAATGGCAAAATCTAGCATGGGTTGGTTATGGCATCGCCGACTTGCTCATGTTGGGATGAGGAACTTGGCCAAACTTCAAAAAGGCGAACACATCCTTGGACTAACAAATGTTTCTTTTGAGAAAGATAGGATTTATAGCGCATGCCAAGCGGGGAAGCAAGTTGGAGCTAAATATCCCATCAAGAATGTTGTGACAACCGAAAGGCCATTGGAATTACTTCACATAGACATATTTGGACTCGTCGCTTATATAAGCCTTGGTGGTAACAAATATGGTTTCGTAATTATTGATGATTATTCTCATTTCACTTGGGTATTCTTTTTGCGTGACAAGAGTGATGTACATGGCATCTTCAAGAAGTTTGCAAAAAGAGCCCAAAATGAGTTTGATGTCAAGGTCAAGAGAGTTAGAAGTGACAATAGGACGGAGTTCAAGAACACCAACATTGAGGAGTTCCTTGATGAAGAAGGAATCAAGCATGAGTTTTCGGTTCCATACACTCCACAATAAAATAGTGTTATGGAGAGGAAGAACCGAACACTCATTGAAGCCGCAAGAGCAATGTTGGATGAATATAAGACTCCAACCAACTATTGGGCGGAAGCAGTTAGCACGGCATGTCATGCTATCATCCACTTATATCTTCACAAGAAAAGGGACAAGACCGCCTACGAACTTCTAACCGGTAAAAAGCCTAAGGTGCACTACTTTAGAGTTTTTGGATCCAAGTGTTTCATACTTAACAAGAAATCCAAAAGATCAAAGTTTGCACCAAAGGTTGATGAAAGTTTCATGCTTGGTTATGGTACTAATGAACATGGATATCGTGTTTTCAATAAAACCACCGGTTTGATTGAAATCGCAATAGACGTGACTTTTGATGAAACCAACGGCTCTCAAAAGGAGCAAGTCAATGTTGAGATTGTAGGTAATGAAGAAGCTCCACATAAAGCCATCAAGAAGCTTGCAATTGGTGAAGTAAAGCCCATCGAAGATAAAGATGATGACAATATCATGCATGTTGATCTTGGTCCAACCACTCATCATGTCTCATCCAATGAACATGGTGAAGATTCCACAACAAGAAATGATCAAGATGGGAGATCAAATGAAACACAAGGTCATTCTCATGAAGATGATGTCAATAATAAGCAAGCTCAACCTCAACTCAACAATGAAGAAAGAAGTGAAGACAACCATCTAATCGATCATGACCATGATGATGAAGATGATGGCCCCATCCAAAGATCAACTCAAGTGCCACATCCTAGAGTGCATCAATCCATTCAACGAGATCATCCCGTTGATAACATATTGGGGAGCATCCAACGAGGGGTAACGACACATTCTCGTTTAGTAAGTTTTTGTGAACATTACTTGTTTGTTTCTCCTTTGGAACCTCGTAGGGTGGAAGAGGCACTTGATGATCCGGATTGGATGATAGCCATGCAAGAGGAGTTGAACAACTTCACTTGGAATGAAATCTGGTCCTTAGAGGAAAGGCCCAAGCAAAATGTGATTGGAACCAAATGGGTCTTTCACAACAAGCAAGATGAGCATGGCGTGGTGACAAGGAACAAGGCAAGGTTGGTGGCTCAAGGATTCACTCAAATTGAAGGCTTGAATTTTGGGGAGACCTATGTACCGATGGCTAGGCTAGAATCGATTCGTATTCTACTTGCCTATGCCGCTCATCATTATTTTAAGCTATATCAAATGGATGTGAAGAGTGCATTTCTAAATGGCCCCCTATTCGAGTTGGTGTATGTAGAGCAACCATCGGGCTTTGAAGACCTCAAGTATCCCAACCATGTCTACAAGCTTTGACAAGGCGCTCTATGGGCTCAAACAAGCCCTAGAGCTTGGTATGATTGCTTGAAGGATTTCCTACTCAAACAAGGGTTTGAGATAGGAAAGATTGATGCTACTTTATTTACTCACAAAGTCAATAATGATATCTTTGTTTGATAAATATATGTCGATGACATAATATTTGGTAGTACTAATATGGCTTTTTGTGAGAGAGGTTGTAAGATATCTTTCACTCAAAGTTCATTTTAGCACTTGTAGTACAATTCTCGTAGGTGCCGGAAGTCCCATTTGTTTGCATCGAAACTTCTGGCCTAAACTGTCGGGACTTCCAACTGTCACTGACATTTGACTTTGAGTTTACTCATAAATTTTTAGATACGCCTATTCACCCCCCTCTAGGAATTGTATAGATGCTTTCAAGCACTTTACTACACACTAGAGGTGTGGCGGGAAAATAGCAAGGGTGAGTCCATGTCGAACTCAGCAAGTACAGGCGGAAAGTAATGCCATGCAAGGCTTATACAAAAAGGTAGGCTGACACGGTTGACGACAGGTAAGCATTTTTAGTTGGTAACTTTTATTAGAACAACCTGTTACTACAATGAGAAGAATATCCCAACCCTTAATTAAAGTGGAGTAGAGTTAACAAAATTATTAAACATCATCATTATAATTATTATTATCGAGGTAGCAACCTCAATAAGAAACATGGGGTAGCAACCCCAAAGAACACGGGATAGCCATCCCACCAAAACACGAGGTAGCCACCTCAATCCATAAGCCCCCTCCATAGTCCAAGTGAGTCAAGTTCTAATCATGTGAGAGTCTGGGCCGCTCGTGTCCGTGAGTACGGCTGATATATCAGTTTTAACTCTACAGAGGTGTACACTTTCACTTCAAGTCGTGATTCCCATTTGTCTAGGGTAGCTACTCCCCAAAACACTTCTAAGGTGAGTAGACAAGGTTTCATTATGAGAGTTTTCACAGGTTCCAGCTAATAGGATGCAACTCGTAAGGTTTGGTCGAGGCGCATGGCAACCGTGCCCATAGTAATGGAACCCAGACTAACCATCAACTTAATATTCATTACCTTGGTTACTTTCTTACGCCTACCTAGAAAGTTACACCCTACTAGTAGAGGTCCTGGTACTACGTCAAGCCAGAGCCATATGGCTTGAAGTTGTATTGTATGTCCTAGGTGGCCGCTCCACGAACAGGTCCTTAGGGAGGGCGGACACGGGTACCCCCGAAAACCGAGCCAAGCTCCAATACCCTTTCCCCCTTTCATCACCTTAACCACAATGCTATCAGCATCCTTACTTGTCCATCATCACCATAGTAGTCATTAATCATCATTAACCATTAATCATCATTAAAGTGTTCAATAGGCATCATTACTTTCATTAATATGTGGGAGTGGTGGGTGGAGCAACTAAGCATATCTACACATAACTACAGTACCCAATTTTAGAAACCCTAGGTAATACAAGGAAGGTAATCATAGGGCTAGTTAGGTCCTTAGGGTTTGCAATATTGGACACATGCAATGAAAGTAAATGAATTATAAATGTATAGGAGCAAAATGATCAAATGGTGCCTGCACTTGCCTTTTTCCCAAAGTTAAGCTGCTCAGAAGTCTTCGGCTTCTATCTTCTAGTCTTGAGCTTCTACTTCACCTGTCGGTCCTCGGCTCATGGTCTTCAATGTTAACAAACCACTCTTCTTCTACGGACGGATCGTTCTCTAAGCGCATCAATCATCACACACGAGAGCAATACATGCAAGCAAACAAGCTTTTAATTAGAAACAGTACACCAACACAAATAACAGAGACAAACAAGTTCATAAAACTAATCTATGCGTAGAGACGAAACTGTAGAAACAAGAACCACCTAAATCGGAGTTAAAACGTGAAAGTTATGGCCTTATCAAGGTACATATGGCATTTCTGTAAATAAACTGATCTAATTTCGCATTAAAAATAATTAAAACTGAAATTCAAAAGCATTTTGGACTAAAACTGCTAATACCGATGGATTCAGGGTATAAACTGCAAAAACCAGGGCTTAAATCTAAATCTTTTCGAACGCGGCTGGACTGACATTTAATTTCATAATAAGCTAGCAGCCTTTCTGCAAAATGGCCATAGTTGACTGGTCATGGCCGACCTGTCGGCCACGCGGCGGCGCAGGATTGGCCGCGGGAAGTGCACCGCGGTGGACTGGCCCCGTGGACCGAGTCTACCGGTCAACGGTGAACCGTTAGGGGTCGGCTGTGGGTTTTGCGGCGGCGAGCCCCCGGCGGCGGCGCTGCAGGGCATGGCGAGGCATGGAGAGCGCACGGGAGCGTAGCGCGCGCGGAGGTAATGGCGGTGCGCGCCATGGCCGCGGCGGAGAGCGGCTGGAGCCGGCGGTGCGCAACGGCGGCTGCGGCGCGACGTCGGCGGCGCGGAACGGAGCACAGAGAGGGAGAAAGAGCGCGATGAGGACACCAAAGCGTCCCTAGCGACCTCGCCGACCTCGTGCAAGTGCTTACCGCGGCAAAACGACGGCGAAGACGACGAACGGCGGCGAATTCGATCTAGGGTTTACGTTCGCGAGCGCTGGCCGCTAGGGTTTGGCAAAAGGCCGCGCGGAGGCTGGCACATCGGCTTTTTAGGGCAAGGGAGGCCAAGGCGAACCTTGGTTCGCGTGCACGCGGACGCGGCGCGGTGCGGCTCGGCGAGCCCGTGTCCGTCTCCACGAAGGAGACGACACTGTGCTGTTGGCCCCACCGACTGGTAGGCCCCACCTGTCAGCGGCAGCGGCGCGGCGTGGCGCGGGTGGGGCTGGCTGGGCTGCTGCTGGGCCGGTTGCTGCGCGCGGGCGAGCGCTGCTGCCGCTGGGCCGCGCTGGCGGGCTGGCGGCCCACTCGGGTGCGCGCGAGCGAGGGGAGGGAAGCAGGCCGGCAGCCAAGCGAGGGCGGGCCAAAAGTGAGGGAGGGAGAAAGAGAAAAAGAAAAAGGCTTTTCTTTTTATTCAAAATTATTTAAACCACTTTTCTAAAAAGTTTTAAAACCAAAATTTGATTAATTAATTGAGATTAGTTTTGGAACATGTTTTAGGCTATTTTTGAAAGCTAAACATATTTTCTTTTAAACACATTTTTTCAAAAGTTTTTCAAACTCAAATCTGAACTGATTTTTAAACAAGACTTTTGAAGTTTTAATTTCCAAAAACGAAAAAGACCTATTCGCGGTTGGATTCTATTTTTAGAAATTCGTTTTTCACACAACCACACAAAAGCACAAAGGCACACAAACACACTCATATTAACTTTGTAAAAGTTTTTATAAATCCACATTTTTCTCATTCTGTTTGGACAACAATTAATAAAATCTTGGATATTTCTAGAAAAATTATTAAATTCTTTATTTTATTTAGTGTTTTCAAATCACATCCCAAAATGAAAATTTTAGGGTGTGACAGTGCACGCCATGGCGGTCGTGCCTGAACTTTGCGGCGGCGCGCCCTATCTGCCCCACTCGTGCCATGGCCCGATGGCTGCTCCCTCCTCACACCTGTTGATGGGCGCAAAAAAAGACAAACTTTAACACGAGTTGGGACCCACTGTGCGAGGTGGAGCTAGCTGAAGCTACTATTTTTAGCTCCACCCTCTATTAGTTCTTTGTCTCGGCAGGTTTTAAGGGTTAGTTCTTTGTCTCATCCGTTTTTAAGGGGCTCCTTGGATGGAGTTATTTAGTTTTATCATGTTTGGCACAAAACGGCTCTAAACAACTCTAGAGCTAGTGGTGGAACTGTGCCAAACAGAGCCTTAAATCATAGGCAGCAAAAGTTTGGCTTGCCAATGATGAACCCACGTGTTAACCGTTCTTGCCACCCATACCTTTGCCCCAAGGTTGTTATTGACAATATTTCTTTGACAGCAATCCTACCGAAACCATGGATTACTCCCCCGTTATGGCACCAACCGAACCGGTGGCAACATTGCTTTGCATGGCACTCAACAAACAGGAGCACCCACAAAGTCTCTTCCAGTTGACCGGCGAGGCCTGCAAAACAAGCTTGGTCGGCTCAAGGTTGATTTAGTTTGAACATACGCTAGCGAACCCCGCAGAACCGAGCTTAAGGCCAGTCTCAGTTTCCAAGATTCTCATATGTTGAAATAGTGTAAACAAGTTTCATCTCATGAAATTTTCATCTTCTCTCTCTTCATCTACACTGAGACTGGCTTGTGACTCATTTGTCCCTCATATTCGCTTTTAATCCCGTTTTAAATGCTTGTTATCGTGTTACAATTTGAATGATACAATTTATACATGTGAAAGATGCTATTTATGTCGCTTTATATCAGTGAATTGATCCAAGTTGGTTTCCACTGAGTCATTACAGTGTTGATCCAAGTTGGTTTCCACTACATATTTTGCTAAAAGGTTCTTCACTGCAAAATGGTAAAAGGTTCTTCACTGTAATGGCTCACCGTTATAACATCAAGTGGGTTTAGTATGGTTAGGTTACACGCTCCTGAAAATCCTTGTCAACACTAAGGGGCATGACCTAGCACTTTTAATAGCTTTGGTGTCTGTACTGCGTTTGGATCAACATGCCACACAAACTTGGAAACGGTTCAGGAACTTGCTAAGGCCAGTCTCAATGGAGAGTTTCATTTCGTTGTTTCGAATAATGCCATGTCATATAGAATGAAATGAAATTTGGATGAAACACCAACTCTCGATGCAAAATTTCATAGATATATTTAATTCTCTGACTCATAGAGAGTTGATAATCGTACCAAGAAAGTTTCATCCCCATGAAACTCAATTATTCTTTCTCTTCATTAAAACATTGTCATGTCATCAAAAATGCATATGTGGCAGGTTATTAAATGCAAATGAAACTTATAAAACTTCCACCGAGACGGCCCAAGTGTTGTTGCTTCACCGGTGTGCATTCTTTCAATCATGGCCAATCACTAGTCCCCGGTTCTAGAAAAGTTGCCGCTGCATTATTGCCCACCGATTGAAACACTGATGCCAAATGTCACCGGCGCTTTATCACAAGAGGATTTGACGCATCAGGTAATCAGTTTTTTTTATAACAGGGTAATCAGTTGTAGAAAAGTGAGCCACTTCATATTGAGCGGACGTCTTTGCTTTTGATAGATTGTGTGGTCTATGGTTTGTGCCATTTTTTTTTTGTCATAAACAAGGAAATGCAATGGCATCAGAGAGGTCCAGAAAGTGCAATTATGAAGATGGGAGGGGTTAGCAGCTTAAGAAAATGGTGTCTTCATTGCCACAGGGTAAAGAGAAATGCATTGCAAAAAGAAGAATATCCTAGTTCAAAGAAAATAACCTAAACTGATCCAACCTTCAGAACTACGAGCATCTCCAAGACTACCCTATTTTCCTTCCCAATCCTTGTTTTTTAGCAAGATAAGAAAAAATATCTCTCCAACAACTCCTAATCCATGCTCCTAAAATTTAAGCACTTAGGAAACCCTCCCCCGTCGCGCATAACTTTGCGCGTAGTAGCAGTCGCGCAGATCCCATGCGTATCGATCAGTCTAAAGGTGGAAGGGTGTGGGAAAGAATAAGAAGTTGAAAAGGGTTCCTGATGCAAATGTACGAGAGAGAAAGAATATATAAAAGTGGTTACGATAATTTAGAAATAGCATATAATTCCTGATGTAAAATTGTCTTCTATGGCCCTGTTCGGCTGGATGGAAAAAACGGCTTATGCTGATTTGTTGTGAGAGAAAAATACTGTTATTTCGCTGAAACGGTATGGCTGATAAGTTCAAGCAAACAGGGCCTATGTTTTAGGAGTGGATTATTAGAAACTCATGGAGATGGCCTTTTTTTTCTACCAATACCTTTTTAGGAGTTGCAAAGCTACATGTTTTTAGGAGGAAAAAATAGCATACTCTTGGAGATGCTCTAAGATGATTAATGATGAGGAAATAATACCAGTTCCACATAGGACATCTGCATGCATAGAAGGAAATAAATGCCTAATTAACCAACTAAGAATTGGGAGCCATATCAGGTGCACAAAGATTGGTTACAGTGAAAATAATGTGCCTTATAGTTTAACATATTTCTCATAATTAGGTTCAGCAACCTATGTAATTCATATAGCCAATTTCACAACTATGTTGTCATGGGTGATTTTTCATTGGTCATCCACTGTGAGAAACTAATAATTGCAAGAACCAACTAAAATGCTTCAACCTAATGTATTATCACTTTGCTATGAGCATTCAAATGCTTAATAGCCCCCTACAACTATGCAATGCTTTTGCTACAGGGTACAACTGCACAGTCCCCTTGTATCAGTATGATCAGCAAGTGCTATAGCTCTTCCCTTCCTTTTTATAACCGGTTTTAATCAATGATGTGCTATAGATCTTTTAAACAAAAGTCTATCACTTTCCTTTTCTCAACCACCAACAGGTTCCACACCAAGTTACAGACCAAGTAAGCTTTGCACTAGACCCCCATTTGCTAGTGAAGCATAAAGAAGAGAACCATAAAAGGGCGTTCCAACAAAGTTTGTGCTCAACGAATATACTAAGTAGATCCCTTTCCAGTGCGAGCCTACAAAAAGACTATGCTCTCCCATGCTAATCGACCATTACACCTTTGCAGTATCACCACCTGAGCCAGCCTCATTTCTCATGGCCTCCTTCTTCATCAGGTGTCCGTCAATCTATTCTGTGGCCACATCTTGCTGGCAAAGCCATGGATGAGGATGATCTTCGATCACAGGGTGGTCATGCCTGAAAGCCTACAGCGCAGAGGGCAACCTAGCAACTTTGGCAGAGTCTTGTATGTCTCCTTGAATTGATTATGGGTTATACTGCAGCTTGTCCTGAGTTCATCTACTGCTGTCAACTTCTATATTTAAAGTAATAGCGAACTGATTATCACTTCTTTGAGACTCATTATATTGCCTATTATTGTTTTGTCCCTATGTGTGATTGTATCAGAGATGGTGTTGAGGGCTTAAAGCCCAAAAGTTAGCCTATCTCTAGTCAGTAAACGCTATACTTCTTTTTCTTTAATCTGTTGATGAAACTTTGGTGTTTTTAGTGATATTGCTGTGGAAATTAAAAGGATAAGTTTGTCTAGCCTGAAAAGCACTCTAGTGAATGTGGCTACTCTCTTGAACTTTACTTCAGATATCATTCCACATTGGCAATCTCGCCATCTAATGATCTTTTAGGAATATCTCCTCATGGAGGTTAGTTTAAAGTATTAAACACCAGTGAATTACATTCCTCAAATCTCGGTTCTCTACATGTTCACTCTCTGATTTTTTCCCCCAAATTGAACAACCGCCCATCATGCTACTAAACTATTAGGCCCAATCCCATGCTGTAGGAGTTGAATTGGGCACTACAATACTTGAAACCATCCATTTTGGAAATCCCAATTGTAATACAGTTGCCACACCCAGCTCCAACTGACAATTGCTTATTTGTTCTCTCCACAATTTCCACTAATCAAGTTTGCAATTCACAAACACGGATAGGTAATTATTCATTCACCCACAAACCAAACTGACCTTCGTGAGGGTAAAAACACGGACTGACCTGCCCGCTACTCCGCCGCCTCCGCCTTGTCCTTGGAGAATCCGGCGATGTCGCTGGTCCTGAAAAAGTTATCCCAGTTCCCCCCATCGAACTTCCTGTACTCGACGTGCTTCACGGTACCGGGGTCGACGCAGGCAACGGTGACGGCCACGCCGTCCGGGTTGGACCGCGGGGTGTAGAAGGAGGTGATGCCGCAGACCTTGCAGAAGGTGTGCTTGGCCGTGTGCGTGCCGAAGGTGTAGGTGGTGATGAACTCGTCGGCGCCGGCCTGCAGCTTGAACTTGGCGGCGGGGACGATGAAGTGGGTGTTCCCGCGCATGGAGCAGTTGGAGCAGTTGCAGATCCACGCCACCACGCTCGCGGGGGCCTCGACCTGCCACCGCACGCGCCGGCAGTGGCAACCGCCGGTGTGGACGACTGCCGCCTCGGAGGCCATGAAGGTCTTCAGAAGTGCAGAGAGCAGAAGCACGCGAACGGTTCCTGCACGCTGCAGCTGACTTTGACTCGGAACTGACAATAAAACAGGTTTTTAAAACTTCAGTTTCACTTATTTGAAAAAAATTAGTAAAATAACTTAGGTTTGCTATTGAAAATGATAATGCTCAGACGTAGGCGTTTGTCCGTCGGAACGCGGCTTTCTCCAAGCCTGCAGCGGACCGGCCCAACAGATCTACTCACCACTAAGCCTCCCCCATCTCTCCCAAAAAAAAATTCCATACTCATGCCGCCGCGGCCATCCCCTGCCATGCCCCACTCCGCCTCGCCTGTCGCGGTGGCCGCGTTCGCCGCGCCACCACCACCCCGGCGCCACCAGGAGAAGGTCATCGTCGGCCGAAGACACCAGGGATCGCGCCACCACCGACCTGAGCTTCTTGTCGCGACGAGTCGTTCCCGCCGGCGATGCCGTGTTTCTAAGTGTTTCAGATGTTTCAAACGTATGTTTCAAGTGATTCATTTAGATGTTGCATATTTTGCAATGGCTATATATGCATATTGCAAGCATATGTTTAATGTTGCAAGTGTATATTTCGAGTGTTTCAGGTGTTTTATATGTATGATTCAAGGGTTTCATTTGGATGTTGCAAAAGTGGACCTGGATATTGCATGTTGCATGCGTATGTTTCAAATATTTCAGGTGTTTCATATGTATGTTGCAAAAGTAAATCTGGATGTTACATATGTTTGCAATGGCTACATAGGTGTTTCGAGTGTTTCAGGTGTTTGCAAGTGTTTCAGATGTATGTTGCAAGTGTTTCAGTATTTTTCGAACTCATGTTGCAACTGTTTCATATAGATGTTGCAAAAGTACATCTTGTGTTGTACATGTTGCAATGGTACCCACCTGCTGCAGCCGCCTGCTACAGCTGTTGGGACGCCGCCGTGGGTCATATTGTGGGCGCTTGAGGCCGTCAGACGCATCCGCTGCGGGCATCCACAAGCGGGGCAGGTGACTCGGACCCACATGGTTTTCCAGCATGCGGGTGCGACGGTCACATCAGGGCGGGAAGCAGCGTGGATAGTAGGGCACAATTCCCACGTGTGCGCGTGAAACAGAGCAAGTGCGATAGTCAAGGCAGGAAGCAGCGTGGGGTCCACGTGGTAGGGCACAAAAACAGGCGGCACGGTCTCCCGCCTATTAGCGCGAGCCTCGCCCCAACGCGGGCGTCCGTACCTATTGAAAAAGCAAAATATCTAAGATACCTTTATGTTGTTTTACTTCCCTCATTTTCCCCTTCACTCTCCATCTTATCGTCTCCACCGTATGCCACTTCATCTTTCTCCACCGCACACGCTTTCTGTGGTTTAGTACTGCTCCTCTCCGCCTACGCCATCCCTCCTCTCTGCGTTCCTCGTCCGCTAGCCCTCTCCTCTGCGCTCCCTTTTCGGTCTGTGTCGCCGGTGGCCTCACCTCCTCGCCTACACCAGCGTGGAGCCCAGTACAAGATGTCGGAGAACAACAGTGTGTGGAGCCTGCAAGAGGAGAAGGGCGACACATGGGCCAAGGGCATCGGTGTCCATCGAGCAAAGGTGCCAATACAAGCGGATTTTTCAGCTTCTCCACCTCCAACGGGCCTCTCTCAACGTGATTTTTAGGGGATTCCTTGGCGAAGTTGTTTTCATTGCTCCGTTTGGTGGCCAGAGTCATGAAACTGCTTGTGGAGTGACTCTAGAAGTGCTGCCAAATGGGGCCTTCTTTGTACATCGATATTGTCATAGGGTACATCTATTTGACTATTTCCAACTAAGCCAAATGTCGTGCGCTTCCATTTAAACCACATCCACCACTTAGAACACATGGCCTTCACAAATTTTTGTATGTCAATGATCCTGAGTCCCTCTTTGTCTCTTTTAGGAGATTAGTGGAGAGGATGAAATATTCCCACCTAAAATTTTGTTTCACAATTGCTGACATAGTGGATAATAAATGTTCACAATGGTATAACACTGAATGTGCAAATGGGCCGAGGTTGGAAAACAAACCGAGGGGGGATGGGATGCCAATTCATAAATAGTGAACATAGAACACCATTTGAGTAACTCATTCGGAATCGCACAAAGCCACAACATCATATATAACAGCACGCATGTCAAATACCGTCCTTCATGATTTTGCATCAAGAAATACCCAAAGAAGTATCTTTTTATGAGAAGCAATAGATATGATGGAGTTCTATTCTTTCTTAAGGTCATCATATTAGTTCTAGAAGTACAAATATACTATTTTAGTCTACATTGTTGTTCTATAATTATCAGACATGTTAAACTTAAAATATATCATTGAATTTATTTTCGCTTTGCAAGTAAAATTAGCGCCTATATATATTATAAGATTTTATATATGGTCTAGAAGAGCCGTCACGACGAGTTCGCTAGAGGGCCCTCAAAATCCTAGGACCGGCACTGAGTGGACATTGGCTTGCCATCTCGCAAGGGATGGATCCGAATGCTAAAAGATATCATATATACTTCGTTTTAACATATTAGTATTTGATTCAAATATGGATGAACTTTATTTTTTCTAAAAAATGGATATATTCATATTCTTTTTCTATGACTTTTCTCTATCGGATCCCACATCCATTTTCAAAAAATGTACAATTTCTGTCGTTATCTATATCTATGAATAACAAAGTACCCTGTAAGTCATCTACAACTTATATCTATGATTAACCAGTAATGTAAATGATATTCACAAAAGTAATATAAATAATATCCATTTTAATATAACAAACGATAGGCATCATGTAAACTATTTAAAACTTATCACTATGGCTAATATCGTTATATTAATTTATTATTAATTTATTATTAACAATATATGAAATAATTATTTAATTTCAATATGGCTAATCATGTTAATTTTAACTACTTTAGTTATTTATATATTGATGAAATTATTATATATATTTTAAATTACATATTGATAAATATTTATTTATTGTTTTATTGATTTTTTGATATATTTGATTATTGAAATATTTATTATATATGTTATTTTATGAGTTGTTGTTATCTACAGGTGTAATACAATCATATTCTCTATATGCATAACGATTGTGTTCTAATAAACTAGTGACACGCAAATAGACATACTATCGTCAAAATCTAGTAGATATCCAAATACATATCGAAATTCGAGACTTCTATTTTGCATTCATATTCGATTTAAATTAAATTTGATAAATAGTACTATGTGTGTTCGATTCTGTGCGGATCTAATCTGAATCCTATCACCGAAGACGATGCCGTTCTGTTTCCACATTTGTCAGTAAGACAGGAGCAGCATAGTAACACAAATACTACAGTTTGTTGCAGGAAAAATAACAGCATGTTCGTTTCATCGTATAAGATCGTGAATTATTTACTGTTGGCTGGTTTGGTGTGAGAGAAAAATACTATTCCATCGGCTTGTCACTGGTGAGGAGGCCTTCGCTTGCGAGCGCGGAGGAGCCCATGGTCCGTCTGATGAACAGGAGACCCGTGAGCACTCGCCTGGCGGATACGAGCGCCGCTAAGAGCAAGTATAGTAATGCTTACTCAGCCGGCTGAATGCCTGTCCACGTCATAAAAGTCTGAGTTGGCGGAGAGAGAAAATGAGAGAGAGAGTTGGGCGGGCGCTTAGCTCTTCGCCGGGCTAAAACGCAGGTACCGAGACAAAAGAAGTCTACAGCCAGCCTTCGTCTACCTCTCCCCTGCGCCGGGCTGGGCCGATCTAGATAGCTAGTGATCAAGCTGTATTACTTAATATATGTGACATGGCACACTCTCTCAGCCAGCGGTCGGCTGGCTTATTAGCCATGCTCTAAGTAGGGTGGGGACCGAGCGCTCCCCTGCCAACTGGGAGAGATTTGATCGCCGTCGACATAGGGATGGAGCCGAATGCTGCTCGGCCACTAGGAGCGTGTGGGGATGGATCACATATCAGAGACAAGCTGGGGAGAAGGAGACGACAGCGCCATCACGCAGTTGCGGCTGCATCACGCGCGAACCCTGTATGCCGGGTCGTATAAGCACAGCCGAACAGGCTGAAGATTCGAGTTAAAAGATACTGTAGATGCTGGACAGACGAATGCTTGCGTTGGCAGATCGAATTGGGCAATTGGCAGAAGGTGACACCTGCCCAGCTACGTGTTGCCATGCTGTTTGGTTTAGATGAAACTTGGAACTTGAAAGAAAGACACGAGGGAATGCTGCCATGCTGGAAAGCTAAAGCATAAAGGTATATACTAGCTGTTTTAGTAAATAGTATTCATATTTATGGTTCCAAATTAATTTATATGATAATACATTTCGTAATTAATTTAATGACATTTATTTCATATTATAAATATTTTTATTTTTTTATCTATAATTGGTCAAACTTGATATATCAAAATATGACACGGTTCCAAAATTGTATTCTTTTGGAAACGGAGGGAATAACTTTTTCTATGAATCGTATATTTTTTCTATGAATCTAAATATATGATGTATCTAGATACATAATAAAAGTTATATATCGGAAAAAATTAAAATGACATATAAATTGAAACTGAGAAAGTAGTATTATCTGATGTTACTAATTCAATGTCTTAAATGTTGGTGTTTTTTCTATAAATTTAGTTACATTTGTAAGACGGGGAGTAATTAATTGGTATTCAAAATGTCCTCAAATCAAACACCAACTTATTGTTTTGCGTGGAACGACACTGTCACACTCATTTATTACGCACCCGGTAGAAACATACCGAAACACCCACTCGCTTGACAAGGGACCAGTGTCCAGTGATCAGGACTACTCCGCCGCTGCCTCCGCCTCGCCCTCGGAGAAGCCGGCGATGTCGCTGCGCTTGAACCACTCCTCCCAGTTCCTCCCGTCAGCCTTCCGGTACTCGACGTGCTCCAGCGTGCCCGGGTCCACGCAGGCCACGGTGACGGCCACGCCGTCCGGGTTGGACCGCGGGGTGTAGAAGGAGGTGATGCCGCAGACCTTGCAGAAGGTGTGCTTGGCCGTGTGCGTGCCGAAGGTGTAGGTGGTGATGAACTCGTCGGCGCCGGCCTGCAGCTTGAATTTGGCGGCGGGGACGACGAAGTGGGTGTTCCCGCGCATGGAGCAGTTGGAGCAGTTGCAGATCCACGCCACCAAGCTCGCGGGGGCCTCGACCTGCCAGCGCACGCGGCGGCAGTGGCACCCGCCCGAGTGCACCACGTCGGGGACGACGGAGCCGCTGCTGCTCATCTTGTGATTGCGAGGTGCGGAACAGAGGGCGTAGAAGCTTATTGGGAGCTTCAGTTCTTGCCGTCAGCCGTCTTGATGAAGTTGGCGATGTGCCCGGGTGGGCTCAGGTTTCTACTCTCCGCGAGAAAATTTGGCGCAGCAGGCGCTCGGAAGAAGCGTGGAAGCTCACTTGGGTAGGTGAGGGCACCGGTGAAGGGGGGAAGGGGTTGGGTGGCGTGGCCACCGTTTAAGACGTGTCACGTGTCACCGAACCGACTGGGCAAGACTCTCACCACGGCAAGGAAGAGCGGTGGCTGGGCTGGGTTTCCACACCTCATTTCACACGTCTTTTGTATAATTTGACCCTTTTTTTAAAAAAAATTTACGTTTGGCCCGTGAGAGATTTAAATTCATCTTTGGACTCTGGGGTTGGCGCCAGGACTCATGACGCTGAGGTAACACGTCTCGGTGCCACAGATCTGGGCTCGAGGTGCCTGGCTGTGCACAGCAGAGCATTTTAGGTGGCGTTTACGTGGTCGGTACCTCAGCGTCAGAATACATGACGCCGAGCTCAACGCCACATATCTTAGCGTCGAGCTTGGGGCTATGTATTCTGGCACGTTGACGGCACGCGCGACAAGGCGGACAAGGCTAATGCTACCAAGAGTGTGCGTAGCGAACTTACTCTGCTGTGGGCTGCGTGTGTGTTTGTTGTGTGCTGTGCTTGCTGCTGCCAGTGGAGGAGAAAGTACTCTGCTGTGGGCTGCGTGTGTGTTTGTTGTGTGCTGTGCTTGCTGCTGCCAGTGGAGGAGAAAGGAGAGGGAGGTGGGGCCCACGACGTGCGGTACACTGCCTGCCTTGCCTTTGCCATCCATGCCCACCTTCGCTCCTGCGCACCTGTTGTCCATCTGCCATTGGACAACAAAGTTGCACTGCAGGCTGGTCCGCTTTACATTGTGCTGTGTCCACAACCTCACACGCACGGACGCACCATATGGCCCTGTCACAACCGTACAGTACGTGTAATAAACTGGCACGTTGATGTTAGTTTGGAGGAGTGCATTGGTTGCGTTGTCACCGTCCTAGACTTTTTGTTTAGTCTTTTCAGATTAGAGTACAAGGGTGTTAGGGGTGTTTGGTTCCACGGATTAAATTTTAGTCCATGTCACATTGAACGTTTGATACTAATTAGCAGGGCTAAACATGAGTTAATTACAAAACTAATTACACAGATGGAGACTAATTTACGAGACGAATTTATTAAGCCTAATTAACCCATCATTAGCATATATTTACTGTAGCACCACATTGTCAAATCATGGACTAATTAGGCTTAAAAATTTGTCTAAATTAGTAGCAATCTATGTAATTAGTTATTTTTTTAGTCTATATTTATTACTCCATACATGTGTCAAACATCCGATGGGACATGGACTAAAATTCGGTCTAAGAAACCAAACAGGCTAGTGCTAGTTACTGAAAGGTCAAAATTTTGTTCATATATTAATTAAAAGTCAACACGGCTCAGATCACATGAAAATCGTACCGAGAAAATTCGTGGAAATAACCACCAAATTTAGGCCGCAAGAGTCAAAAAGCGTTGCCCCGGTGTTCAGTGGGAGAGGTGATCCATGAGACTAGTGTAGGGCGACCCTATTTAAAGTTAGTTCAATTAGTTGTGGTTGGCTAGAACTAGTTGAATACATGACAAAAAAAAAATATCAGCCTACTTATTAGTCCTCCTCCAAACTAACATCAACGTGCCAGTTTATTACACGTACTGTAAGGTTGTGACAGGGCCATATGGTGCGTCCGTGCGTGTGAGGTTGTGGACACAGCACAATGTAAAGCGGACCAGCCTGCAGTGCAACTTTGTTGTCCAATGGCAGATGGACAACAGGTGCGCAGGAGCGAAGGTGGGCATGGATGGCAAAGGCAAGGCAGGCAGTGTACCGCACGTCGTGGGCCCCACCTCCTTCTCCTTTCTCCTCCACTAGCAGCAGCAAGCACAGCACACAACAAACACACACGCAGCCCACGGCAGAGCAAGCTAGCTACGCACACTCCTGGTAGCATTTATCACGCACGTCGCCACGCTCCACCCACGTCGCTGCGACCGTCCTTGCCAGCCTTCTCCGCCTTGTCGCGCACGCCGAGCTCGGCGTCTGGCGCCGAGCTCGGCGCTATGTATTCTGGCGTCGAGGTATCGGCTACGTGAACGCCACCTAGGATGCCCTACTATGCACGTCCAGACACCTCGGAGCTAAGATCTGTGGCGCCGAGATATGCTACCTCGGCGCCATGAGTCCTGGCGCCGACCCTAGGATCTAAAGATGAATTTAAGTCTCCCAGGGAGCCAAATGTAAATTTTGTTCAAAAATGGTTAAATTGTAAAAAATTAGGTAGCCCGCTTGTACCTGCGTTTCATGCGCCCACGTGGGCCCTGCGTCGCTCAGATGTCTCCTGCGACGCGCGGGACCGCTCGCGCTTTATTCCCACGCATATCCACGTGCAATACTCGATCTACTTTTGAAACATTTAGATACAATACTTGTAACGTAGAAAAGAAGACAGATGAAACACTTAGAACATGTGTCTAAAACACTTGCAAAAATATATGAAAAAACACTTAACAACCATTTAAAACATATGTAACATATAGATAAAACACTTGCAACATAGGCCCCATTTGGCTTGCTGAATCTTTGCTGAAATTGGCTGAAAAGAATTGTTCTGGCTGAAAATGTTGTGAGAGAAAAACACTGTTCAAATTTGTGAAAATGTTGTGATAGAGAAAAAACGGGGTCATGATGTGAAACATATGCAACATCTAGATAAACACACTTGCAACGTACATCTAAAAGACAGATGAAAATGGGAACTGACGCTTCCAACATACGTGTACAAACCATTGCGACATATACAACATTTGTATGAAACACTTGCAATGACCTTTGAAACATATGCAACATCGTTTACATAAACACACGGGCGCGACAAAGCGGACGTGGTGGCGACATCTAAAAGTCAGATGGAGTCGGACCGTGATGAAAATGGGCCGTGGCTCGGGGACGCTTCCAACATCACGCGACCAAAGAGCTTGGTGACAAAACCATTGTCGTCGATCCACTACATCGTGGGGTGAACACACGGCGAAGGCACACAACATGCAAGGGAGCAAGCGGCGCTTGCGGAGCTAGGAGCGCAGGCAGGAGCGACCAACGCTTGTGAAACGAGGTACGCGGGCGGGAGAGAGCGATACGTGCGGACCGAGGCGATCAGAGCTTTTGTCTGTATGGATGGTTTGATGCGTTCAATGGGAATAGCGCATCCGAACACCCTAAACAGAGCATTACCGCTTACAAAATGCAAGTAAGTGAAGTACAATTCTTGTATTTTGATTCTTTTGGTTAATTTAGTTTGAGAGTAGGAACTAAAATTTCTTTGGTTATTTTGGTTTTCCTTGCTTTCTGAAACAATCGATTTTGATTTCACTTCTTTCGGTTTCGGTAGTTTGATTTTTCGATTTCGGTTAATTATGCTCACCCCCAACGACACCCATGTTGATGTCGGGTGTCAGGATGATCTCCAAATCATCATTCTACACTTTCCTATTTCAAAAATTGTGGAGTTTTAATACAATAATGGAAGAGGTCAAATAAATGGTTAACTGAACTTGTCTAAACTTGTGACTCTCATTCGATTGTTATGTTTTTGTGGCCATGGAAAAACTCACCGAATATCATTTTCTTTTTTTTAAACGAATCAGGCAGGAGAGCTGCCGATTATATTAATAAGAAAAAGGCTTAGACAGGGCAAACAACGACGCTTCAAGAGCTTACAATGGAAAAGCAACAACTACAACGGGAAAACAACAACTACAAACAACGATGAAGCATACAACTCTGTCATGATGACGATATGCTTGCAACAAGAGCAAACAACAAGGCACCCCCAACGAAGTTAAACAACTAACTTAAGTGCAAGGAGACCTCCGCCATCATGTCCCAAAAAGCTCGGCCCTTTAAACCCATCAATGGCTTGAGAAGGTCTAGCGACAACAGTTGTTGCAGGCGGTCTGCGTAGTCTTCAATCGCGCTCTCATTGAGTTTCCCATCAATCCCAACAATGCCCAAATCTTTTAAGACACTGCATTGCGCAAGGCGGGCACTTCGACGAAGTGATGATTTGTCATAGGCCTTGCGTCGACGTCTTGTTGTCGTGGTTGGTGATGAGGAGGGACGCATAACAGGGCATGCAAGATCCTCACCCTTCGAAACAAACGTCACTGAAGAAGGCACAATCAATGGATCCTCTGATAACGGTGGCTCTTCCACCTTGACCTTAGTTGTAGATAGGGTAGAGGCATCTTCGACGGTGATAAGAAAGATAGGTCTTCATGTGTCACTTGTGCATCTGGGATAGCTTCCTCATCATCTGATGCATCCTCCACAAGAACAATATCCTCAACAGAGGTGATAGCTTGCATCAACGTTTGTTTTCCCTGAAACTTGGAGATCTCTACTTTGTAGAACGTCCTTGTAACCACCTCATTAATGATGGGATCCGTCTCTCTATGAATCTCTGAAGCTATGATCATTGTGGGCATATCCTCAATGACAGTTAGTGTTTGCTGATATGTCCTCGCACGCCATAGAGTTGGTAGGCGTGCAAACCGTAGCAAGAGAAGTGAGGACCGACAGTGTTGGAGAGCGCTGAACTGGAGAACATGGCCCAAAGAGCTCAGCCATGTTGGCTGAAGTATGATCTTCTAGAGGATCCACCCCTCCAAATGGTTGGCCATATGTGCTAACCACAACTTGATGTTAGAAATATCGTCTCTAAGACGGCGCAACACTTCGGCCCCGTTCGCGTGCCCTTAAACCCGGCTTGATCCACTTCTTTTTTTCATCCGGAATAGTGTTTTTCTCTCACAAATTCATCCAGCATTTCTCCAAACCATCCAAATTTCTTCAGAATTCCTCCAAACGAGCAGCAAACAACTGTTGGAGTTCTGATCGCAAAGATTCCACCAAAGGTGTAATCAAGGACCGGAGGTCCAAAGTCGTCGAAGCAGAAGTAGCACAGCAACAGCTATGATGAGCAGGAATTGGACGTGACTCTGATGACTGATTGCAAAGTTGTTGTGGCAAAGAAGACGAAGACCCCACTGTACTCTTCAATGGAGGCATGGCCACGACATTTGCCCAACTATGAGCTTGCTGAGGGCGTTGAGGTTGGGGTTGCACGAAGGAGGAGCGGGCTCTTAGGGACGACAATTCCTCTCTCGATGTCCAGGACGACGACATCCAATGCAACGGAAGGAGTCTCGGCACAAGTTGACTTGGTGATCACGTGCAAGGCAACGGTAACACCTGCCTCGGGCCCATCTCTTGAAGGCCAGACTGCGCTCTGACTTTGGTACATGTGGCGGCGACGATGATTGATCCACACGGAGCTCGAATGGGTGAAGGCGGGGATGATCTTCCGAGTCAAGCACTGGAGCCTCCATTGACATGACCACAACTCACCTCACTTGCTGGCAAGCATGTCGAAGGAAGAATGTTGCAGCTGCACGTAGGATACCTTGTCGGAGTATAGACGACTGAAAGGATGAATGACGGTAGTGGCGGCGGGGGCGACGACGACACAGAGTTGGAGCAGACCCAGGCAGCTTGTTCTCCCTAGCGGTGGTGCTGACGAATTTTGAGAAAGTTGGCGAGGCGTGACCGAGAGAGTTGACGGAGAGCACGACGCGGATGAGTCGTCGCCGAATACGCCAAACTCGAACTCGGGCGTGTCGGCAGATCCGGCGATGAAGAGGACGTCGACGGAGAGGCGCACTGGAACCGGGGGCGGTAGCAGCGTGGCCGCAGTCTCCACCTCTGCTCACGTGCACAGCCTCGCTCGTGCCGTTGAGTCCGCGACAGAGTCGTAGAGGAGGATGTGCAGACACGGCCTGGCCGGGGAGTGGCGCCCGCGTGCGGCACGGCCGGGAAACAGCGCTCGCGTGCAGCACCGCCAGTAGAGGAATGGCGCCCACTAGCGGCACGGCCGGGGAGCGGCGTCCACCTGGCCGAGAGAGCTGCGCCCGCGTGCAGCGCCGCCGGCCAAGGAGTGGCGCCCGCGAGCAGGCGGCCGGCCTAGGAGCGGCGCCCGCGTGCGGCGCCGTCGGCCGAGGAGTGGCGCCGGCGAGCGGGCGGCCGGCCTGGGAGCGGCCCCCGCGAGTGGCGCGACGAGCGAGAGCTTGGCCTGTTGCTCACATCGCGACCGACGACAGCTGCGGTGAAGAGCTTCCTGATCTCCCTGTGCGCGCAGCGAGAGGAGCCACAAAAGGGATGGATGTAGAGAGCTTGAAGAGGAGAGCTCAAATCCAAGAGTTTTTGGGCTAGGGATGCTGGAGCCGCGAGATCCCCTGGCGGCGGCGGCGGCGGCGCTCCCTGGAGCGGTCGGGTCTCCCTGCGTTTCTCTATGTATGCGCGTCTGAAGGAATATCATTTTCAAATGCTCAACATTTTTGCGAAGGTTGAAATGCTCAACTTAACGGTGGAAAAAACATAGTGAAAGGATTGGGTTTCTGTGAAGTTCATTGGCATTTCTCCTGCTTCTCACATTGAATGTTATTGTTTCTTTAATACACATTTATCTCTTCTCTGGTTCTCTGAATTAACTGAAATTGGGTACATAACTTCTGCAACTATTTTAACTTCTCTCGTATGCAATCACTTGACACTTGGTTCTTTCCACCAGATCCATCAGCTAGCATTCAGTCCGCACACTGACTCCAAAGGAATCATGGACCTCATAGAATTCCTTTCACCCAACCCAAACATGTAATTCTTGTCCATGGTGAAAAGGGTTTGATGGCTTTCTTGAAGGAGTGTTGGATCTGAATTGGGGATGCCATACTATCTATTACCTTGCTAACAACGAGTCAGTCCCCGATCCATCAACCCAGAATCTCAAAATAAGTGCAGCAGAGAGGTTCATTACAAGCTGCACTGGCAAACAAACTAGGGAAGGTTCATTGTAAACTACACTGGCAAGCAAATTAAGGGGTGTCTGGGATAGCTCCACGAGCTCCTGATCTACAAAACTTAGTTCCACTCCTAGTTTTGGTAGCCAAACACCTTCATCTTCACCAACTACACATCTACCAAAACATAAATCTAACTGCCAGATCCATGAAATCAATAGAGCTCTTCAAGGAATGTTCTAAATAAAAAACTCCTATTTCATGTAGTTGAGCGAAATTACCCACCATACCTCTGGTTATACACCAGGATTTTGATTCGTTCTTTCTTTTTCTTCTTCACGTTTCTGTCACCGGCCATAGCTCGTCCACGTGTGCCGCCAACTCACCTCACCGACGCTGCGGCCTTAGACGTGCGTCGGACACCTCGTCGATGCTGCTGGCCTCCATGAGCTCCAGGCCTCTCGTCCAGCCTCTCTCGGACGCAGCCAGTGCGGGTCGGTGCTCCTGGCCGTGGGGACGTGCGCCTAGCACGGTTGCCTTGTCTCTTTCGGCCGTGCGAGTGCAGGGCGGCGCTCATGGCCACCGCCGCGCACCTTTCTGACTCATCTTCTCCACCGCCCCTCCATCGCCTCCTGTTAGATCCAGGAGAGGCAACTGAGCCCCATCGCCTTGCCATCGTGAGGCCACTTTTCCTTGGTTAATTTTTTGCCATCTCGTTCCATTGGTTCTTAGGCAGAATTAGAAAAGGGATTGCATGAGCCCCTTTTGTAATGAAACCAATGAGATGAAGTTGTCATGATTGACATCGATTAGACTAGGGCGTGACCAATCCGTTCTTGATTTTGTTAATGGATTAAGAGATATAAGAAAACTGACGTTTCAATTTGACAATTTTGGAAAGAGATTTGATTGATTTGGCGCTAAGAGGAGTTTTTTTTTGTACGCTAAGAAGCTAAAAATTTATTACAAAAGTCAATCAAAATGCCAAAAGCTAGAAACCCGAAAACCAGAAACTAGATTTTAAGCCAAAAGTCTGAAAGCTACCGTTCAAAAAGATAGGCATCCTAACCTTATCGAGTAATTGATTGTTTCTTGTCTTCCTAGCCGGGAAGTCTTCGATTCACTGTTGATATCGATAAAGGAGCAAAAACCAAATAGAACAGATCATGTCAACTACACAATCATGACACAAATCTAACGGCCTTCATGGTGATGGCCTAGGGATCGCAGATTTTGACAGACAAAATATGATAAAACCACAAAAACCATATCATATATATTTTGAAAATTCTGTGTGCAACTAGTCCATCGATTCTCCAATGTGCACACTTGAGAAGTTCGCGAGAAAGCGCAAGATAGCGTTTGACCTTTTTCTTTGCGGGGAGCTACTAGTTCGATGATTAATGAAACGTAGGAGGTGCATGTATACTACCAAGCCAGCAAAGATGTCTCTCTATTTCCATCCAGGAAATATATGTGTACGTGATCCTGAGGATTACAGGACCATGAAAATTCGAGGGTTCATCACGTGGAGCCTAATAAGACTACGTACTGACCGGAAACTGCATGCATGGCTCTTCCAATTACAGGGACCTCATGGATGACGACGATTTGTTCATGATGAAGCTAAGGCCACTGAGTAGCAATTGCAGGGTCCCGTTCTCCGTCGTTTGTCATGCGTGTTTTCAAACAAAAGTAAAGACTTGAATAGAATTTGACGATTATTCCATTAGATGCATGTAGACACTGGATGCCCACTGCACGCGCTGTCCTTTGATGGATCCTTCATAGGGCGGCAGATGCAGGCCCATGCACACACCACACCATCTAGCCTATGAGAGCACTGAGTTTCTACAATAATAATGGCAGCCCGCCCCACAGATAATTGGCCTGGACCGTCGTCCTTGATGCCGGTCACATATGTTACACATGCATGTCGTCCTATGAAGTGCATGCAGATGCTAGCTAGTTGTTCCATGAGGGATCGGATCATATACTATATATACAACAGTCACACTGCTCGTCCGGCACCATATACGTTGCTGCTCGCTAGTGGCTATGGACGCCGTTCATCTTGATGCGGCAGTGCTAGTCTATCTGCTCCTAATATTACTTGCTCCCACGGCGGCAGCGTCGCTCACCGGTTGTCCCAAGAAATGTGGCAACATTACCTTCGACTACCCCTTCGGCATTGGTGCCGGGTGCTTCAAGGACCCCTGCTTTGAGCTCATCTGCGAGCAGCAGCCCTCAAGGCTGTTCCTTAGGTGGTGGGGTGGTGTTGAGGGTCAACCATCATCAATCATGCACCCATGCCTGCCTTGGGTGTTGATGATGGGAATGCTGGCCATCCGTATGTATCCGATGGTTGCAAACGTGATTCTCAAGGTAAATATTTTTAACTGTTGTCGTTGCTTTTTAATTCAATTAATAATGGTCATTAAGTTTTAAATTTTCACATGACAACAGGGTACAGTCCGGTTCCACAAAAGGTGAACTGCCGCCGGAAATGTGGAAACATTCATGTCCCGTTTCCATTTGGCCTGGAACCAGGATGCTCTGCAAGGCCTCAGTTTCAACTCAACTGCACAAATATCACGTCCTCCACCCTTATGTTTGACAAGGATCACTACCTGTCCCAGATAAATATTGCAGACGGGTTTGTGCACATCAAGCACCTAAAATCCAACGGTTTTTCTTTACGATCTGGCCATAGGGATAGGGACGGTGTCTTCTCCAGTATAAAGAGCTCTGACCTTGCTCTTTATTGGGTTGCCGCCAATCTTACCTGCCAAGAGGCACATAGAAATACATCGAGCTATGCATGTGTTAGCGACAACCACTACGTAAAAAACAGTTTATAGCAATGGGGTTTTTTTTTTCTTTCTTTAGAGACGGCTGGCATTGGAGCCGTCCTTACAGTGACGTGCTTGAGCTCCAGCGACTAAAGGTATTTCTAAACTAAAAATTAGAGCCCATTTGGCCGAGGATCAAAGGCCTCCCTACAAATTACAGATCCAGGAGAGGGGCAGTTGGTATCTGACCGCCCTACAAATACGATTTTCGATTTGTTGATTTGATTGATTTGGCGCTAAGAGGAGTTTTTTTTTGTACGTAAGAAGCTAAAATTTATTACAAAAGTCAATCAAAATGCCAAAAGCTAGAAACCCGAAAACCAGAAACGCCTGAAAGCTACCTCGACCATTTGTATTGGGCGGTTGAATCACCAAAGGAGCAAAAACCCCTACAAATACCCGGCCTTCATGGTGATATATATACAGACAAAATATGCCACCTTGAAGAAAATTTTCTGCACCCCCTCCTCTCTCGGTCTCTCTCCTCTTCGCTCCCTCTCTCCCTCGATGGACTAATAAGATACTGGCGGCATGCATGGCTCTTCCGTGGACCTCATGGATGACGACGATTTGTTCATGATGAAGCGCTTTCTCCTCCTCCTCCTCCCCCATCGCGTCATTTCACTTGGCAGGTCGCATCACTAGGCTCTGGGCCCACTGCACGCGCTGTCCGTTGATGGATCCTTCCACATGCTAGCCATGAGAGCACTGAGTTTCTACAATAATTGGCAGGCACAGATAATTGGCTGGCCGATGGCGCCCATGTCGTCCTATGAACTCTCCATGAGGATGGATGGCGTCGGCCATGGGACCAGTTGCTGCTCGCTCGACTCCGTCCATGGCGCCACGCTGCTCCCTAATATTACTTGAAGGGCTCGCCGTTGTGTGCCTCCCACCCCTTGTTGCCTCCTCGCTCGGCGAGCAAGATCTCGCACCCATGCTCCACGAAACCCTAGCCTCTCTCTCTCTTTCTAATTCCTCCCTCTCCTCTCTTCCCGGAAATGTCAGCTTCCCCTCTCCTCCCCTCCGCCTCAACCCTCCTCGATCGCTCCCAGATAAATATTGCAGACGGGTTTGGCAAGCACCTAAAATCCAACGGTTTTTCTTTACGATCTGGCCATAGGATAGGGACGGTGTCTTCTCCAGTATGCACCACCAGGCACCTCGACCTCCTCCTGCTTGATGTGCATTGCTGGCTCCAGCACAAGACTGCGCCCTCCTCTCCATCGCCGCCTCTTCCGTGTAACCGGCGGCGACGACACTTCTTCGCCTTCTCCACGGTCTCGATCTAATCGGCAGCCTTCTCAGTTCGTGATTTTTTGTTGTTCAATTTTTGTTTTGGCTTTACCGAATTCTTTGCCTTGCCTTTGCTAGGGTTAGGGTTTTAGGCGGTGGCACATAGGGCCCCTCGGCGGTGGCGCACCTGGGCCGCCGGCGCCAACGATGCCGAGGAGATGAGCTCATCTGCGATCGCCTCTTCTCATCCCACTGCTACTAGCTCCAACTCTAGGCACGTCTCTAGCTCTCCTCTTCCTACTCCTCAATCCTGTAACTCTAGGCATGTCTTTATTTTTTTGTTCAGCAATATATATTTGACTGGATACTAATAGAATAATGCAATAATTTTTCCCCGGTCATTGCTTCTATTTGATTAGCGACTTAATCTAATGAGGATGCATTTACTGAAACCGTGTACAAATTTTTTTGCATGCTTTTAAAGGAGATTCAAATTGCAGAGATAAAGTGCATAATGACGAGTACAGAAACTGATGCTCTTGGTATGACTTCGATAGATTTTAGGTTTCTTACGTGTACACCTTTCCAATGTTTGCCTCTTTGGTACGTAGTTTAATTATAGAATTGGTGCTCTTGCCGTTTCCTGAATATGTTTTAGGTTCTTATATGTTCTCTGAATTTTGGTTTGGCAATATATATTTGACCATGACTCATGGACACAAGAGAAAGGATAAAAGATATGTCATATTGGGACTGTCAAAGTGTTCAGTGAGTAAACTTTTCTTTCAGCTACAGATTATCAGAGTGGTCTTAACTTTCTATTGTAGATTTCAGCTACATCTTATAAATTTTACAGGTTTATATGAGTGGTTCATCAATCAAACAATGAAAAGAGCATGTCTTTTTTACTGTCAAATATAAAAGTAAAACGATCATATCATTTCCTTTCTTTCAGCATAGTTTTTTGATATTCCTTTTACAACGCAGGTAGAAATTTCTGTGCAAAGTTGGTGCGCGCATAGGGATTTACAATACATGTGGATTTTAGGCCTGTGGTCACATAGCTCCTACTCCAAGTAGAGCTGAATTGTAGGAACAAATGTACGCTGCTACTTTCTACCCTCTGTTTTGCAAGGTGACCTCAAATTCCCAATGGACATGGTGATGTTCTCAACGAATGCAGTGAGGAGGTATCATATTCTTAGTGGTCATTGAAACTCATGATTTTTTTATTGCCCTGTCCTGGCCTGGTCTTATTTCCTTAGATCTTAATGGCTTCCAACATTTTGTTGAATCACATTGGTCGTATCTTTTCCCTTGATTTTGATCTGTATTTCTTGCTCCTTACATCTCCACCCAAGAATAATCTTTTTGTGGTTTTCGGACCCCATGGACATACATTTACATTCAAATACTAGCTGATGCCATGTCAGCCCATCGTATGTACTCAAACCTACTACTGACATATAGCTGTATGATATATCTCTTTTTTTTTCATGAGAATGAAAAACAAACTGAATCTAATATTGCTTCGGATGCCAAATATGCCCCCATCCCACCAGGCTACAAGGTTGTGCAGCAATTTTATTTCACAAACGTACAGATGGCCACAACCTAATATCATCTAAGTTTTGCTAATTTAAGGTTTATTTATGTCCTTCAAACATATTCAGGTACCTCCTGAGTGGATTCTGTATTTTATACATATTCTAGCTTCTTCAAAGGAGAGGTGTGTTTTCATACTGCTATAGTACCCTTCCTATTATTATGTTATCCAGGGCTTTAGATTTACGACATAGATTATGTAGGGTGATGCAATTAACTTTTCTCGCTTACTCATGCCTGGAACTTGGTGTCACTTTTTCTGCCTTTGCCTCTTTGAGTCATAGAAGTCAGGATGATGATAAGGATATTGAAAATTGCCTGCTGCAGTCTAGGCTGTGTACCAACATGGAAAAAGTTAATTAGTTAGCCTTCAAATTACTTAGCTAGATCCTACGCGCATGCATACACATGTAAAAGGAACTTGGTGGCCCCATTTTACAATATGTACAAATTATCCTAACTTATCCAAAAAATATAAACTGCTACACGGTAATAATTCTATTATCAATGTTTATCCATGGATCCTGTTTGATACATGCCACATACATGGCCTCTCTGCCACATGATATTAATTTTTTGTAGGTGCAGTCATGGTTTCAAGTTGCATCATTTGTGTTCCCTCAAGAATTCTAGTTATAACCCCTGCTCCCTGCCTCCTTAATGGTAAATAAGTATTGGAAAATGTGTGAACATGCATCGTTTATGTTTTGAACATCACAATTCTTCTGAAACATTAGAGGGAGCTTCACCATTAAAGTTTCCTACATCGTCTTTTCTGTCAAAATTATTAAAGCCTAGTGATTTATCGTTTCATGCAGCCCTAAAATCTATAGCTACTTTCATTTTAAAATAGATTTTGTGGTGGTCGGTTGCAGCTGTTTCTTTTTTTACAGGTTGGAGTCTGCTGCAGCACTGTTAAGTCTACTTGGTGTCAAAGCACGAATCAACGTGCTAGGTTTCATAATAGTTCTGTTAACAGCCGGGATTTCATGCTTCTGCTGTTGTTTAGGTCCACAGCTCGTGCTTTCACCCTCCCTCATATTTTTCTGGCCGACAGTGGTGATGGGGCTACGTTCTCGGTCGGTCGGAGGACCTAAATCGCAAACGGAGAAGATGGAGGATCTGCTGATGGCGCATCATCTTCGCTGCCACAAGCAAGCATGTACAGGCCACCGTCATGGCCACTACCAGTAGCAGTCACAGTGAGTACCACTCGTTCGCTTCAGTTCCTGCAGATTACGAATTCTGTTTTTAGTCTGCTTTAGTGCTACATTGACCTGATGTGTGACTGCAACTCTGCAAGTGGAAGGATTATTAGAAGCTTCTGATTTTGTGATGTTCGATTGCTAGATCTGAGCGCCATTGATTTTGTTATTCCGTGGTCTTTCACATAAAAATCATAGTCACCATGAAATGTTATTGCGATTACTGAAAAGTTTAATAGATGAAATTTGTTGTTTCATTTATCTGGACTAAACTGTCCACCTAAAAGTCATGAAATATTTGTTATAATCTGGTATAAATAAATGTGTATTGTCATTGAGTTTTAGTACAATCACAGAAGAAGATAAGTCATGATGGAGTTGTGCATGAAAAATATATGTTCTGGTCGAATTTGAATTGTAAATTTAATTTTTTTTGGCGAAAAAATATACTGTAGAGCCGGTTCTAGACTGAACCGCCGCTACAAACAGGTATTATAGGGGCGGCTGGTACTACGGTCGTCCCTACAAATTGATTTTGTAGAGGTGGCTGATGTTACCAGCCGCCCCTACAAATCGATTTGTAGGGGCGGCTGATAACATCAGCCGCCTCTACAAATTGATTTGTAGGGACGATCTGAGAACTGCCCCTACAAATACATGATTTTGTAGAGATGATATGGTAGAGGCGGTTGGCCGAGCTGCATCTACGAACCATCGCCAGCCGCTCCTACAAATGCTTATTGTAGTAGTGAACAGTTCATGCTTGAGCGTCAACGAAACTGGTGTTGACAACAGCTACGGTTACATTGGCTACCGATGCAAGTGCATGAATGGCTACCACGGAAATCCATATGAGCTAAATGGGTGCCATTGGGTTAAAAGACATATAATAAGTCCCCAGATGGGTGAGTCCTTACTCAATTAATTTTTTTATGGATGTGGAGAAACAAAAAAAAATTGAGTGTATAGTTGTTTCATGCAGGTGTTGCCATTGGGTTTTCCGTAAGTTTCGGAATTCTACTTTTCGGCATCAGTGTAACACTTCTAGTCCGTAGATGGAGAAGAGATATAGAAAAGAAAGTGAGGGGGAAGTATTTCCGGGAGAACCAAGGCCTTCTACTTGAACAGTTACTATCCTCAGATGAAAATGCCACTGAAAAAACAAAGATCTTCTCTTTGGAACAGCTAGAAAAGGCAACAAACAATTTTGATCGCGCACGTATCCTTAGTGAAGGTGGACATGGAATGGTTTTATAAAGGCATCTTATCTAATCAACATGTTGTGGCTATAAAAAAGTCAACGATAATCAAACAAAGTGAGATTTATGAATTCATCAATGAGGTCACCATTTTTTCACAAATAAACCATCGGAATATCGTGAGACTTTTTGGTTGCTGCCTCGAAACCAAGGTTCCATTACTCGTATATGTCTTTGTTCCTAATGGTTCGTTATTCCAAATTCTTCATTCCACCTCAAAAAGTGATTTTGCTTTGTCTTGGGATGATTGCCTAAGAATTGCCATTGAAGCTGTAGGGGCCCTCTGTTATCTTCACTCGTCAGCTTCAGTATCAATCTTTCATTGTGATGTCAAGTCATCTAATATACTCCTTGATGCAAACTACACCGCTAAAGTTCCAGACTTTGGAGCTTCTAGGTTGGTTCCTATCGATCAAACTCATATTTTTACACATGTACAAGGAACTTTTGGTTACTTAGATCCAGAGTACTACAAAACTGGACAGTTAAATGAAAAAAAGCGATGTATATAGTTGGCATTGTGATACTAGAGATGCTCCTAAGAAGGGAACCTATTTTTACAAATGAGTCAGGCTCAATGCAAAGTATATCCCATTACTATAATAAGTCCCCAGATGGGTGAGTCCTTACTCAATTAATTTTTTTATGGATGTGGAGAAACAAAAAAAATTGAGTGTATAGTTGTTTCATGCAGGTGTTGCCATTGGGTTTTCCGTAAGTTTCAGAATTCTACTTTTCGGCGTCAGTGTAACACTTCTCGTCCGTAGATGGAGAAGAGATATAGAAAAGAAAGTGCGGGGGAAGTATTTATGGGAGAACCAAGGCCTTCTACTTGAACAGTTACTATCCCCAGATGAAAATGCCATTGAAAAAACAAAGATCTTCTCTTTGGAATAGCTAGAAAAGGCAACAAACAATTTTGATCGCGCACGTATCCTTAGTGAAGGTGGACACAGGATGGTTTATAAAGGCATCTTATCTGATCAACGTGTTGTGGCTATAAAAAAGTCAACGACAATCAAACAAAGTGAGATTTATGAATTCATCAATGAGGTCACCATTCTTTCACAAATAAACCATCGGAATATCGTGAGACTTTTTGGTTGCTGCCTCGAAACCAAGGTTCCATTACTTATATATGACTTTGTTCCTAATGGTTCGTTATTCCAAATTCTTCATTCCACCTCAAAAAGTGATTTTGCTTTGTCTTGGGATGATTGCCTAAGAATTGCCATTGAAGCGGTAGGGGCCCTTTGTTATCTTCACTCGTCAGCTTCAGTATCAATCTTTCATCGTGATGTCAAGTCATCTAATATACTCCTTGATGCAAACTACACCGCTAAAGTTTTAGACTTTGGAGCTTCTAGGTTAGTTCCTATCGATCAAACTCATATTTTTACACATGTACAAGGAACTTTTGGTTACTTAGATCCAGAGTACTACAAAACTGGACAGTTAAATGAAAAAAGCGATGTATATAGTTTTGGCATTGTGATACTAGAGATGCTCCTAAGAAGGGAACCAATTTTTACAAATGAATTAGGCTCAATGCAAAATATATCCCATTACTTTCTTTCTGAGTTCAAGACAAGGCCAATCATAGAGATAGATGATGTTCAAGTTCGTGAAGAAGCAGATGAGGAAGAGATTACAAGTGTTGCCTCACTTGTAGAGATGTGTTTGAGGCTTAAAGGTGAGGAGAGACCTACTATGAAGGAAGTTGAGATGGCACTACAGACTATAAAAACAAAAAGGTTGAAGTCATATAGAGTTCCACTCCCGACTGTTAAAGATCCCCATCAGTTGATATATTCAAGACCTAGAGATGTTATTGATCAGTCATTTCCTCTAGAGGACATCGGCTTGTGCCAACCAAGTACAAGATGCTACTGCTTGGAGCAAGAGTTCATATCATCAACTGATATACCACGATAGATGTGCATCAGTGTAGGTGAATTCCACTCCACAATAACGACACTGATCCAAAATATCGTAGTGATGTGATTCACCCTTTTCATGTAGGTGTCTCATGTTCGAGACATATATGTTATACAATATTGTATTTTTTATGTAAGCATCATATATAGCCTGAGCTCATGTATATGCCTTTTACTCATGCTGGTAATCTGTATCGCCTCAAATCCAATTTCATTCTTCTAGTTCCTAATCTCCTGTTGTTTCCTTTATATTTTTCTTAACAAAAAAAAATGTACCTCCCATTCTCCGTGATAGGTTGGCAACTGAACTCTAAACCTTGTATTTGTTGACGCCGAATAGGGATCCGGATCACATACAAGCAAGGACTAGCACGCCCGAGGTTGCAAACAACCTAGATCACATCAAGAAAGCAGCGGATTGACGAAACCGATCGAGAGACTAGTTAGGCCGATGTTGAGCCCGTTCTTCACGTGGTAGACTCTCGAACGCCTCTCGGGAAGACCTGTCAGGGAGGAGCACGTGGAGGGTGTCCTAGGGTTGGCAAGGCCACCGCCATATCTTGCCGGGAGACATGATGAACATCAAGGTAGAGAGAAAACAGGGGAAAAGGGGTATGTGTTGTGTTTTTGACAATTGAAAGTTGAGATACTCAATTGGCCATGATCCTCTTATGTATAGAGAGGGAGGGTGGTATTATCCTAGTAGGAAATATTCCCAAAACACGTTCTCCAAATTTCCCACGTTGAAAAAGGGTCCAAAACTGATTTGGAAACCAAAATGAGTTGGACTTAGTTGGGAGTCGGCTAAGCCAGTTTTAACAGGCCCTAAGCACGTGGCTTGTGCCAACCAAGTACAAGATGCGATCGGCTTAGCAAGTTCACTGGGGGCCAGCTAAGCCGACTTGGGAGGAGGAGGAGCCAGTAGGTGAATTGGCTTGGCGGCTACCTGGCCGACTCTTGTTGATGGTGAAAATGTCATTATTTTACATAATCAAAACATCGTCAACTTCCTCAGAATAAAAGGAAGATAAGCCTAACATAAGCATATTTTTATCAAATAACAAGTTCCACATGTCCATGGAGTATTTGATGCAAAACTATAGGAAATGGAGAAATGTGAGTAGGTGGGACCCATATAGGGGGGTTGGCCGACCACCCCTATGGGGCCCATAGCTTCCCCAAGCTCCCTTGATCCATGTGACACCTCCCAAAGTGATTCTCCACCCTTAGATGTGAGTTGTGTTTTCTCTCAAGAGTGGAAGATGAAGTCACATGGATTGATGGTCCCACATTTGCTCAAACCGATGTGCCAAGGTAGAATTTTTAGCATATGCCACTCTACACCAAGTGAGGACCCCCCACATCAGAGGAGGCGTGCCCGTAGGGCAGAGAGGGGGTTGGCTAAACCCCCCTAGGTCAACCGACCGACCTATTGCACCCAGTACCTTGGTGCATGGTCCCACATGCAAAGAAGCACAACTCCAAGTGATCATGATCATCCAATTCAAGTTGGTTTGATCAAGGGAGGAGATGGAGAGCACATGGATCCATGGGTACACACCTCCATCCATCTATAAATAGAGGCTCACACCTTCCTCTCAATTCATGCCTTCAAGCTCCAAGTGAAGATCGAGTAGCATAGCTCCATTCTATCTTAGTAGTGTAGAATGGTTTAGTGGCTACCTCCTTTCATTATGTAAGTCCATGTGGGGAGTACTATGTTATGTAATCAAGGGGCAGCTTGGGTAGTATAATTGCTCATACTGGTCATGTCTTACCTCACATTCTGTGTTAGCTTGGATTGCTCTTCTAATACTTAAACTTGTTCCCGGACAAGATGTATGGATTTGATGAATGCATCTTTATGGTTTGTTCAATATGTAAATATTGTGAAAGGGGTTATCATTGCCAGATGAAAGAATATTCTGATGATGAAGACATGGTCATTATCATTGGATCAACCAATTTAATGACATTGAAATAATAGTCATCACTACCAAAGGACAACCTACTAGTGTTGACAAAATGCTCATCACTGCCGGATGAAACGGTGACCCGATGGTCTTCATTGTCTCATCACCACTGAATTAAGCCAAGATCCAACATTGATCAATTACTATCGCCATAGATTGCACCACTGACTGGTACGATGGTGACCAAACACCTCACTGTCGGATTGCACCACTGAAAGGTGGTAACCAAACGCACATCACCGCTGCATCATCCTATGAACAGACTATGATTAGAGGATCATCAACGTCGAATAAATCTACGAACCAGCGGTGACCATGGTGTCGTCATAGCTGGATCAAGCATGAACCCAAAGGTGACAGCCGACTACCACTGCCAATTTCAAACTGATGGTGATAATCAGGGTTAACACCATCGACATTTCACTACCGGGGAACAAAACCTGTGGTGATAGGGGTTTCGAACTAATGGTGATAACGTTTCTGTAGTAGTGCATGTTGTCCATGTTAGTAAAAATCATCAATTTAACATTGATTTCTTAAGTCATTAGTCAAATTAAAATTATACATTAGTGATTGCCACCTTGTAGGTTAAGCCAACTACCCTTATGCATATATAGGGTACAAGAATGATAAGTAAGGTCCTTAGGGTTTCATGATATTAGTCACACGCATATGCAAAGATTATTTATAAAATTATTAGGTAACAAGGGGTGCTCATGTTACACTTGTCCTCCAATAATAGTTGCTAATGGCCACCCTTCCCAAAGATTTGCTCGTATTGCTCAACTTCTAACATTAGCGGTAACCATCATAAGTAGTACAAAATAAACCTCAAGCATTACAAAAACAATCTATAAAGGTAACTAATTTTCCCCACATGTCACTAAGAACTCATGATCACATGAATTGCTTAAAAGAGAGCTATAGCTCAAAAGTTATGAGCCTTTGAAATTTCAGCAATATTTATGAAATCAGGGACTAAAATATAAAATATTTAGGCTTCAAAATTATTTTCTAAAATTTAAAGGGTCTTTTAGCAAAATTACCATTTTTAGAATTATTTTGTTAAGAAAAAACATTAATGACATCATAAATGGGAATAACAACAAAATATATAAATTTATTTTTCTAATTAGTTTACAAAGACAAAATAGTTTAAACCATTTTACAATTATTTTTCCTATTATTTTCATTATGGAAAAGATATTAATAATATTATTATTTATTTTTGTAGAAAGAAAATAAACAAATCCATTTTTATAAATATTTTGCCACGATAAAATAGATTTAGCTATATTTTTATAAAACAAAGTAAGTTAAATTACTTTTATAACTGTTTTTACAAGGCAAGATATGTTTAAACATGTTTATTTTTTATAAGTAAAGAACAAGTTATTAACATTTTTGTAAATATAAAACATAATATTTTCTCATAAATATTTTTATATAAGAAAATTCATTTAAAATGTTTTTAACATAATCATTATAAAGTATAAATCATTTTAAAACTTATGAAACACTTCTGCAGGGACCAAAACAGGATTAAACATAGCTTCTTGGGGTAGCAAGAAGTTTATACAAGACACATAGCATGACAGGTATATTTTTCAAGGACTGTGGGGGCTAGATTGAAAAACTCCATCATCTGGGCTCTTGATTGGACACATGGCGATCATGGATTGGATGGGCTACACCTTTGAGTTGGTTGACCATTGGTCAACGAGAGATGTGGGTTGTGGGTTGCCAATCTTGAGATGGATGATCGGATGAGTGCATCCCAAGTTCAATAGTTGCTCGGTGGTAGTGGTGCTCCTAGCCATAGAGCTTGGAAACAATGAGGCTCCAATGGCCACATGAGTTCAGCAATTGGCAGTGAAGCATGAGGAGGTCACAATGGGTTTGATTGGTGGTAATCTCGATGTGAGGGAACCGATGATGGTGTTGAGATGAAGCCAGTGTGGATTACGAGGTTACTGGCTCGTTTGGTGTTAGGATGCAGTGAGGTGAGCGTGGCATGATCGTGCAATTCCAATGATGTGAAAACAGGGCATGAGAGGCCTTGTCTGCGGAGATTGGGAGCTCATTCGAGCTTGGCCATGGCGGGGGGTGGTGTTAATTGGGAGGTGAGATGGGAGGCGAGATAGAAGCACGGGACATGCTCGATCAATCTAGACAACTTAAATATGGATGAAGGAAGGGGGCTTAGCCGTCGAGCTCAGGGGCATCGTACATGATGGTAATGGCAGATACCATTTGTCAGTGTTTTGTAAACTAGACTAGTAAACTTATACGATTGCCGTGCTGCTCTAGGAAGACGATGGTAGCATCCAAAAGACATGAGGATTTATACTAGTTCAGGCCAGAGCCCTATGTCTAGTCACAGAAATGATTGAGTGCGTGTTCCTCGCTTGAATGCTCTGAAGTTCTTACAATGGGGGGTGCAAGAAAGGTGGAAGAGGTAGGAGAGCTAGAGCTAGGAGATGGGCTACCCGAAGGGAAGCTTCAGGAGCCCTTCTACGGTGTAAGCATGAGTGAAAATGTAAAAGGATGTCCAGAGATGGCACCCTGGCTGCCCTTATATAGAGTTTGGGGCTAGGGCTGATACAAAGAAGAAGGCTCTCCTGACCAAGGGGTCGTAAGCCTAAGGGAGGGGCGTAGATAACTTGGATTGCAAGTTACACCGTCTTGTGGTGCACATCTTGGCATGGCTATCGTCATGGTCTTGTGCCCACATCACGATAAGGTGTGGCATGGTGCTACTGTGCCATCTGTGGCGGCATTACCAACCGTCCTGCGCGACATGGTTTCCGCCATAGCCTTCATCATCGCCTCTTGGTCTCCTAGGGAATCATACATGAGTTGGTATGCACCCCTAGGTCATCGTCCGCCCGGTTGGCTTATGGACCCGATGGCCACAATCCTGAGCATCGAGGTCATGGCTCCCGCTAGTCTAGAGGGCCTCTAAGTCAAGGCCTTCATCATGGATCCCATCCCATAGTGGGTAGAATTGTGCATGCTTCTTGTCGGGCTGTATTTGGATGGTGGGCACCATACTGGCCGTCACCGCCTTGGGCGGTGTTGTCTTGTTCATGCTGTGTGGCATAGGGATGGCATCCAACCAGACAGAGGTGACCGCTGTCCCCTCGATCCTTGCAGGGTTAGTGTGGCGTGCTAACTCCTATTAGGATAGGCACACTTGGCTAGGTCTGATCTCTCCTCGTTCCTCCTAGGGGTCGGGACGATGGAGAGGAGTTGAGTTTCTTGTGCGTCATGCGACTAAGTCTGTTGAAGAGGTCGTGGCTGACTTCGGCCTTAATGTCTGGCCTGGTTCATTTGGCTCGGCTAGGCCTTGGTCGTTTAGACCTTCACTAGCTGATGTATCATGGGCTGCTTGGCCTGCTAACTATTCGATGCCTTGAGACACCCAGGGATAATAACCCCAACAGTAGCCCCCGATCATTTTTGCGATCGTGAAGTGATCGCGAAAGCGCTGAGATGCGTGTAGACTCGAGTGTGGGTTCGTAGTCATGACTTGTTTGAGCTTTGTCGGTCGACCCCATGTGGGCTGGTGCGTTCGATGCGATTGGTGGCCATTGCGCTTTGCCCCGTCAGGATGCCCTGACAATTTGGCAGGTGACTATTGAGCTCTGCCATGTCAGTGTGCTGCATATCGGTGTTCGTGACCTAGGCAGGGCCAAGTGGTCTCATCAATGTTGTACTAGCCCTGCCTTTGGGAAGGTCTCGATTTCCCTAACCTCACGCGAGCACCTAATATCGGCTATGACCTCTCATGGTTCGCCTCATGGCACAGGGGTTTTAGACTGCTCAGTCCATCCCTGGCCTATAAATGGAGACCTTTCTACCATTTGAAATGCTCGTGGCTATGCACATGTATTAGCTTTTGGCCTTTTTGTCTTGTAGAACTTTGAGAGAAAGACGAGGGGAGAGAAATTTGGAGATAATCATGAGGTTCTAGGCATGCGACCCGTAGGTGGTCATCTGCCCCTTCTAACAACTGGTGCTAGAAGGAGACTTGTGGGCATGGGGGGATGAGTTGGCATAGACCCTGAATCTGTAGCCTCGTGGCCTCCTTGCCCTTCCATGGCTTTCTGGCCCGAATGTGTGGGGTGTCCCAAGGTTCGGATGGTCTCACCGCCCTATCCTCATCCCGACGAGAACAACGTTGTCCGTTTTTCACCTTGCCCCTTTAGCTTCATAGGTCGTGATGCTGGAAAGGGGTTTGCGAGATGTCTCTTTCCACTAGACTTTTGGCCATCAATGGAAGGGGACATCCCGCAAGCCTCCTTCTAGCATCATGGCCTTAGGAGCTTGTGACCTTTTCACCGTATTGGTGTCATCAGGATTTTGATGTGGTGTGTGGCTTGGCCATGCGTGCGGTTGCTGACCTTGAACAAGGGATGGTTCTTTGTTCAAAGGTCATGATGTTTATCAAAAGATCACTCAAATCCCCGAGCTTGCTCGAGTATAGGCACTTAGAGGTCAAGATCATGGCTTTGAGCAGGCCATTGATTTGCCACCGTGTGAAGTGGTGGTGTCATCAACTGGCCCAAGCTCGAGCGCCCTAGCCTTGAGCGTGTCGTAGCCTGCATGATTGTGTCATTTTTGTTTTGTTGTCAGGTCATGGTCCCATCTATTGTCACTAATGCAATCACAGGGTGACTCCCCTGTTCTAGGATCGTCATGCGCCCTTGACTATGCGTGGTAGGGTCGTGACCCTTTTCTCTCTAGGCTAGTATTGCTTAATGAAGGAAGGTGTGGCCACGAATTTTCGGCTATTCTACTCCGTTGACCTCTCTCCGGAGGGGTTGATGACTCCTATCGGTTTACAAGGTCATTGACTAGATCGTGGGCCATGGGCCCATGACACAGGGAGGAGTCTAGTCATGGCTTGGCTTCATCCTTTAATGGGATCGTGGGGTCCCTACTCCTTTTTCCTAATGTTCTGCTTGACCCCGAGGGGTCATGACGCCTTGTTACAGGTGGGTCTGATCTTTGCCCCATGCGTGGAGAGGCTCGTCCATCGTAACCACAAGATTGGAGTGGTGCGCCTCATCGAGGTCGATGGGTACTTCAAGTGGGACCCGATATCCTCCCCAATTGATGTGGAGTTTGGCTGTGCCTCATCGAGAGACATCCCATAGATCGTTGGCCATCAAGCCTATCAGTCCCCAACCGCATTCGCAACGGCTAGAGGGCAAGATGGCTCCCCCCAAATGGGGTCAATCCGGGCGACTTCGAAGCAAACAACTTGAACATAGGAAGAGAAGGTCGTGAGGCTCCGCACCATCGATTAGAGGCACAGGGGCCATCTCATCCTACCCCTATCTCTTGGTGGCCTTAGGCCCTTCTAAGGGCTGGCTAGAGGGAAATCTTCCTAGACACGACATGGGGTCATGGGCGCGGTGGTCGCTCTATGCATGGACTCAATGGATCGTTGCCTCCCTAGTCGCTGTGTGGCTTAAATGGCGGCCGCTTATGTGTGAATGGGTGCTATGCTACCTGGTCATGATGATAGAGGGTCACTCGATGCGGATCCTGGGGCAGTCGGCCTCCCCATTTTTTCATGACATGATGGTGCCCTTGTGTGTGGTCATGAGTTGTGGCGTGCTGCATCGTTTATTGAGGGTCCATGGGGCCTGCCCCGGGATAGACTCCGCGCGGGTGCGGTTCACATCTTGGGGCACCGCCACTTAAATAGTCCCTTTTGCCTAGGCATGTTCCTTACCTTTGCTCTTGCTTTCTGAAAGGTCCTAATGGCTAGAGGGGGGTGAATAGCCTATTAAAAATTCTACAACAACACTAAGGCAAGTAATTAGTAAATAAGATGGCGAAGCGAATTTTGCGCTAGCGCTACACTTGTGTTGCAAGCCACCTACCCAATTCTAAAATCTATGATCTCAAGTATATCACAACAAGGCTAAGTCACTAATTTACACCTAGGTGAGCAAGCTAGCAAGAGAACTACAACTAAGAGCTACACTAACTAGTTTCAATTACCACAAGCTCTACACAAGTAAAGGCACAATGTAATACAAGAGAGTGATAGAGAAGTATACTGCCATGGCAAGAGACCAATCAATGAATACCAAGGAGACAATCAAGACACAATGATTTTTCCTTCGAGGTTCATATGCTTGCCGGCAAGCTAGTCCCCATTGTGGTGATTCACTCACTTGGAGGTTCACGTGCTAATTGGCATCACACGCCAAACCCGCAACCAACACAAGATGAGGATCACACAAGCCTTGAGCAATCCACTAGAGTACCTTTTGGCTCTCCATCAGGGAAAGGTCAAGAACCCCTCACAATAATCATGATCGAGCCAGAGACAAACACCTTCCTCCACTCAATGATCCTCGCTGCACCAAGCTATCTAGGTGGTGGCAACCACCAAGAGTAACAAGCGAATCCCACAACGAAACACAAACACCAAGTGCCTCTAGATGCAATCACTCAAGCAATGCACTTGGATTCACTCTCAATCTCACAAAGATGATGAATCAATGATGGAGATCAGTGGGAGGGCTTTGGCTAAACTCACAAGGTTGCTATGTCAATGCAAATGGCCAAGAGAGTGAGCTAGAGCTGGCCAAACGCCTTATATAGGTGTCCCCTTGAAATAGAGCCATTGGGTACCATGGGCAGCTCATTGCGTGGTGATCGGATGCTTAGCCCCCTGTGTCTAGTCATGGGATTGCTGCCACATGTCACAGCTTCAAACGTGCGCCATCTGATCCCAACGGTCAACTCGATCATGCACTCAAATTAATGAACGATCGGGCACACCACGCCGAGATCGGATGTGGCCACCCATCGTCCGCTCATGCCCTCACCTGAGGCACCAACCTTGCGACCTAACGCGGCGATGGAATGACCGGATGCTCCATCAACATGGAGTTCGGTCACTTCCAGAGAGCATCCAGAGCCATACTTTCTCGATCGGATGTGTCTAAGGGAGCATGACCGGACTTAGGGCCGAGTCTGGTCCTCACTACCGCTGCGCGTCAATAGTTTCACCACCATGTCACCATATGTCATCGTTGACCAAACCCAGAGGTTACGCATCCGATCATTTCTCACGCCAGTGTCCAGTCAACTAGACTGAGACCACGCCACTGTTCCACTACTGACCGGACGCGCAGGTCTAGCGTCTGGTCCTGTGTTTGGTCAGCACAGTGACATCCTCGACTTCCCAAACTTCACCACCCTTGCTCAAATGTGCCAACCACCAAGTGTATCACCTTGTGCGTGTGTGTTAGCATATTTTCACAAACATTTTCAAGGGTGTTAGCATTCACTAGAATCTTAATGCATATGCAATGAGTTAGAGCATCTAGTGGCACTTTGACAACCGCATTTTGATACGAGTTTCACCCCTCTTAATAGTATGGCTATCGATCCTAAATGTGATCACACTCGCTAAGTGTCTCAATCACTAAACCAAAAAAGCTCCTATCAAGTTTCACCTTTGCCTTGAGCTTTTTGTTTTTCTCTTTCTTCTTTTCCAAGCCGAGCACTTGATCATCACCATGGTTACACCATCATCATGATCTTCACCACTTGCTCCATTACTTGGAATGTGCTACCTATCTCATGATCACTTTGATAAACTAGGTTAGCACTTAGGGTTTCATCAATTCACCAAAACCAAACTAGAGCTTTCACTTTCCACTGCCATTTGTTGCAAAAGAGAGAACGAAAGAGAATTGGAAGGTTAGGATGGAGAGTTTTACCTAGATTGCGTTCGCTGCCCACCACCGTATGGTGCAATCGCCATCCCCTGCTAGTCTTAGCGTCGTTGCCTTGCTTTTTTCCTACATGGCGGAATGGGTGAGTGGGTACCTTTAGAGGTGACGGAAGCGAGGTTGCGGCGGTTGGTGGAGAAGGGCCTCCTTCCATCGAAGGCGGTTGCCGGGTGGAGGGCTGCCGTCGAACACGTCCTCCTGTTCCTGTAGCCTAGCAAGGCGGTGTCATTTGTCGACTTCAGTTCATGATCCCGGCGTCGGACTTCTTTTGTGGATTTCTCTACGAATACGGCGTCTAGCTACAGCATCTTCCTCCTAATGTGGTGTTGCAGCTGGCGGGCTTTGTGGTTGTCTACGAGGCCTTCCTAGGGATCGAGCTTAACAAGGACCTATTTCGGCCTATATTTGAGGTCAAGACCCGCAAAGCGTTCGGATCTGACGGTAGCGTGCTAGCCCCCGTGGGTGGGATGAATATCTAGATGCGCTATGGCGCGTCCTGTAGCTACCCGTGTCTATCGTTGATGAGTTCGAACTCTAGCAGGCATGAGAATTGGTTTTACCTCCCTAATGACGCCGCCCCCCTTCCTCAGTTCTTCGTTGCCGCACGGGTGAGGCTGGAGTTGTGGAGTTGGGGGTGCGATTAGAGCTGATCGAAGAAGGTGTTGGAGATCCTTAGGGTCCTCAAAGGTTAAGTGTCGATCGATTTGAATGGTGTCACGATCCTGCGGGCCATGGTCGAGCGATGGGTTTAGCCGCTGAAGCTATGAGTGCGCTTGCTGTGTGACTACGCCGTGGCCGAGGACCCAAGCTGAGAGACCAAGGAGGTGCTTGAGGCTGGCGAGGTCACGAAGTGGGTTGCCGGGTTGGTCACTATTGGTATAAATTAATGCACACAGAATAATCCGCAAGCGCACGAATATTATACTGATGTAGCACTTCAACGGGAGTACCTAGTTTTATATGAAACTTGAGGAAACATGTGTGAGAATAACCAAATCTATCTTATCCCAACTTCACAATCAAGGCTTGATAATAGGAGCTTAGAGGATACTGCTAAGGCCTTCTAGTTCTAATTTTGGTAAGCTTTGTCTTCTATTGTTCAATTCTGGGGATATTACTAGAGAAAACACAGACAAAGTATGTTTCCTATATCAAAAAAGTCCTGCTAGGCCTACTAATGGGAGGTGGACTACAAAGGATTCAATGAGGCTATAAGAGTCACCTCGTGAGCTACCACTGATCCAAAAATAGGGTACATCCATGAGTAACCGAGTCTAAGCACCATGCTTACACTATGAATACTACTTTAACCCAGGAGCTACAAGGATTAAAGTACTCAAAAGAGAGTCACAAACCTAAAGAACAATATGAACAAGATGCTTACTTGAATTAGAAGTTGATTACCAGAGAAATCTCAGAATCAAGCTCAAGAAGAACTTGATTTCGCTAGGGTACAAGCTGTAGAGAGAGCACCGACAGGTCGGGACTCCTCCAAACTCTTCCCTCTCACTCTATCTCACTATCTCTAATATAAGACTAGATCCTATTGAGGACTGATCTTTTCTTGATTGCTAGCTCTAATCCCGGTGGACATATGAATTAGGGTTTCTGGCTTTTAAGCTCTCAGGATCAAATGAGGCCTCCTATTTAGGGGGATATAGGCTGATAAATATAGGCCAAAGCATCAATCCTGAGCCCTCGGATCAAACCGACTTGAATAAATGGTAGAGATGCAATCCTTCAGGTGATGGAGAACCGACATAGCAACAGAAGGCTGACATGGGGACCCATAGGTCGAGCGGCCTCTAGATGGGGTCGGCCAGTCCCACATGTCCGAGACACGACCTCTGCTTCGGTGATTCACCTCTAGAGTCTTCTAGATTCTTCCCACGTCGATTACGTGGTGGAATTCCATAGTTTCCTTTGATGAATAGGTCGTCCTTGGTGGTTTTCTGATTAAATCCTACTAGAAACACAGATTCACCAAAACTCATGGAATTTGTCACTTTAAACCCCTAAGTCTACATTGATGATCCATTTTAGCCATTTATACATGTTATATTGATGGTTTATGATGAATGTTAACTACCATCAACAAACTTCCCCACATTAGGCTTTTACTCATCCTCAATAAAAGGATGGATTACTCAAGACATAACCTTAGAACAAGACATCAACATAAAACCACTCCCAGTCATGTATGTACTGCAGGATTCAATGTGTCTACCATGAAACTTTGGGTGGTTGAAGAATGGAATAGCTTGGAACAGATCACCATCTTCCTTTAGCCAAGTTAATTGGAGAAACATTTTAAGATTTTTGAAAACAAAAACATAGCTTACCTTCTCCTTTTGTAATACTCTCAAATCACTCTATATACATGGTATTTTTGGATCCTTACCAAGGCATTGATGACTTTGCCTTCTATTTACCTATTATTAAAAGCTTATGTGGAGCTTAGGTAGGGATGAATATGAAAACATACTTGCATTGCATATATTGTAAAGTCAAAACAAGGATTGAAGGAGAAATATGTCATACTCTTAGATCAAGATATGCATGCATGTGGATATGTATATGGTGGCTAACCTAATTCTACTATGCTCCTTGAAACATATCTCTCTTGATTGAAACTTGGAAAACTTTTGCAAGAAAACATGAGCTATCTTATTCATTTCTCTTTTTTTTAGGTGGGCATTTGAGTACCCATTGTTTTCAATATCTCGGACACTAGTCCATTTTTTCAATACCTTTTCTTTTTCTTTCTTTTATGAATAACTTTTGCATAGCCCATGCCTCTCTTTCCGTAATTGAAACTTTTCAAGAGAGACATTCACAAGAACTTGGAGCATTTATCCTATCAAATATATTTTTGTGTCTATTCCCAATATAGGAGTAGAACATTTTTAGGTGGATGGAAACATGTTGTTGTATACTCCTAGTGTAGGAGCAACATATATATGTGGAGTGTACGTGATCGTGATCTTGAGAGCATGATAAGTTTCTCAACAAAGGTCACAAGGTTTGACCAAACTCAATACAATGACAAGTAGTATATGTAGAAGGTTTCTCTAGTCTATATTTAGGTCTTGTGGGATATTGCTTATCACAAAGGAGAGGTGTAGCTATTCTTCTTTTTTTACCTTTTGAAATAAAATTCTTCAATAACAAGACATCAAGAATCAAGTTCTCATTATTCTTCTATATCTCATTCCACAACAATTTAAGTAACATGGGGTCCCTAATAATAAGTTCCCAACAGTAGCATGACTTTTAGGAAAAGTATTATGTGAGTCTATCCTTCAGTCATGTCTGAAATAATCTTTCCTCATGTTCTAAAGTTGTTTTATTAAGTGATTTTCAATTCGGTTCAAAATGAAAAGCGAAACATATAAAAATAGAGTGTATTGGGCTCGAACCTGACTGTGGACAAAGTGCGAGGCGAGGCTGCGTTGTGATGGGCCAACTAGCCCATGTAGGAGGCTGGGCGGCCCACTCTCGGGCCCATTTTGGTCCAACTTTGGTGAGTGTGGTTCTTAGTCCATTGCTTTCTGAATTTCGTGATTTTCGCTATCGAATTCCGTCTTGTTGTCGTGGTGTGTCTCCCCACACTTGTTTTCCTATATACCTTTATGCACAACATGTGGAGACAAACACATATCCAAAAAGAAATAGAGAGCGGATAATAATAATAAGACTCCATTAATATCATAAGGCACTTTATTACACAAGCACAAACTTTTGATGACCTAGCACAAACTTCAATATTCTAACAACTGAGCTAATCGAATAACCTAAACATACTATCTTTAAACACTTGACCTAACCGCTCATGCCTTATTATTGACTACCTAATTCTCACTTCTTCATCTTAGCAACAAAATGATTTAAAGCATTTATGTCATGTTTAGGCTCTTGCGATAGATGTGTTCTTCGTCGATCCTTTGCTCTAGGGTATAGATAATGCTAGAGAGGTCTTCAATCTTCTTCTCTAAGAGGGCAATAGTCATCCTTGGATGCTTCTCAGCCTCTGGGACAGGTGGTGATGGTGCCTTCCTCTTCTTCTCCTTTGGAGGAACAAGCTTGATCTGATCCGGTATAGCGAACTCCATCAATGATGGTATGAGGGGTGACCGACATGTATTTTGCACATGTAACGTCTCCAAATTTGTTGGTCTTCACTTTGGTTAGTACCTTATGTCCCTTTGAAGGAAGGAGGTTGATCTCCTTCATCACCTTGATCAGCTTCTGGATGTCTAGACGAGGCTCTTGTTGGCGTGGCTTGCCTTCAAGAAGTGGATGTGGTGGCGGCAGAGCAAGGATCGGATGACGGATAGCTTGGGTGAATTAAGATTGACTTGAGCAAATGGGGGTAACTTCTAGAGGAATAACGGTCAGCGCAAGCGCATCATGCTTCTTGCTAAGATCAAAACCATAGGGGATGATCTCTTTGTTGGCCATGGGAACTAGAGAGGAGGTGAGCTTTGCTGCTGTTGGAGAGAGAAGGCTTTGATGGGATGGCTATGGAGGTAGGTAGAGGCTTGCTTATATAGGGGGGAACAACTTGCAGCAAGCATCAAGATCTATCCATATAAGGTCTCGTAACAAAAAAAAACCCGAATGCGTTGAAAAACTGTGGGATTTTAACAAGGAAGGATCTAGAAGACACGAGAAAGTTCACCGGGCATGAGAGGGGCTGACAGTGGCCCGGGCGGCCTCTAGGTAGGGCCAGCTGGCCTCACATGTCGTCCTCTCATGGTGATTTTTCTCGCGACAGTTTCTAATCCCTATCTAATCCTAAAAAGTATATCTTCATGTTACGAACCGTAAGGAGGATGCTAGTGGTGTAAATCTATAGTAAAATCTAGAAATCTACCTTATCCAAATCCTCAGGTGTTTTTTCAGGTTCTAGAAAGATCTTGAGACGATGGCCATTTACCTTGAATAACATACCTTCATCATTTTGAAGTGTTACCGCTCCATACGATGAAGTGCTTATCACCTTAAATGGTCCTTCCCATTTGCTCCGAGGTTTTCCATGCCCAAATAATTTAACCCTAGAATTAAAAAGTAATACTTTATCTCTATGGGCGAACTCCTTCTTTATCCTCTTATCATGCCATCTTTTTGTTCTCTCCTTGTAAATCTTGGAGTTGTGATATGCTTTTTCACGCCATTCATCAAGTTCAGACAATTGCATCTTCCTCTTGGTTCTTATGGCTTCAAAGTCCATGTTCCATCGATTGATGGCCCAATGAGCTTTGAATTCTAGCTCAACAGGTAGATGATAGGTCTTCTCGTAGACCAGTTGATATGGTGACATTCCAAGTGGTGTTTTATAGGCCGTTCTGTAAGCCCATAGTGCATCGTGTAGTCTATCTTTCCATGTAGTTCCCATCTCATTGATCGTTTTTTGCAGAATATTCTTGATTTGTTTATTTGATGTTTCTGCTTGGCCACTTGTCTGAGGGTGGTACGGAGTAGCGACATTGAGACGGATTCCATGCTTTGACAAGTAATTATGAAAGTTCTTGTTAGTGAAGTGAGTGCCTCCATCACTAATCACCATCCTTGGAACTCCAAATCTTGGAAATATTGTCTCTTCAAACATCTTCTTGGAGTTCTTTGCATCATCAACCTTGCATGTCATGGCTTCAACCCACTTGGAGACATAGTCAACTGCCACCAAGATGTATTCATAGTTCTTTGACTTCAGAAAAGGTCCCATGTAGTCAATTCCCCAGACATCGAAAAGCTCAATTTGAAGGTTGTTGGTGAGTGGTATGACATCTCTTAAATTGATATTCCTATGCCTCTAACATGCTCCACATCTCCTGATGAAGTCTTTCTTGTCTTCATACATGGTTGGCCAAAAGAATCCACTTTGCTAGATCTTTGAATGAGTACGGAATGCACCATAATGTCCTCCATATGGTGATGAGTGGCATTGCTCGATGATGTTGATGCCTTCTTCCACCGGTATACATCTTCTGAGTAGGCCATCAGAGCAGACTCTAAAGAGGTACGGTTCATTCCATATGTGGAGATGACTTTCGTAGATGACCTTCCTTTTATTTTCCCCTGGTGGCACATAACCTGCAACCATAAAGTTAACAATATTTATGTACCAGGGGTCAGATTTTATGACCTTAAAGAGCATGTCATCCCGTAGTGAATCATTGATGGGCAGTTCCTACGAATTCTCAAATTGCATTCTAGACAAGTGATCGACAACATAATTTTCTACTCCCTTTTTATCTTTTATTTTTAAATCAAATTATTGGAGTAACAAAATCCATCTTATCAATCGAGGCTTAGCATCTTTCTTAGTGAGCAGGTATTTTAAAGCAGCATGATCCGTATAAACAATCACCTCAGCTCCTACTAAGTAAGATATAAACTTATCAATAGCAAAAACAATAGCCAATAGTTCTTTTTCAGTTGTTGCATAATTAAGTTGAGGTCCTATCAAAGTTTTACTAGCATAAGCAATTGTATGATGCTTTTTATCTTTTGTTTGTCCCAAAACTGCCCCCACAACATAATCATTAGCATCACACATAATTTCAAAAGGTAGCGACCAATCAGGGGGTTGAATGATTGGTGCAGAGATGAGTGCTTTCTTAAGAATGTTAAAAGATTTCAAACATGCATCATCAAATTTAAAAGGAACATCCTTAGCCAAAAGATTTGTAAGTGGTCTAGCAATATATGAAAAATCTTTTATAAAGCGGTGGTAAAAACCAGCATGGCCAAGAAAACTGTGGATCCCTCTAATATTTATGGGAGGAGGTAACTGTTCAATTACTTCAATTTTAACTCTATCTATCTCAATATCTCGTTCGGACACCAAATGTCCAAGCACTATTCCATCTCTAACCATGAAATGACATTTTCCCAATTAAGGACTAAATGCTTTTCTTCACATCTTTGCAAAACCTTGTCTAAATTTTCAAGACAATCATCAAAAGTTTTTCCATAGACAGAAAAGTCATTCATGAAAACTTCCATGATTTCTTCAATCATATCAAAAATATAGACATCATGCATCTTTGAAAAGAAGCTAGAGCATTACATAATCCAAAAGACATTCTATGGTAAGCATAAGTTCCATATGGACATGTAAAGGTAGTTTTGCTTTGGTCATCTGAATGGATCGGAATCTGGTGATAACCTAAATACCCATCAAGGAAACAGAAGAAAGAGTGATTCGCCAGTTGCTCCAACATTTCATCAATGAAGGGCAACAGAAAGTGATCTTTCTTTGTTGTCTTGTTATGTTTTCGGTAATCTATGAACATCCGCATCCAATGACGGTTGTTTGGGGGATTAATTCATTCTTTTCATTTTAATAATAGTCATGCCTCCCTTTTTAGGCACAACTTGAACAATGCTAACCCACTCACTATGCGGCATAGGATAGATGATCCCGGAGTGCAGGAGTTTCAAGACTTCTTTCTTAACAACCTCTCTCATCGCATTGTTAAGCCTACGTTGTGGCTCCCTAGAAGGTATAGAGTTAGGATTTGTAGGGATACGATGGGTGCAAAGAGTAGGGCTAATTCCCTTAAGGTCTTGGAGCAAGTAGTCAAAAGCAGAACGATGCTTTTCTAAAACAGTTAGCAGGCGTAGGGATTCTTTCTGAGAGAGTTTATCACTTATGATCATAGGAGAATCCTGATCATTATTAAGAAAAGCATATCTAAGACCAGAAGGCAGTGGTTTAAGCTCAATGGTGGGCTTAGGTGATTCTAGCAATTCATCTAAAGGTTCAGGGTCTATGGAATTTTCATCTTCTTCCTCGATGAAGAACTGAGCATCATCCTCAAGGTTGGGTTCAATCAAATAATCAAGAGATGCAACCTCTTCCATTTGGTCTTCTTGAGAATTGGCTCACTCTTAGCATTTAGAGAATGAGTAATGGGTATAGAAAGCTTCAAGTTTTTTTCTCGAGTCTTATATTTAACTTCCCCATTTGTCCTTCTTGGATAAGTATTTCAATTGATTGTCCTATCAACAGGTCAAACTCAATAATATCAAAGATATAAAAGCTCAGATGAACTTTGGTTCCTTTGACTTGGATAGGGAGGACATAAACTATCCCCAAACTTAGGAGAATGTGTCTTGAAAGACTTTTCAATAACTTTGTTGCTGGGGTCAATGGCATGTGTTTCAATAAATCATGAGCAAAAAATACAGACATGATATTAACACCCACAACTGGATTATAAAGAGCATCGAAAGGAGATTTATTAATTTGGTAATGAATGGATATAGAAGGTGAATATAAATGAATCACATCAGAGGAAAGCTCTGATTCTTCTAACCATTCATTGCTTATAATAGACACTAGTTCTTTCGTAGTCTTTTTAAGGAAAGTGTCGGGGATCAATACTAGGGTACCCTAAGAGGAGGAGTTAATGACCATCAACATTGAGTCATCCGTGTGATCAAGAGCGCGACTACACCTGTCGGGTTCATAAACCCGGGGTCCCTCGTGGACCGGCTTCCCAACAAAGGCTCGGCCCAATAGACAAACGTTGCGAGCAACGCACAACTCATGGGCCGGTCCAAATACATAAACAACAGTCCAGAAGGGCGATCCAATCACTGACCGGAAGGCCTGGACGAGGAGGAACAGCGCCCGCTTCTGACTTCGGCCCACCTCTTCGACCGGAGCGCTCGCTTCGGTCTCTAGCCCACCTTCGGACGACCTCTCTGACCAGAAGGCCTGGCCAAACACCGCTTCCGACTCTGATCCACTTCTCTGACCAGGAATGCACCAAATCCTTGCTTATAGCTCCTCTTCAACTGGCACAATCAGAGCCGACTGGGATCCACCGACCAGGAAACAGACGGAGAATGTAACGCAGGGTACACAAGTCAAACCGCAATACCAGGGACCATACCCTGTGCACCTACTAGACAGTACCCTGCGACCTGCCGGGCATGGTAGAACCAAAGCAGTGTTGTAGGCGCTGACATTTTCCCCTATAGTGTTGTGGGCACCATCAACTCCCATACCAGACAAATACGGTAAGGCTCCCTCACGTGCCTCTAAGGCATCAATAGTATTGTGGGCACCGGTGTTTATTGTACTGGGCGAACATGGTAAAATAGTGTGGCAGGCACCGACATCTGCCATACCTGAAGAAGATGACGTAACCTCCCACATGCGTCTGACATTTAACAGTGACATCAATAGTATTATGGGTGCCTACCATCATCTTGTACCCGCCAGCATGGGCAAGAAGGCTTAGTAGCACACGCACTCTCTCCCTCTCACTTGTAAGGCCATCCCCTTCATCTATAAAAGGGGATGCGCTCTCTCCAACAGGGATAAGTTGATTCAGATCGATCAAGTTCACATAGGACATAGCGGAGCTCCCATCACTCTCGGCCCCTCTGACCAGAGTCCGATCAGACCTCTTGTACACCCCATCTTTCTCCTTCTGATTTGTAACCCCACTGCAAACTTTGAGCATCGAGGCTCAGGAATAAAGTCACCGACCGACTCAAACTGGACGTAGGGCATGTTGCCTGAACCATTATAAACCCTATGTCATTGAGTGCTAGGCCACCTATGATCACAACGTATGGCAAAACTACAAATATTTATGTGTTGGTCACTTTCTGCACCAACAGTTGGCGCCGTCCGTGGGGAAGACGCTATACGTTCAACACTTTTTGGTCATCGGATGGCCCACTTTTCCGCCACCTTCACCATGGCGGGCTCAAGCGATACGACTCGCTTCGGCTCACTAGAGTTTCCTACACTCCCACCTATTGGGACATGGGTTCCATCCGTCTTCGAGCCATCCTAGGCCTTCCTCTTTGAAGCATGGACTTCATCGGCCGACTGGCTTGGTGTACTACACCTCCACGAGGAGGCACTTATTCCGACACCCGTTGGAGGGACGCCCTCCATTGGCTCCGGAATGCACGATGACTTCAACGATGAGGCACTTGCGCTTCATTCCGAGCAAACTCTCTGCTCAAACCCTGCTGTGAGTAATATACATTCTGTTATTTACTCACTATTTACTATCTTCCACCGATTATCTAGAGGGACCACGTTGTCTGCACCACAACCACTGTACCACCAGATCCCCTATGGTCTCGCATCCCCCGTGGATACGTATGCCCGGGGACTCCGAAAGGTGCCGGCGCCGCCCCCTCTCGCATCCAAATTTATGGGGATGGTGAGCTATGCTCCCACCTGTTTCTCGACCTCATGGATGATGATGTTGAGAGTGATGGCTCTAGCATCGGTGACATGGCACCTAGCCACCGTCGTCCCGGGAGTGCGCTATGGCGGATGCTCCAAGACAGCCGCCGGTGGTAGCGAAGTCCTTGTAGACTCACACCCCTCTAGACCCTTGCATGGGGACCCTCGTGCTCACACAAAAGCATGGCGAGGAGCTACGACAATGGCAGCAGAACCAGCCACCACTTGCGCCAGCGTGCTCGGCGCACCACACTGCGCCCCGTGTGCATAAATCGGTGAGCGGCGCCCGGGGTCACGCCCGCTAGGTCTAGCGCAACATCATGGACAAGGGAACGATCCCCCATAGTTCGCTCGGGCTGACCAGAACATCGCCATGGCGGCAATACTTCTGTGCAGCATTCCCGAGTCGAACGACCCCCAGGAACAGGCGATCCACTGGAACCTTTAGGCACTAGTGGAAACCACCACCATTCAACAGGCGGAGAGCTCTGCATCACGACACTGACTCATGGCCTCTCTCCTCACCAGGGGAGTGGGGATGCACCAGAAGAATCGCTCCACCCGCTCATCGCTATAGCCGCCGAGCACAACTTAGGAGGCCGCATTTGCTCCCTAGCTTGACCTTGCGCCCGCTCCGCACCGACCGCCTGTACGCGAGTGGCTCGGACCGAACCAAGACACTCGTAGCGTCATTAGCCCGTGCTCGGATGGCCCGGGACCACGAACCTTTGCTCGATGCATCTAGAGAGTGTCGCTCTCGCAACACTTCAACGTAGGCCGAGGCAAAGGCAAGGCCAAGCGCGAGGATCAGGACGAGGGCCCCTCCATGTAGAGGGGCAAAAAGAACAGAAAAGATCGTCATCGACGAACCAACTCGCGTAGGTCACCATGGCTGATCACATGGACAAGCAGCCCTAGCAGGGCCTTCCGGACCACTTCAATGAGCTCATGGAGAGCCCATGCACCAACCACGCCTACCCTATCAAACACCTCTACAAGGACTATGAGCTCCTCAAGCGCCTTCTACGACAGGCTGGCGGGCAAAAGGAAGAAAAAGGCGAAGAAGCAGCGGCCAAGAAAGGGGGCGTAGCGGGCAAAGATCCTGATGACTGAAGGTCGAGGTGATCCGACCGACGCCAACCGACTGAAGGATGACGATGACAACATTCTCACCAACGCTTGGAACAGCTATGTCGTTTCTTCCCTTTAAAATTCAGTCTTACCATTGTTTACTTAACGTTTGCTCCTATAAAAGCTCCCTAACCTAAACACTTTCGGCCCGGGTCGCTCGGGGGCTCCATGAAGGTGCACTACCACCTCTCTTTTCGTTTACTATCATATGGTAAAACTCCTTCCTACCTGAACAAAAGGGTAGTTCATTCCTTTAAATTACCTTACGTAGCTTTGCTTTAAATATTCCAACCGATCGCACCCCACCTCTACCTACGGTTATGAGCAGCTGACCCTCGCGGGCCTTGCCCGGACTCCTAAGGTTGCAGCCTATGGGATGAATGGGCAAGTGCGAAAAAGAAAGAATAAAAAACAAAATTATGCTAAGGTAAAACTAAGGAACGAATGGGACAAGCTTCCTCGAACGGAGTGATTCCATCACAAAAAACAAAACCCATTGTATTCAATAAGTACACAAGAATGTTTACATGGGGGCTCCCCCATGAACTTAAATTTTACATCTACTGAACTACTTATACTTTACAAGCTATTGGGGCTGCGACGGCATCGACTATCGGCTCGACCGGCAAGGGAAGGGGCTGCTCGTCCACCGACTGGGCAACATTCGGCTCGGTTGGCGTCGGGGTGATGTCCACTTCTGACCCAGGCTCTAGGCCATGCATAGGCTGGGCGACGTCCTCTTGACACATGCTTCCGGCCATGTCCGCATGATGAACATCCATTACCCACTGTGCGGAGACTTGCTCGGCCAACAACCTTGCATATGGCAGCAAGCTCTCCCCGATCGACTAGATATCCTCCATGCTACTACTGTCGGCATACCCACTGTAGATGGTGGCGAAGTCCAGGTCTAGGTGGTATGTCGCCACCGAAGTCAACACCCCCAACGCTCTGTAGAACAACCCATGGGTGATGAGGGTCCAGACCTCATCTGGAACTTCCGCCAGCCGGATGGCAGGCGCGCTGGTACTTGGTGCTGACCCGAAGACCTCCGAGACAACAAGCTAGGCAACATTGCAGATCCGATCAAGTTTCCCCTCAAGAGCATGTTGCTCCTCAAGGGACTTGGCCAGCGCCTCCGCATTCTAGCCAAACATCTCCTTGGCTATCTCTAGGTCCCGCTCCAATGACTCCACCTTTTCCGCCTAGCTCTGGAAGAAGGGCGACAAGCTCAGAAACAAGCTAAAGGAAGAAACCAACACGATGAAAAATAGAAAAGGTACGTACCAAGGTGGGAGTTCTCGAGGGCGGAGAGTCCCTCCACCTACCAAGCCACCTGCTCGCGCAGCTGGGCATTCGCCTCCTCGTCCCCATCACCCGGCCCCGGAGCACGAGCACTTCTTGGTCGGCCTCCAACGGGCCTTCTGCTCCGATGCTAGGGCACTCCGCTCCATCTCCAAAGTCTCTAGGGTACCTTGAAGCTCCACCTCGGTGTCCACCAGGGACTTCGTTGCGTCGCCTCGATCTCCGCCTGGCGGGCCTTCGCCGCCTCAAGCCCCCGCTCGGCGGCGGTTGCCCGCTCCGCCACAAGCTGCTCCGTCGCCCGTGCCTCGGTCGCCTCCGCTGCCCGGTCCTTAGACTCACAGTGGACGGACTCCAACTAATGCTCAAGCTCCCCCATTCAGGCGTGCTCCATCCGAAGAAAATGAGACTTGTGTCTCGACATCTCCTCCAGCCCCTACAAAAACAAGAAGCAAGCATACTGAAGCAACCGACGAAAGACCAAGGGGGCAAGGACAAGCACGGGAAACTCACTGCCACGGCGCAGCGCAGGTCAACCTTGACCAACCGCTTGATGGACTCAACTAGCTCATGGGCCTCCTGAAGCTTCACCGACAGCTTGGTGAGATCGGACTCCATGGCAACTCCTCTCCCACCAAGGATGTCTCAGAGCTGACACTCCTGCGAATCCCGAAGGATGAACCAAACCTTTGACAGGTCCTCGAGGCAGGGTGTAACTCCCCTGGTGTTATGAGCTTGTTTAGCACCATGATTTAGGCCTAAGAAAAATTACCGAAATGATTTTTCGGATTTTAAAATTTAAAAACCAGCTTTTCGCGTCAACGGTAAAAATCAGAAAGTATATTTTAAAGCGTTGTTTGTGGCGATTTGTTTTGCGTAAAATAATCATGTAACGCTTTAATATTTTGTTCCCTGGCTTGGTACGAGTATGAGCTACCGCATCTGATGTTTTTATGTGAGCGACAGTCGCACCGAGCATTCTGGCAACAATAGGTCCTTTTTCTTTTCCCCGCTCTATCTCGTGCGCCTGCTTTTCAATGCCTCTTGTCTTGTCTCTTGCCTACCTTGCATGGTCTCATCCTCACCTACCTCCATTGTTCTGTCAAACTAGTGACCTTGGCATGGTGCTCTCGCTGGCACTGCCCTGTGCATGCCTCGGCCGGCCGCCCACGTGCGCTTACTTCATCGTTGGCCCTGCTCTCATCCTTCCGACCATGGCCATGCTTGCTGTTGCTGCCTCTATTTGTCTGCCTCTTCATTATTTCTGTGCTGCTGCTGAATTGATGAAAGTTGGCCGAACACTCTTGTTTTCATCCTTTTCTATTTCTGTGGGCTGCCTTGCTTGCATCATTTCGTAGCAATCAGTGCCTCTGCCTGCCTATGCTGTGCTGCTGTGCTAGCATGCATTGTCTGCACCCACTGTCTCCCGTGCCCGCCACGTCCCATGTGGCCATGCCAGCCGAGCCATCCAGCGGCAGTGGGCCCCTTTTCCCTGGCCTGCTACTACCACGCTCGGTGCCCTGGCGAGCCGCGCCTGGCTCGCGCTCTCTCTCTCTCTCTCTCGTGCGTGTTTGCTCTTGCCTTCAGCCACGCACTCCGTCCGCACACGTCTCCACTTGTTCTCGGATGCTGTGCCCTATGAAGCTCCCTGCTTGCCTTGCCATGTCCCGCAGCACCTCCATCATCGGCTTTGCCTCCTACCCTCGTGTATGCGCACTCTGCGCACCGGCGCAGCCACGCTCCCGCTCCCTGCTGTGGACTAGGCCGCCTCTCCCGCGTCGTCTGCACCAAAGCCGAGGCGTTGTCTTGCTGTACGTCTGTCGGGGTCGCACGCCGCTGTGCTGCACCTTCCTTCCTTGCTCGGGACCGTAGCTTCTCCTCGGCATTGCCTGCTGCGCTACCCCTCCCCACTTGCTAGTTCTCTTGGTCTCTCTGCTTGCATTGCACCATCGTTGCCATGACCGAATTTGTGGTGGAGTGCTGCTGCCGCTTCTCCTTCCTACAGACGCTCCCCAGCCACCTCGCACTGGAATGCCGTGGCTCCTCCCATACCCGCACGCCGGTGTCCCCACCGCCGCCCATGGCGCACCTCGGAAGCGCGAGCGAGCAGCACCACCCCATGGCCATTCCCACTGTGCCCGCTGGCCGAGCCAGCTTTTGCCCCTACATGGCCATTCCCAGCCCACCACCACCCCAGCCACCTCGCAGCCGTTTGCACCCCTACCGTCTAGTTTCTTGATGAGACTTGCCGCCCTATCACCACCATGGCCCCCGGGTCGCCTCGCTATCGCCACTTCTGAGGTGTTCTTTGAGCGCCACGCCCTCTCTATATCATGTTCTTTTTGCCACCGTGTAGACTCATAGGTTTACAAAGGAGGCCTGTAGTGGATTTAGAGTAAATGGAGGGAGCGATAGCAGCAACCATGCCACCGCCGCCGCCCCCTTTCATTGGCGCTGCTTTTAAGGAGAAGAAGAAGGTGAGGAAGCACAAATACAAGTCTTTATCGTGTTCTTTTTGCAAAAGCGGTAGACTCATAGGTTTACAAATAGGGACTTAGTGGATTTAGAGTAAATATAGGGACCGATTCGCAAATGTGTCATACCGCCTGCTCCGATTCGCCTTTGGTCATGGGTTGGTGGTGGCCCACTCACAGACGCACCGCCTGGGCTCACTGGAGCCGCTGGGCCATGGCCTTATCGCCACGCGCTACTGTCCGATTCGGTCATGTGTGGCTGGTCTCTGCGGCCAAGTGGGCCACCCCTGTGTTATCGCATCGCATTCTTTGGGCGGCCCATGCCACCGTCTGCATATTGGGTCGCATTATGCCACCACGGCCTAGGTGTCACGTTGTGCTGGCCGGCCTTGACCGGCTGGGCCTAATGCGGCCGTGGTGCATTTTTCGTTTTCTACTAGTTTTATTATTTGTTTAAAATGGCTGAAGTTTGTAAATCCGTAATAAATCAAATAAAAATCATAAAATAGTGAAACCAATTTTGTTAGTCTCCTAAAATCATGATCTACCTATTAGTATATTTTGTTAACATAGTGTGATAATATTCTTGGAAGCTATATAATTAATTTAAGGTACTTAATATTGTAAAAAGATAACTTGTAGGAATTGTTGGGATAAATTGGTAATAGCGTTGGATCTGAAATTTCTACAGTAGGCTCCTAGCAATATTAGGTACTCACTGTAATTTTTGTAGTTTCAGAATAATTGGTTTGCTAGATAGATAATGATGTCCTATTTCGAATAATGATTAAATCGATAGAATGAAATAAAGAAACAACTTGGGTTTGTATAACTAAAATATTTGTTGGGAAATAACGCCTTATTCGACAACATGGATACGTAGGTAAGTACAATTGTCATTAGAACTAGCTCGTTAACTTGAGAGGCGTAAATCGTATTTTACAAATCACGATTGCAGTTGATTAATTACTTCTTGCATTGCATATCATATAGGTACGATGATGGATCAATGGATCAATTGAAGGATGATTGGGAATCCAAAGATGGTGTAATGGTATTCTCTCCAGGAGATGATGCAATGGGTTTTCTATTCAGTTGATGGTGGATGATCTGAAGATGCCGATACTAACTTTTAAATATATATCTTACCCAGGCAAGCCCCGGTGCATAACCCCTACTCTTCTGTAGTTTAAATTATAATTGTGCATTAAGTTTTAAGGAGTTGGTTGAAACCCACTTGCATATATATATCATTATCCTCAGAGTCTTACTAGTATGACAGGATCGGATAGATTGCTATGCTATAGGACTCTGGTAGAAGTCGAGTGATGGCTGTTACTCGTGAGAGATAGGAAATATATTATTGGATTATTATCACTTGGAAAATATAAAACTGGTGGAAAGGAAAAATGGTGACTGAGCAGGGATATGGTTTGAGCATTGGTGGGTGTAAGAGGTTGTGTCGCCGTGGACGCGGGGCATGGCTTGGTTACACTGCTTTCCCTGTCTGTGTCGATTAAGGACCGACCATTGCATAAGGCTCTAGACATGTCACAGACTTATTATCCCGAGCACATACTTGGGTATGGGCGCTTGGAAGCCTTGTTGCTCTCTTGTCATGGATCTGGCTCTTTCCGGACTGAGTGCCTTGGTGGCTTGTTTCTTTTGGGTTTGGAGGTCCTTGCACCACACTGAGTCCAGGACTCAGGGGCGGGGGCTTGGAGTCCTAGTTTGGATGGGGACCTAGACACCTAGGACTAGAGGGTGATGGGTTGGTCCTGCTTGTGCCTTGGATACAAGCGGGGCATGTGTTTTCGGAGTACCCAGCTGGGGGCATTGATTCGCGAATCACCGGCGTTCCGGTATGGCTTGTCTACGGTTTAGCATCGTAGTAAGAACTGAAAGATGAAAGATGGAAGATAGAAAAAGGAAATCTGATTCTTACCACCTGCTTGAAAGTAGCACAGGTGCTTACATAGAATGGTTAGTTAATGAGCCAATGTGGCTATTAATACAAATCAAATATAGGGACGCACGCTTAGTAATGCTTCCTGCAAATACAATAAACCCACAAGCCAGATAGCATTGCATATCCTTGGAGTCTTTTCTTTCCTCCTATCAGGTAAGTTTTCTTTGAGTACAATTGAGTACTCAGGGTTTTATTTACCGCTGTTGCAGGTGATAGGTGGATGCTAAAGTTGACCTTTGTGTGTGGATTCCTCCTGGTGGGCTTAGAGAGGATTTCCTTTACGCTACGATCATAGTCTTTATTTATAACTCTCACAAAATGTCTTTATAAATGAAAGTTTTATAATCTATTGTCATAGTTTACATATCAATGATTTATCATGTCATGAATAGATAATTATTTCCGCTGTAATTCTGATCAAATGTTTAATATGATTACATTCCACTGTTATAATAATAATTATAATACTCTGATGTTGTAATAAAAGTGATGTAAGAAATGGTTAAGAATGATGTAAGCTTTATTCTCTCATTTGTGATCCTGATGGAAAAATGTGGATTTTTAGGTTCTCCCCTGGGGTGTGCTCGATGGAACCGAGTAATTTAGTGTTCTCCCTTGGGTGCTTAGTGTCTAATGAAAGACGAGCACTCTGGGAGGCATTAGATTAGGCGGTTCTGCCACATAGGGCCACTCTAGGTCACCCTCCGCTAGCCCGCTGGAGGGCCTAGCCTCCAACCGAACCACCGCCAGCTCCCGCGATAGCACCGGCGGCTCCAACTCGTCATCTACTTCATCGTTGAAGGAATCTCCACCACCTTGGTTTCACGGGCCACCAATGGGCATTCTGACTCCGTCCCGGCCGTGCCTCCCTCCGGGGCCTTCAGCTTCGACCGCGAGGGTGAGCCATGCAACCATCCGCTTGGTGAGGCAGGGAGCTCGGTCTCCCTCTCCTCTTCCACCACAGCTGGTGGAGGAGGGCAGCAAGGGACACCTCCGATGCAACCTCCACTGTCACGACCGGGATCGCCGCCAGCACCGTCGCCGCCGCTACCACCGTACTAGCAACCAACCTGGGGAGCACCACCCCTAGGGAGCACCACCCCTAGAAGGGAAGGACTCGCCGCCACCACCCTGCTCTCCCCATCGCTCACCGTGGTGCGCTGCAAGGTGGGCCTCCAAACCTCCTACATGGGAGTTGGGGCAATACTCAACCCCATCACCGTTCGGCCGCTGACAAAAAGTACAGGTCAGACATACTCCAAAAAGACTCAACAGCAAGATAAAAAAGAAACACAGAAAGGCATACCGGGATGTAAGCGGTATGACTTTGAAACCCAACGGTCCCACAGGGCGAGGACCGCTCCCGGGCTGCAACCCATGCCCCCTCACTTTAACTAGGGGCGGAGTCGACTCAACCGGCTCCTACCCAGTCCGTGAGTCACCACGACCTTCGGCTCAGGGCATGCCGACCGGAGTAGTAGGTGGGGCATCCTCCCGCTGTGAGTAGCGTGCTAGCGCCAGCCCCGACGACGCGCAGGTGCAAGCCCTCTCCTCTGACCGCCTGGCTTGCTCGGCTGTGTCGCAAAACCGACAAATTTATAAGAGTACAAGTACAATGGCAGCCCGCAAGCGGTCGCACTGTCATACTTGAACCTATATAAACCCGGTAGTCCGTCGAGTACCACGACGGGTCTCGATAAACGATTTACAACAACCAAGATCGTACATGATTCAACATACATGCCACATATTACATAAAGTTTGCAGATACATTTCTCCATCAGAGTACGAATAAAAGTTATTACAAACCGAGTTTGATAGATAAAAGCGGAAGCAATTTAAGTTTGAAAGTAACATTTCCAACATAGTTTAGTACAGTGCCAAGATACGATCATGGTCCACAAAAGCATGTAGAAGGATTAATAAGAATCCTGCCCAAGGCTTACTCCTCATCCACAGCGGGATAGAAGCAACTCTTGCAATAACCATGATATACAGTGCCATCTGCAAAATGGGAAATAAAACCCTGAGTACGAGAAGGTACTCAGCTAGACTTACCCGCCATAAACCAGAAATAAAATGACTCCAAGGATTATGCAAGGCTGTATAAGTGGAGATAGCTTGACAACATTTTGCGTAAAAGCAAATGACTTATTGTACAATTAGGATTCCTTTATCAATTATTTATAACTATCCATCTCTAGATTAGCAGCTATCCTGTGCCAAACATGTGGTATATCCATTTAAAAGCATGCAATAATAACCATAGCAGGTATTGTAATTCCATATTCATTCAAACCATCATGTTCCATAACATAGTTACTACGATGTTGGGACTAGCCAAGTTTCTCATTATCCAGGAGAGACGGCGATTTGAATCGATTTCAACCAGCTGGGAATTTATTCCTAACACAAACCCAGGTCTACCAGCCACGATAGCCTTAGGTCACCTTTGGTACAACTCAGGTACACATTTCGCGGGTCCGTACTACGCCGCACAATCTGGGACACCAGATGCCAGGACGTTCAGGCCTAGCCTGCCCTTGGGCTCAGTCTGATCGCCCCCCGCAAGGAGCACACAACAAAATGGGTCCCGACCTGAGTTGAATTACTCGGCTTCGCGGTCGGAACGAGTTATCCGGCCAGCTAAGTGATAGGCATGCGTTCAATCTTGTCAGAAGCACCAACAACGGTACGGTCCTTAATCGACACAGACGGGGATAGATCCACACCCAAGACCTCCATGTCTTGTTGCTTCTCTATCGACATCCCGCCCGATCTCCATTTACATTAACCATGGTTCTTTTCCATGATAGCAATTATAATCAATCGTGCTCCGGTATCCACTTATATCTCGAAGGTGATAGGAAATCACCCGACTTCTACCGGTCTAAGCATGGCTAAGCATATATTCGATTCTGGACCTATACCGGCTAAAGGTGTAATAGCTGGACAAGAAATGTATATGCATCAAGTGGTTCCATTCAACTCTTATAACCTAATGCATCAATCATAAGTACTTAAGTAATCATTTGCAAAATACTAGGAGACTTAGAATGCTCCGGGGCTTGCCTCGTAGAAAGGAAGTAGGGCGGTGATCAGGACACTCCGGAAGCTCTTCAGGATTCTGCTCCACGCCTTCGGGAGCTGCGGCTTGCGGATTCTCCTGCTGGTCCCCTTCCTCTGCTTCTTCGAATTCCTGCAACGTTATTTCTTCCTCCGATCCTAGATGCATGAATATGGCATAAGTATTACGAATGCATATATGTTATCAAGTGCATCATGTTTATTGAGTAGGTGCATATCTATTCTCGATTATTTAATTACTACTTCCACGATGCATCTACTATATCACAAAACAGCAGCTACTTGTTTTACTCATAACAGGAGTTCTACTAATCCAAATGCAGTGATCCTACACTTTCTGGAAAGCTTATCAAATTATCTACAACTTTGTTATTAACCATTTTTACAGCAAACATCATCTCTATCATGCAACTTAGCAAACTCCAGAATCTATTCGGAAACTATTCCAATTCGCATTATAAAGTAACAATACTTCTACTTCATATAAGTATTCAAATCTTTACGACCAAAAGTCTACCAACAGTTTAAGCATACCAAATACATCCAAGAAAACATAATGGTGAAGCCCAAACTATTTATTTAAATGCCTTTATTATTTTATTTGAACCCATAGGTTAAATAATAAACCTATACTAAATGTGCATCATAAATTCTCAGAAAATTACAGTGGCTTACTAGTGCTACCAATAGACTACTGTAAAAATTTCATGCCATTTTGCCAAGTAAAACATCCTATACAAAAATGACAAGGCAGCAAGGCTTGAAATAGCATAAATAGAAAACTCTATCGAAAAGTGTCAAGCAACAGATTTCCTTTTTTTCTTAGCATCCAAATACTACTAGGATTACCCCCAACAAATTTCATGAATACTGGATTCCTAAATAATTTATAAAAATTCACACAAGGATCTCCTAATTATAAAAGAAAAATCTATAACTACAATTCTACACATGCACTGATCTTCAAATTTTTACCAGAGTTCATACATGACAAGAATAGCTTACCACAAAAATTTCATAATTTTTGGAGCACAGGAACTCTAGATATAAAATAAACAAATTTGTATGCATTCAAAAGCACATTCGAATTTCTATTTAAATCTCCAAAATTTTCTACTGCAAAAGTTAAGAACATATTTTTCCTAAATACTACACTTCCTAAGTAACAATACACAATTTATTGCACAATTTTTGAAGCTACCAAACTGAAGATTCAAAAATTATAAAACATATGAAATTTGCATTCAAAATGAACTAGCTTTAACACATGGAGTCGCTGACCGGTGGGACCCGCTGGTCAGCAGGGCCCGCCTGTCAGTGAAACCAAAACAGAGCCGGTGGCGCTGAGCAAGCTCGCGCGGCCACGGCTTGTCGACGACGAGTCCGTCGGTGGGGACGTCTTCACGACATGACCCCCACTATATCCCGGACCTAGTGACCTACTTTACCGAGCCTATTGTCGGAGCTAAACACGGTGGCAGCATTCATGGTGGCACGGTGGAGCCGTACAACGGCGCTACGCCGGTGGAGGCCACGGCGAAGCACAAAAAGGCGCGTACGAGCTTCCATGGGCTCAGGCGAACCTAACGCACACGGTTGCAAGGCCGACGGTGGAGGGAGGTGCCCCAGCCACGGTGACGGGCGCGGCGGGGATGCTCCGGCGAGCTAGCGCACGGCGCTATTGCTTACCAAGTGTGGTCAGCGAGCGCGGGCCGAGGCGGTGAGTCACGGGAGCTCTGGTGGAGGTGTTGCAGCGGTGGAGAAGCGATGAGGGCGAGCTGGCGTTGGCTATGGCGACGGCGGAGCTGTTGGAGCTCGGCGGCTGTGTTCGCGGGTGCTACGGACGGTGAAGGAGGAGTAGAGGAAATGCAAAATGGAGCGCGGGAGGGGTCGGGCGGTCGCTGGCGATGTTAATGGCTCGCTCTGGCCGGCCTGGCCGCGGTGGGCAGGGCGCTGGTGACGCACGACCGTCGCGGCCACCACGCGGCGCGCGGGTTCTGCCAGTGTCGGCCACTGACGACTGAACGTTCGGCCGATTCAGTGAGTTCAGACACGCAGCGATGATGCCTGACAGCGCGTTTTCATGTCGATCAAACTCCTAATCCGTGGACTTCTAGCCAAAACTTCCTAAACCAAAGTTGAAGCCCGAAGTACCAGCTACAAATCTCGTTCAAAGCACTTGTTCTAATTCGCAATAGAAACGGAGTAAAATCATCCCAAACATCGGCTGTCAGACTGTCAGCTAACCAAGACTTAAGAAAATTTGTTAAGTGTTGAAATGTTGATTTTACTGATTCTTGTGATCCAAATTCAAGCATGTTAGGAGCTAAATCAATCGATGACCCAAAAATAAAAGTTGTTCCTTATGTCAAATACTACAACTTTGCTTTAGTGATCTCCTCCATGCAAGGTCTCTAATACCTAGTTCAAATTTGGTCAAACATGTCACTTTTAAATGATGATACACATCAAAGCATGGCTTAATGACCTAATTACCCCTAACCATGAATATCAAAGTTGTTCATAATGATACTCTAAACATGTTTAAGCAATTTGCAAGGTCATTCAATCATTTCATTTAGTAGTCACTCATAGAGCTAGTTAGTGTAATCACATGAAAGCTTAAGTGTTGGTTCAAGAAATGTGACCATGAACTAAGTCCTATTTGCTAACCTAGGTGTTGCTACATGTTTGTGTGACTCACATCCACCAAGTACATGTGTACACTCATGATCATATGCATAGATACATGAAATAACGAGAAAAGTTGCATATGTTTAAGAAACATGCGATAACAAGCAAACGTTGCAGATGTTTCAATCCAATGTTTCAATGGTAAATGCTTGTTTATGAATGCTTGATGATCATGCTCATGTTATGCAAGTCAAGTTATGCAAGGCTAACACCCGAGGTGTTACAGCCCCTCCCCCTTATAAAAATCTCGTCCCGAGATTTGCAAGACCTACCATTCTTGGAAAAAGGCGGGATAAACTTCTCGTAGATAATCTTCTCTTTTCCACGTAGTATCTTGTTCACTATGATTGTTCCACACCACCTTATAGAACTTAATAATCTTACTCCGTGTTACTCTTTCCAACTCCTCTAAAACTCGAATTGGCTTTTCTTCATAGGTCAAATCCGATTGAAGCTGCACGTTGGTGGGTGCAATAGCTTCTTCAGGTACTCGAAGACATTTCTTCAACTGAGAAACATGGACGACATCAAATATTGCACTCATCTCTGGTGGAAGTTGTAACTTATACGCAACATTTCCTTTTCGTTCCAAAATCTTGTATGGCCCTACATATCTTGGTGAAAGCTTCTTTTTCATCCCAAATCTCTTCACACCTTTCATGGGTGATACTCTCAAGTATACATAGTCACCCACTTCAAAAGTCAATGGTCTTCTTCTTCTGTCGGCATAACTCTTTTGTCTTGATTGAGCTGCCTTCATGTGTTGTTGGATGATACGTACTTGTTCTTTGGCTTCATTGACAAAGTCAATACCAAAGTATCTCCTTTCACCGGGCTCAATCCAATTTAATGGAGTTCTACATTTTCTGCCATACAAGGCTTCAAATGGAGCCATCTTGATACTCGCTTGATAACTGTTGTTATAGGAGAATTCAGCTAAAGGTAACCATTTCTCCCATGAACCTTTTGAAGATATAACACAAGCTCTAAGTAAATCTTCTAGGATTTGGTTCACTCGCTCTGTCTGTCCTAAAGTTTGTGGATGATAAGCTGAACTTCTGATTAGCTTGGTTCCCAAAGCCTGGTGTAAGTGCTGCCAGAAATGAGCTATGAAATGTGGTCCTCGATCTGAGATTATAGTCCTGGGTACTCCATGCAGTCTCACGATCTGGGAAACATATATCTCAGCGTATTTTCCAACTATATACCGTGTGTTCATGGGTATAAAGTGTGCTGACTTGGTGAGACGATCAACAATAACCCATATTGAATCATGACCCTGTGGTGTCATTGGAAGGCCTGTGATAAAGTCCATGCTAATTTCCTCCCATTTCCATCCTGGAATCGGCAATGGCTGAAGTAATCCAGCAGTTTTCATATGGACAGCTTTTACTCTACTGTAGTTATCACACCTAGCAACATAGGCTGTGATTTCTTTCTTCATCTTAGTCCACCAAAAACGGGTTTTCAAATCTTGATACATCTTACTACTACCCGGATGGATAGACAATTTGGACGAGTGAGCTTCCTCAAAAATTTGATTCCTTAGCTCACGGTGTTTTGGTACCACAAGTCAGTCCTCAAACCATAATACACCTCTTTCGTCCAATCTAAAGTGCTTGGTCTCTTGCTCTTGCATTTTTCTCTTGATGTGATTTATTCCTACATCTGTCTGCTGCAAATCTATGATTTTGCTCTCAAGTGAACAACTGATCGTGATATTGCATAGTACAGCAGGATGTAACAAGTTGAATCCATCTTCCAATAATGCTTCTATAGTGTTGCAATGAGACTTCCGACTCAGTGCATCTGCTACTACATTAGCTTTACCCGGATGGTAGTGCACTTCTAAATTGTAGTCCTTAATTAGCTCTAACCATCTTCGTTGTCTCATGTTCAGTTCTGGCTGGGTAAAGATATACTTGAGACTTTTATGGTCAGTATAGATATGACATACATTGCCCAACAAGTAATGTCTCCATATCTTTAATGCATGAACAACGGCTGCAAGTTCCAAATCATGTGTAGGGTAGTTGACTTCATGTTTCCTCAATTGCCGAGAAGCATATGCAATTACTCTTCCTTCTTGCATAAGCACACATCCCAAACCTATTCCTAATGCATCACAAAATACATCGAAAGGCTTTTCAATGTCTGGTTGTGCTAGCACAGGTGCGGTAGTGAACAAAGTTCTGAGGGTGTGAAAAGCTGCTTCACATTCTGGTGTCCATTTGTACTTCTCATCTTTCTGAAGTAGTCTGGTCATGGGCTTAGCTATCTTTGAGAAGTCTAGAATGAAACGACGATAATATCCTGCTAACCTTAGAAAACTCCGAACTTCATGAACTGAAGTTGGGGCTTTCCAATCCATGACCTCTTATACTTTTGATGGGTCTACAGAGATTCCATCTCTTGATAAGATGTGACCTAAGAAAGGTACTTTGCTCAACCAAAATTCACATTTGCTAAACTTGGCATATAGCTTATGCTCCCTCAATCTGGATAGGACAATCCTTAGATGCTCTTCATGATCTGACTCATTTTCTGAATAAATCAATATATCATCGATAAACACGACCACGAACTTGTCGAGTTCGGGCATGAATACCGAGTTCATCAGGTACATGAAGTAGGCTGGAGCATTTGTTAGTCCGAAAGACATAACCAAATACTCGTATAAGCCGAACCTGGTAGAGAAAGCAGTTTTAGGTATATCCTCTGGCCGGATCTTTATTTGATGGTAGCCTGACCTAAAGTCAATTTTGGAGAATACCTTTGCCTTCGCTAGCTGATCGAACAAGATGTCGATGCGAGGCAATGGATATTTGTTCTTGATGGTCACAGCATTGAGTGGTCTGTAATCTACACACATTCTTAGTGACTTATCCTTCTTTTTCACAAACAAGGCTAGACATACCCATGGAGATGAGCTAGGTTGAATAAGACCTTTGTCCAATAGATCTTGCAATTGAACCTTAAGTTCTGCTAACTCATTGGGTGGCATTCTATAGGGCCTTCTTGATATGGGTGCTGTACCTGGCACTAACTCAATCTTGAATTCCACCTCCCTATCAGGTGGTAAGCCTGGTAATTCCTCTGGAAATACATCCGGAAACTCACAAACTACGGGGATATCACTAAGTGTGGTGGCTTGGATAGCACAAGCTAAATGTTGGAGTTCAAAATTGCGGGAGAGTGGTACTAGAAAAGCATTCCCTCCCGTGGGTTCTCTCAACATAATAAACGGGTCTTTGGTGTCAATAAGAGCACCATGATACTTCATCCAATTCATGCCTAAGATTACACTGATGGATAACCCGGGCAATATTATCAATTCCGTTGTATACTCCCTCCCTTGTATAGAGATGAGCACATTTTTACTATCTTTTTGGTAGTAACAGTACCCCCTGCTGAACTTATGTTATAACCCCCTTTGCTTACTTCAATTATTTCTTGATCATGTCTAGATGCAAATGCTTGACTCATAAATGAATGAGAAGCTCCCGAATCAAATAAAACAATAGCGGGATGCTTGTTGACGAGAAACATACCAGCCGTGACAACTTCTCCCGTGGGCACTTCCTCAACCGCGGTATAATGCACGTATCTTGGACATGCCCTTGTGTTCGCCTGTCTTTGATTGTTCTGATTTGGGTTGCCATTCTTCTTGGGGTGGGGGCATTCCTTGGACCAATGACCCAGTTGGTTGTAGTTGAAACATGGTTGATTATTTCTGAATCCGGTGGAGTTGTCCTGACTGCCATTTCCTTTTGGCAAGACAATTGTGAACGCCTTACGGAATGGTTTCTGAGGCCTGTTATTCTGAGCTTTAGGTGGTGGAGGCCTAAACTTGGGTGCAGGTGGACGGAATTGTGGCCTAGCTGTGATAGGCACTTTTGACTGGAAAGATCCAGAGGCACTGGCCTCAAATGCCCTCTTGCGACCCTTGGCAACTGCATGCATGTTATTGTGGTTTTCCTGGGTCAAGGCATCACTAATAAACTCATTGTACATGGCACACCTAGAATTTGCCATAGTCTTCATCAGTTTAGTACCCAGACCTCGCTTGAAGCTCTCTATCTTTTTCTCCTCGGTATCCACAAAACCTGGAGCATATCTGGACAAGTTGTTGAATGCGTGCATATATTCTGTGAGTGACTTTGTTCCTTGAGTGAGCCTCATAAATTCGGCCGCTTTCATGCGCATCAGGCCCGGGGGAATATGATGTCCCCTAAAAGCCAGCTTGAACTATTCCTAGGTAACTCACGCATTAGCAGGCAAGGATGATAGGAAATGTGTCCACCAGATCCCTGCTGGTCCTTGCAATTGATGAGAAGCATACTTAGCTTTTAGATGCTCGGTGACTCTTAGCAAGCGAAACTTCTGCTCAATGGTGTTGAGCCACTCGTCAGCCTGTAGTGGTTCCTTAGCCACCTTGAAGATAGGAGGCTTTGTATCCAGAAATTCCTTGAATGTACTGTGCTAATTTGGCTCGGCCCCTGGTTGCTGTGGGTGGCCACGAGCGGTGTTTTGCGCTATGAGGCGCAGAGCTTCTTCCATTGTCCTTTGGCTCCCCAAAAACTGAGCAAAGAACTCCTGAGCAGACGGCGGCGGCGGTGGTGGTAAGTCATCACCATTGCCATCATGACTGCTACCAGCTCCAGCACGGGTGCGCGGCATCTGCGAAGTTGCAACAATAAGAGATTATTGGTTGATGCCAAGAGATTGCAGATGAATTATGTACTCATGCCAAACTGAAATTACTGGAGAAAATTCTCAAAATCACAATAAAAATAGAGGCATAACAATTCATTCTCACAACATGACATCCCCAATTTGACCACTTATCGCGCTCATAACGCATGCAAATTTAAATCGTGATTACCGACAAAAGACTGGAATTGCATTGATGTTCAATCAAACGTGCGATTAACAACATTACATGATAGTCGGATTACCCATACTAAATTCGAACTACAGGTCCATTACATGAATAAAGGTGATAAATTAGCCCTTCCACTAAGTGCTAAGCGATCTAATCCTCATCATGATCACTATCGAGGTCAGACGTAGGATCATGTCCTTCCTCAAGCTCCACTTCTTCTTCAGGCTCCACTTCTTCTTCTTCCTCGTCCTCCTCTAGATCCATCTCCGCGGCTCCAGGCGGAACGTAAGGGTGGAGCTGGTTATTCAGCTGATGAACCTCCTCATGTAGGTTGTCGTTGTATTCTTCCGCATTGGCCAGTTGCTGCTCCAGCTCAAACTATCGAGCTCTCAGAACATCTTCCCTGGACCAGGCTTCATTCCTTTGATGAGTTAACTGAGCCATCTCTACATTGAGCCTCTCAATCTCGGCGTCGTGCTCCCTCTGAAGCTGACGTCGGTCATCGCGGGCATGACCAAGAGCACCAAACACACGTCTTAGGCTACCTTCTACTCCATCTAACACCCTCATCACTGCAAACATGGCGCTCATGGCAGGGTTATCACTGTTCTGCCCTTCTGCTGCACCAATATCCAAAGGTCTTCCTCTTGCCTGCTACCATGAGTCAGTGGAGGGGTTGCCCCTCGAAAAGACTCCAACCAAAGCGGCTGCCAGCTCCAGAGGAAAATGATCCATGATATCCCTCAGGATACCAAAGGCTGCCCTGCCAGCTGCTTCTTCAGTAGTCCTGCCAGTTGACTCATAACACCAACCTGTCCACTCAGAATCATCACCTCGGGGACGAATAACGGCCTCCACAGTAACCAAGAGACCTTCCCCCAACTGCTCATTCGCCCAGAAGTAGCGGGGCTCCATTCCATCAGGATAGCCTACATAGATGAGCACTCTCCACAAGAGTGTAGGCATCCCAAACTCTCCAAGAAACGTGTGACATTGATAGGTATGTGGAGCAAGCTGACGGCTGGGAGCTCTGCCTCCGGTGGACTTGCGAGCGGTCTGCTTTGTGCGTGCCATCTGCACCATTAACATGCACCACTTGGTGAGACAAGACCATGATGGATAAGAGTTACATAACCGAGTAAGAATTTTATAAGGGGAGGAACAATTTAATTATGTGAATAATAATTATCATGATGCATGCTCGTTCCGTACGTCCTCACAAACTTAGGAAAAATTTGTTTCTAGCGGTAGACACAGTGGCATACATACGTTCTCTCATAATTAGCGTAACTAGTCGAGCTACACATTTCATTGTTAGTGTACCTGCATAAGATTTCATTTCAGCCCTAAACCCATAATGAAATATGCAGAATGTAATTTGTAAATACTTCCATATATGTATACCCATACATATACTTCCGTATCAATCTACCCGACAATAATTTAAACCCACAATTAAATACGCACCATATACACATGCAAGCATGCATACATAGACGTACCAAAGCTAACTCTCCCCGACCGCACGCTCACATCTTGCGGTCATACACTCATCATCTTACCTTGGCGTAGAGGCATTTGATCCATACATTACCATTCAAGTGAATGGCATCCATACAATAGCACGCCGTATGGACGACGAAGTAAAAACCCCCATGTTAGTACTTAAATAGCCACCTAATAGTCCTTAATTTGGGCATAAGGAAAGTGATCAATGGCACACTTTAGATTTCAAATACCTATTATATAGCTATCAGTTGTTAGAGAAGGGTTTTTAGAAAACAAAAACTTTTGTTTTAAATACACATGTGACAATTAACATTGAATCTTGCTCTGATACCAGCTGTCGCAGAACCGACCAATTTATAAGAGTACAAGTACAATGGCAGCCCGCAAGCGGTCGCACTGTCATACTTGAACCCATATAAACCCGGTAGTCCGTCGAGTACCACGACGGGTCTCGATAAACGATTTACAACAACCAAGATCGTACATGATTCAACATACATGCCACATATTACATAAAGTTCGCAGATACATTTCTCCATCAGAGTACGAATAAAAGTTATTACAAACCGAGTTTGATAGATAAAAGCGGAAGCAATTTAAGTTTGAAAGTAACATTTCCAACATAGTTTAGTACAGTGCCAAGATACGATCACAGTCCACAAAAGCATGTAGAAGGATTAATAAGAAGCCTGCCCAAGGCTTACTCCTCATCCACAGCGGGATAGAAGCAACTCTTGCAATAACCATGATATACAGTGCCATCTGCAACATGGGAAATAAAACCCTGAGTATGAGAAGGTACTCAGCTAGACTTACCCGCCATAAACCAGAAATAAAATGACTCCAAGGATTATGCAAGGCTGTATAAGTGGAGATAGCTTGACAACATTTTGCATAAAAGCAAATGACTTATTATACAATTAGGATTCCTTTATCAATTATTTATAACTATCCATCTCTAGATTAGCAGCTATCCTGTGCCAAACATGTGGTATATCCATTTAAAAGCATGTAATAATAACCATAGCAGGTATTGTAATTCCATATTCATTCGAACCATCATGTTCCATAACATAGTTACTACGATGTTGGGACTAGCCAAGTTTCTCATTATCGGGAGGCGGCAATTGAATCGATTTCAACCAGGTGGGAATTTATTCCTAACACAAACCCAGTCTACCGACCCACGATAGCCTTTAGGTCACCTTTGGTACAACTTCGGTACACATTTTGCAGGTCCATCTTTGCGCCGCATAATCTGGGACACCAGATGCCGGGATGTTCGAGCCTAGCACGCCTTTTTGGGCTCGATCGATCGCGCCCCCGCAAGGAGCACACAACAAAATGGGTCCCGACTGAGTTGAATTACTCAACTTCAGCGGTCCGAACGAGAGTTATCCGCCAGCTAAGTGATAGGCATGCGTTCAATCTTGTCGAAGCACCAACAACGAGTACGGTCCTTAATCGACAGACGGGGATAGATCCACACCCAAGACCTCCATGTCTTGTTGCTTCTCTATCGACATCCCGCCCGATCTCCATTTACATTAACCATGGTTCTTTTCCATGATAGCAATTATAACCAACCGTGCTCCGGTATCCACTTATATCTCGCAGGTGATAGGAAATCACCCGACTTCTACCGGTCTAAGCATGGCTAAGCATATATTCGATTCTGGACCTATACCGGTTAAAGGTGTAATAGCTGGACAAGGAATGTATATGCATCATGTGGTTCCATTCAACTCTTATAACCTAATGCATCAATCATAAGTACTTAAGTAATCATTTGCAAAATCTTTGGGAGACTTAGAATGCTCACGGGCTTGCCTCATGAGAAAGGAAGTAGAGGCGGTGATCGGGACACTCTAAGGAAGCTCTTCAGATTCGCTCCACGCCTTCCGAGGCTGCGGCTTGCAGATTCTCCTTTGGTCCCCTTCCTCCGCTTCTTCAATTCCAACAACGTTATTTCTTCCTCCGATCCTAGATGCATGAATATGGCATAAGTATTACGAATGCATATATGTTATCAAGTGCATCATGTTTATTGAGTAGGTGCATATCTCTTCTCGATTATTTAATTACTACTTCCACGATGCATCTACTATATCACAAAACAGCAGCTACTTGTTTTACTCATAACAGGAGTTCTACTAATCCAAATGCAGTGATCCTAGACTTTCTGGAAAGCTTATCAAATTATCTACAACTTTGTTATTAACCATTTTTACAGCAAACATCATCTCTATCATGCAACTTAGCAAACTCCAGAATCTGTCCGGAAACTATTCCAATTCGCATTATAAAGTAACAATACTTCTACTTCATATAAGTATTCAAATCTTTATGACCAAAAGTCTACCAACAGTTTAAGCATACCAAATACATCCAAGAAAACATAATGGTGAAGCCCAAACTATTTATTTAAATGCCTTTATTATTTTATTTGAACCCATAGGTTATATAATAAACCTATACTAAATGTGCATCATATATTCTCAGAAAATTACAGTGGCTTACTAGTGCTACCAATAGACTACTGTAAAAATTTCATACCATTTTGCCAAGTAAAACATCCTATACAAAAATGACAAATAGCATAAATAGAAAACCCTATCGAAAAGTGTCAAGCAATAGATTTCCTTTTTTTCTTAGCATCCAAATACTACTAGGATTACCCCCAACAAATTTCATGAATACTGGATTCCTAAATAATTTATAAAAATTCACACAAGGATCTCCTAATTATAAAAGAAAAATCTATAACTACAATTCTACACATGCACTGATCTTCAAATTTTTACCAGAGTTCATACATGACAAGAATAGCTTACCACAAAAATTTCATAATTTTTGGAGCACAAGAACTCTAGATATAAAATAAACAAATTTGTATGCATTCAAAAGCACATTTCGAATTTCTATTTAAATCTCCAAAAATTTCTACTGCAAAAGTTAAGAATATATTTTTCCTAAATACTACACTTCCTAAGTAACACTACACAATTTATTGCACAATTTTTGAAGCTACCAAACTGAAGATTAAAAAATTACAAAACATATGAAATCTGCATTCAAAATGAACTAGCTTTAACACATGGAGTCGCTGATCGGTGGGACCCGCTGGTCAGCAGGGCCCGCCTGTCAGTGAAACCAAAACAGAGCCGGCGGCGCTGAGCAAGCTCGTGTGGCCACGGCTCATCGACGGCGAGTCCACCGGTGGTGACGTCTTCACGACATGACTCCCACTATATCCCGGACCTAGTGACCTACTTTACCGAGCCTATTATCAGAGCTAAACACGGTGGCGGCATTCATGGCGGCACGGTGGAGCCGGACAACGGCGCTACGCCAGTGGAGGCCATGGCGAAGCACAAAAAGGCACGTACGAGCTTCCATGGGCTCAGGTGAACCTAACGCACACGGTTGCAAGGCCGACGGTGGAGGGAGGTGCCCCAGCCACGGTGATGGGCGCGGCGGGGATGCTTCGGCGAGCTAGCGCACGGCGCTGTTGCTTACCAAGTGTGGTCAGCGAGCGCAGGCTGAGGCGGTGAGTCACGGGAGCTCTGGTGGAGGTGTTGTAGCGGTGGAGAAGCGATTAGGGCGAGCTGGCGTTGGCTATGGCGACGGCGGAGCTGCTGGAGCTCGGCGGATGTGTTTGTGGGTGCTACGGACGGTGAAGGAGGAGCAGAGGAAATGCAAAATGGAGCGCGGGAGGGGTCGGGCGGTCGCTGGCGATGTTAATGGCTCACTCTGGCTGGCCTAGCCACGGTGGGCAGGGCGCTAGTGACGCGCGGCCGTCACGGCCACCACGCGCCACGCGGGTTCTGCCGGTGTCGGCCACTGACGACTGAACGTTTGGCCGATTCAGTGAGTTCAGACACGCAGCGATGATGCCTGACAGCGCGTTTTCACGTCGATCAAACTCCTAATCCGTGGACTTCTAGCCAAAACTTCCTAAACCAAAGTTGAAGCTCGAAGTACCAGCTACAAATCTTGTTCAAAGCACTTGTTCTAATTCGCAACAGAAACGGAGTAAAATCATCCCAAACATCGGCTGTCAGACTGTCAGCTAACCAAGACTTAAGAAAATTTGTTAAGTGTTGAAATGTTGATTTTACTGATTCTTGTGATCTAAATTCAAGCATGTTAGGAGCTAAATCAGTCGATGACCCAAAAATAAAAGTTGTTCCTTATGTCAAATACTACAACTTTGCTTTAGTGATCTCCTCCATGCAAGGTCTCTAACACCTAGTTCAAATTTGGTCAAACATGTCACTTTTAAATGATGATACACATCAAAGCATGGCTTAATGACCTAATTACCCCTAACCATGAATATCAAAGTTGTTCATAATGATACTCTAAACATGTTTAAGCAATTTGCAAGGTCATTCAATCATTTCATGTAGTAGTCACTCATAGAGCTAGTTAGTGTAATCACATGAAAGCTTAAGTGTTGGTTCAAGAAATGTGACCATGAACTAAGTCCTATTTGCTAACCTAGGTGTTGCTACATGTTTGTGTGACTCACATCCACCAAGTACATGTGTACACTCATGATCATATGCATAGATACATGGAGACATGAAATAACGAGAAAAGTTGCATATGTTTAAGAAACATGCGATAACAAGCAAACGTTGCAGATGTTTCAATCCAATGTTCCAATGGTAAATGCTTGTTTATGAATGCTTGATGATCTTGCTCATGTTATGCAAGTCAAGTTATGCAAGGCTAACACCCGAGGTGTTACAGGCTGCACCCATGGCAGGCGGGGATGAGACCGGCGATGCCACCGAAGGGCACGGTGACCGCATCCGCTTCGCCTCCCATTCATCGATGACGTCCGCGCTCACAGCATGCTTCCTCGACACAGGGACATTGCCACGCCTCTCTGCCTCCTACTCACCGCTAGTAGACACGGCCACGGGATCACGACGCTCCACCAAGGTCACAACGACCTCCTGGCTTTCCTCCTCCTTGGAGAAGATCTTGTCATCCCCCACCTCTATGGGGTCCTCCGACTCGAGCTCTGACTCGATGTTGCTCCTACTTTCCCTGGCCTTCACGCGCTAGGTGATCTCTTTCTCCTTCTCATACTTCCGCTGAGCCTCCTCGGCTTTCTTCTTCTTCCTGGAATCCACCGCCTCCTTCTGGGTGGCCTGCCAAGCCACACCCTCTGGCCCCTTTGGAAGGTGCGGGCGGGACTTGTAAGCTTCAAGTCCCTACAAAACAGGTGACTCAAAATCAAAAAGCAGGAAAGCAAAGGGGAAAAGAACACAAAGTAAAGAGAGGGAAGCATATCAGTTTGGACACCACCAAGGCGTTGAGAGGTCCAGGCTTTCCATCGACCTTCTCTTTGGGCTTCAGTTGCAGCACCCGGTCGAGGCGACTCCAGACCTCATCGTTCGACAGCTCCTCTGACGACGCATGATTGGGATCTGTCGGGCCGCCGTACTTCCACATCGATCGCACCCTCTCCACCAATGGAGCAACCTGACACTGTAGAGGGTGTGGAACACCCGCACCCCATTAAGGCCACGCTGCACGAGCTTCTAGAGCTCCTCCTCGATGATCTCCGCCTTCTTCTTCTCCCAATGGGAAGGGCCCCATGACCAACTTTCCTGCCTCTCTGGCCTTCTGCCAGTGAACACTAGGAATGGTGCCTCCACCGGGTTCCTGATATAGAACCACTCCCCGTGCCACCCCCGGTTGGAGTCGTAGGGGATGTACGCGGGATACGAGCCCCTCGCGCTTGGTTTCTTCTGCAGGGCGAAGCCCCCCACTGTTGTGGCCTCGGGCGGATCCCCCATATACAAAGTTCACCTAGAGAACAGCTGCCGGAAGAAGTCCGCGTGCGGCTCCATCCTGAGGAAGGCCTCGCAGACGGTGATGAAGCCGACGATATGCAGCACCCTAGTCGGATTGAGGTGCTGCAACTCCAAACCCCACTCATTGAGGAGTCCACGTAGGAACCAGTGCGTGGGGTATCCTAGCCCACACTCGTGGAAGGCGAGGAAGGAAACCACCACACCGGGCCGAGGTTGCGGGAAATCCTCCCTCCCGGGAGCCCTCCAGTGTGCCACCTCCGTCGACGGTAGAAACCCCTTTCACAGCGAAGGCCTCTAGCACCGACTCCCTCACAGTGGATGACCTCCAGCCTAACATTTTGCTTCGAGTTCATGAATGGATTTGTGAGTTTTCTCCTCTCCCTCGCTCTCTCCCTATTCTCTCCTAGGAACCGCCGTGGCACTCAGACGCCCTTGGCGAGAAGGAAGAAAGAGAAGAGATGGTAGATGAGGAATAGGCGAAGGGACAGGGCGAAAGCCCTCTCCCTTCTCCTACTTAAAAGGGCTCATTAGTTGGGGAAGGCACGGCGATCGGGGAAAGGTGAAATGACAGAGGCGAAAAACCCTCTCCCTTCCCCATTTAATGTAGATGGGGTACGATGGGACGAGCCTTGACCGATGAGATGCACCCTGCCCGACGGAATGATGCCTGATCAGATGGGATGTGGCCTGGGTATGGCCCACCACTACCACATGACCGAGCATGAAAAACAAAGTGCCACCACACGCAGGCGGTCCTCCACATTCCCAGACAGGACTTGCAAAAACCCAAACAAACGGGATCTCCTCCAGGAGAGATCATCGGGCTTCTTAAGTTGATCGAATGGCTTAGGAAAACACCGAGAGATAGGTAAGGAGCAAAGGGATGCCCCATGTAGGCCATACCGACTCTGTCATGAAAAACAAGCATGGGTCCTGATCGGACATTTCTGATTAGAGCTCTTCAAACCCCGTCGCTTGAGTCATCAAGGTAACATTACCGAACCCCCACTATTTCTTTATATATAATCATTCATACGTCCATACACGCATTCATTCCATACTCCCACGCCCCGAACAATTCGGGCCCGAATTGCCCGGGGGCTCGGGAACTAAGGCATAACACATGCGGCTAAATGCATCACAACGCTTCTGTGTTGTGTCACGAAGCGGCAGTTGCCTCATTCAAACATGAGCAATGATCGACCGGGGTTTGAAGGCTGGCCCATGAAGGGCTCGAGGCCGCCTCGAGTCAAACAGAGCCAAGGGAGCAAACGCAGATGAGCCCCATGTGGCCCTCGCCTAGTCTACCCCGAAGCAGACAGGGTCATCTCAACCTTCTCGTTTGATCCTAAACCTCTACAAAGCCTACATAATCTCCATCGAGGGGAGGTCAGCGGGCCACCCGGGTCGGTCTTCGGAATGACCCAGGCATCTGCCGGGTTGCAGATAAAGGAGCAGTGGAATGTCACAAGAGGGCTATGCCAACCCCATCATGAATGATGGACCTGGATTCCACACGATCATACCCGTTAGCGAGCTCACCGAGCGCGTTAGGCAAGCGACAAAACTCAGCCCCTCCGGTTGTGAGAAACCGATGATGGGGTAATGCACAAAACTCAAACCGACCCCTACCAAGCCCAACGGGGCTCGGGGGCTCAAGACACACCAATGCCTGGGTCTATGACCCAAACTCATCCCATCCCTCGGCTACGCCTTGACTGCACACCAATGCCTAGGTCTACGACCCCGAACTTACCCATCCCTCGGCTACGCCTCGACTGCACACCAACGCCTAGGTCTACGACCCCAAACTCGCCCCATCCCTCGACTATGCCTCGACTGCACACCAACGCCTGGGTCTACGACCCTGAACTCACCCCATCATGATCCATGACTCTAACTCGCCCGATCCCATGGCGCGCACCAACGCCAGGATCCGCGAGCTCCGTCCGATCCCTAAAACTAACTGCCTTGGCTGCATGGGCTGCACCAAAGCCAGGATCCATGACTCCGACTCCCCTGATCCCATGGCATGCATCGATGCCAGGATCCATGAGCTCCATACGATCCCTAAAACTAACTGCCTCGGCTACGTGGGCTGCACCGAAGCCAGGATCCACGACTTAGACTCACCCGATCCCACGACGTGCACCGACTCTAGGATCTGCGAGCTCTGTCTTGTCTGATCCCTAAACTAACTGCCTCGGCTGCGCGGGATGCACCAAAGCCAGGATCCATGACTCAGACTCACCTGATCCCATGACGTGCATCGACGCTAGGATCCACGAGCTCTGTCTCGTTAGATCCCTAAAGCTAACTACCTCGGCTGCGTAGGCTTCATCGAAGCCAGGATCTGCGAGCTCTATCTCGCCCGATCCCTAAAACTAACCGCCTCGGGTACGCAAATGATGCCTTGGTGGACGTGTCTGTCTCGACTAACATTCATGCACACACGCCTGCTGACAAAACCCCCCCAGATGATTCTACCCGAATCGCCCGGGGGCTACACCCACGGGTACGCTCACGCGCACCCGCCGTCGAAACAAAAATTCCCTAGATGATTCTACCCGAATCACCTGGGGGCTCAGGGGCTCCTATCGGGTTCATAAACCCGGGGTCCCTTGTGGACCGGCCTCCCAACAAAGGCTCGGCCCAACAGACAATGTTGCGAGCAACGCGCAACTCATGGCCAGCCCAAATACCTAACCAATAGGCCAGACGGGCGATTCAATCACCGACCAGAAGGCCTGGCCGAGGAGGAACAGCGCCCGCTTTCGACCCCAGCCCGCCTCTCCGACTGGAGCGCTTGCTTCGGTCTCCAGCCCACCTCTGGATGGCCTCTCCGACCAGAAGGCCTGGCCAAACACCGCTTCTGACTCCGAGCTACTTCTTCGACCAGGAATGCACCGAACCCCTGCTTACCGCTCCTCTCCGACTGGCGCAATTAGAGCCGACTGAGACCGACCGACCGGGAACGCTCGCTCGGTAAGGTCTAGGAAATGGACGGAGAAAGTAAGGCAGGGTACACAAGTCAAACCGCAATACCAGGGACCGTACCCTATGCACCTGCCAAACAATACCCTGCGAACTGCCTGGCATGGCAGAACCAAAGCAGTGTTGTAGGCACCGACATTTTCCCCTACAGTGTTGTGGGCGCCATCAACTCCCATACTAGACAAATACGGCAAGGCTCCCAAATATGCCTCTGAGGCATCAACAGTATTGTGGGCGCCGATGTTTATTGTACCAGGTGAACATGGTAAAATAGTGTGGCAAGCACCGACATCTGCCATACCTGAAGATGACGACGCAACCTTCCACATGCGTCTGACATTCAACAGTGACATCAACAGTATTGTGGGCGCCTACCATCATCTTGTACCCGCTGGCATGGGCAACAAGGCTTAGTAGCACACGCACTCTCTCCCTCTCACTTGTATGGCCATCCCCTTCATCTATAAAAGGGGATGCGCTCTCTCCAAAAGGGACAAGTTGATTCAGATTGATCAAGTTCACATAGCACATAGCAGAGCTCCCGTCACTCTCAGCCCCTCTGACCAGAGTCCGATCTGACCTCTTGTACACCCCATCTTTCTCCTTCTCATTTGTAACCCCACTACAAACTTTGAGCACCTGGGCTCAGAAATAAAGTCACCGATCGACTCAAACTGGACATAGGGCACGTTGCCTAAACTAGTATAAACCCTGTGTCATTAAGTGCTAGGCCACCTCCGATCACAATGTACGACAAAACTACAAACATTTATGTGTTGGTCACTTTCTGCGCTGACAACACCTCTTGCTGGGCTCCACCTCGACTGGCCACCGGGGCCAGGGGCTCTGCCTCGTCTAACCCCCGAGGGTTGGCTCCACCTCGGTGGACACTATGGCCATAGGCTCCACCTCGCCCGACCCTCGAGGGTTGGCTCTGCCTCGGTTGACTCCCGAGGGTTGGCTCCGCCTCGTCGACCCCCGAGGGTTGGCTCCGCCTCACCCGACGTTCGAGGGTTGGCTCTGCCTCGCCCAACCTCTGAGGGTTGGCTCTGCCTTGCTCGACATCCGAGGGTTAGCTCCACCTTGCCCGACGTCCGACGGTCAGCTCCGCCTCGCCCGACGTCTGAGGGCTGGCTCTGCCTCGCTCGACGTTTGAGGGCTAGCTCTACCTCACTCGACATCTGAGGGCTGGCTCCATCTCACCCAACATCTGAGGGCTAGCTCCGCCTCACCCAATGTCTGAGGGCTGGCTCTGCCTCATCCGATCCCTCGGACATGGATCTTTATGGAAGCTCATGACAACCACTATGGTCCAGAAGGTGTGACCCAAGGTCAAGCTTCTGGCATCGTGTAGGGAGTGGTCACATCTCAGCATGACCCATCCCCACGACATGTCATTCTAGGGAACTCACATCTCCCACAGTGATGGATGCGCGGTCACTATGCTGCCTACTCCCTATATAGCCGTTGATCGGCACGCTGGTTCACCGCACCGCCCGCCGGGGTGGAGTGGGACATGACGACCTGCTGACAATACTAGGGCATGGCATTGTCAGTGCACAGGCACCCAACATGGCCCTATCATGGTCAGCAGACGTGCACCCGGTGTAGGGACATTCTGCTCGAACCAGTATAAACCTTGTGTCTTTTTAGCACACCATCCGGGCCAAACGCGCAATAATACAAATTTACTCGTTGGTGTTTACTTGAAACAGCGACAGTTGGCACGCTAGGTAGGGGAGTTGGAACATCCAAAGATTAACATCAGGCCATGGATGGCTAGTCATGGCATCAGCTAGGTCACGAGCACACACGTGCACTTTGGGGACCTAGACTTCATCATCATGGTAGAGGGAGAGTTGGCACGGGCACCCATCGTCGTTCAACCCTTCCACTCCACCGACCTTGATGCGATCACCGAGATGCTCGAGGAGCTATGGCTGCATGCACCAGAGGCCCGCGCCCCCGGAAGCGGCCAGCTCCTCGACTTCGACTACGAAAGGTTGGAGCGTCAGCTCAGTGTCTTCCTAGGACCCCAACCGTCTAGGGAGGACCTACGCTGCCTCACCTTCTTGTTCGCCAATGTCATGGCGCAACTTACTAGGCAAGAGTCGTTCTCCCTAGAATACCCCATTCGAAGCACCCTGACAGTGCTCCCGTTTGGTCTCTGCAACGCCGTAGAGACCATTGGCCACCTTGTGGCGCAGCGCATGATCCCATCCCCCATGAATGATGGGTTCATGGGGGTGATCGAACACGTCATGGAGTCTTTCCATGACCTCCTCGCAGAGGAGCCAGAGTCTCCCTCTAGCTCTGACTCCAGTAGGAGGAGCCATCACCCCTCTTGTGAATGCTTCATGACAGGTACCCCTAAGGGACACGTCGAAAGCATCCACGAGGAGGAGGCTACCCCAACAAATGACCTTGGCAATGATGCCGAGGGGGAGATAATGGCCCCACCTCGCATGTGGGTGGAGCGTGAAAGCTCGACACCAAGAGCTTGAGGAAGCGCAACTCTAGCTCAAGCAGGAACGCATGGAGCTCGATCGGGAGTTTGAGTGCCATAGAGACGGTGGGTGTGTGCGCGCCGTGGCCTATGACGTGAACCGGAAGATCATCGTGGATGATAAAGCCCTCCCTCGCTTTGCTCGGGTGAGCCAGAACATCACTGCTATGGCGGTGTTGCTCCATGGTCTTCCAAAGGTCATGACACCCGAGGATCATCGGGCCCACCATGAGATTCACACGCTGCTCGTGCGTGCGGCGATGTAGCAAGCCAAGGAAGCTCGATGTCAGCCAGTGCACGCCCTCAGAGCACCCCGACAGGGACGTGTTAGTCCACCAGGCACCATAAGGTGGTAGGCAGCGCACCGCGGTCCCGATGCATCAGTGTCTCTGCCACAAGTGTGACACACGAGACACCCTCGACGCCCACAGGCATACCTACGATGACCTCCCGAGAGAGGGAGCTAGCCATGGCTATCACCCTCGTCGTGGCGGACGCTACGTCAGTGGCGAGGACCGAAGCCCGAGCCCCGGCTTGCTGGGGCCTGAGGCCTTCGGCTGACACATCCTCAATGCTGCCTTCTCGCCAAGGTACCGACCACCAACCAACGTCCCGAAGTACTCTGGGGAAATGAACCTCGAGACTATGGCTCGAGGATAATCGGCTTGCCTACCAAGCTGGTGGTGCGGATAATGACGATTTCATTATTCAAAACCTTCCATTGTTCTTGGCTGATTTGGCATGAACATGGTTAGAACACCTTCCGTCCAAATAGAATCCAAAGTTGGGCAGACCTAAAGGAGATCTTCGTGGAAAACTTCCAGGGCACATACAAGCACCCTGGGAACCCATGGGACCTTAAGAATTGCCGATAGAAGGCCAGAGAAACCCTCCATGGGTACATCCGGTGCTTCTCCCAGCAATGCAACGAGCTACCTAACATCACCGACACTGATGTTATAGGAGCTTTCTTGTCTAGGACCACCTATGAGTCCCTAGTTCACAAGCTAGGACACAAGGGCCCAGGAACCACCAAGGAACTCCTTGACATCGCCGCCACCACGCCTCGGATGAAGAAGCGGTCGAAGCGATCTTTGACGGCCTCAAGGGCAAGGCGAGGCAGGACGAGGACACCGGTGAAGACGCCTCCAATCATCCTACCAAGAAGAAGAACAAGCAGCGGCGTGAGGGCTTGCTCATGGCCGCCGCTAACCATAGGGGTGGTGGGTAGCCCATGGAGGGCACACCGAACCACTTCAAAAAACTACTCGAGGGGCCCTGCCCGAACCATGCCTTCCCCATCAAGCATATGTACAAGGACTGTGGCCTCATGAAGCAGTTCTTGTCTAGAGGCTCCAACAAAGGGGAGCACAGAAGGACCCTAACCCGACCACGGACGACGCTGAGGGGAAGGATGATGGCTTTCGATGCTGGATGGCTGCCTCATGATCTTCGGAGGGTTGGCGGCCTATGACTCCAAGCATCACTAGAAGGTCGCACGCCGCGAGGTCTATACGACCGAACCGGCCATGCCTACCTTCGATCGGACCGACCACACGGAGAGCATCCCGTGACCGGGTAGGTACCTGCTTGTGGTCAACTCGATCATTGGCACGAAGCGGCTCACCAAGGTACTGATGGATGGAGGCGCGGCCTCAACACCATGTACGCCGAGACGCTCGACGCTATGGGCATTGACTGAGCGTGCATCCGGCCAATCGGAGCGCCTTTCCATGGCATCATGCCTAGAAAGTAGGCCATGTTGCTTGGGCAGATCGATCTGCCTATCACCTTCGGGGTTCATCCAACTATAGGATGGAGACCCTCACCTTTGAAGTGGTTGGGTTCCATGGGACTTACCACGCCATCCTGGGACAACCATGCTATGTGAAGTTCATGGCTATCCCCAACTACACCTACCTCAAGATGAAGATGTCGGGCCTCGGCGGGGTCATCACTGTCGTCACCTCCTTCTAGTGCACCTACAAGTGCAAGGTCGAGTGCTACGATCACGCCACAACAATCGTCGCCTCTAAAGAGCTCATGGCCATCAGGAAGGAGGTCACCGAAGAAGCACCCAACCCCAAGAGGTCGACCGGGTCTTTCGAGCTAGCAGAGGGCTCCAAGGAGGTCCTCATAGATCCTGGCAGCCCCAAGGGTAGAGTGGTGCGCATTGGCACCATGCTTTCCTCAGGAAAGCATGCTCGTCGACTTCCTTCGCGCCAACAAAGACGTCTTTGCATGGAAACCCTCGGACATCCCAGGCATTCTAAGGGAAGTCACCGAGCATGCCTTGAAGATCCACCTAGGCTCCAAGCTGATGAAATGGCGCTTGCATCGCTTCAACAAGGGGAAATGTAGGACCATCGGCGAGGAGATAGCAAAGCTTTTTGGTGGCTAGATTCATCAAGAAAGTATACCACCTAGATTGGTTAGCCAATCCCGTTCTTGTACGAAAGAAGAGTAGGAAATGGAGGATGTGTGTTAACTACATGGGTCTCAATAAAGCGTGCCCAAAGGATCCATTTCCTTTGCCGTGCATAGACCAAATAGTCGACTCTATCTCGGGGTGTGAAACCCTATGCTTCCTTGATGCGTACTCCGGGTACCATCAAATCATGATGAAAGAGTCCGACCAGCTCGCGACATCTTTCATCACCCCCTTTGGATTGTTTTGCTATGTCACAATGTCATTCGGTCTGAAGAACGCTGGGGCTACATACCAGTGTTGTATGCTCAAGTGTTTTGGAGACCTCATCGGGTGAACCGTTGAGGCCTACGTAGACGACATCATAGTCAAGTCCAAACGGGCTGACCAGCTCGTAGCTGACCTTGAGCAGACCTTCACAAAACTCCGAGCAAACAGCATCAAGCTCAATCCCAAGAAGTGCGTTTTTAGGGTCTCGAGGGGTATGCTGCTCGGTTTCATCTCCGAGCGTGGCATCGAAGCCAACCCAGAGAAAATCTCAGCCATCATGAGAATGGGCCCAATTCAAAACATAAAGAGGGTACAACGAGTCACAGGGTGCCTCGCCACGCTAAGCCACTTCATCTCATGCCTCGATGAATGAGGTCTCCCCCTTTATCGACTTCTAAAGAAGGCCAACCACTTCGAATGGATGTTAGAGGCCCAGGAGGCACTTGACACGGTCAAGAAGCTTTTGACGAAGGCCCCAATCCTAGTTCCTCCTACCGATGGAGAACCCCTTCTACTCTACATTGCAGCTACCACACAAGTGGTCAGTGCCATGCTGGTAGTGGAACGAGAAGAAGAGGGGCATGCCCTCAAAGTACAGCGTCCGGTGTACTTTATTAGTGAGGTCCTATCTGACTCTAAGACCCGCTACCCCCAAATCCAGAAGCTCCTATACACCATCCTCATCGCCAAGAGGAAGCTAGGCCACTACTTCAAGTCACATCTGGTGACAGTCGTGACGTCCTTCCCCCTCGGCGAGGTCGTCCAAAACTAGGATGCCACGGGAAGAATCGCGAAGTGGGCACTCAAGCTAATGGGTCAGGGCATTGCGTATGCCTCCCGGACGGCAATCAAATCCTAGGTATTGGCTGATTTCATAGCAGAGTGGACCGAGGTCCAAATGCCACCAGCAATCATCGACCAAGAGTACTGGACGATGTACTTCGATGGATCGCTGATGAAGAAAGGCGCCATCGCAGGGCTAGTCTTCGTGTCACCCCTCGGGGTATGCATGAGGTACATGGTTTGCCTCCATTCCCCCTACAACAATGTGGCTGAATGTGAGGCGCTCATCAATGACCTATGCATCGCCATCGAGTTGGGCGTCCGACGCCTCGATGCCCATGGCGACTCCTAGCTAGTCGTCGACCAAGTCATGAAGGAGTCAAGCTGCCACAACGCCAAGATGGCTGCATATTGCCGACAACTCCGCTAGTTGGAGGACAAGTTCGATAGCCTCGAGCTCAACCACATCCCAAGGTGCCTCAACAAGGTAGCCAATGCACTAGCAAAGGCGGCGTCCGGCCAGGAGTCGGTGCCAATGGGGGTCTTCACCAGCGACCAACACAAGCCCTTGGTTCGCTATGAGGGGTCGAAACAAGCCGGTGATGGTCCATGTGTTCTAGGCTCAGGGGTTGACCAACCATCGGCTCCATCCGGTCCCAAAGTCATGGAGCTTGAAGAGGACCCACGATAGAGCCCGACCCTCTAGTCAACCGGAGGATGCCCTACCTCAACTACCTCCTCCATGATGCGCTGCTAGTGGACAAGATAGAGGCTCGATGGCTCGCACATCATGCCAAGTCCTTTGTTCTTGTGGAGAGCGAACTCTACAAACGAAGTCACACCGGGATCCTACAGCGCTGCATCCCCATCGAACAGGGGAAGCATTTGCTGAGTGATATCCTTAGTGGGGTGTGCAGTCACCATGCCACGCCCAAAACCCTAGTCGAAAACGTGTTCCGACAGGGCTTCTTCTTTCCTACCATGGTAATCGACGCCGAGCAGATCGTACGCACCTATGAAGGGTGCTAGTACTACGCTCGGCAAACCCACCTACCGGCCCAAGCGCTCTAGACGATCCCCATCACCTGGCCATTTGCGGTCTAGGGGCTTGATCTAGTTGGACTTCTCAAAAAGGTGCCTAGAGACTAGACCCACTTGCTTGTCACCATAGACAGGTTTATAAAGTGGATAGAAGCTCGGCCGATCTTCACGATCAAGTCCGAGCAGGACGTGCTGTTCTTCCTCAACATCGTCCATTGCTTCAGAGTCCTGAACTCCATCATCACGGACAATGGCATGTAGTTCACCGGAAAGAAGTTCCTCTGATTCTGTGATGAATATCACATCCGCATCGACTGGGCTTCCATAGCGCACCCCTGAATGAACGGGCAGGTTTAACGCGCAAAGGGATTGGTCCTATAGGGCCTCAAGCCTAGGATCTTCAACCGGTTGAACAAGTTTGGCGCTCGATGGGTCGCCGAGCTTCCCACGGTGCTCTAGAGTCTGAGGACGACCCCTAGCCAGGCCACCGGCTACACGCCATTCTTCATGGTCTATGATTCTGAAGCCATCCTCCCGACCGACCTCGACTATGGAGCACCAAGGGTTAGGGCGTATGATGAACAAGGAGCCAAGGCATCCCTCGAGGATGCCGTGGACCAATTAGATGAAGCACGCGACGTTGCCTTCCTCTGCTCGACCAAGTACCAGCAGGCGTTACAGCGATACCACAACCATCGAGTGCGGGGTTGGGCCTTCAATGTTGGAGACCTAGTCCTCTACCTCATCTAGAGCAACAAGGACTGCCACAAGCTCTCCCCGCCATGGGAGGGATTGCACATCATTGCAGAGGTGCTCCGGCCAGGCGCTTACAAGCTAAAGACCATCAATGGCGGGGTCTTCGCCAATGCCTGGAACATCGAGCAGCTATGTCGCTTTTACCCTTAATAAATCCACACTTTCTCTTATCAGTTTTGTTATCAAACTCCCTGATCTTTTGTGACATCCGACCCCAGCCAAGGTAAAGGGTCGGCCTAACTCGGGGGCTGATATGAGCACATTTATCCTGTAAACATTCTCTATGCTTGCCCCTCTTTTCATGTTAAGACCTAGGAGCTAGGTTTGCGGGAACAAGCTCTGAGTATAACTGGTCGGACTGTGGGAAACCTATGCCCCAGCGGCTACGGTGTCTTTGCTCACCAGCGTGATCCAAATTGGCTCACCCGCACTCCAAGCTTTTATGACCTTAATGATGAAAAGGGTCATAGTGTGCTTACCTTTTTATTCAAAAAGGAGAAAAGAGCTAAAAATTCATTTGCTATAATGAAACCTAAGAGCTTGTCCATTTGTTACAAGTTTCTCCGCCTGGCTCATCTACCTAACTAAATTCTTGCACGGGATGTTCTCATCCTTTATCTCCATAGGAAAGTCATGTCTTAGTAGGTAACACAAGTCAACCGGATGGCTTGGCCACTACTAAGAAACAAGTAGGGAACAGCGGGATGCCCCACATGGGTTATGCCGACTCCGTCATGAACGATGGACCTAGATCCTGCTCATATCTGGTAAAGGCTTCGAGAACCCATCGCTCTTACCATCGAGGTAAAACTAGTGCCCAGGTTGATCGAGCGGCTCGAGGTTGCTGCCGAGAGACAAGCACTCTTATTTTACACATTAATTTCACACCAAGTCTCTGACCCCAGCAACGGCAGAGGGTCGGACTTTGCTCGGGGGCTGGCAAGAGTGTCTATTCGGTAGATATTTTCTATGCCTGACCCCTCCTTACATTAAAAACCCGAAGGCACGGTGTGCGGGCACACACTTTGAGTGAACCTGGTCAGATTGCTAGGACCCTATGCCCCCGTGGCTATGGCGTTTTCGCTCATCGGCGTGATCAGAGTCTTTGTCTCTGCACCCTAAGCTTTAGCCTCCACCTTCTCAGGAAGGGTTTGGAGGGGCCTACCTACGAAATCTCCCTTGAGGAGAGGCCGGCAGGTCACCCAAGCCGATTGAATGGCTTGGGTCGCTGCTGAGGGATGGATAGGAGTAGTGGGATACACCATGCAGGTTACGCCAGCTCCGTCGTGAACGTCGGATCTGGACCCCACATGGACATATCCGATAAGAGCTCCCCGAACCCATCTCTAGAGCCATCGAGGTAACTTTACTGACCCCCGCTTTTTCTTTTCCATTATATGATCATGCAATCATCCATTCTCATTCATTCATTCATTCATTCATTCATACATTCATCCCATACATCCAAGCATTGTAGATGCAAGTAGATGCAATTGTTGCATCACAATGCTTCGCGTCACGTCACGAAGTAGTAGTCGTCTCATTCGATATGAGCGGCGACCGACTGAGGTTTAAAAGCTGGCCCATGAAGGGCTTGAGGTTGCCTCGCATCAAATAGAGCCAGGGGACAAAAACCGAGATGAGTCCCAATGGCCTTGCCCGACCCCGCTTAGAAGCGAACAGGCACACCTCGACCTTTCTTGTTTGATTCTAACCTTGAGCCAAGCCCACAGAATCTCCATCGAGGAGAGGCCAACGGGCCACCTGAGGCTATCAAATGGCTTGGGCATCTGCCGGGAGGTGGGTTAAGAAGTAGTGGAATGCCACATGAAGGCTCTGCCGCCTGTTAGTGGATGACGGACCCAGATTCCACTCGAACATGCCCATTAGCGAGCTCACCAAGCGTGACACTCGAGCCATTGAGGCAAGTGTCGTTAGCTCAGCCCCTCCGGTTGTGGAAACCGAGGATGGGGTGACGCATGAAACACGGCCGACCACTACCGAGACCCACTAGGCTTGGGGGCTCGAGCCACCTGATCCTAAAATCGGGAGATCGAGGTTCGAGGGCTGGCCCATGGAGGGCCCGAGGCCACCTCGCGTCGAACAAGAGCCAGGGGAGAAAATGCAGATGAGCCCCTATGGTCTCATCTTGACCTTCTTGTTCAATATTAACTTCTAGCTGAGCCCATAGAATCCCCATTGAGGGGTCATCTGTTGGAAGGCGAGTTAAGGAACAATAGAATGCCACACAGTAAGGGGCTGGATCTCACTTGAGGGCTGATAAAGGTATAAATACACCTTTTCTGAAATAGTCACCATGTCAGACCTCTTCCTCACGTTAAGCCTAGTGGCAAGGTTTGCGGAAATGAACAACTGAGCATCCCTGGTCGGACTGCAAAAAACCTACGCCTTGGTGGCTATGGTGTCTTTGCTCACTAGCATGATCAAAGTTTCCCCCTTACACCTTGGGCCCTATGATCTTAATGAATAGAAGGGTCAGAATATGTGAGCCCTTTTTTCGCATACAAAAAGAGAGGAAAACAAGTCCAATCAAACAAAACAAAATGACAAATTTGTTTTTACGATACATAAGGGTCGGCACTTGTCCTTTGATTACAATAATGATCATTCGACCTATTTGACTAACTAGCCCCTCTGGGGGAGAACTATGTCTTCAATTATATCCACCATGTCCCGTGAAAGAAGAGCCACCATCATCTCTATCTCATTCAGCTCATGGCCTTCGTAGCCAGGCGCGAAGCTGAGGCTCATCGTCTCCAAGTTGATGTTGTCTGCGTAATGAGAATGAGCAATCGTAAAAGCTTGGTTGACCTCGGCGCGAGGGGCATTCCTTTGAGCTGGCGCACCCGCACCATGATCTCGATGGCATGGGCCATGAGCGAACTAGTCCCCTCTGACTGCACCACCTCCAGGTCATCGTAGACCACTCTGAGGGTGGCGCTCAGGATACCGAGCTCGTCGCTCTCCACATGCCGATGGGCCTTGGCCTCTCATAGTTGGAGACTACCCGCCTCCTCGGCAAGGGCAGTTAGCTCAGCCACCCTCTATTGGGCGGCAATGAGCTGGGCAGTCACAACCCCATGCAGCTACACCTCTTCAATGAGGCGGTCCTAGTTCTCCTTCTGCTCATGAAGGAACTAGGATTTCTCCCGGCTATGAGCAATAAGGGACTGAAAAAAGATGATGGTCAAAACACAAAAATACATGAAGAAAGAAGAGGGCGAGACGCAAGATCAAGCAAATACCCAGCCAGTGGGAATGATGACTTTGCGTGGGGTGCCCCTACCATGGTCCAAGGCATTCAGCACGGCCGCAATCCCCTCGTCCAGACTCTCCCGCTCCATGCTCTCAGCGGCATCGTTGAGGGTGAAGAGTGTCGACATCGGGTCCTATGGATTCATCCACTGGAGCAGGGGCTCATCCCACACAGGCGAGTGGCTGCCCCCAACGTCAAGGCCAGGGACGATTCCCCACCGGTACTCTCTACCACCGCCATGACATCCGGGGACCCCTCGGCCACGTCACCCTCCGTCCAGCCACGTCGAGCGCCATCACTTGGGCCACCGGTGGCGCAGATCATGCCGCTACCTCGAGCACCACCACGGTTGCATCCGGCTGTGTCCCACCTATCACAGTCGCTGCCACCTCCACCTGCGTCAGCGAGGCCTCGATCGGCGGTTTGGCGCCCGCTATGGTCGGCACCTCAAGCGCAGTCGGCAACTCCATCCACCCCATCATTGGCAGCGGTATCACCTCCATCGCCGGCTACTCAACAACCTCCGAGGGCATCCCTCGAGCCCCGGCACCCACTTGTGCCGCTGAGGGCATAGGCGCAACTGTGGGCGGTGCATGATCGGCCGACGACATAGTTGCACCGGCGCCGCTCCCTCCCAAAATAGGTGCGACATCAACCGATGGCTGCCGCCTCACTTGAAGGGCGACGCTCTTTTTTGGTGCTAGCGCCAAAAGATTGTGCCGCCTCAAGATTCTATGAGAAACAAAAGCATGAGTCACGATGAAAATAGAGGAAAATAGAGAAAAATAGAGTTGGTGACTTACATCGGCGCTGTTGGACGGCGGATACGTTTGGGGGTGAACCACCAGATCCTTGCTCCACCTCTTTGGGGAAGGGCCATTTCGAGCCCGCCCCCTGCTCCTAGTTAGGGGGGGCTTGCCCCCATGCATCTAGGGCACGACGGTAGAGCCACCCTCCTCGCTGGCACCTCGGGCGCTGCGGCAGGCCCGCTCGCCCCTATTGGTTCCTAGGGTAGGTCGACGGTCCAGCCCATCTCTGCCGATCTCTCGGACATGCCCTCCCCTCCATGGAATGGGAAGGGCCCCGACCCCTTCAAGGACGAGCGGATACCTATCAGCACATCCTCGCTCTCCAGGTCATCATGCTCGGTGTCGTCGACTACCTCATCATCGTCTTCCTCATCGACATCATCATCGCTGTCAGTGTCCTCCCCTCGCTCCCGCACCGCAATCTCTATTGCCTCTTCTTCCTCTCATCCTCCTTTGCCTTCCTCTGCCGCTTGGCCTTGGCGCAATTTGCCACCCTCATGCACGAGTCCCTCATCAATGGAGCCGGGTGATCCATGAGGACGAGGTCCCTCGGCTAGTCCCCCAATCTCAATGTCAGTATCAAGGGGTCAGGAGTTCAATTGAAGAGGAGGCACGAGGAGAGGAGAACTTACAAAGATGATGTATCCTGATTCCGGCCGCATCGGGGATGCCCCGACACCAGGTACACAAAATCAAGGGGGGCACCCGCGTCGTCCCAAGAAGGCTCCATCACCTCCTTGATGCGACTGTGTGACTTCAGAGAGGGAGAGAGTCCCCTCGGCAAGCGTCGTCCCATCGAATGATGCCTCAAGCGCCATCGTGTATAGGGGAAGCGCGCACCTCATTAGTGGCGCCACCCTCCTCATGTGGTAGGCAGCGCTGATGATGCCTGACCCCTTTAGCCCCTTCTCCTTTAGGATGCGGATGGTGGCGAGGTGGTGCCAGATTTTCTTCTTGTCCTTCTCCGGGACACCCCACTTCCTCCATGAATCCAGGGCCTCTTAGATTAGGCTCCCGATGAACTCCGGCAAGGGGGCGGCGGCGTTGTTCTTGAGATAAAACCAATGCGAATGCCACCCCTTGTTGGAGGTCGACAGCAGCATTGACGGGTATTCACCGACTCGATTATTCCAGAGGTGGATGCTTCTTCTCCCTCTTCTTCTAGAGGGTGACAGCAAAGAAATACCGCCACAGATCAAAGTGGGGGCTGATCCCAGGAATCCCTCACACGGGGCAATGAACACCACCATATGTTGGATCCTATTGGGATTGAGGTGCTGCAACTCTATCTTGTAGTAGTGCAGCAGCCCTCGAAGGAATCTATGAGTAGAGGTAGCAAAGCCCTACTCATGAAAGTGCACAAATGAGATGACGTAACTGTTGGGCGGCGATGGTACATCCTCCTCGCCGGGCAGCAGCCACTCCTCGACCGTGGTCCGCACATAGAGAAGACTATGGTGGAGAAGGCCCTCCAAGCGCTAGAAGGTGATGTCAGAGCAGCACCATGGATCCATTGGAAGATGGGGGTGGGAGGAAGCGAGCTCGATGGTGGTTGAGACGTGGATTTGGGAAGCCTAGGTGATTGGCGGTGGAGGTGAGGTTGCACATGTGAAGGCAAGGAGGCAAAGTATGAAACCCTAGGGGCAAACCATTTTGTTTTATAGGGGCAATGGATGCGAGGAAACCAACCATCCACCTAGATCTCCGCGCCCACCATGATCTGCCACAACATCATGCCACGAGATATGCTCACGCGATCCCTATCCTTTCCTTTGGAAGACTCACCGAACGTTTTGCCTCCATAGGCGAGCCAGGACTCGTTACAAGTAACAGGAATACGGATCAAAAAATGCCTCTATAGCCCATCCGGGCCTAGGAGTTCGAAGGCTAGGCCCATCAATGGGTTCACCAACCTGTCTAGGCATCCTTAGGATAAGGGATGGGCCAGCAAGCTGCCGGTACCCGGGCAAACGAGCGCCACGCACATCTCGACCCACGATCGGGTCTCAGCTAGGCTGACCCTGGCCAGATCCCCGCGAATAGGATGTCGAGACCCCAATCAAACTATCCAGCTAACGAACCACCAAATCTTTTGACCATACCCATGAAGGGTCCGATCCTGACAAAGAGGAATCACCACCCTTGGGACACATTGTGGGCAACAATAGAAGGCCAGGGCCCTCGTAGTCCTCCCTTTTGGAAAAACCTCCGAAGGAGTATTCTACTCCTCCGCAGGCTCAGGGGCTACACCCAGCGGGTGCGCTCGCGCGCACCCGCTGGCAAGTTAAAAAATCCCCCAGGCGATTCTACTCGAATCGCCCGGGGGCTCGGGGGCTACTATTGGGGACCAATACTAGGGTACCCTAAGAGGAGGAGCTAATGACCATCAACATTGAGTCATCCATGCAATCAAGTACATGACTACACCTCTTGCTAGGATCCACCACGTCTAGCCACCGGGGCCAAGGGCTCTGCCTTGTCTCACCCCCGAGGATTCGCTCTGCCTCGGTGGAGCCGTGGGCTCTGCCTTGCCCGAGCCCCGCCGGTTGGCTCTACCTCGGCTGACTCCCAAGGGTTGGTTCCACCTCGTCCGACCCCCGAGGGTTGGCTCCGCCTCGCCCGACCTCTGAGGGTTGGCTCCGCCTCGCCCGACGTCTGAGGGCTGGCTCAGCCTCACCCGACGTTTATGGGCTGGCTCCTCCTCGCCCGATGTTTGAGGGCCGGCTCCACCTCTCCCGACATTTGAGGGCTGGCTCCGCGTCTCCTGATGTTCGAGGGCTGGCTCTGCCTCACCCGACATCTGAGGGCTAACTCTGCCTCACCCGATCCCTCGGGCAAGGATCTTTATGGAAGCTCATGACAACCACTATGGTCCAAAAGGTGTGACCCAAGGTCAAACTTCAAGCCTCGTGCAGGGAGCGATCACATCTCAGCATGACCCAGCCCCATGACATGTCATTCCAGGGAACTCACATCACCCATAGTGACGGACGTGCGGTCACTGTGCTACCAACTCCTAGTATGGCCGCTGATCAACATGTTGGTTCGCCGCGCCGCCCGCGGGGGTGGAGTGGGACGTGACGACCCGCTGACAATGCCATGCAGACAGGCACCCGACGTGGCCATGTCATGGTCAGCGGACATGTGCTCGACGTGGGGCTATCCCTGTCACCGCCTGCCATGTCAACAGGGCTTGCCCGGAGGAAAAGGAAGACCCAGCAACCCTGAAGGACTACCTTTGCCTCTCGTTTTCCTCTTTTCTCCCATCTATAACCCATGATCTCCCTTGGCCTATAAAAGGGAAATCAGGGCACCCCGCTAAGGGGCATCGATTCAAGACATCACACCGCATCATAGTAGAATCACTAGCATCGAACCACGAACACATAGCCAAGCAGTGACCAAGCTCTAAGCACCCATTCGATCTTTCCATCAGAGACTTGGGACCTATCCCTCTCTCACCCGTTTGTAACCCCTACTACAAACTTTTTAGTGCTAATAACACAAGCAGTAGCCACGAACTGGATGTAGGAACATTCTGCCTGAACCAGTATAAACCTTGTGTCTTTTTAGCACACCATCCAGGCCAGACGCGTAATAATACAAATTTACTCATCGGTGTTTACTTGAAACACCGACAAAAAGCTCCCTCAGAAGGATCTAGAGGTTCTTCATGCAATGATTTCCTAGACTTCGGGGGTCTCCTCATAGTATGGTAATTCGAGGTATTTCCATATCCATCAAAAAGTTCATCCTCAAATTCAAGCATGAAGTCCAAAATTAGAGTTTCCTCCTTTTTCTGGTAGTTCAGGATTTGGGACAGCTGAAGCTGGTGATGGGTCTGGTAAAGATTCAGGTTCAGCTATCTAGGATTCTTCCTCTAATGGCTTCTCTTCTACTTCTTCGAGGATGTTCTCTAAGATTTTTGTAAGAATGTTTCTCCCCGCATTGGCGGAGACATGCAAGAATGAGCCTCTCGAAGCCGTATTAAGATGCCTTAAGGTTTTCCTATCAAGACCCATATAGAAGTGTTGAAGAAGAATAGGGTCTTGAATGGTAAGGTTAGGGCCAGTATTAATGAGAGTATTAAAGCATTCCCAAGCCATGCCTAAAGATTCTTTTTTCTTTTGTTTAAAAGAGAAACCTCTAAATGAAGTCTGACTACCCTAGAGATGGGAAAGAATTGCAAGCAAAAGCTAGAACATAGGGCTTCCCAATCTCCTTGTCTACTCCCTATGGTGAGATTATACCAACGTTTAGCTTCTCCTATCAAAGAGAAATGAAAAAGCTTCCATCGTAAGGTTTTGTCTGACATGCCTGCAATGCGCACCCATGCACAGGTCTGCTCAAACTCATTTAGGTGGGAATAGGGGTTTTCATCATCTTCGCCTAAAAAGGATTGATCCTAAACCATGTTGATTAAACATGGGCGCAACTTATGTCCAGGTGTTAGGATAGGCTTTGAAGACTCTTTTGGCCGTAGGCTTGCGCTCGTGGGTGCACCATATTGGTAGATAAGGGTGGATTCTAGATCCATGGTAAAAAGAAAAGGTAAAAGATAAAAGAGTAATGATATAAGGATAAGCTAGGTTTGAAGTTAACTCAGCAACCGTTTCCCAGGCAACGATGCCAGAAATGCTTGTTGGTATAAATTAATGCACACAGAATAATCCGCAAGCACATGGATATTAAACCAATGTAGCAGTTCACCGAGAGTACCCAGTTTTATATCGAACTTGAGGAAACATGTGTGAGAATAACTAAATCTATCTTATCCCAACTTCACAATCAAGGCTAGATAATAGGAGCATACAGGAGACTCCTAAGGTCTTCTAGTTCTAACTTCGATAAGTTTTGTCTTCTATTGTTCAATTCTGGGGATATTACTAGAGAAAACACAGGCATAGTATATTTCCTATAGCAACAAAGTCCTGCTAGGCCTAGTAACAGGAGGTGGACTATAGAGGATTCAACGAGGCTATAAGAGTTACCCTTGCGAGCTACCACTGATCTGGAAAATAGGGTACATCCATGAGTGACCGAGTCTAAGTACCATGCTTACACTATGAATATTACTATCGGTGTTTTGAGTAAACACCAACGAGTATTGTATTATTGCGTGTCTACCTCGGATGGTGTGCTAAGAGGACACGAGGTTTATACTGGTTTGGGCGGAATGTCCCTACGTCCAGTTCGTTGCTGCTGCTCATGTTACTAGCACTAAAAAGTTCATAGTAGGGGTTACAAACGGGCGAGAGAGGGATATGTCCCAAGTCTCTGGTGGAAAGAACGAATAGGTACCGAGAGCTCGGTCGCTGCTCGGCTATGTGTTTGAGGTTCGATTCTAGTGGTTTTGATTGGGGATGGTGCGATGCATCGTTTGTTCGATGCCCCCTAGTGGGGTGCCCTGCTTTCCCTTTTATAGGCCAAGGGAAAGCATGGGGTACAGCGGGAGAAAAGAGGAGAACGAGAGAGAGAGAGAGAGATAGAGTCCTTCAGGGTCGTTGGGCCTTCCTTTTCCTTTGCGCGGGTTCTGCTGACACGACAGGTGGTGAAAGGGACATCCCCACGCTGGGCGCCTGTTGTTGCACCCGGTTTTAAAAACAAAACCAGATACACACTATATATGAGCCCAGGAAGTCAAATCTCACATATAGCCACAAATAAGGGTAATATCAATAGACAATGCTTAAATACATAACGTATTAGTATAAAGAATATAACCTCAGAGTATAGACAGCGGAAAGACAACTCCGATCTTTAGGCGAAGACTCCAAATCCACAGGGACGACTGACTGGTTAACCACAAGCCTAACTCCTCTAGACTAGCAATCTGGTACCCATCCAGGATTTTCACTGGATGTAAAGCAAGTGTAAGCTCACCATACTTAGCAAGTATATCAAAGGGATCTATGAGGCTCAAAAGGTTTGACACTGTTTGACTACGGTTCGCAATTTTAGTTGACCAAGTGATATTAAAGTATAGTCAAGTTTATCACAATTCCTAGCCATCCACCATCCATAGTAACCACTAATCTTGAAGGATCCAGACCGCTCGTATTCGTGAGCACGACTGTTATAACAGGCCAAATATTTATGTAGAAATTGTACATCTTTACTCACCGAGCCGTGATTCCTAATGCCGGGGTTTGCAAAGCCCACTACACCTCTACCTAGGAAGTGTGGCAGGGTTTCACTAGATTGGTGTCACTAGATGGCCGGGGTCAAATAATTAATAAATACATATTTAAGTTGACATTAATTAACAAGTAATTATAAAAGGTAGATACTATCCTAGATTGCTGTTATTTAGAAACAAGTTTATGTAATCATTAATCAAATTGATATTTGAATTATAATATTATGAACATGTGACATGATAAACGTTGCTACTAACGCGTACCTTACATTGGCACAATTTAACATGACAAGAACGAAGTTAACCCTAAGCAGTTGCTTTTAATTAAAAGCTATTGAATAAATATGAATTAAATTAATACCTTATATTAAAATTCAGAAACGCTGCTAACACGTATCACACATTGCGATGAAACTCACGCAATCGAATCGAAATCAAAAACCTAAATCGACTTTAATTAATCAGCGATTAATTAATTATAGACACAATTAATATTTTAATAAAATAAATTCATAAACATGTGATATGAAAACTAATAGTGCTACTGCATAGATCTCCACGACACGAAACTAACGCAACTGGAACGAACTAAAATAGAGTTAAAATGAATAAACTACGATTATTTAACGACCGACGGCAAACTCGTAAATACCTCATTTTCAACCTTGGATCGTCATCACCAACAGAACGTACAGAACACCAATGGTCATAGGAGGCTACTGTTGCTCGTGGAGGGGGGAGTTGTAGCACCCGGTTTTAAAGACAAAACTAGATGCACACTATATATGAGCCCAGGAAGTCAAATCTCACATATAGCCACAAATAAAGGTAATATCAAGAGACAATACTTATTACATAACGTATTAGTAAAAGAAATATAACCTCAGAGTATAGACAGCGGAAAGTTGACTCCAATCTTCTGGCGAAGACTCCAAATCCACAGGGACGACTAACTGATTGACCACAAGCCTAACTCCTCCAAACCAGCAATCTATTACCCATCCAGGATTTTTATCCAAAGTATAGAAAAGTAAAGCAAGCGTAAGTACATGTCGTACTTAACAATTATATCATGGGGTTCATGACGCTCAAAAAGCTGACACTAGTTTAACTGCGATTAGCCTTTAATAGGTCATTTTTATAAGCAATTGAGTGGCAAAGAATTTATCATTCCCATAAACACATGATCAGGTAAACATTATAATGTATAGCATAAACAATTAATCATTAGTATCATTACCCATTAGTGATCATCTCTATTCCATAAGGGTCCAAGGCCGCTCGTGACCGTGAGCACGGCTGTTATAACAGTTTTATACTCTGCAGAGTTTGTACACTTTCACTGTGAGTCGTGATTTACCCTTTTGCCCGAGGTGATCAGCCTCTTAACCCACTACCAAGGAAGGTCGGTAGGGTTTACTATGAAGCCTTTCAAAAGTTCGTCTAACAAGTTAGGGCCGCTAGGCGTATGTGGCCCATCTCTAGGAGTGGCATGCGTGGGCATCGTAGCATGGTACACACAACCTAGCAGAAAAGGAAACATACCCTTATGCGCCATAAAGGTAACCACTAACAAGCTAGAAAAGGTTCTCATACTGAGCTAAAGCTAGAGCCATATAGCCCTCACAACTGTACTATAAGTCCTAGATGATCGCTTACAGATAAGTCCTTAGGGAGAGGAATCTAAAGCATTTAGAAAGTAGATAAACACTCTAGCCCCCTATTTCCATGTTGCTAAAGAGTCATGTTTTAATGTTTATTGCATATACCATTAGTCAAGTTATAAGATCATGGTTTTGATTAAGCACTAGCAAAACTACCCAATGCAATATCCTAAAGGTATCAAGGAATCCAGGATATCAATTAGCTAGGGAATTTACTATAGTTGCCAAGGTAGACACATGCATCATGAATAAAATGATTAATGGTGAATAGGTAACAAGGATGGTCCCATACTATACTTGCCTTACACACCGATCCTTCGGTAAGCTTTATTCTTCAACGTCCTTCTTCTGGATCACCTCGTATATCTCACCGACTAGACGTAATTCGTAGAACACCACACAAACATCCATACACATACATGCATAGCATACAATTGCATCTATATCAGAACAGTACACCAATCATAGAAAAATAAGTAAAATAGATTGAAATACGATTCTATGCATCGCTACGAACACACAGTCGCGAGAGACACGCTAATCGGAGCTACGGTTGAAAAGTTACAACTACCGAGAGATTTGCTTAATACGTGGAAAAAAACTATAGGCTTCATTTATTTTAACCATATGAATTCATATATAAAAGATATTTTATAAATAATATAGATTAAATTAAGTTAATTTTAGATTTAAATTATAAAACAAAAGTAAAACAAATCATATTTTATGTATAAAACACAGTTACATAATCATTAATCAAGATATGATTTAAACCATTTTATTTCATAAATAACAATATAGGAAACACTATTACTAACGCGTAGATCTCGTCGCTATGAAACAAACGCAACTTGAACGTACTTTTTCAGAGTTAAAATGAATAAGTTATGATTTAAACAAGTTTTTCTTTAGTTAAATAATAGATTAAATCTACCCATAAATTTTAAGTGTTGAAAACATGCCTAACAATTGTATAAACATGTAGAAAACGTAAATACGATCCTAACGTAATTCGAACGGGTCAAATAAGGTGCAATGGCATTTTTGAACTCAAATTTGAATTTAAACTAATTAATTATGAATTTTAAATGCTAACTGGACTGCGGGCACTAATACTCAAAACTACAGGGGCTAAAACAGAAGAAAACATGACCTAAAAGAAATTATTTTGAACTATTACGGACTGCGGGTTGATTCACCAAAAACAGGAGGGTTATTCTGCAAAATACGCGTGGCTAACCAGATGTTGACTGTGTGTTGCTAACTGGGCAGCGACGTGGCAGTCTGTGGTTGGCGCGGTGCACCACGTGGGTGTGGGCGTGCGTTGACGCGGTGCTGTGGACCGAGTCCACGGTCCACGGTGGACCGGTTACACACCGAAGGGGTATACTCTAATCGTGACCGTCCGTGTGAGATCTGACAGTGAGAGGCGCACGGGAGAAACTCCGGTGGCGGCATGGCATCACCGGCTAGCCCGCCATGGCCGGCGGCGAGCCGCACGCTACGGTGAACATTGGGGGGTGATTCTGGCCATCTCGTGACAAAGTGAGCGCACCTAATCGATCTATAAGCTCTCGCAAACATCCTACACTGCAAACCGAGGCAGGGAACGCGTCGGGGTGCCATCCCGTGGCGGCACCATGGCCGGCGGCGTCGGGTGTTCGCTGCTACGGTGTTCTAGGGCACAGTTCAATACAATGGAGGCACGGGGAGGTGGAGAAGCTCACCGCGAGGTCATCCGGAGGGGAGCGCAGCATCCAGGGAGGCTCGAAAGGGGCTATCATCGACAGCGGTGGTGACTAGAGAGAGAAGATAGGGTGCGGGTTAGGAAATCCGAGCAACGGTTCACTAAAACGATGAATCGATGGTACCTATGGTCGTGGGGAGTACGGCGGAGCTCCAGGAGACATCGGTGATGACAATTGAGCTCAGGAACGGTGGATTCGTCTGCGATAGTGGCGAGCTTGAGCACGGACGGGAAAAGGGAGAGATGGATGGGTCCGGCTAGGGCTTTATAGGCGGGCGGGGCTGCGGTAGATGGAAAGGAATCGGGGCGCTACAAATTTGGTTGCCTTCCTTGCTTGCACGGAGGACCAGCGAGTTGTCGTCTTGGCGTGCGCCATTGACGAGGGCAAGAAAGGAAAGAGCGCGCTGTGGAAGAAAGGAAAGGGAGCAGGGAAGAAAGGAATGGAAGAAGGCAGGCGTGGCGCTGACGGGCGGGACCCGCGGGGCAGTGAGGGAGAAGGGAGGGGGCAGCTTGCGGGCATGGGCGCCAAGGTCAAGCAGGCTGTAAAAGGCTAAGCCGAAAGGGCCGCTAAGTTGGGCTGCAGCAGCAGATGCGATGGAGGCGGTGGAGGGCGGAGGCGAAGCGAAGGAAGCCATCATGGTGGCGGGAGGCAAAGAAAGTCAAGCAGGAGAAAAGGAGAAGGGAGGGGGAGTGCGGCTGGGCCTCCAGCAGCGGGCCGACGCCGAGAAGGGAAGCAGAGCAGGCCAGCGCGGGAGAAAGGGAAGAAGCGGGCCGGCCAGAGGAAACGTGGGCCTCCAGGCCAAAAATGAGAGAGGAGTTTTTCCTTCTTTTTCCAAATCTTTTTTTTCTAGTTTTCAATCCTATGCCAAATTCAATCAAATTCAAGTATAGTTTGAAATATACTTCCCTACTCAAATAAAATTGAACAATATTTGTTAGGCTTCCCAAGATAAACTTTACAACTTTAATAATACTTTTATTTTTCAATTTTATTTTATTTCAAAGCCATTTTTAATTTCATTTCAAAAGCATTTTAACTATTTTGACTTTTCAACCACTCAACCAATAAAATCAAATGCAATGGCATGTATGCTCAAACATGTTGCTACCTTATGATGTATTTTAAATTAATGAAAATTTTTATTTTCCTATATTTCATGTGCACAAAAATTCATAAATAAATCATTTTAGCTCTATTTCGGAAGAGGCAAATTTTTGGGTGTTACAGGAGTCGAGGACGGCCTCGGCCGCCAGGCTCTCTGGTTGGCAAAGGTGGTGCTGAAGGTCGGGACAAGAGGCCCACTCACTCAGGCTGCGCCAAGGCGGCGTAGCAGGTGCTCCTCAAGAGAGAGCCTGGAGTGGCAGCCCTGCTGGAACTTCGCCGATCATTTAGCAGAGAGACGCGCTGCATGACATGGCGGCGGCGAGGCTGCATCATAGGGCCTGCTTGGGTGGCGGGTAAAGTGGGGTCACTGCAGCAGCGACTGGATGGCCAGAGAACTCGAAGAAGAGGGCCGACCATGGACGAGCTCGAAGGAAAATCGACCGGAAAAAGGAAAAACAAAGGGGAAACAGTCAAACGGTGATAGATTCGTGAAAATAAGTATACCACGGCGTAGAGGACGATGAGATCTACCTTGTGGTGGTGGTGGTTGACGCCGGAACGCGACGGTTTGGCCAAAAAAGCTCGCCGAATAGTTCGCCCGAAACCAAGCAGTTCTAAACTTGCATCATCCGATCATGGGCTACGAGTGGTGGCTCATGGCTTTACATATATATATATATATATATATATATATATATATATAGGGCTATATATATATATATATATATATACGTACGGTTCGGAGATTTTGGAAATCCGAAATATTTTAGGAATTATTGATTTTTGGAATTAAAATAATTACAGAAAATCAGGAATTACTATTTAGGCTCTGAAAAATATCTCGAGCTCCAAAAAATACTAGAAAATTGTCTAGGGATAGATGGAAGAATGAGGAACACAACCAAAGTGGTTTTAGCTCCTGAAAAAGACTTTTGCATTGATCAAGGAAAAAGACAAAGCTCTAGGAAATAGAAATTTAATCCCGAAAAAGGTCGAAAAGATTCCCAGAAAGAGAGGCATCGTTCTAACGCGTTTTAAAACCTTTTATAAGCCTTTGCATTTTGAAAACAAAGCATCTTATCTAACTTTTGTTTTTGCAAGTTTTTAAATTCTTTTTAAACCACTGCTTCAAAATAAAATTTTGAAGATTGAGATTTGAATTTATTTTTCAAACCACTCATCACAAAAGTACTAATGCAATAGCATGTATGCGTAAACATGTTGCCACCCTTATGTTGGATTTTAATTTAAAGAGAATTTTCTTTTACCTATGTTTTTATGAGCACAAAACAATTAACATAAATTATTTTACTCTTTTAGAAAGTAGCTAATTTTAGGGTGTTACACCTGTCCGCTTGATGATGCCATGCCCTGCCGTTGTCAGCGGGTCATAACATCCCACTCCGCCCCTACAGGCGGCGCGACGAACCAGCGTGCTGATCAGCGGCCGTACAGGGAGTAGGCAGCATAGTGACCACGCGTCCGTCACTGTGGGCGATGTGAGTTCCCTAGAATGACATGTCGTGGGAATGGGTCGTGTTGAGACGTGACCGCTCCCTACACGATGCCAGAAGTTTGACCTTGGGTGGTACCTTCTGGATCCGTTAGGATTCGTGCCCAAGGGATCGGGCTAGGCAGAGCCAGCCCTCAGACATTGGGTGAGGCAGAGCTAGCCCTCAGGTGTCGGGTGAGGCAGAACTAACCCTTAGGGGTCGGTCAAGGCAGAGCCTGTGGCCTCGGTATCAGGTGAGGCAGAGCCACCCTCAGACGTCGGGCGAGGCGGAGCCCATCCCCGAGGGTCAGCCATGGTGAAGCCAACCTTCGAGGGTTGGACGAGGTGGAGCCACCCCTCGGGGGTCAGCCGAGGCGGACCCAACCCTCAGGGGTCGGGCTAGGCAGAGCCCGCAACCTCAGTGGTCGGATGAGGCAGAGCTCGTAGCCTTGGTGGTCGGATGAGGCGGAGCTCATAGCCTCGGTGGTCGAACGAGGTGCAGCCCTATAACACCCCTAGTGTTAGGCTTGCATAATTGCACTTGCATTTCATGAACATGAGCATTATTCATCCATTCATGAGCATATATCACATGAAACATGTTATCGAAACCTTGCAACATACTGTATATTTCATGAGTGTTGTTTTTTTGTTATTGTGATATGAATAGTGTGCAACACCCAAGTACAACATGTGCAACTCACTTTAGTGGAACATAGCTAGTTAGTACGATGCAACAAGATCATGCAACATGTGAAACATGACTATGAAACAAAAGTAATATTTCAATTGTTTTTCATTGTTTCAGTACGTTCAATGCTTGATTCTTGTGTGACCAATGTGTGGTATGGCTAAATATATTTTTAAACAACTTAGTTATACTTAGAAGGTCATTAGGAACCATGTTCATGTTGATCATTTTGCCTAATTAAGTTTCCAAGTCATGGTTTGACTTGTTTTGACCTTAGGACTTTTTGGTTTGACTGTTTAAAAAGTGCAACTTAGAGTCTATGCATGCCTGAGCAACCTAAAGCAAAGTGGTAGCAAATTTTATAAGGAACAAAAGTTATTTTATGACCAACTCATGAAAATATGCACAACATGCTCTAATTGGTCCCACAAGTCAGATTTTGGGTTGGGCTCAACACTTAGAAATTTTCTAAGTACGAAAACCGAGTTTTCAGTTTCATGAGCTCGACTTTGGCTTGATTTTACTCTCTATCCTTTGTGAATTAGACTTTGATCGCTAAATGAGTTTTGTAGCTGGTACTTAGGGCTACAACTTGTATCTTGATGGTTTTCGTTGTTAACCAATGGTTTAGGAGTTATGGATCGACGAAAACACGCTGTCACGCCGGTTGTTTGCTCTGCTGTTTGAACTGAATCGCTGCTACAGTGCCGACCATTTCAGTGTTTCACCGCCGCGTGTATGCCGCGCGTTGCCGGTCGCCTGACCGCGTAGGCCACGTGCCGCGGCCGTCCTAGCACCGCTGGCCTCGCCTTAATCCCCCGCGCGCCTGCCCGATCAACTCACCCGCTCATTTTTCATTTCCTTCGTCTCCTTCCTTCGTCACCGCAGCAGCCGCAGCCGTGCCGAGCCGCTCCGCCATAGCCTAGCTCGCTCGCCGCCGCAAAAACATGACTGCCAGTCGATCTGCAGCTCCGTCGTGTTCCCCACTACCTCCTCCACCCCTTGGCTGCACCGATTGGGTCTTGGTAAGGGCACATTGGCCGTTTCCTCCATCGCCCGCCATGATGGAGTCTCGCCGGAGTTGGAGCTCTACGCGGCCAACTGCCACCGAGGCTTCTCGTCCCCCTATTCTTCCTTGGGTAGCACCGTAGCGCCCCCGGTAGCTCATGTCGAGCTCTATTGAGTCAGTCATGGCTTGCTGTCACCGGCGTCTCGCGCCGGAGCACTACCGTGCCGCCATCACCGGCGACGAGCCCCCTCCGCTAGGTCTTAGGTCTCTCCGGTAGCACCTTTCGACGCGGCTCGTCACGTAGATCGTGTAGGTGCTGTCGATTTCGCCGGAGGAGCCACCGTCAGCGAGCTCGACCATCGCCGTGCCGTCGCGTGCCGTGTCCCCTATTCTGTGTCAATGACAGGCGGGTCCGGCTGACAAGCGGGTCCCACGCGTCAGTGACAGTTTAGTGATAGGCTAGTTCAAATTAACAGATTTTCTATGCTATTTTGTAATAATTGTATCTCCAGTTTTGTAGCTTCAAAAATTGTGAAATAAATTTGGTAGTGTTCCTTAGGAAGTCTAGTATTTAAGAAAAATATAGTCTTGATACTTACAGTAGAAATTTTGGAAGATTTCAATGGAAATTTGAAATATGTTTTTGAATGCATGCAAACTTGTTTATTTTATATCTAGAGTTTCTGTGGTCCAAAAATTATGAAATTTTGTGGGTAAGCTATTCTTGCTTAGTATAAGCTCTAGTAAAAATTTGAGAGTCATTGCATGTGTGGTTTTTGAGTTATAGATTTTCCTTTTATCATTGATTGATACTTGTGTAAATTTTTGTAAATTATCTAGGAATCCTATGACCATGAAATTTTGTGGGGAGTATCCCAGTACCTTAAGGATGTTAGGAAAAATATGAAATCTATTGCTTGGCACTTTTAACTAAGGTTTTCTATTTATACCTTTTTAAGCAATTATGCCTTGTCATTTTTGTGTAGGCTATTCTACTTATCCAAATGCCATGAAAATTTTATGGTAGTCTACTTAGAGTAGTACTATGCTACTGTAATTTTCTCAGATTTTTATGAACACTAGAAATATAAGTTGTTGTGTAGCCCTAGTTTAAAATGAAATCAAATGATCTTCTTTAATGCGAGTTTAGTTAATAATGTTCTCTTTGGTGTATCTTTGTAGCATATTAGTTTGCTGTGGTGATTTGGCATGTTAGTACAGTGGTTGTCATAGTAGATAGTAGTACATGTTCTTGGATGATGTTGACTCCCTTGTAGAAGAGCTTTGCTACTACTATGTCCAATGAAGTTAAACATGGTCATCTACATTTCATGCATCATGATCATTACATGTCATCTCTCAGATGCACCTATGCATTAGCACTTATACATCTGCATCATACAGGATCACAGGAGGAGTTGCTAGTAGCAGTTCAGGAAGAGCAGACCAGGACAGATCCACAAGAAGTCCAGGCACAGGAGGTGCCAAAGGAAGAGGAGCAAGGAGAGGACTTGCCGGAGTGCGTGGATCACCAACCTAGTTCGTTCGAACGAGTTAAGCCCTGGAGCATTCTAAGTCTCCTACTTTATAAAAGCAATTCTCTCTATATATATGAGTTTATATATTGTTGCATTAAGTTGTAGGAGTTGATTGAAACCGTTGATGCATTTATTACTATCCTTGCCTACCTTATTACCTTTTACCCTATTAGGTCAGATCGAATAACTGCTTAGCCTTGCTTAGACCGGTAGCGATCGGTGATACCCGGTCACCTACATTATAGGTGGTTACTGGAAGAGATTGGCTATGGAAAGATTGATATCCTGGAATTAACCATATGTGATGGAAAATTGGAGACCGGATGGAATAGTTGGAGGCAACCAGACTGGGTTCTAGGGTGCTGTTAGTTTCCATCTGTGTCGATTAAGGACCGATCATTGCTCGTCCCTCTTGTCATGTTGAACGCATGCCTCACATTTAGCTGGCCGAATAAAGTACCTTTCGACCGCGAAGCTAGTGGCACTATTCGGGCCAAGATCTACACGAGTGCACGTATTGGTGCTGATGGGGGTATGACAGGGGCGCGAAGAGTGAGCCCAAGGGCAGGTGTGACCTGATTCCTGGCAGTCGGGCGGTCCCTGGGTACTGTGGCTCCAGATTATCCCGCGGCTACCTGAAAAGGTTCATTTGTGATCTAAAGTACCCTAGCAGGGGAAGCATGGTTTGCGTGAGGAATAAATCACCAGCTGGTTAGGAATCGATTCGAATCGCCATCGCTCCTGGATAGTGAGCACTTGACTCGAGCTACGGCATCGTAGTAATTATTATGGAACAATGATGGTTATCTAGATGATGTGAGTTATGCTAAAGCTAAATTGGTAACTGGATGTTATTGGTTAATCATGTGATTGCTATAGTACAGGTGCTTACCTAGATGGATAGGTTATAACAAAGATGATGCATTGTACTTAAAATAGTTTATTCATGATAACTTATGCTTTCGCAAAAGAGTCAGCTAGCCCACTAAAGAAAGCCTTGCATAAATCCTTAGTGTCGTTTTATTTTGGTTTAAGACGGGTAAGTCTAGCTGAGTACCTTCTCATACTCAGGGCGTTGTTCCCATTGTTGTTGCAGATGGTCAAATATACTACGGCTATTGCATTAACTACCTGTACCCAGCGATGGGTGACAACTAGGACCAAGGGCAAATGGAAACTCCGTATTTCTCATCTGATGCTTTTGTTGGAAATGACTACCTACTGGCACTGTATCCGAATCAAAAGTGTGTGTGTGGCTTTAAAACTATTTGCTTCCGCTATTTCAGTTCGAACTTGGTATGTAATAACTTTATGTTCTAAACTCTGATGTATCAACTATCATTGCGAACTTTATGTAATGTGTGATGGTACTTGCTAAACTTGTACGATCTAGGTTTGTATGTCGATTGGTTTGAAATCCTTCGTGGTTTCACGGACTACCGGGTTATACGGGCTTAAGTTAGCTAAATTGTCTGCTTCGGTGGAAGATTTTCTTACTTAATCTCGTATAATTGGTCGGTTCTGTTACAAGCCCACAACCTTGGTGGTTAGACAAGGCGAAGCCCGTACCCTTGGTGTTCGAACAAGGCAGAGCTCGTGGCCTTGGTGGTCAGCAAGAGCTATAGTCACGCTCTTTATCGCTCGGATGAATTAACATTGATGGTTATTAGCTCCTCCTCTTCAAGTACCCTAGTATTGGTCCCCGATAGTAGCCCCTGAGCTTGCGGACGAGTGGAATACTCCTTCGAAGGTTTTTCCGAAAGGGAGGACTCTGAGGGCCCTGGACTTCTTTTGTTGCCCATGGCATGTTCTAGGGATGGTGATTCCCTCTTGTAGGGGTTGGACCCTTCATGGGTATAGCCATGAGATTTGGTGGTTTGTTAGCTGACTAGTTTGATTGTGGTCCTGGCATCCCATTCATGGGGATCCGGCTAGGGTCAGCTTGGTGACCGACCCCAGATTCTTGGCGGTCGATCCATATAGTTCTCGGGTCCATTCGACCGGTCCCGAGGGCTATGTGCCTTTCTTCGAGGAAAAACCAAGGATCGTATCCGGCCAAGATTCAAACGTGAGCCATGATGCCCGTGGTGCTCATGCGCCTGGGTACTAGACGCTTATGGGCCCATCCCTTTCTATCCCTTATACTAAGGGTGCCCAAAGCGGTTGTCGAAACCATAGATCTATATCCTTCTTACTTGTGACGAGTCGTGGCCCATCTAGAAAGGCGGAACATCTGATGAGCTTTCTGAGGGAGCGGATAGAGATTGTGTGCCCACTTCCCACGGCGAGACGTTGTGGCAGATCATGGTAGGCGCAGAGATCCAGGCAGACAGTTGATTTCCTCGCATCCGTCACCCCTATAAAACCAAAGGGTCCACCCCTAGGGTTTTATACCTTGCCTTCTTACCTCCACAGCCACGACCGCCACCACCAATCGTCTAAGGTTCCTTGTCTCCATATTCCCACCATCGTCGAGCCCGCATCCAACCATCCCCACCCCCAATGGATCTGTGGTGCCACTCCGACATTACATTCCAATGTGTGGAAGGTCTCGTCCGTCACGGTCTTCTCCATGCATGGACCTCAGGCAAGGAGTGGTTGCTGCCCAACAAGGAGGTGTCGTCACTGTTCAACGGCTATGTGGTGTCGTTCACCCACTTCCATGAGCGTGGGTTCACGACCCCTGCCCATAGATTTCTTCGGAGGCTGCTTCATTACTATAAGATCGAGCTGCAGCACCTCAATCTCAACGGGATCCAGCATATGGCAGCGTTCGTTGCCCTGTGTGAGGGATTCCTAGGAATTAGTCCCCACTTCGATCTGTGGTGGCACTTCTTCGCGATCACCCTCTAGAAGAAGAGGGAGAAGAGAGGTAGGTAGGAGCTGCATACGCTGATGGGATGTGCCGGCATCCACCTCTGAAACAACTGGGTCGACGAGTAGCCATCGATGCGGCTATCGACCTCCAATAAGGGGTGGCATTGGTAGTGGTTCTATCTCAAGAATGATGCCGCCGCCCCCCTGTCGGAGTTCATCGGGCGCCTGATCGAAGAGGCCCTGGAGTCGTGGAGGAAGTGGGGTGTCCCAGAGAAGGACAAGAAGAAGATCTGGGACCACCTCGCCACCATCCGCATCCTAAATGAGAGTGGCCTGAAGGGGTCAGGCATCATCGGGGCCTACCACACGAGGAGGGTGGCACCGTTGATGAGCCGCACAGTCCCGCTATATGCGATGGCGCCCGAGGCACCATTCGACGGGATGGCACTTGTCGAGGGAGCACTCTCCCACTGCGAGGTCACGCAGCGCATTAAGGAGGCGATGGAGCCTTTGTAGGACAATGCGGGCGCCCCCCTTGATTTCATCTACCCGGTGCCAGGACATCATCTGATGCGGCCAGAACCAGGCCATGTCGTCTTCGTAAGTTCCCCCTCCTCATGTCTCCTCTTCAATTGATCTCCCGACCTCTTGATACTAACATTGAGAGGGGCAAGACCAGCCGAGGGACCTCGTCCTCATGGATCACCTGGCTCCATTGCCGAGGGATTCATCCGTGAGGGTGGCAAATCATGCCGAGGGCGAGCAGCTGAGGAAGGCAAAGGAGGACAAGAGGAAGCAGATGTAGTAGAAGCTGTAGGCACGGGAGCGAGGGGAGGACACCGACAGCGATGACGATGATGAGGAGGAAGACGATGACGAGGTAGTTGACGACATCAAGTGGGATGACCTAGAGAGCGAGGATGTGCTGATTGGTATTGGGTCATCCTTGTAGGAGTTAGGACCTGTAACAGAACCGACCAAATCATAAGAACATAAGTACAAAAACAATCACCGAAGCGATCAAATTCCTATACTTAAGCTCCCATAATCCCGGTAGTCCGGAAATCACGAAGGATTTCAACCAACTCTCGACATACAAACCAAGACCGTAGTGATTCAACACAACACATCATCCGTTACAACATTTCACAAGTAGCATTCAGATTACATCCATCAGAGTTAAAATAAAATATTACAAACCAAGTTCAAATTTGCGGAAGCAACATAGTTTAGTACATAACTTCATAGTTTCAAATACATTGCTAGATCTTAGCCATGTCCCACAAAAGCATCTTCAGATATGAGAACTAGGAGAGACCGTGCCCAACGGTCTAGTCTTCATCCCCAGCCGGGAGAAGCCAATACTTGCAGCAACCAAAGTAGAACTGGTCATCTGCAATAGGTGGGAGATAAACCCTGAGTACGAGAAGGTACTCAGCTAGACTTACCTGACAAAACTAGAAATAAAAGACACCAAGGATCATGCAAGGTTTATGAGGTGGGCTAGCTTGACACAGTTGCATAAAAGAGCTTATGAATATAGGAACCAATTTAAACTTAGCATCAAGCTTATCATCATTTACCTGTCCACTAGATTAGCAGCTGTACTAGAGCACTCACTTATTAGGAGCAATCAATATTAACCATAGCAGGTATAATAAGGCTGTCATCATCATATCATCATTTCCAAACCATTATGTTATTTAGTGTATCTACTTTGGAGATAAGCCCGTCAAGTTCTCACTAACCGGGAGAGACGGCAACTCGAATCGAATTACAACTCAGCTGAGGGGGTATTCCTAACTCTCACCTTGGCATACTTTGCAAGGGTAGCCGTGGGTCACCTTTGGAACAACTCAGGAACCAAATTCGTGGGTTCGATCAGCACCAGCACTCTTAGGGATTACCCATCTGCCAGGATGATTAGGACTTTTAAATCACCTGCCCTTGGACTCACGCCTACAACTCTCTTCCGAGGCGCACTTTATACTTATCGACTCCCGGCCTGAGGAGAGCTACTCGGGCCAGCGGTCGATCTGCGATTACCACGACCAACTAAGAGAGAGGCATGCGTTCAACATGAACAGGAAAGGCTCTAAGATTCAGTCCTTAATCGACACAGACGGAGTCACTGCAAACCGGCAAGCCTCCGTCCGGTCTTCATTTCAAATTAAGACTGGTTCTTTTCCACGATAGCAAATATAGCCAACCGTGCCATATGTATCTTCCTATATCTCGCGGTGATAGGAAATCACCGACTTCTACCGTGTTAAAGGTGGCTAAGCACTACACGAGCTGAGCTACATAGGATTTAGGGTATCAATATCCGGACAAGGATTGGATAACCAATGCAAAGAAGTGTTTTCATCCAACGCCTAAACTTAATGCAACAATATATATATGTAACAATAATATTGTAAATCGCATTTCGAAAATTAGGAGGCTTAATATGCTCAAGGGCATGCCTTTCACAAAGTTGCATGGACGGTGATCGGGCACTCAACGCACGACCTCGTCGGCACTTCTCTGAATTTGCACCTCCCCGAATCTCCGGTGTAATTTCCGCCTTCGCCTTTCAGTTCCTCGAATTCCAACAGGTCACTCCTTTCGGTACACCTATTGCATGCCGATGCACAAGATAAACATCATGGATGCATAAGGAATGTCATGATGCTCATGATGAATGAATCATAGTAAGTGTTTAACCAAAACATCACTTTGGACACTCTCGTTTACCGATTAAGAATAGCTCTATTCAAATTACTTTAAAACGTGTATCTAACTTAACTTGAAGAACGAGATCAACTTACCTAACTTGCATAACCTAAGATAAAGATGCTCATCTTCGTTAAAGGCCTAACACCTAGGAACATTACCACAAACTTAGAAATAGTAAAGGCATACTTAAAACAACGATTAAAGTTTCATATGCACACGAGCAGTTCCTTAATTCAATCATAACAGAGTTCTATAAATTCAAATGACTTGCAAGAGGATATTCGGAAAGCTTATGAAATGCTCTACAAATCATTTGTAAACATCAAAGCATGATTCTTACGTTAACCAAATCGAAAGCAGCAAACCTAGAATCTGTCCCGAAATAGCAGGTTACTAACTTAATTATTTAATGATGATGCAAAAGCATAATTGGATCAAACCAAGTTTACCAACTTGTTGCACATACTAGAGGAACAACAGAAAGTATAGTGCCAACTTCTAAATAAATTATTTAATGCCCTTTTCTAATTTATTTAGTTAATTAGGTGATTAAAGCAATATATAGTAAAACTATTCAGAAAAATCTACAAACATTACAGTAGCTATCTCATGCTTCACATAGACTACCATAAAAATTTCAAAGTCATTGGGCAAGCAGAACTTGCTGTATCCAAAATAACAGGTGGCATGTCTATTTTTAGCATAATTAGGAAACCCTATTGAAAAGTATCAAGAAACAGATTTCTCATTTTTCCTAGTATCATTCTAGCATAAGAATAGCACTCACCAAATTTTACCCTTACTGGATCTATAGAAAAATTATGAAAATTCACACAAGATCCATCCATGCAAACAAGATAATTTTCTATCTCCTACATATAGTGTCCAAAATGTATGAAATTTTAACTACAAGCTATTCATGATATGAGCAGTACACCATAAAAATTTTATGCCATTTGGAGCAACATATAGAAAGATATAATTACCCCTATTTCCTTCATGATTAAAAGAGATAATTAGTAACTCCATTTTTCATAACAGAACATGGGATAAATCATATTTTTAATATAAACTAGACAATATTATGAACTCAACAAAATTGGAACCACATCATTTGGATCTACCAACTAGGAGATACATATTTTTGAATATATACACAAATCAGTGAAAAGAATAAAACAAAACACAATTAAGAAAACCTATCTCAGCTACTGGGCCGGCCCGGTCAGACTCGGCGGCCCACACAACATGCGCTGGCGCAGCCCACAATGGCTCCCGCCTGCCTCAGCGATTGACACGCGGGACCCACACGACAGAGAGACAGGCAGGGGAAGGGAGGAAGACGACGGCGTAGCTCGTCGCCGGTGATAGCTCCGGTGAGTCCAGCGGTGCTACGGCGTTCACCTCATCACTGCGCATCTAGCGGTGCCATCAATTTTGGCTATTACCGCAGCAAGAGGGGGTGGTGATGGCCATGGCGGCGCACGGCCACGGCTTGGCCGGCTCCGGCGAGACGACGACGTCTCGGCCCTAATGGCCCACTCTACGAGCTTCAGCGTCACACACAGCACCTAGCACAAGGAAGAGAAGGGACGGCAAGGGGCGCTATGACAGTTGGCCGCGTGGAGCGCCAACTCCGGCGAGGTCGCGCCATGGTGGCGGTGGAAGAAATGGCGATTTTGCCCTTACCAAGGCTCAAATGGACCGATTGAAAGGTGGAGGTGGTAGAGGAGATCACGGCGACGCTGTTGACGAACTGGGCAACGCATTTTTGCAGTGGCGAGCACACAAGGCGACGGCGATGCTCGGTCGGCAATGGCGGAGCTGCTGCTCTGTTGCTGCGGAGCTACAGGCGAGCGGAGGAAATGGAAATGGGATTGGTGAGCTGGTGGACAGGCGCGTTGGGCGAGCTCAAGTCGTGGCTAGCCGTGCCAGGGCATCCGCGGCGCGTGGCAGCGTGAGCAGGCGACCGGCGACGGGTGGCTCACATGCGCCGTCTGTTGTCTGATGGCGGTCAGTCACTGTAGCACCCATTCAGACAACGGAAACCGACTGACAGAGCAAGTTTGATGGTGATTAACTCCTAATCTGTGACGATCTAGATTATGCCATAGTTAACAAAGTTGAACCTCTATATGTGAACTACAACTCTTACCATTGGAGCTCGAGCTGGTTTGGCTTTGTTAGGGATCTACAAGGTGAATAAGTTGGGTACACTAAACTGAATCCAGTTATAACACTTAGGAATTTTTCAAGTGTTTGAATCAGCCTTCAAGTTTGACTTGTGGGCCATGTTTGAGGCTGTTCCACAAATTTTCATGAGTTGATCATAAAACAACTTTTGTTCCTTGATAAATTAGCTACAACTTTGGTAAAGAGTGCACAGCCATGCAAGGTCTCTAAGTTGGTCTTTTGAATCAGTCAAACAGTGCCACTCTAGGGGTCATTTCAAGTCAAACCTCCACTTAAGGGCAATTTTGTCATTTTGATCTACATGAATAATGTCCAAACAATTACCCTAAGTGTAGTTAAGGTGTATTAGACCATAATCAACCACTTTACACAAATGCTATACCCATTTCAAATGATCACATGTGATGAAGCAACAAAACAAGCAATTCACCCAAATGTTGCAATTCAATGTTTCACATGTTTCATGACTTTGTTGTTATTTTATACTTGTCATATTACTACCATGTTGCCATGTTTCAAGGTATGAGAAATTCATGTTGCATTCACATGTTGCACTACTACCATTCATAAGCAACCAAGTATGAAACAAACAGAATTTGTGAATGTTGCATATGTATGTTTCAGTGACAATGGCATGATGACATAGATGATGCATATGTTTATGAAATGAAATGCAATTTTGTGGAAGCCAAACACCTAGGGTGTTATAGCCCTCCCCCCTTAGAAAAATCTCGTCCCGAGATTTTGAAAGCGTACCATTTAATATAGAAAGCCGGATAATTTTCCTTTAAATAATTTTCCCGCTCTCATGTTGCATCCCGATCACTATGATTACTCCAAACTACCTTGTACAACTTAACTACTCGCCTATGAGTCACTCTTTCTTGAGTATCCAGAACCTGCACTGGCTTCTCCTCATACGAAAGATCAGATTTCAAGTTGACTTTCCTTGTTGCTATTCTTTCCTCAGGAATACGAAGACACTTCTTTAGCTGGGACACATGGAATACCGGGAATATAGCTCCCATCTCACGTGGTAGATCGAGTTTATAGGCTACTCTTCCACTTTTCTCGATAATGCGGTAAGGTCCAACATATCGAGGCTCAAGCTTCCTTTTGATTCCAAAATGTTTTACTCCTTTCATAGGGGATACCTTCAGATAAACATGATCACCTACTTCAAACTCAATAGGTTTTCTTTTCTTGTCAGCATAGCTCTTTTGTCTAGCCTGAGCAGCAGTCATATTCTTCTATATAGTTTGGACTTGCTCTTCGGCTTCTTTTACAAAATCAATACCATAGAATCTTCTTTCTCTGGGTTCCACCCAGTTTAAAGGAGTTCTACACTTGCGGCCATAAAGAGCTTCAAAAGGAGCCATTTTGATACTCTCTTCATAACTGTTATTATAAGAGAATTCAGTGAGAGGCAACCAGTCCTCCTAAGAGCCTTTGCAAGAGATAAGACAAGCTCTAAGCATGTCTTCAAGAATTTGATTAACACGCTCAGTCTGTCCTGATGTTTGCGGATGATAGGCAGAACTGCGGATTAGATGAGTGCCAAGATTCTGATGTAAGCACTCCCAAAAGAGAGCCGTGAATTGCGGTCCTCTATCAGAAATAATGGATTTGGGTACCCCATGGAGACGTACCACTTGTTGAAAGTAAATCTCAGCATAATTGTGAGGGTGATAGGTAGACTTGACCGGAATAAAGTGAGCGGATTTAGTTAGACGATCTACGATAACCCAGATGGAATCACAACCCTTTTTGGTAGTGGGTAATCCAACAATAAAATCCATGCTAATTTCTTCCCACTTCCAGCCAGGAATAGAGAGTGGCTGCAATAATCCGGGCCTCATGTGAATAGCCTTGACTCTGCAACAGTTATCGCAACTTGCCACGTAGGCTGCGATTTCTTTCTTCATCTTGGTCCACCAATAATATAGCTTGAGATCTTGATACATTTTACTGCTACCAGGATGGATGAACAATCTCAAAGAATGGGCTTCAGCTATAATTTGATTTCTAAGTTCTTTGTCTTTGGGTACTACAAGCCTATCATTAAACCAGAGAATTCCTTTGTCATCGACCCTAAAGTGTTTGGTCTCATGCTCTTTCATCTTCCGCTTGATGTGAAACACACCCACATCAGTCTTTTGGAGTTTGATAATTCGACTTCTAAGAGAGCAATCCACAGTGATATTGTGGAGTACTGCAGGATGAACGAGGTGTGCCAGATGAAAGTCTTCACTAACTAAGGAATTGCAATGGGCCTTTCTGCTTAAGGCATCAGCAACCACATTGGCCTTGCCAGGATGGTAGTGCACTTGAAGATTGTAGTCTTTGATTAATTCTAACCATCGTCGTTGACGCATGTTCAACTCGGGTTGAGTAAAGATGTACTTAAGACTTTTATGGTCAGTATAGATGTTGCACACATTACCTAGCAAGTAATGTCTCCAAATCTTCAAGGCATGAACAACCACGGCTAGCTCTAAGTCATGGGTAGGATAATTGACTTCATGTTTTCGAAGCTGGCGCGAAGCATAAGCAATGACTCGGTCTTCCTACATAAGAACACACCCCAAACCGGTGCCACATGCATCACAATAGACATCAAATGGCTTCTCGATGTCAGGTTGTGCCAATACAGGAGCCGAAGTTAGTAAGGTCCGCAAAGTGTGGAAAGCCTCTTCACACTTCGGAGTCCACACAAACTTCTCATCCTTTTGAAGTAGGCGAGTCATGGGCTTGGCGATTTTTGAGAAATCCGGGATAAAGCGACGATAGTAGCCAGCCAAACCTAGGAAACTTCAGACTTCTGTGACCGTAGTAGGTGCCTTCCATTCTAGGACTTCTTGCACCTTAGTAGGGTCAACCGAAATTCCATCTCTAGATAACACATGACCTAGAAAAGGTATCTTGTTCAACCAGAATTCGCACTTGCTGAACTTAGCATAAAGCTGGTTGTCACGTAACCGAGTTAAAACAATTCTCAGATGTTCAGCATGCTCTTCTTCATTCTGAGAATATACAAGGATATCATCAATGAACACGACGACGAACTTGTCCAATTCCGGCATGAATACGGAATTCATCAGGTACATAAAGTGTGCCGGAGCATTTGTCAACCCAAATGACATGACAAGATATTCGAACAAGCCATAACGAGTAGAGAAAGCTGTCTTAGGTATATCTTCAGGATGAATTTTGATCTGATGGTAGCCAGACCTCAAATCGATCTTGGAGAATACCTTAGCTTTGGAGAGCTGATCAAACTAAATATCGATGTGAGGAAGAGGGTATTTGTTCTTGATAGTAACAGCATTAAGGGGGGCGATAGTCCACGCACATGCGTAGAGACTCGTCCTTCTTCTTCACAAAGATAGCCGGACAACCCCAAGGAGAAGAACTAGGCCGAATCAAACCTTTCTTTAATAGCTCATTTAACTGACTCTTCAACTCAGCCAACTCATTAGGCGGCATTCTATAGGGCCTTCGAGAAATAGGAGTCGTACCCGGAATGAGTTCTATCTTGAATTCTACTTCACGGTCCGGAGGTAATCCAGGCAAGTCATCAGGGAAGACATATGGAAACTCACAGACAACTGGTATATCTTCAATGGCTTTGGCTAGGGTAGCATTGGTTGTACTGTGGATAGCGATATCACGAGGTAACTGCACTAGAAAACCCTTCTTATCGACAGGATCTCTTAACATTACCACACGGGTTGATGTATCGATCAACACTCCATTCCAACTCATCCACTTCATCCCAAGAATTATATCAATTCCTACCCCCGGCAGAACTACAAGATCCGTAAGGAACTCTTGATCCCCAATCTCAATCTTTACATCTTTAACTACTTGGTTAGTCATGATATTATTCCTAGCAGCACTAATACAATAACCACCCTTGACAATTGTAATCACATTCATCTTATGCTTAGATGCAAAAGTAGAACTCACAAAGGAATGTGAAGCACCCGAATCAAAGAGCACAACTGCAGGGTGATCATTAACAAGAAACTTACCAGCGGTGACCACTTCACTAGCAAGAATTTCCTCCACAGTAGTGTAGTGAACACGCCCCTAACGGACGTTTCCCTGAGCATTCTGCTTGGGAGGATAGGGACAAGTACTAGCCAAGTGACCAGGCTTGTTACAGTTCCAACACGGCCTGCTAGCTGGTGGGACATTGGAGCTGCCCTGCCCAGAGGTATTCTTTGGCAAGGAAATTGTGTACCCCTTGCGGAAACCAGTTTTAGCTTGATTCTTCTTCTGAGGTGGGTGGTACCGGACATTAGCATTGGGTGGACGGTACTGGGTTTTGGATACTACTAGTGCCTTAGACTGAGAAGCACCTGCCTCAAAGTTTCTTTTATGATTCTTGGAAGCAGCATATACCTTATCATTATTCTCTTGAGTCAGGGTGTCACTGATAAACTCATTGAAGGTGACACACTTGCAGTTGCCCATAGACTTCATCAGTTTAGGGGAAAGTCCCCTCTTGAAACTAGCTATCTTTTTGGCATCAATATCAACGAACTCAGGAGCATACCTCGCTAGGTTGTTGAATGCCTGGAGGTATTCATTAAGACTCTTGTTGCCTTGGGTTAGCTTCATAAACTCGGTATGCTTAATGGCCATGAGACTAGGAGGGATAAAATGTCCCCTGAAAGCTGCCTGAAACTGGTTCCAAACTATCTCGACGTTTGCAGGGAAGGTGGTCCTATGATGGGTCCACCAGATGCCTGCAGGGCCTTGGAGCTGGTGTCCTACATATGTGGCCTTCATACCTTCTGTCAATCGGAGCAATCCAAACCTTTGCTCTATCGTACTCAACCATTCATCAGCTTGTAATGGTTCTTCTGCCTCTCTAAAGATAGGAGGCTTTGTGTCCATGAAGTCCTTAAAGCTGCTGTACTGGTTCGGCTCGGGTCCTTGGCGGACATGTCGATCCTCGCGGTTACCCATTTGGTGCATAGCCTCAGCTAGCATGCGCTGACTTTCGACAACTGTCTGCATTAGCTCAGCTGGTGTGGGCGGTGGAGGAGGTGGTTGTTCCTCATCTCCCATGCTACGACCGCGACGAAGGTTATAAGCCATCTGCAAAATGTATATCCAATGAGCACTGACGATGTGGAAATTTCAAACTGAGTCCATTGGAGAGAATGCATTTATATAATCAATAGAGGCACAATCATTCATCACAACCACACAACTCATCAAGCGCATCAATTGACACATAAATGCGATGAACTTAACCAACAACGAGATCTATAGACCGCAAAGACGGAATTTAACAAATGCTCACATACGTGGAGCATAACATGTTTGATAGGTTACATCCAAGCCATAGTGGTTCCAAACTTACATCCAAAGATAACATAAGGTTCGATATTACATCCCAATGATTAACTTATTACAAAGCTACTCGTTCATGCATGAGGATCAACAAAAGACTAGCTCTAGCGCATTAGCTAAGTAGTAAGCTAAACTACGCATCGTCCTCGGAGTCAGTGTCGAAGATCTCTCCTCCATCTTCATCACTAGCAGGCTCTAAATCCTCATTCTCCTCCTCTTCAGGTGGAATGTTCTTAGGTCCATTGACCTCCATGTCATCATCACCTTCAGCCATGATGACACCAGAGCCCATCTCATCCTCATCATCTGGGGGCAGGAGAGGGTGAAGCTGATTGTGTAACAGGTGAACCTCCTCATGGAGATGGTCATTGTACTCTTCGGCAACTGCCAACTGCTGCTCTAGCTCAACCTGTCGCGCTCTCAACACATCCTCTTCGTGCCAGGCTTCATTCCATTGGTTCAGCACGTGAATCAACATACGTTCACAGTTGCGGTGAGCAACTGTCAACCTCTAAACCTCCAGGGTCTCTTGATCCCGTTCCTATATTACTTGCTCCAAACGGTGCTGAGCCGCATTCCTCTCAGTAGTCACCCGGGCCAGCTCTGCCCTCAGCCTTTCCGCCTCAGTAGGCTCCAGACGGGGCTCACGAGGAGCTAACCGGTGACGAGGCGCCCTGCCTCTAGCGGACTTGTGAGCAGTGAGTTTCATGCTCGCCATCTGTAGCAAAAAGTTGCAACATAAGGGAAGAATCATTTAAGGGATACGAAATTTAATTAGTCGGGACAATCATATTTTAAAGGAGGGAGTAATGCAAAAATGCTATGTATGCTTGAACATGATGCATGCACGATCCGTACGTCCTCACAAACCTAGAAAAATTTAAAGGCTAGCGAAATATACGGTGGCATACATACGTTCTCTCGTATACGGTAGCTAGTCGATCTACAACGACACGTTGTTAGTGTACCTACAGAAAATTTCATTTCAGCCCAATAAATTCCCAAAAAGGCATGTAAAGTAAGCAGTAAACTAAATACTTTCATACATACATCCCCCGATGCATATACTCTAGTATCATAGCTACCCGTCAGAGATACCCACATTTAAGTACTCTCATAGATACATGATCAAACATGTAAGTATGCGAGCAACCACAACTACTCTCCCCTAGACCGATGGTTGGACGGTCATGCTCTCACAACTCCCACTTACCAGAGCGTAGAGGTACTTTGATCCATACATTACCACCCAAGCGGATGGCATCCATACAATAGCACGCCGTATGGACGACAAAACAGAAACAAGCAGGAATCCCCAAGTTAGTACTTTAATAAGCCACCTAAGAGTCCTTATTTGGGCATAAGGGATATGACCACTGGCAATACTTAGTATTTAATTTAGGATTTTCACAAATACTTTTGTTTTAAATACACAAATGACATGTTTAGTGTCAAATCTTGCTCTGATGCTAGCTGTAACAGAACCGACCAAATCATAAGAACGTAAGTACAAAAACAATCACTGAAGCGATCAAATTCCTGTACTTAAGCTCCCATAATCCCGGTAGTCCGAAAATCACGAAGGATTTCAATCAACTCTCGACATACAAACCAAGACCATAGTGATTCAACACAACACATCATCCGTTACAACATTTCACAAGTAGCATTCGGATTACATCCATCAGAGTCAAAATAAAATATTACAAACCAAGTTCAAATTTGAAGAAGCAACATAGTTTAGTACATAACTTCATAGTTTCAAATACATTGCCAGATCTTAGTCATGTCCCACAAAAGCATCTTCAGATACGAGAACTAGGAGAGACCGTGCCCAATGGTCTAGTCTTCATCCCTAGCCAGGAGAAGGCAATACTTGCAGCAACCAAAGTAGAACTGGTCATCTGCAACAGGTGGGAGATAAACCCTGAGTACAAGAAGGTACTCAGCTAGACTTACCCGACAAAACCAGAAATAAAAGACACCAAGGATCATGCAAGGCTTATGAGCTGGGCTAGCTTGACCCAGTTGCATAAAAGAGCTTATGAATATAGGAACCAATTTAAACTTAGCATCAAGCTTATCATCATTTACCTATCCACTAGATTAGCACTTGTACTAGAGCACTCACTTATTAGGAGCAATCAATATTAACCATAGCAGGTATAATAAGGCTGTCATCATCATATCATCATTTCTGAACCATTATGTTATTTAGTGTATCTACTTTGGAGATAAGCCCATCAAGTTCTCACTAACCAGGAGAGACGGTGACTCGAATCGAATTACAACTCAGCTGAGGGGGTATTCCTAACTCTCACCCTGGCATACTTTGCAAGGGTAGCCGTGGGTCACCTTTGGAACAACTCAGGAACCAAATTCGCGGGTTCGATCAGCACCAGCACTCTTAGGGATTACCCATCTGCCAGGATGATTAGGACTTTTAAATCACCTGCCCTTGGACTCACGCCTACAACTCTCTTCCGAGGCGCACTTTATACTTATCGACTCCCGGCCTGAGGAGAGCTACTCGGCTTCGCGGTCGATCTGCAGACACGACCAACTAAGAGAGAGGCATGCGTTCAACATGAACAGGAAAGGCTCTAAGATTCAGTCCTTAATCGACACAGACGGAGTCACTGCAAACCGGCAAGCCTCCGTCCGGTCTTCATTTCAAATTAAGACTGGTTCTTTTCCACGATAGCAAATATAGCCAACCGTGCCATATGTATCTTCCTATATCTCGCAGGTGATAGGAAATCACCTGACTTCTACCGTGTTAAAGCAGGGCTAAGCACTACACGAGCCTGAGCTACATAGGATTTAGGGTATCAATATCTGGACAAGGATTGGATAACCAATGCAGCAAGTGTTTTCATCCAACGCCTAAACTTAATGCAACAATATATATATGTAACAATAATATTGTAACTGCATTTCGAAAATTAGGAGGCTTAATATGCTCCGGGGCATGCCTTTCACAAAGTTGCATGGACAGTGATCTGGGCACTCAACGGCGACCTCGTCTGGCACTTCTCCTGAAGGCTGCACCTCCTGAATCTCCGGTGTCGGCTGTTGCTGCTCGCTCGGTTCCTCGAATTCCAACAGGGTCACTCCTTTCGGTACACCTATTGCATGCCGATGCACAAGATAAACATCATGGATGCATAAGGAATGTCATGATGCTCATGATGAATGAATCATAGTAAGTGTTTAACCAAAACATCACTGGACACTCGTTTACCGATTAAGAATAGCTCTATTCAAATTACTTTAAAACGTGTATCTAACTTAACTTGAAGAACGAGATCAACTTACCTAACTTGCATAACCTAAGATAAAGATGCTCATCTTCAGTTAAAGGCCTAACACCTAGGAACATTACCACAAACTTAGAAATAGTAAAGGCATACTTAAAACAACAGTTAAAGTTTCATATGCACACGAGCAGTTCCTTAATTCAATCATAACCAGAGTTCTATAAATTCAAATGACTTGCAAGAGGATATTCTGGAAAGCTTATGAAATGCTCTACAAATCATTTGTAAACATCAAAGCATGATTCTTACGTTAACCAAATCGAAAGCAGCAAACCTAGAATCTGTCCAGAAATGACAGGGTTACTAACTTAATTATTTAATGATGATGCAAAAGCATAATTGGATCAAACCAAGTTTACCAACTTGTTGCACATACTAGAGGAACAACAGAAAGTATAGTGCCAACTTCTAAATAAATTATTTAATGCCCTTTTCTAATTTATTTAGTTAATTAGGTGATTAAAGCAATATATAGTAAAACTATTCAGAAAAATATACAAACATTACAGTAGCTATCTCATGCTTCACATAGACTACCATAAAAATTTCAAAGTCATTGGGCAAGCAGAACTTGCTGTATCCAAAATAACAGGTGGCATGTCTATTTTTAGCATAATTAGGAAACCCTATTGAAAAGTATCAAGAAACAGATTTCTCATTTTTCCTAGTATCATTCTAGCATAAGAATAGCACTCACCAAATTTTACCCTTACTGGATCTATAGAAAAATTATGAAAATTCACACAAGATCCATCCATGCAAACAAGATAATTTTCTATCTCCTACATATAGTGTCCAAAATGTATGAAATTTTAACTACAAGCTATTCATGATATGAGCAGTACACCATAAAAATTTTATGCCATTTGGAGCAACATATAGAAAGATATAATTACCCCTATTTCCTTCATGATTAAAAGAGATAATTAGTAACTCCATTTTTCATAACAGAACATGGGATAAATCATATTTTTAATATAAACTAGACAATATTATGAACTCAACAAAATTGGAACCACATCATTTGGATCTACCAACTAGGAGATACATATTTTGAATATATACACAAATCAGTGAAAAGAATAAAACAAAACACAATTAAGAAAACCTATCTCAGCTACTAGGCCCGGCCCAGTCGGACTCGCCCACCCACACAACATCTTGTTGGCGCTGATACAATGGCTCCCTTTGCCTCGGCGGCCCGACACGCGGGACCCACACGACAGAGAGACAGGCAGGGGAAGGGAGGAAGACGCACGCGTGTAGCTGGTCGTCGCGGTGATGGCAACTCCGGTGAGTCCAGCGGTGCTACGACGTTCACCTCATCACTGTGCATCTAGCGGTGCCATCAATTTTGGCTATTACCGCAGCAAGAGGGGGTGGTGATGGCCATGGTGGCACACGGCCGCGGCTTGGCCGGCTCCGGCGAGACGACGGCGTCTCGGCCCTAATGGCCCACTCTACGAGCTTCAGCGTCACACACAGCACCTAGCACAAGGAAGAGAAGGGACGGCAAGGGGCGCTATGATAGTTGGCCGCGTGGAGCGCCAACTCTGGTGAGGTCCCGCCATGGCGGCGGTGGAAGAAATGGCGATTTCACCCTTACCATGGCTCAAATGGACCGATTGAAAGGTGGAGGTGGTAGAGGAGATCACGGCGAGGCTGTTGACGAACTGGGCAACGCGTTTTTGCAGTGGCGAGCGCGCAAGGCGACGGCGACGCTCAGTCGGCAATGGCGGAGCTGCTGCTCTGTTGCTGCAGAGCTATAGGCGAGCGGAGGAAATGGAAATGGGACTGGTGAGATGGTGGACAGGCGCGTTGGGCGAGCTCAAGTCGTGGCTGGCCGTGTCAGGGCATCCGCGGCGTGGCAGCGTGAGCAGGCGACCGGCGACGGGTGGCTCACACGCGGTGTCTGTTGTCTGATGGCGGTCAGTCACTGTAGCACCCATTCAGACAACGGAAACCGACTGACAGAGCAAGTTTGACGGTGATTAACTCCTAATCTGTGACGATCTAGATTATGCCATAGTTAACAAAGTTGAACCTCTATATGTGAACTACAACTCTTACCATTGGAGCTCGAGCTGGTTTGGCTTTGTTAGGGATCTACAAGGTGAATAAGTTGGGTACACTAAACTGAATCCAGTTATAACACTTAGAAATTTTTCAAGTGTTTGAATCAGCCTTCAAGTTTGACTTGTGGGCCATGTTTGAGGCTGTTCCACACATTTTCATGAGTTGATCATAAAACAACTTTTGTTCCTTGATAAATTAGCTACAACTTTGGTAAAGAGTGCATAGGCATGCAAGGTCTCTAAGTTGGTCTTTTGAATCAGTCAAATAGTGCCACTATAGGGGTCATTTCAAGTCAAACCTCCACTTAAGGGCAATTTTGTCATTTTGATCTACATGAACAATGTCGAAACAATTACCCTAAGTGTAGTTAAGGTGTATTAGACCATAATCAACCACTTTGCACAAATGCTATACCCATTTCAAATGATCACATGTGTTGAAGCAACAAAACAAGCAATTCACCCAAATGTTGCAATTCAATGTTTCACATGTTTCATGACTTTGTTGTTATTTTATACTTGTCATATTACTACCATGTTGCCATGTTTCAAGGTATGAGAAATTCATGTTGCATTCACATGTTGCACTACTACCATTCATAAGCAACCAAGTATGAAACAAACAGAATTTGCGAATGTTGCATATGTATGTTTCAGTGACAATGGCATGATGACATAGATGATGCATATGTTTATGAGGCTTGTCTGGGGGGCCAGCAGAGATGGGCCAGATCGTCGGCCTACCCCAGTAGCCAACAGGGGTGGACGGATCTGCTGCCACACCCCTAGGTGCCAGTGGAGGTGGGTGGCTCCGCCATCATGCCCCAAGATCCAAGGAGAGTGAGCCCCTCTGCCCAGGAACAGGGGTTGGGCTCAAAACATCCTCACCCCTATGAGGCAGAGCAGAGGTCTGGGGGTTCGCCCCCCAAATGTATCTGACGCCCGATGACGCCGATGTGAGTCACTAGCTCCTCTATTTTTCCCTGTTTTGGTTAGATTTCATCGTGACTTATGATTTTCATCTTTTGCAGCATCATGAGGCGGCATAATCCTTTGGCGCTGGCGCCAAAGAAGAGCGTCGCCCTTCAAGCGAGGCGGTAGCCGTCGGCTGGCATTGCACCCATTTTAGGCGGGAGCGGCGTTGGTGCGACTGCGTCGCCGGCCGGTCAGGCACCGCCCAAGGTGGCACCCATGCCCTTAGTAGGACAGGCAGGCACGGGGGAGAAGGGATGCCTTCTGAGGTTGTAGAGCAGCCAACAATAGAGGCGATACCGCTACTGACAACGGGGCAGATGGGGCTGCCGACCACGCTCGTGGCGTGGACCGTGGCGGGCGTGACACAACCGGTCAGAGCCCCACTAACGTAGGCGGAGGTGGTGGCGGCTGTGATAGGCGGGCCATAGCTGGATGCAACCATGGCGGCACCTAAGGCAGTGGCGTGACCCGCGCCACCGGCGGCCCAAGCGACGGTACCTAACGAGAGCCGGACAGAGGGGGACGTGGCCGAGGGGTCCCCGGACATCATGGTGGTGGCAAAGAGGACTAGCGGGGAATTGTCCCAAGCCAAACGTTAGGAGGCAGCAACTTGCCCATGTGGGTGGAGCCCCTGCTCCGGTGGACAAATCCGCAGGAGCCGACGTTGATGCTCTTCACCCTTGACGATGCCACCGAGAGCATGGAGTGGGAGAGCCTCGATGTGGGGATCGCGTCCGCGCTGGAAGCCTTGGACCATGCTAGGGGTGCCTTGCATGATGTCGTTGTTCCCTCTGGCTGAGTATTCACTTGATCCTACCTTTCGACCTCTTCTTTCTTTATGTATTTTTGTGTTCTGACCATCATCTCCTTTCAGTCCCTTATCGCTCATAGCTGGGGGAAATCTCGGTTCCTTTGTGAGCAGAAGGAGAACTAGGACTACCTCATCTAGGAGGTATGGCTGCATGGGAAGGTGACTGCCCAGCTCATTGCCGCCTAGTAGAGGGTGGCCGAGCTAACTCCCCTTGCCGAGGAGGCGGATAGTCTCTGATTGCGGGTGGGTGAGGCCCGTCGGCATGCGGACGAGGCCGAGAGGGCATTCGAGGCCCTATCGATGAGATTGCGGAAGGATGATGAGGAGGCCGCCAAGGTTAGGAGGGAGTGGGACAAGCTACTCTAGAAGGACACCGAGACCCACTGGAAGATCCTCGACCTTCTGGCCGAGGTTGAGAAGGAGCATGAACTGAAGCTGGGAGCCAAGGAGAAGCTCATGGCCCTAGAGAAGAAGGCAAGTCTAGACACCACGGAAGTCACTCGGGTGTGCAAGTAGTGGGATGAGCTGCTCCAAGCAACGGACAGGCTCCACTCGGAGCATGGCGTGGCTCACGAGGAGCACGACTGGGCCCTCCGAGATCGTGATGATGTGCAACAGAAGGTCATCTCCCTCTAGGCTGAGCTTGGAAATGTGATGACTCAGAGGCTGGAGGCTAAGGGCATCTCTACCGGGCTGGTCGCAGACCTCGCCGAGGTGAGGAGGAACCTTCATTCATAGAGTGACGAGCTCGGTATCCTAAGCACCGCCCTCGGAGTGGTCTGAGATGACCTAGAGGTGGTGCGGTTGGAGGGGACTAGTTCGCTTGCGGCCCATGCCGTCGAGATCATGACATGGGTGCGCCAGCTCGAGAGGAACGCCCTTTGCACTGGGGTCAACCAATCCTTCATGATTGCTCATTCTCATTACGAGGACATCATCGACCTGGAGATGATGAGCCTCGGCTTCACGCTTGGCTATGAAGCCCATGAGCTGGAGGAGATAGAGATAGTGGTGGCTCCCCTTTCATAGGACCTGGTGGATAGGATAGAGAGCATTGTTCTCCCCTAGAGGGGTTAGTTAGTCAGATAGCTTAGCCAATCATTCATATAATAAGCAGACAAGCTCCGACCCCTCTATACTATCCGAACAAACTTATAATTTTGTTTTGTTTGATCGAATTTGTTTTTTCTCCCTTTTTATGTGTGAAAAGGGGTTCATGTGCTCCAACCCTTCCGTTTGTCAAGACCGTAGGGCCCGAGGTATAGGAGAAAAACTCTGATCACGCTGGTGAGTAAGAGTGTCATAGCCACAGGGGCATAGGTTTCTTGTAGTCCGACCAGCCATGCTCAATCGTTCGTTTCTACAGACCTTGCCACTAGGCTTAACATGAGGAAGAGGTTGGGCACGGTGACTATTTTAGAAAGGATGTATTGTGCCCTTATCAGCCCTCGAGTGAGGCCCGATCCCTTACCATTGCTGGGGTCAGGGGTCACTAAAGATCGAGGAGAGGATAGCAAAACTAGCAGGAAAAAAAGCGTCTCTTGTTTTTAAAAATGTTATTCTTAGTTTTTGCACATACCCCCTCCTTAGGATCTGAGCCATCATTCTGCGATCATGCATTCAGTATCCTTGCAAGTCCAACATTGCTCGAGCCCTCACGTGTAGCAGGGGTGCGGTCGAGGGTCGGCTCGCCTTTGTGATAGTCGCCCTGCCCATGGTTTCTGCAACCAGAGGGGTTGAGCTAACATCACTTGCCTCGATGGCTCGAGTGATGCGCTTGATGAGCTTGCTAACGGGCATGTTCGAGTGGAATTTAGGTCCATTGTTCATGACGTGGTCGGCAAAGCCTTCATGTGGCATTCCACTGCTCCTTAACCCACCTTCCAGTAGATGCCCCCTCAATAGGATTCTGTGGGCTCGACTGGAGGTTAGGATCGAACGAGAAGGTTGAGATGACCCTGTCCGCTTCGAGGCTAGTCGAGCGGAGACCGCTAGGGCTCATCTACGTTTTCTCCCCTGGCTCTTGTTCGACATGAGGTAGCCTGGGCCCCTTCGTGGGCCGGCCTTGAACCCCGGTCTCCCGATTTCGGGTCACACGGCTCGAGCCCCCGAGCCCCGTGGGGCTCGGTAGGGGTTGACCGTGTTTCATGCGTCACCCCATACTCGGTTTCCGCAATCGGAGGGGCTGAGCTAATGACACTTGCTTCGATGGCTCGAGCGTCGCGCTCAGTGAACTCGCTAACGAGCACGTCTCGAGTGGAATTTGGGTCTGTCATCCAATGATAGGGTCGACATAGCCCTCATGTGTCATTCCACTGCTCCTTAACCTGCATCCCGGCAGATGCCCATGTCACTCCAGAGAGCAACTCAGGTGGCCCGCTGGTGTCCCCTCGGTGGAGATTCTGTGTGCTTGGGTCAAGGTTAGAATCAAACAAGAAAGGTCGAGATGTCCCTGTCCGCTTCTGAGCGGGGTCGGGCAAGGCCGCTGGGCTCATCTCAGTTTTTCTCCCCTGGCTCTATTTGATGCAAGGCAGCCTCGAGCCTTTAGCGGGCCGGCCTTCGAACCTCGGTCGGTCGCCGCTCATATCGAATGAGACGACTACCGCTTCATGACGCGACGTGAAGCATTGTGATGCAGCAATTGCATATGCAATGCTTGGATGTATGGGATGAATGTATGGATGAATGGATGAAATGAATGAATGTATGAATGCATGCATGAGAACAGAGGAATGAATGATCATATAATAGAAAAGAAAAGTGGGGGTCGGTAAAGTTACCTCGATGGCATGAGCGACGGGTTCGGGGAGCTCTTTACCGGATATGTCCATGTGGGGTCCAGGTCTGACGTTCGTGATAGAGCTGGCGTAACCTACATGGGGTATCCCACTATTCCCTATCCGTCTCTCGACAGCGGCCCAAGCCGTTCGACCGATTTGGGTGACCTACCGGCCTCTCCTCGATGGAGATTCCATAGGTGGACCCCTCCAAACCCATCCTAAGAAGGTGGAGGCTAAAGGAAAGGGTGCGGTGACAAAGACTCTAATCGAGCTGGTGAGCAAAGATGCCATAGCCATTGAGGCATAGGTTTCACGTAGTCCGACCAGCTTTACATGGTGCTTGTCTCTGCACATCTTGCCTCTAGTTTCTTGACATGAGGAGGGGTCAAGCATAGAGAATGTCTACAGAGTAAACACTCCTGCTAGCCCCCGAGCGATGCCTGATCCCCTGCTGTTGCTAGGGTCGGGAGCTCGGTAGTGAACTTAATGTGTGTAAGTAACGGTGACCCGTCTCTCGGCAGTGGCTCTGAGCCGTTCGATCGACTATGGTATAGGTTTTACCTCGATAGTAAGAGTGATGGGTTCGGGGTCCTTCCCGTGCTCCCCTTTGTTTGAGCCTCTAGACAAGAACCGCTTCATGAGGTCGTAGTCCTTGTACAGATGTTTGATGGGGAAGGCATGGTTCGGGCATGGCCCCTCCAGTAGCTTCTCGAAGTGGTTCGAAGTGCCCTCACAAGGCATTTGAACCCCCTGTGGTCGGCAGTGACCACGAGTGAGCCCTCATGCCACTGCTTGTTCTTCTTCTTGACGGGATGGTTGGATGCACCTTCGTCAGCGTCCTCGTCCCATTTCACCTTGCCCTTGAGGTGGTCGAAGATCGCTCCGACTGCCTCTTCGCCCGAAGTGTGGCTGGTGGCGATGTCGAGGAGCTCCTTGGTGGTTCATGGGCCCTTACATCCTAGCTTGTGAACCAGGGACTCACAGGTGGTCCTAGATAGGAAAGCTCCTATAATGTCAGTGTCGGTGATGTTAGGAAGCTCGTTGTACTACCGGGAGAAGCGTCGGATGTACCCACGAAGGGTTTCTCGGCCTTCTATCGGCAGTTCTTGAGATCCCATGGGTTCCCAGGGCATTTGTACGCGCCCTGGAAATTCCCCACGAAGATCTCCTTCAGGTCCACCCAACTTTGGATTCTATTGGGCAGAAGGTGTTCCAACCATGTTCGCTGCCGAATTGGCCAGGAATAATGGAAGGTTATGGATAATGAAAAGGTCATTATCCGCTCCACCGGCTTGGCAGGCAAGCCGATAATTCTCGAGCCACAGTCCGGGGTTTGTTTCCCTAGAGTATTTCGGGATGTTGGTCGGTGGTCGGTACCTTGGTGGGAACGCGGTGTTGAGGATGTCTCGGGCTTTGGTCCTCGCCGCTTCATAGCGCCGCCATGACAACGGTGATAGCCATGGCTAGCTCCCTCTCTTGGGTCGTAGTGGGTACATCTACGGGCATCGAGGGTGTCGCATGCGTAACAATTGTGGCTGAGATGCTGATGCACCGGGACCACGGTACACTGCCTGCCACCTTGTGGCGCCTAGTGGACTGACGCATCCTTGCCAGGGCACTCAGAGGCCGTGTGCTGGCTGGCGTCGAGCTTGTGTCACCAAGACAGCGAATTCTCGGCCTGTTGCTGTAACACCCTAAAAATTGTCTCTTTTAAAGTAGAGTTAAAATGATTTATTCATGAATTTTGTGCACATGAAATATAGGAAAATAAAATTTTTCATTAGTTTAAAATACATTATAAGGTAGCAATATGTTTGATGCATACATGCTATTGCATTTAATTTTTATTGGTCGAGTGGTTTTAGTTGAAAAGTCAAAATGGTTAAAATGCTCTTGAAGTGAAATTAAAAATGGCTTTGAAATAAAAGAAAGGAAAGAAAAGAAAATTAGGAAATAAAAGAATTTAAAAAGTTGTATAAATTATTTTTGAAAACTTACTAAAATTTGCTCACTTTTATTGGAATTGAAAAGTATATTCAAAACTCTATTTGAATTTGCATTTGGTATTACATTTGAATTTGGATTTGAAAACTAAAAATAGAAAAGGATTTTTATTTGAAAATCTTCTTTTCTTCAGCTTTATTTAGCCCACTGCTCCCACAGCCCTTCTTTGCATGCCCACCAGTCGCATGCATCTCCCCCTTCGCCCGCTCTTCCCCTCCCACGCTCGGCCCGGCCGCCCCTCCTTCCCTCCTTCCTGCTTTTCCCGGCCTCGCCCGCATTGCTCAGTGGCCAGCCTTCCCCCTTCGCGTTGGCTGCTTTCGGCAGCCCGCTCCGCTCGGCTTTGCCTCGCGCTGCCGCGCTTCCAGACCAGTCCCGCGCCTCCTTCCCGCCTCTCCGCATGCTGCAGAGCCCACACCAGTGGACCGCTCTGCTTCGGCCTTCACTCACTGCGCGGGTGGCTCACCTATCAGCGCCCTTGTTTCCCTTTCCTTTCTTCTTCCCCGTGTTTCCTTTCTTCCTCAGCGCTTTCCTTCTCCAGTCGCCGGCCATGCGCGGAAAGCCGTCGCCCGCATACGGAAGGTGACCCATCCCGCTTGCTCCCCTTCCTTTTTCCCCTCACCATCTGGCCTATAAGCCCCGCGACCCCTTCTTCCTCCCCCATCCTCCTCTCTTTTCTCTGACCGCCGCCGAAGCTCGCCACAGTCGCCCGTAGCCCCGCTGCTCTGGCGCCCTAAACTCGACGCCGACGTGACCTCGAGCTCCACCACGACCCAACGCGCCCGTATGTACCATCGATTTCGCTTTTTGGTCTTGATTCGCCCGGGTTCCATCTCACCCGCATCCTCCTCTCTCTCCAGACGTTGCCGCCGCCGTCGGCGACCCGCTTCTGAGCTCTCCAGGACGCTGCGCTCCCCTCCAGACGCATCGCGGTGAGCCCCTCGTCCTTCCTCTGCGCTCAGTTCGTCAATTTGTGTGCTAGAACGCCGTAACCGCGAGCTCCAAACCCTGGCCATGGCGCCACCATGGGGAACGCCACCCCGACGAGCTCCCCGTTCCCGTTTTGGTAACCTAGCGACTTCACAAGCACTTGTAGATCATTCCAACGTATTTGTATTGTCTCGCGATGGCCGGAGTCGCCGGAACCGCGGACACCGGTGAGCTGGCCGCCGTCGCCCATGGCTGACCGCCGTGCCGGCACTGTAGCCGCCGGCCGGTTATTCCTTTCACCCCCGCGACCAATCACCGCCGTCGGATCTGTTTTGGAGGGCCGAGATTGCGTACCCCTTCGGGGTTTATAAACGGTCTACCAGTTGGGCCATGGACCCGGTCCACCCCGCCATATCAGCGTCTACACCGCCTCGTGGTGCACCGAGCCAATCACATGCGTCCGTGTGGTCCCCAGTCAGCAGCCACGGGTCAACTCACGGTCAGCCGCGCACGTTTTCAGTAAAGCCCCTCAGATTTCAGTGAATGAACCCGTAGTCCGTTGCAGTTCAAAAGAATTACAAATCCGCCCTGATTTTAATCGTTTAGGACCCTGTAGTTTCTAGAAATAGTGCGCGCCATCCAGTTAGCATTTAAAATTCATAATTAATTAGTTTAAATTCAAATTTGAGTTCAAATAATTACAGAAATGCCACTGAACCTTATTTCATGCGTAACTTTTGCGTTTTAAGTCTGATTTGATCCGTTCAAATTGCGTTAGGATCGTATTTACGTTTTCTACATGTTTATACTACTATTAGGCATGTGTCCAATATTTCAAATTCATGGGTAGATTTAATTTATTATTTAACTAAATGAAAACTTGTTTAAATCGTAACTTATTCGTTTCAACTCTGAAATAGTCCGTTCAAGTTGCGTTTGTTTCATAACGTCGAGATCTACGCATTCGTAACAATGGTTACTACATTACTATTTCATAAAAATCATAGTTTAAATCATATCTTGATTAATGATTATGCAACTAGGTTTTATACATAAAATATGATTTGTTTTACTTTTGTTTTATAATTCAAATCTAAAATTGACTTAATTTAATCCATATTGTTTATAAAATATCTTTTGTATATGAATTCATATAGATAACATAAACGAAGCCTATAGTTTCTTTTCCACGTGTTAAGCAAATCTCTCGGTAGTTGTAACTTTTCAACTGTAGCTTCGATTAGCGTGCCTCTCGCGACTGTGTGTTGTAGTGATGCGTAGAATCGTATATCAATCTCTTTTACTTATTTTTCTATGATTGGTGTACTGTTCTGATATAGATGCAATTGTATGCTATGCATGCATGTGTAGGGATGTTTGTGTGGTGTTCTACGATTGTCCAGTCGGTGAGATACACGTGGTGATCTAAGAAGAAGAAGAAAGACATCGAAGAATAAAGCTTACCGAAGGATCGGTGTGTAAGGCAAGTATAGCATGGGATTATCCTTGTTACCTATTCACACTTAAACACATAATTCATATTGCATGTGTCTACCTTGTTGCCAAATAGGATATCCTAGATATTTGATATCTTGCACCTTGAAACCTTTGGGATATTGCATGGGATAGTTTTTGCTAGTGCTTAATCAAAACCATGATCTTGTAACTTGACTAATGATATATGCAATAAACATTAAAACATGACTTTTTAGTAACATGGACACAGGGGGCTGGAGTGTTTATATGCTTCAGATTCCTCTCCCTAAGGACTTATCTGTAAGCGATCATCCGGGACTTACAGTACAGCTGTGAGGGCCATATGGCTCTGGCTTTAGCTCAGTATGAGGATCTTTTCTAGCTTGTTAGTGGTTACCTTTGAGGCGCGGGGTATGTTTCCTTTGCTGCTAGGAAGTGTGTACCGTGCTGCGATGCCCACGCTTGCCACTCCTAGAGATGGGCCACATACGCCTGACGGCCCTAACTTGTTAGACGAATTCTTTGAAAGGCTTTATAGTGAACCCTGCCGACCTTCCTTGGAAGTGGGTCAAGAGAATAGCTACCTCGGGCGAAAGGGTAAATCACAACTCACAGTGAACGTGTACAAACTCTGCAGAGTATAAAAACTGTTATAACAGCCGTGCTCACGGATACGAGCGGCCTTGGACCCTTATGGAATAGAGATGATCACTAATGGATAATGATGATGCTAATAATTGATTGTTTATGCTATACATTATTCATGTTTACCTGATCATGTGTTTAAGGGAATGATAAATTCTTTGCCACCCAACTGCTTAAAAAGATGATCTATTAAAGCTAATCGCAGTTAAACCAGTGTCAGCCATTTTGAGCCTCATGAACCCCATGATATAATTGTTAAGTACGACATGTACTTACGCTTGCTTTACTTTTCTATACATTGGATAAAAATCCCGGATGGGTACCAGATTGCTGGTTTGGAGGAGTTAGGCTTGTGGTCAACCAGTCAGTCGTCCCTGTGGATTGGGAGTCTTCGCCAGAAGATCGGAGTCAACTTTCCGCTGTCATTACTCTGAGGTTATTTTCCTTTTTACTAATACGTTATGTAATAAGTATTGTCTCTTGATATTACCTTTATTTGTGGCTATATGTGAGAATTGACTTCCTGGGCTCACATATAGTGTGTATCTGGTTTTGTCTTTAAAACCGGGTGCTACAAAGTGGTATCAGAGAAATACTGACTGTAGGACGCAAGCCTAGTTAGAACTGGACGTCTTATCATGCTTTTATCTTTGCTTAGTTCTTGCTTTCTCTCTAACCTTGTTATTTGCTAAAATTTATGCTCACTTCAGCCTCTGTCTGTTATGAAAACTTTGTCTCTATTCTCAATCCTCTATCCTTGTCTATATAGATGGAACGTAATGAGATAACTGCCAACGTCAAAGGTCAGGAGGACGAAGCTACGTTGCCCTTGACTGCATTCGACAAGGAGAAGCTTGTAGCTGTGCAACAACAAGCACCAGAAGGTATGACTCAACCTAGGAGTTTTCAACAATGCTTGCCACAAGATCAAATCAACATACCAAAAGGACTAGTGAAGAGACAAGTAATAGAAGCTTGGAATAATATGAAGTCTAATGAAGATATTGGAAAAATGACACATGAATGCCATGATCACCCACAGCAGAAGCAAGAACAGAAGGTCCAGAAGAAACAGGAGCAAGGAAGTAAAGCAAAGAAAAACTACATCCAAGGAAGATTGAATAATATGGATATGACTACCATTCATGGAGCTAAGGAGGTTGTGTATGGTTTCATTCCAGTAAACTCAGCTTCCGCCACAGTGTTGTTTGACCCCAGAGCTTCACATTCGTTTATCTCCAGCGCATACGTAAAGGAACATAAGATAACTATGCTTCCAATGAGGAGACCAGTGATAGTTAAGACCCCAGAAGGAGAAATGAAGGCAAACCGCATATGTCCAAGGGTTAGTCTTAACATCAAAGGAGTAAAATTTGAAGCAAACCTTATTGTATTAGAGTTAGTAGACATTGATGTCATTCTGGGAATAGGATGGCTATCTGCTTGTGAAGGAGTGATCAAGTATGCCCAGCGTTTGGTGCTTCTAACAGCACCATCAGGAGAAAGAATTAAGTATGAAGGTATTCAGCCTGTACCTAAGGATAATGTGGATAAGAAGAGAAAGGAGATCTCACCAGAGTTAGAATCAGGAAGAAATCAACATTCGAGTTCTATTACATCGTCACATCCAACTCCAATCCCTAGTCAGTTAAACTCAGACTCTAAAGAATTGGAGGTTTCTCAAGCTGAGGTTACTCCAGTCTTTCCACATGAGGTATGCATAGATGGGTGGACAATCACCTACACGGAGTTTCAACCCCGAAAGATCAAGCGAGCTAAAAAGCGGTCTAGTCAAACAAAGATGAACTTACAGAGTCAGCAAGCTGACAATACTCTAAGCAACAATTCTATGAAGTATGACATCACTATAGATCCAGCTAAGAGAAAGTGTTATCATTGCCAGCAGGATGGACATTATGTTAAATCTTGCCCATAGAAGAATCAACAAATATGCCATGGAGGTAGCTAGAGTTAGGTCAATACAAGACTACCACCAGCAAGTGATGGTGACACACAATACAAAGGAAGCCCATGATGAAATTGATGTAGTGGATGATGTGTCACTCCCATGCGAGAGATGTCCCTGTAATCATGCCATTTTTAAGAAATAGGAGTTGTGCCCCTTATGTAATAAAAATGATAGTATCGCAAGTTGAGTCGATAATTGAGTTGTGCATTTTTAAGTGCTTTATTGATTTGTCATTATGTTATGCTTGTTTTACATCTTTGTAATGATTGCAATGATTTTGTTGGGTGTTCCCGCAATTTCATTTAGTTTATAGGCCTAAGGTATAAGGATTAATGAAATAAATAGTTGGATTACGGTTTTCTTCTGTTCCCGTCTTCGGGGCAGCTTGTCTTTATCGGTTCATATCTCTAATTTTGGATGGTCAAAAATCCTGAGGAAAATTCTAAACAATAGTAGACTGCAATCACAAGAGGATGCAAGCTATGCTTTGGTATTCCCTACCTTACCTTATCTTAAGGGGGGTAGTCAAGAGGAAGAATTGGTAAGATGAAGTAGCATACGTTCGAGTTTGCACAGCGGAAATCAGAGTGCGCAGCGGAAGCGTGGTGGTACACAAGGATGTAAGAGAGAACTCAGAGTTTCAATGAGTTTTGGTTAGAAGTTCAAGAAAAGTTTATCCAAGACCAACAAGATGTTGATAAAGTTACCGAAGAAGCTTTTAAGTTAATTTGGATCAAGAGACTTCAGTCAAGTGTTTGAAGGAGTCCAAGAGATCAAAGTAAAACCTGAGTATTAGCTTTGATAGATCAGGACAAGAGCTTTGTATCTACAATAATGCATCTTGTGAAGGTGTGGGATGTGTCCTTATATGAGAAGAAAAGTAGTGTCTTGCTAGTTAAGTCAGCGAAGGAAGCGTGATGGGCCAATAACCCACAGGTCCTAGGATCATTAATGTTTTGAAGATTGGTTGTAGATCATCTTTCAGACCAAGAACATAAGGAAGCCTTGTTGAAAGGTGAACACATGAGGAAAGAGAATTATAGCCTAGTGATTAGGGTTACCTGAGAGTGGTTCAAGGCACCTGTCAAAGTTTTGGAATCAGTTTGGCAAATTACTTGGAGTAAGGTCAACATGTGTGCAAAGTAAAGTGGATCCTTATCAAGACGGATGGAACTGCACGAGAAAGTAAAGAAGAATCCAAGGACAGAGTATTCCCATCTCTTAGTCGACATCTTCCGAATCTCGAGGACGAGATTCATTTTAAGGGGGGTAGAATTGTAACACCCTAAAAATTGTCTCTTTTAAAGTAGAGTTAAAATGATTTATTCATGAATTTTGTGCACATGAAATATAGGAAAATAAAATTTTTCATTAGTTTAAAATACATTATAAGGTAGCAATATGTTTGATGCATACATGCTATTGCATTTAATTTTTATTGGTCGAGTGGTTTTAGTTGAAAAGTCAAAATGGTTAAAATGCTCTTGAAGTGAAATTAAAAATGGCTTTGAAATAAAAGAAAGGAAAGAAAAGAAAATTAGGAAATAAAAGAATTTAAAAAGTTGTATAAATTATTTTTGAAAACTTACTAAAATTTGCTCACTTTTATTGGAATTGAAAAGTATATTCAAAACTCTATTTGAATTTGCATTTGGTATTACATTTGAATTTGGATTTGAAAACTAAAAATAGAAAAGGATTTTTATTTGAAAATCTTCTTTTCTTCACTGTTTAGCCCAGCCTGCTCCACCTGGCCCACTGTTGGCGGCCCAGTCCAGTGCATCTCCCCCTTTGGCCCTCTCTTCCCCCTCCCACGCTCGGCCCAGCCGCCCCTCCCTTCCCCTCCTTCCCGTTTTCCCGGCCTCGGCCCGCTGCTCGGTGGCCCAGTTCCTTCCCCCTTCCCGCGTTGGCCTGCTCGGCAGCCCGCTCCGCTCGGCCTACCTCGTGCCTGCCGCTCCGCACCAGCCCAGTCCCGCGCGCCTCCTTCCCGCCTCTCCGCACGCGCGCGCAGCCCAGCTTGGTGGACCGCTCTGCTTCGGCCTTCGCCCGCACGCGCCGTCCGTTCTCCCTTCACTCACTGCGCGGGTGGCCCACCTGTCAGCGCCCTTGTTTCCCTTTCCTTTCTTCTTCCCCGTGTTTCCTTTCTTCCTCGGCGCTTTCCTTCTCCAGTCGCCGGCCATGCGCGGAAAGCCGTCGCCCGCATACGGAAGGTGACCCATCCCGCTTGCTCCCCTTCCTTTTTCCCCTCACCATCTGGCCTATAAAGCCCCGCGACCCCTTCTTCCTCCCCCATCCTCCTCTCTTTTCTCTGACCGCCGCCGAAGCTCGCCACTGTCGCCCGTAGCCCCGCTGCTCCGGCGCCCTAAACTCGACGCCGATGTGACCTCAAGCTCCGCCACGACCCAACGCGCCCGTATGTACCATCGATTTCGCTTTTTGGTCTTGATTTGCTCGGGTTCCATCTCACCCGCATCCTCCTCTCTCTCCAGACGTTGCCGCCGCCGTCGACGACCCGCTTCGGAGCTCTCCAGGACGCTGCGCTCCCCTCCAGACGCATCGCGGTGAGCCCCTCGTCCTTCCTCTGCGCTCAGTTCGTCAATTTGTGCGCTAGAACGCCGTAACCGCGAGCTCCAAACCCCGGCCATGGCGCCACCATGGGGAACGCCACCCCGACGAGCTCCCCGTTCCCGTTTTGGTAACCTAGCGACTTCGCAAGCGCTTGTAGATCATTCCAACGTATTTGTATTGTCTCGGGATGGCCGGAGTCGCCGGAACCGCGGACATCGGTGAGCTGGCCGCCGTCGCCCATGGCTGACCGCCGCGCCGGCACTGTAGCCGCCGGCCGGTTATTCCTTTCACCCCCGCGACCAATCACCGCCGTCGGATCTGTTCTGGAGGGCCGAGATTGCGTACCCCTTCGGGGTTTATAAATGGTCTACCAGTTGGGCCATGGACCCGGTCCACCCCGCCATATCAACGTGTCCACCGCCTCGTGGTGCACCGAGCCAATCACATGTGTCCGCGTGGTGCCCAGTCAGCAGCCACGGGTCAACTCACGGTCAGCCGCGCACGTTTTTCAGTAAAGCCCCTCAGATTTTAGTGAATCAACCCGCAGTCCGTTGCAGTTCAAAAGAATTACAAATCCGCCCTGATTTTAATCGTTTAGGACCCTGTAGTTTCTAGAAATAGTGCGCGCCATCCAGTTAGCATTTAAAATTCATAATTAATTAGTTTAAATTCAAATTTGAGTTCAAATAATTACAGAAATGCCACTGAACCTTATTTCATGCGTAACTTTTGCGTTTTAAGTCTGATTTGATCCGTTCAAATTGCGTTAGGATCGTATTTACGTTTTCTACATGTTTATACTACTATTAGGCATGTGTCCAATATTTCAAATTCATGGGTAGATTTAATTTATTATTTAACTAAATGAAAACTTATTTAAATCGTAACTTATTCGTTTCAACTCTGAAATAGTCCGTTCAAGTTGCGTTTGTTTCATAACGTCGAGATCTACGCATTCGTAACAATGGTTACTACATTACTATTTCATAAAAATCATAGTTTAAATCATATCTTGATTAATGATTATGCAACTAGGTTTTATACATAAAATATGATTTGTTTTACTTTTGTTTTATAATTCAAATCTAAAATTGACTTAATTTAATCCATATTGTTTATAAAATATCTTTTGTATATGAATTCATATAGATAACATAAACGAAGCCTATAGTTTCTTTTCCACGTGTTAAGCAAATCTCTCGGTAGTTGTAACTTTTCAACTGTAGCTTCGATTAGCGTGCCTCTCGCGACTGTGTGTTGTAGTGATGCGTAGAATCGTATATCAATCTCTTTTACTTATTTTTCTATGATTGGTGTACTGTTCTGATATAGATGCAATTGTATGCTATGCATGCATGTGTAGGGATGTTTGTGTGGTGTTCTACGATTGTCCAGTCGGTGAGATACACGTGGTGATCTAAGAAGAAGAAGAAAGACATCGAAGAATAAAGCTTACCGAAGGATCGGTGTGTAAGGCAAGTATAGCATGGGATTATCCTTGTTACCTATTCACACTTAAACACATAATTCATATTGCATGTGTCTACCTTGTTGCCAAATAGGATATCCTAGATATTTGATATCTTGCACCTTGAAACCTTTGGGATATTGCATGGGATAGTTTTTGCTAGTGCTTAATCAAAACCATGATCTTGTAACTTGACTAATGATATATGCAATAAACATTAAAACATGACTTTTTAGTAACATGGACACAGGGGGCTGGAGTGTTTATATGCTTCAGATTCCTCTCCCTAAGGACTTATCTGTAAGCGATCATCCGGGACTTACAGTACAGCTGTGAGGGCCATATGGCTCTGGCTTTAGCTCAGTATGAGGATCTTTTCTAGCTTGTTAGTGGTTACCTTTGAGGCGCGGGGTATGTTTCCTTTGCTGCTAGGAAGTGTGTACCGTGCTGCGATGCCCACGCTTGCCACTCCTAGAGATGGGCCACATACGCCTGACGGCCCTAACTTGTTAGACGAATTCTTTGAAAGGCTTTATAGTGAACCCTCTTTGACCTTCCTTGGAAGTGGGTCAAGAGAATAGCTACCTCAGGCGAAAGGGTAAATCACAACTCAAAGTGAACGTGTACAAACTCTGTAGAGTATAAAACTGTTATAACAGCCGTGCTCACGGACACGAGCGGCCTTGGACCCTTATGGAATAGAGATGATCACTAATGGATAATGATGATGCTAATAATTGATTGTTTATGCTATACATTAATCATGTTTACCGATCATGTGTTTAAGGGAATGATAAATTCTTTGCCACCCAAGCGCTAAAAAGATGATCTATTAAAGCTAATCATGATTAAACCCGATTATCGACCATTTTGAGCCTCATGAACCCCATGATATAATTGTTAAGTACGACATGTACTTACACTTGCTTTACTTTTCTATACATTGGATAAAAATCCGGATGGGTACCAGATTCTTTGGTTTGGAGGAGTTAGGCTTGTGGTCAACCAGTCAGTCGTCCCTGTGGATTGGGAGTCTTCGCCAGAAGATCGGAGTCAACTTTCCGCTGTCATTACTCTGAGGTTATTTTCCTTTTTACTAATACGTTATGTAATAAGTATTGTCTCTTGATATTACCTTTATTTGTGGCTATATGTGAGAATTGACTTCCTGGGCTCACATATAGTGTGTATCTGGTTTTGTTTTTAAAACCGGGTGCTACAGTTGCGGCGCCGCATGCTCGAGCAACGTATGAATCTCATGGTGGGCCTTATGATGCTCAGGCGTTGCGGGCCCTGGAAGACCACAGAGCAAGACCGCCGTAGCAGCGATGATCTAGCTCGCCCGGGCAAAGTGTGGGAGGGCTTCATCATCCGCGATGATCCTCCGGTTCATGTCGTGGGCCATGGCGCGTGCGCCCACCATCTTCGTGGCGCTCGATCTCTTGATCGAGCTCCGCGCGCTCCTGCTCGAGCTGGAGTCATGCTTCCTCGAGCTCTTGGTGTCAAGCTTTGAGCTATTCCACCCACATGCGAGGTGGGGCCGCTGTCTCCCCCTTGAACTCATCGTCGAGGTCATTCATTGGGGTAGCCTCCCCCTCATGGACGCTTTTGACGTGTCCCTCAAAGGTACCGTCATAAAACATTCACGAGAGGGGTGATGACTCCCGCTGCTAGAGTTAGAGCCGGAGGGCGACTCCGATGCTCCTGCGAGGAGGTCGTGGAAAGATTCCATGACATATTTGGTCATCCCCATGAACCCTTCGTTCATGAGGGATGAAGGCACGTGTTGCGCCACAGGGTGGTCATCGGTCTCTGCGGCGTTGTAGAGACCAAATGGGAGTGCTGTCAGGGCGCTCTGGATGAGGTATTCCAGAGAGAGCGGCTCCCCTCCGGCAAGATGCGCCATAACGTTGGCGAATAAAAAGGCGACGCGACACAGGTTCTCCCAGGACGGCCGGGGTCCTAGGAAGATGCCGAGCTGGCGCTCAAGCCTCCCATGGTCGAAGTTGAGGAGTTGGTCGCTTCCGGGTGCGCGGGCCTCTAGGGCGTGCAGCTGCAGCTCCTCGAGCGCCTTGGCAATTGCGTCAAGGCTGGCGGAATTGAGAGTTCGGGTGACTGCGGGAGCCATTGCCAACTCTCCCTCCACCATGACGATGAAGTCTAGGTCCCTGAAGCACACGCGCATGCTCAAGACCCAGCTAAGGTTGTGATTAGGCATCCGAGGCCTAGTGTTGATGTCGAGACGTGCAAAGGCCCCTACCTGGCACGCCAACTATCGGTGTTTCGAGTAAAAACTAACGAGTAAATTTGTATTATTGCACATCTGGCTTGGATGGTGTGCTAAGAGGACACAAGGTTTATACTGGTTTGGGTGGAATGTCCCTACATCCAGTTCGTTGCTGCTGCTCATGTTACTAGCACTGAAAAGTATGTAGTAGGGGTTACAAACGGGCGAGAGAGGGACAGGGACCAAGTCTCTGGTGGAAATAACGAATGGGTACCAAGAGCTCGATCACTAATTGGTTATGTGTAAGAGGTTCAATGCAAGTGGTTTTGATTGGGGATGGTGCGATGCATTGTTTGTTCAATGCCCCCTAGTGGGGTGCCCCGCTTTCTCTTTTATAGGCCAAGGGAAAGCATGGGTTATAGTGAGAGAAAAGAGGAGAGCGAGAGAGAGAGATAGAGTCCTCCAGGGTCATCGGGCCTTCCTTTTCCTTTGCGCAGTTCCATTGACACGGCAGGTGGTGAAAGGGATAGCCCCACGCTGGGCGCCTGTCTGCTTGATGATGCCATGCCCTATCGTTGTCAGTAGGTCATAACGTCCCACTCCACCCCGGCGGGCAACGTGGTGAACCAGCGTGCTGATCAGCGGCCGTACAGGGAGTAGGCAGCATAGTGACTATGCTTCTGTCACATCGACAAGCTTTTAGACTTGTTTTCTTTGACCCTGCTACAAGATTTGTTCTTCATCTTCTAACAAGCTTGGGGACTAAGTGGCTACACTTCACCTAGCGGTGAATGTAGTGCTTATTTCTTGATTTACCCTCCTTATTGATGGAGTCTAAGTGGCTACACTTCTCCTAAGTGGAAGAATTTTAAATTTCAACTTGAGCTCCTTACATCCTTCTGGCAAGCCTTACATGGGAAACTCTGCTCGGCGGCGGTTTACAACTGCTCGGCGACTCATTGGAGTGGTCAAACTATGAGTCTGACTGCTCAACTTTGTTCACACCTACTCGGACAAGCTCAAGACAGCGTTGCATAGCGGATACAAAGCGCTCGGGGACTAGCTGTGGGGGGTACGACACCAGATACCCATGGCAAACTACATGTGCTACGCTCCCAAGGGCAGTCCAGCACACAAGACAAAGACTTACGGTGCACGGTACTGCTCAGCGTGTACTGCAAGGCATCAAGGACGATATCCTCAAGATACTATGAGATCTATTAGGATACGTTCGATCCCATTATTCCTGTAATCTGTTATTACTTTTCGGTTATCTCTTAGATCTAACCGACTTGTAACCCTGCCCCCGGACTATATAAGGCAGGCAGGGCCCCCTCCATACACATGCAATATCATACGAAGCCAATACAATCCAATAGGTCATAGGAGTAGGGTATTACATCGCGCTGACATCCCGAACCTATCTAACTATTGTGTCTCTGTTGCCTTCTTGTTCTTGATTACGCGCACCTCTGCCGATTAATCTACCTTCGTGGGATACCCCTCGGAGGACTGCCAATGATATTCTATTGACAGTTGGCGTGCCAAGTAGGGGTGTGCGTGCTGTTTCCATGTCGAACAAGATGGTACATTTTGTAGGCTCTTCGTCCCTCCCACAGCCCGGCCAGATCTTTACGGCCGGATCGATCTCTTGGGTCATCAACGCTAATGGAGACAGAGAGCTCATCGAGCTAGTGCAAATCGATTCTGCATCGACCACCCCAACACCTGTGACTACAGATCCAATCTTGAAACCACCTCCGAGGTCACCTTCACCAACAACTCGCCGCCGGCTCCCTCGCTACCCGAGGAAGCAGATTAGCAACGATGATCTAATCGCATCCATTGATCAAGTCGGCCAAAAGCTCACCGATCACCTAGGGACAACAATAACGCCTTCCAGGATCATGACAAAGTGGTCGCTACTATCTTTGGGGGCCTCACCGCCGTTGAGAACAGAAGAGATCGAAAACTCACCACCCGTCGGGTGCTCACCGTCAACACCGACCAGATAACACCATACGCCACCGACCAGACATTCTGTCTAAAGCTAAGTCACGCTTTAATATTATTCTAAATATTCTCTAGTCTTCATATATCGCCATGATGTTTCTCTAAGCTGTTTTCTCCATGTTTGTTCTCCAAATGATTTTCTTTCATGTATACCATCTTAAAGATGACATGCAGCTAAGTCTAAGGCAAATCCCCGAACAGTCATGTTGATGCTCGGATGTCCCCAGAGATGGCCTTGTCTCCGGCTCCTCCCTACACATGCACGAGCGTCTTCCCTCTACGTTATGGGTGGTCGGCAGTGGCTCCTTAGCGATGCTTTGTTCTTCCTACACGCACACGGGCTCCGCGCTCCGCATTATGGTTAACAGGCTAGCTAGGGCTGGAGACTCAGCTACACACTAACTGGTTGGGTGGTTTATATTAAATATAAATACATCTTCATAATAACACTAAGTGTTCACACCAATTGATCATCGAGCTGCATACGCTATTTCATCACCATTGCTGATTCTTCTCCAGAGTTCATATATTTTACATCATGTACTACCCGTTCTACATATTTGTATTGTAGGATCATTGTCCAGGTGGTTGGACCACCTAGAGCTCGGACTTCTCCACCGATCAACTGGTCGGACCGCTAGGTTTATGGACTTCGTCGCCGACCAGTCGATCCGACTATTCATCGGTTGCTTCAACTCAATGCTCACTTCACCGCCAACCAGTTGACTAGACTATTCATCACTCGTGCTTCATCGTCAGCTACGCTGGGGGCTTACCAGCTAAGCTGGGGACTCCTCGGTGTTCAGATTGTTCGTTGCTTCATCGTTACCTACACTGGGGGCTCGCTAGCTATGCTAGGGACTCCTCGGTGTCCGAATTCTTCATGCAAGCATCTCCAGCTAAGCTAGGGACTCCCTTGGTGGTCGAACCACCTATCAGATGGACTTCACCGCTTACCAACAGGTCAGACTGCTCGGCGCTCACTCCTGCTCAGCGCTCACCCCTGCTCGGCGCTCACCCCTGCTTGGCGCTCACTCCTGCTTGATGACCAGTTGGTTGGACTGCTCATCACATGGGCTTCATCACCAGCTAAGCTAGGGACTCCTCGATGTCCACATTCTTCATGCAAGCATCACCAGCTAAGCTAGGGACTCCTTGGTGTCTAGATTCTTCATGCAAGCATCACCAGCTAAGTCGGGACTCCTCGGTGCTCGGATTCTTCGTGTAAGAGTTGCCAGCTAAGCTAGGGACTCGCTTGGTGGTTGGATCATGTTACATTTCATCGGTGTGCTATCAAGCTGCTCCAGGCTGTTTGGATCAGGGTGCTAATCTTGGGCCGCATGTTTGGGGTCTTGATACACGCATGTTAGATGACATCGGCAAGCTTTTAGACTTCTTTTCTTTGACCCTGCTACAAGATCCATTCTTCATCTTCCAGCAGGCTTGGGGACTAAGTGGCTACACTTCACCTGGCGATGAATGTAGTGCTTATTTCTTGATTTACCCTCCTTATTGATGGAGTCAAAGTGGCTACACTTCTCCTAAGTGGAAGAATTTTCAAATTTCAACTTGAGCTCCTTACATCCTTCTGGCAAGCCTTACATGGGAAACTCTGCTCGATGGCAGTTTACAACTGCTCGGTGACTCATTGGAGTGGTCGGACTATGAGTCTGACTGCTCGTCTTTGTTCACACTTGCTCGGACAAGCTCAAGACGGCGTTGCACAGTGGATACAAGGCGCTCAGGGACTAGCTGTGGGGGGTACGACCCTGGATACCCATGGCAAACTACATGGGCTACGCTCCCAGGGGCGGTCCAGCCCACAAGATGAAGACATACGGTGCATGGTACTGCTCGGCGTGTACTGCAAGGCATCAAGGATGATATCCTCAAGATACTATGAGATCTGTTAGGATATGTTCGATCCCATGATAACTGTAATCTGTTATTACTTTTCGGTTATCTCCTAGATCTAACCGACTTGTAACCCAGCCCCCCAGACTATATAAGGCGGGCAGGGACCCCCTCCAAACATACGCAATATCATACAAAGCCAATACAATCCAACAGGCCATAGGAGTAGGGTATTACGTCGCGCTGACGGCCCAAACCTATCTAACTCTTATGTCTCTATTGCCTTCTTGTTCTTGATTACGCGCACCTCTCCCGATCAATCTACCTTCGTGGGATACCCCTCGGAGGACTGCCGACGATATTCTATCGACAATCTCTAATACAAGACTAGATCCTATTGAGGACTAATCTTCTCTTGATTGCTAGCTCTGATCCTGGTGGATATATGAATTAGGGTTTCTAGCTTCTCAGCTCTTAGGATCAAATGAGGCCTCCTTTTTAGGGGGGTATAGGCTCATAAATATAGGCCAGAGCGTCAATCATGAGCCCTCGAATCAAACCGATTTGAATAAACGATGAAGATGCAATCCTTAAGGCGGTGGAGAACCGACATAGCAACAAGAGGCTGACATGGGGGGCCCATAGGTTGGGTCGCCTCTAGGTGGGGTTGATCAGCCCCACATGTCAGAGACACGGGCTCCGCTTCGGTGATTCACCTTCTGGAATCTTCTAGAGTCTTCCCATGTCGATTACACGGTGGAATTCCGTAATTTCCTTTGACAAAAAGGTCCTCCTTGGTGGTTTTCTAATTAAATCCTGCTAGAAACATAGATACACCAAAACTCATGGAATTTGTTAGTTTAAACCCCTAAGTCTACATTGGTGATCCATTTTAGCCATTTATACAAGTTATATTGATGGTTTATGATGAATGTTAACTACTATCAACAGTCACCCCGGCAACCGTTGTTGCGGTCGAGAACGCCGTGGAGGCATTCTCGTCTACCAATCGGCCAAATCTGGTGAGTCCTCTTTTTTCTCCATATCTTTTTTTGTGCAGGGCCCTCAATGTTGTCGATCTTGTTCTTGCAGCCCATGCCGTCATTCATCTCCCAGTTTCACCTTCCTCTCCACGGGGGCGCCGAACGTGCTGCACAGGAGAAGGTAGTTGCTGAGGAGAACAAATGGCTCCACCGGGAGAAGGCGAGAAAGCATGAGGCATGCCAGAAGCGTGGCTTCTCGTTGTCAGATGATAGTGATGATGACGATAGCGAGGATGCTGAGGATGAACATGAGGGCCTGATGGCCCTTGACGCTCCGCAAAGATCCAACGATGCCACCAGATCAGGTGATGTCGATCGTTTGGTAGGCACATCGGGTGGGGGTGCCACCAAGAAGTGTCCAGCTCCATCCCTATCACAGGGGCCAAGTCCAATGTGCTCTCACACTTCCATGGATGGTGGGCGGAGCTCTTTGTCTACAGCCTTGTCGGTCCTTCCTTGGTGGGAGGCGAAGCTCCCGTCCAAGGGGAGGATGTCGAGGACATTGCGACGATGAGGGCCGTGCTAGGGGCGAATGGCACGAACCACCACTCCTCAGAGGAGTTTGTAGGGAAGGACGGTGACCCTCTCCAGCTCCCCATTGTTTGTGTGGAAGTTGAGCGTCCTGCTTCCTCGGCTTCCTGTTTGGAGGAGTCCGAAACGATGGAGGCAGAGGCTGCCAGGGGGCACGATGTGGGAGATGTAGGCGCCGCTGTTGTGGCCAAAGAAGCCTCAACGGCTTCTAGCCCTGCGGTGTCATCGACGGTGTCTCCTGTCTCAGCCCTTCCTATAGTGTCGTGTGAGGAAAGGTGCATTGTTCTGCCTTTTGTGGAATGCTCCACCAGGTATGTCGTGCTCCCACTACTCCCCCTTTTGTTGGGGTTGTTGATGGTTTTTGCTTAGCTGATCTTGATGTCTTCTTGGTGCAGTGAACCCCCCATGGGGCTCACTGTTTTGAGGCCATCATCGGGCGCGGCGTGTTCTCCCACGTGGCTAGAGCCGTTGCTAAGCGACGGTGTGGTTTCATGGCTGCTGGCCGGGCTTCCCCCTATCATGGCCCTGCGCTCTCCCCTCAGAGGGGGTCTCACATTGGTGTGGGACCACCCTTGTGCTAGCACAGAGGTGAACAGCACCGAGGGAAAGAGGCCGACCGTCAGAGGGTCCAAAGCAGCCATCAATCAGGAGGGGCACGGGTTCGTCACCCGTAACTGTCCCCTTGTTCACGGGAGTGACCTCTGATGAAATGTCCATGGCGGCTCTCTACCTCCGCATGGAGGATTTGTAGCTAGGCAAGGATTTTGTCATGTGGCCGCACCCCACAAACTCCGGCAAGGCTCTGTTTTGTGGTGGATGATGCGGCCGTGAGGGAAGCCGCTTCCTGGAGTCATGAGGGTGTCCGGGTGGCCTTGTCCAAGATGAGTGATGCAATCACCATGGTGGCTTGGCTGGGCATGGAGGTCCAGCATTAGATGACCGATGAGGTGGTGGCCCAGGCATAGGTAGGCCTTCTGGCCTTCTGATTCCATCATGCCTGCTTTGTTCCTATTGTGATTGTCTGATCACCCCCTCCCCTTTTTGTATAGGAGCTGATGAGGGCTTTGATGGAAATGTCTCGGTTTTTGTGTCTGGCGTATCAAGCGCAAGTAGGAGGTGTTGCTGACCGTGGCCATCTAGAGGCAGCGGAGGCCGAGGTGCAGCACTTGCACGGGGAGTTGGAGGCTTCCCAGAGGTCGAGGGAGGAACTAAACCGCTAGGAGGCGCAGGCTCAGTCCCAGATTGAGGCTCTAATGCCATAGATGGCCGACCTCAAGGACATGATGGTTGCCCAAGAAATAGAGGTCATCTCGGCTAGCGCTGCTCGAGACATGGCCGAGCAGGGGCGCCAGTGCCTCGAAGCTAAATGTGAGAGACTATGTTCCACCTATAGCGGTAAGTCTTCATCGACTCTGCATTGCGTCTTCATTTTGTTTCTATGCCCGGTCATGAATTGGTTTATCTTTCTTCCAAGGTTGCGCACGAGGGCACTCTTGGATTAGGAGGAGAAGGCAGCCACAAACTAGAGGATGCTAGAGATGGATGACCAGTTGGTGGCGCTGACCGCCTCTGAATGGGCTCTTTGCGACGTCATGCTCGACACGAACCGGGGGAGTACCCAGCTGGTGCCTCAGATTGACGAGGCCCATTTCCAAGTGGATTCCATTATTTTCGAGGGAGTTCGTTGTGGTGCTCCTGCCGCCTTGATGTCGGTCGGCTCATAATATGGCGGTATCGATTTTGATGCCATTGGACGAGGGTATGTGCCATGGAAATCGAGGACGATGTCCTTGCCATCGGCAGTGCCACCACTTAAGGCACGGAGGTCCTCGCAAGTAAGATGTCGGCTATGAGCATTCACCTCCAGTGCCAGTCTTCTGGCGTATGAGTGTTTTTGCTATGGTGAACATGTTATGGGTTTCATGTATGTATGGTATGTGGTCGGTGTATTCGCTTTGTCACCTTTCTGTTTCCTCGCTCTCTTTTAGTTTGAGCTAGGAATGTATGTGAAAGTGCATCTAGCCCTTTAGTGGGTTTTGGATGATTGAATGACAACGTGATTAAAGGTCTAACCCATTTGCTAAGTGTGGACAGGTAATAGGTTATCTCACAGGTACTTAATGAAAGCCAAAATGATGTGTTGTTGTATAAACAATCTAGTTCAAGCACAAGACAACAATGCAAATGGAATTCATGAAAAGGCTTGTTTATTGTGGGATTTCCATGTACTATGTGAAAGCAAGCTTGTGAGAATTAATTAATGAGACATAAGGGATTGCATATGGAATGGTCTCATATTTGAAGCTTGCTAAATTGAAATGAAAAATATAACAATACATGAATGAATGATTCAACACAAGATATGACTTGATGGCTTGAGATGGTGAAGATAGCAAGGAAAGGCTTCGAGGTACTAAGCAAGGGTGAAGGGCAAGCGACAGCTTGGCGGTCGAAGAACCTAGCTAGGGTGAAGAAGGAAGTACTTGCATTTAGTTGAGGTACTAATCAAGCTATGATGGCCATGTTTATGTGGAGGATCAAATCACTATTGGAGTGTTTGATGGAAGTGACTTGATACATTTGGGATTATTCAAATTTGATGAATGGAATCAAGTCATGTGCTCAAGATGGCTATGCTCAAGTGAAAAAGATCAAAGTTGACATGTTAGCACCCTCACTTTATGAAGATTGGAATACACGGCTTCGGTTGAAAGAGAACAACTCAAAAGGTTTAAATTCGTTATACTTTTGAATTTGAGTTAATAGGAATGTCGTACTATAAAGAGGGATGCATCATGTTGATAGATAATGTTTCATAAGTGCTCAAGCCAACCCATGTGAGTTTTGAGTATTTGAGCGACAAAAGAGCTAACTTTATTTGTGCTAGTCTGGCAATACCGGACGTGTCCGGTTTTTACGCAGCAGTTGTAAAATTGTTGTTCTCGTGTTGGCCCGTCGGGAGTTCCGACGTAAGTCGGGAGTTCCGGCAAGGGTTGGGAGTTCCGACGTCTTGCACTTTAACTAACTTAGAGGGTTCACTGTCCTGGTCATACCGGACGTGTCCGGTATTCATACTAGACGTGTCTGGTATGCACGACCAAAGGCCAACGACTAGTTTTCAAAAGCCTTGAGGGTTGGGAGTTCCAACGTGAGTCGGGAGTTCGACACCTCACATACTTTAACTTAGTTACATGGTTTTCAAATTTTTTGAGGATCGGGAGTTCCGACGGTCGGGAGTTCCGGCATTCATCGGGAGTTCCGACGCCTCACATTGTCACTGTAACTTTGTTACCGTTGAGACAGTATAAGTTATACCGGACGTGTCCTGTATGGCAACGGCTATAAAATGGCAAGTTTTTCAAGGGGGCTATAAATAACCCCAAGCCTCCACCATTGGAGGCTGCTGATTCTGTTGATACACACACACGTTTTTGAGCCTTGCCAACTCTCCCAACCCTCTCTTAGTGAGTGATTGATCAAATTTGCCAAATCAAATTGTGGGTTGAGTGAAATTCAAAAAAGAGCAAATCCAACCACTTGAGCACTTGTGCATATTGTCAATCTCGTGATTCGCATTTGTTACTCTTGGACTCTTCGGTCCTAGACGGTTAGGTGTCACCGGAGAGCACCTGAGAGATTGTGGTGTGCCTCGGAATATTTGTAACGGTCGATTTCGCCGCCTTGGAATCAACTAGTGGAAGGAGGAAAAGGAGTTGAAAAGACTCTGGCTAGAGTGACCTTCGTGGTAACCTCTAGGGTTGACCTTTGCTGGGTCGCCCGCAGCCCCCTCAACGGAGAGTAGGACTCAAACGAGTCCAAACTTCGGTAAAACAAATATCGTGTCTCAATTTGCATTTCATTCGATATTTGTGTTGCTCTAGCTCTTGTGCAAGTTCTCTGTGTTTACTATCATCTCTAGTAGGAACCTGCAATCTGGTTTGAAGATAGAAATCAAAAGGAGCAAGTTTGGGGCTGCTCTATAGAAATCGTGTATACCGGACACGTCCGGTATTGATCACTGTACCAGGCTATTCTACAGAACACGTTCATACCGGACACGTCCAGTATACCTACCGGACACGTCCTGTATTAGAGCTCAGTGTTGAATTTATTTGATCCTTGCACTAATCGTTGTGGTGCAGGATTGTGGCTCCTAGATTTATTTAGTATCCTTTACATACTCTGTGGCTAACTTTTGAGAGGTGGTATTACTCTTATTTGGAGTTTCCATTTTGGAAACTCCCTTTACTAATTGTTTCCGCATTTCAAGGTGATAATTTTCAGAAGCACCTATTCACCCCCTCTAGGCGGCATCCTAGGTCCTTTCAATTGGTATCAGAGCAAGGTTCTCACCTAAAGCTTCACCGCCATGAGAGAAGGATGTCGACGCCTATCGAGTTGGAGCTGGTGCTTCTCCAAAATGTTGGTTCAAACTTTCTACCTTGGTCAATTCATGTACTCAATGCGTTTTGGGATATTAGTCCTCTTGTTGAGCATAGTGTGGATGCAAGCATACCTCTTCCTATAGTTGATTGGAGCAACTACAAAAATTTGTCAAAAGAGGAAGAGATATGTGTGCAACTCAATGCTCAAGCTATTAATGTCATTTTGAGTATATTGAGTGCAGAGGTTCAAGATGAGGCAATCTTCAATGGACAACCACCCGGAGAGTGTTCATCTCATTTGGACTAGACTTTTTGATTGATATGGAAAATCCAAATGTGATGATTCACTTGAGATCAAGTTAATGGAAAGTATGTCCATTGTGTCTTCATGCAGCAAAGAAGCCTCACAAGACCTCAAGAGTGTTGAGCCGGAGCAAGAAGTGCAAGCAGCAGATGACTTGCTATCTGCCTGCACATACCGGACGTGTCTGGTATGCCTACCGGACGTGTCCGGTTTGGCCAGAGCAGCAGAGCAGCAAGTAGTTGTTTGCAATGATGCTCAAGCCCGGTGGCGACCAAGTGATGAGTCAACCTCAGTACCTCATGATACTCATCACTTGTGTCTAATGGCCAAGAAAAGCAAGAAGAAGAGTAACAAGAAAGATCAAGAAAAGGAGAAAGCACAAGTAGATGATCAAGATGAGAGTGATGCTGAAGTTGAAGACAACTACAACCTTGATCATCTTAACCGCAAGGACAAGTTCATCATCATGAAGATAGTTGAAAAGAATGATGAGCTTGAAGAAGAGATCGAGAAGCAAGAGCAATCACTTTAAAAGCAAGAATTGTTTCTCATCTCCAAAATGGAAGAACTAAAGGCTCTAAGTGAAAGGTATGAAAAATTGTCATTTGAGCATGCTTTAGTTACTAACTCCTCTTCTAGTGTTTCACAACTAGAGAAGGAAAACTTTGAGCTCAAGTCAAGGCTAGATGAACTATCAAGCAAGTATAATGTGCTACAAGCAAACTATGTTTATCTAAAGTGCTCTCATGAGGAAGTAGTAGAATCAAGCATCATGCTTGAGGTAGCTCATGAGGTTGTGATCACATCGGTAAAATTTTCTCAACCTCTCACATTCACTCACTAGTACACCATCTCAATTAAATATTTCTTGTACTAATGAGTGTGCTCCTCAAGCAAGCCAATCTTTGATTGAGCTAAATCTCATAGAAAACATAGAGCTAAAAGAAGAGGTGAAAAGATTAAAGAAAGATGTGATTCGGTTGAAGGGTAAGGAGAAAGCACAACCTTCTCAAGATAACCGTGATAACATGGTGAAGAAGCTTGAGAAGGGTTCAAACCTTGCTTCCTCCAAAACCCAACAAAAGAATCACATTTCAATAAGGCAAACACAACCAAGAGCAAGAAACATGGAAAAAGGTTATGCTATGGTTGTGGATTATATGGACATGAGTGGGCTATGTGTCCACACAAGAGTTGGGCTGACAAGTGTGAAGTGGCCGAACAAAAGGCCTCAAACAAGTCGGCCAACCAAAAGAAAAAAGATGGACAAAGCGCTTGTCTCATGAGCAAGACAATGGGGCATCCTACCAAGAAAAGCCAAATGTACAAAGAGGGAAGAAAGGAAGCCCAAGTTGCAACAAGAAAATGCTATGGATCCAATGAGATGGGCCACAAGGTTGATAAATGTCCATACAAGCAAAGCAAGCATAGAGCAAACAAAGGTCGCATATGCTATGCTTGTAGAAGAAAGGGGCATCTAAGCTATGAATGCCCAAATGGTAACGCTCCTAAGCCAAACACATTTGTTTATAATGATATGCTTAGGAAGACCACAAATGGAGTTAGCACTAGCAAGGTGATGTGTTCACCACTAACTAGTACTAAAGCCATTTGGGTGCCTAAGCACTTGTTGACTAACTCAAAAGGACCCAACAAGAGTTGGCTACCAAAGTGTGCTTAGGTTAATGATGTAGGTACTTGGTGATGAGATGAAAGTCGGGGTGGTTGAGCAAGTAATTTGACAATATTCACTCAATCTATCAACCAATTCTTATCATAATCCCTTATATGGTTGACCCGAAGACAATTCAATGAATATATCATATATTTCATCCTCACCATTGGTACATTTGTGAAATAATGAAAGTGGCTAATTAGATTCAATTAAAAAGGATTTTACTTTGCCATATGATGTTTTTAACGGCTCTCTAGTAAACCAATTCATTTGTTGAGATGCAAGTTTACAATAAATACTAGAGCTAAACAAAGAATCACAAGCAGCGAATTAATTGGTTCTGTCCTACACCTATCGGACGTATCCGGTATTACTATCGGACGTGTCCAGTATGGTCAGGGACAGAAAGCAAGTGTTTCTGTTCTGTGTATTCCGGACGTGTCCGGTATTGTAGGAACCAGAACACTAATTATATAAGCAACTGAGTTTTTGATCCATATATCTTCATATATCCTCAATATTACTCAGAAGCTTGTGATATGTCAAATCTAAGTGAATTGTGAACATCTTTTAAACTCTATTTTAAATATGGCGATTTATTTGGTTTATTGTCAAAATGGAGAATTGGCTCCTAATTTCTTGATAGAATAAAAGTGTTTGTTGAAAGTCATTCAAATTACCTGAGGCACTTATTTAGGGGGAGCTAAATTTCTATTTTGCACATTGTGGACTAATAAAATTATCTAGCATTCTTTGTAGTCCTTTGAATGAAAATGTATCTAGCATGATTATTTGGCAATCAAGGTCAACATAAAGATTATCATGCCATGTATCTTCTTAGTGGTATTCTTGTGGGCTCAAGGCAAAGGTATGTGTTTACATACATACATTGTAAGTGCATCTAAGGCCCTTTATATGTTAGAATGTGCATTTGTGTGACATAGGAGAGATGTTTTTCAAAACTCATAACTAGCATGTGTAGGTGGTGTGAATTTGAAAAACTATTTGAATCTTGGTCTTTGTGACCTAGCCTTGTCATGTGATGATTATAGCTCTCCTTGATTGTTTGATTGGCTAATCACACATGACATGGCTTTCTTATGTCCACAATCTACTATGTCTCACATTATCTCTCTCAAGTTATCAAAATCTATATATGCCAAATATTTGGAAAAGAGAAGTGACACTCTTGGCATTTGGATAAGAAATGTATTTACACCTTACTTGGATCAAGGACATACATGCTTTTGGATCAAGAAATTATAGAGAAAGGGATTGGAAGAGAGAAAACATATTATGGAACAACTTGGGCCAGCCCGAGTATACCGGACATGTCCGGTATGCTACCGGACATGTCTAGTATGAGCGGGGCAATAAAACAGAGCAAACCCCTTCAGCCCAGTCAGTTTATATCCTTCCATCCAACCCAGCCGATGCCCTCATCCTCACCTAGGGCGACCAAAGCTTTCACCAAGAAAAGGTAGAGAGGGAGATTGCGTTGGAGAAGGCTTGGATCAAGTTTGAAGGCCCGGGGATTTGGATTTCACATCACTTTCTCATCTCTTCTCTCAAGGTACCCAAACCCCGGACCTCGTCCGATCTACATGTTTAGGGCATGAATTTGAAATTCCTTCGGTCAATATGGTGCATTGGTGATATAGAAGCATTGCCCAAAGTTTGGAATTGATCCATGATGGTTTATATCTAGGGACCCTGGTTAGGGCTGCTGAGCGCGCATACCGGACGTGTCCGGTATGCCTATCGGACGCGTCCAATATGGGCCAGCAGAGCAGGTCCATGCTTCCCTTTGATTGAATCTAATTCAATAGTTGTATATTAGGCTTAGTTTCTTTTGTATCTACGTTTTGCAAACCTAGTGACAATGGTATGTCGAGGCGATTGTAAAACCATGCATAAAAGAATCTTTGTCTAATTGCAATTCGAGATTAAGCTATGGGCATGTATCTAAAATTCTTTGGAAATCTTTTGGATACAGGGCAGCAACTATGAGTGGAAGACAGGAGCCCAGATCCAAGCACAGGCATGATCCAGCACTAGAGAAGCATAAGAAGGCAAGACAGGAAATGCATCCAGAATTCAAGCCAACCAGCAGGAGGTCTACCAGGGCTGCCTCTAGGGTAGCACCTCAGTATGTAGAGGGGTCAGGGAGCTATTCTTCTGACACTGACATTGATGAGTTTAGAGTGGAGTCCAGAGAAGATAGAAAGAGGAAGAGCACTGACAGAGGCTTAGAAGGTGACAACTCAGATGAGGAGCAGGAGATTGAGGAGGAGGAGCCTGTACCTCCTTTTCATCACCAGCCTGGTCAGGGTATGCATTATGGTCTTCTTGAGACACGTCTGCCCAATGTGCCATCATATGTTTCCAGGGTTGACTACAGGGGAAAGGGCATGACAAGGAAAGCTAGAGATGAGAGAAGAGTAGATCCGAGAGGCTTACCTAAGGTTCAGTTTGATCACCGCTTCCAGTCAGCCTTTCACATGGACTTCTACTCCAGTGTGATCCTCACCAGGAACCTAGTGATTCTCAGGTCTCAGTGGATTGACTGGCAGTACATCAGAGATCTGTAGAAGGCCTCCATTGATCATGCTATTGCTATCTGTGAGCATACAGGGGTATATGAGATCATGGAGTTCCAGCATGACTGGAACACAGAGGTGGTAGCTCAGTTCTACGCCACCCTGTATGTTGAGGAGGATGAGAGGCGTATGCACTGGATGCTTGAGGGCCAGTGGTACAGTGTTGATTATGATGCTTTTGTAGCTCTGCTTGGCTTCTCAGATGATGATCTTTAGAAAGATAGGATCCACACAGAGCAGGTGTTGCCTCCAGAGCAGCTTGCCTACATGTACCCACCAGGGGATGAGAGAGGAGCAGTAGGGAAGGTTCTAGGTCTTCACCCTACTTACAGATACCTGGACAGGATGTTCAAGAAGACTATTGACTGCAAGGGTGGAGACAAGGGCAACATTGCAGATTATTCTAGGAACCTGCTTCATAGGATGGCACCTGATGCCCAGCCATTCAGTGTGTTTGACTTTATTTGGTCTGAGATTAGGAGTGTGGGAGAGAGTCCCCTCAAGGGCTGTGGTTTTGCTCCCTACATCATGCACATGATTGAGTAGGTCACAGGGCATACATTTGAGTATGACAAGGTACATAAGGCCCTGAAGATTGTTGTAGATTTGCCTGACGTTGGGGTACCTCTAGTAGGACTAGGAGGAGGAGCAGCAGCACCAGAGGCTAACGCACCTGTTGGTGGTGCGGCAGCAGGACGAGCTTCCCCTCTACCACATGCTCCTTCACGTTCTTCTTCACATCGCCGCAGTCCTCCGTCCCTGTCAACAAAATATGGTCGATAGTCCACTGAGGGGGGTGCCCGTGGTGGTAGATTATCGGTAGGATGCGCATAATCAGGAACCAGATGGTTATAGAGACACAAGACACAAGATTTATATAGGTTCGGGTCGCCAGTGTGGCGTAAAACCCTACGTCCTGTGCTCTGTTATTTGTATTGATCTGGGTGAGATCTGTTATGATCTGTCCTCTAGGGGACCCCTGCCCCTCCTTATATACTACGAAGGGACAAGGTTACAAGTAAAGTATCCAATTTGGTACAATTACAATATAGCGTCGTGCTCCGCATGTCTTCATCTTGTGGGCTAGGCCACTTCCGGTGGTGCGGCCCATGTATACCCATGAGGGTATAGGGGGTCTATTCCCCCACAGCTAGTCCCCGAGTGCCTTGTATCCTTCGAGTAGCGTCGTCTTGAGCTTGCTAGAAGGATGTAAGGGGCTCAAGATAAAATTTGAAAAATATTTCCCTCGAAGTGTGCCCACTTTGACTCTGAGTCAAAAAGAGACACCGTTGTCCTTGTAGAATTGGAGGTGTTTGAACCATCAGAGCGAGCACATTCACCGCAAGGTGAAGTGTGCCCACTTAGTCCCCGAGCCTAGTAGTAGGTGACGTAGACACGTGGTGCCAGGGTCCTAAAAAGAACTCCCAGTTAAGTTGAGAATCCAATCATCGTACAGGCGATACAAGATGCACCGGCAGGTGCATCATACTAATGTAGTCCCCGAGATTCTGGAAGGCGAGGTATGAGCCTTGTAGCAAGGTCTAAATGAGAAAGAATATCCCAATTGTATGCGAGTCGCCAGTCGCATGTAGTTGAGATGCAAAGTCCCCGAGCTGTGGTCGGAGAGTGGTCGAGGCAGTCCCCGAGCACAGGTTGAGGGGCGAGCGGTGAAGTCCCCGAGCTATGGTCGGAGAGTCGTCAAGGCAGTCCCCGAGCATAGGTTGAGGGGCGAGCAGCGAAGTCCCTGAGCTGTGGTTGGAGAGTCGATGAGGCAGTCCCCGAGCACAGGTCGAGGAGCGAGAGACGAAGTTCCCATGCGTAGCTCGAAATTCCTGCAATATAAATATGTAGAATGGTAGTACATGATGTACAAAGTAATAAATTATGGAGAAAAAATCAGCGGTGAAGAAATAGCGTATGACGCTCAGCAGTCATTTGCAAATGAGCATGATGTGATAAAGCAGTTGGTGCTTTGTAAACATCAGTGTTAATGTGAAGTTTGTGTTTATACTTAATATAAACGGCCCGACCAGTTAGTGTGTAGCTGAGTCTCCAGCCCTAACTAGCCCATAGTCCATAACGTCGAGCATGGAGCCCGTGCACGTGTAGGAGGAACAGGCGTCGCTAAGGAGCCGCTGCCGACCACCCATAACGCAGAGGGCAGACACTCGTGCACGTGTAGGGAGGAGCCGAAGACAGGGCCGTCTCTGGAGGCGTCGAGGGTCAACATGACTGGTCGAGGATTTGCATTAAGTATAGTTGTATGTTATATTTAAGATGGTATACATGGACAAATGTTATTTGAAGAATAATCATGATGAGGACGTTGTGGAGAAACGTCATAATAAAAATTATATTAAATATAAATATTAGAAGTGTACTTATCTTTGGATAGAAATCTGGTTAGTGGCGATGAAGTTGTCTGGTCCTCGAGCTTTCCGACTTGTCGTCACGACGATGGTCGCGGTAGTCGTAGCGCCATTCTTCACGGCGATCATCATTGCGACATGGTCTGGTGGTCGACATGGTCGGAGCTTGGCAGAGCCGCTCGGGACGTGGTCGACGTGGTCTGGTGGTCGAGGTGGTCGGAGCTTGGTGGAGCCGCTCGGGACGTGGTCGATGTGGTCTGGTGGTCGAGGTGGTCAGAGCTCGGTGGAGCCGCTCAGGACGTTGTCGACGTGGTCTGGTCAATGTGGTGGGTGCGCAGCGTCGCCGTAGTCGAGCGGGTGTAGTCAGAGCTGGTCGGAGTTGATCCCTATGTAGTCGCTCGAGCATGAAGAGTCGTGCACAGAGACGTGACATGTCACTGCTTGTAGGTTGATGCAACGGTACAAAATCATGTACGTATAAACGTCCCAACAAGCTTCTTGCGTCGTCATTAAGCATGCATGGTGATGTAGATTGGATCCGTTATGCAACTTTTTGACATGGTCATTGTGTTTTGACGTTGTGAGTCCAATCTGACTCGTGAACTTGATGAAGCAACTCCCGTACAACCGCTTGAGATCGAACGATGCTTGTATGCCTGCTTGTGTAGGAGCACCTTCCCAACAATGACGGCTTATGTGAGCGACTGGATGTACGAGGTCGTCATCGAGAACATGCCGTTGATATTGAAGATTCCCATCTGATTCACTAGAAGATCAGCGCGCACAACCCCTAAAGGGGCCTCCTACCTGGCGCGCCATTATCGATGAAATATGGTCGGCAGTCCACCGAGGGGGGTGCCCGTGGTGGTAGATTATCGGTAGGATGCGTGTAATCAGGAACCAGATGGTTACAGAGACACAAGACACAAGATTTATACAGGTTCAGACCGCCAGTGTGGCGTAAAACCCTACGTCATGTGCTCTGTTATTTGTATTGATCTGGGGTGATCCATTGTAGATCTATATGATTTGTCCTCTAGGGGACCCCTGCCCCTCCTTATATACTACAAAGGGACAAGGTTACAAGTAAAGTATCCAATTTGGTACAATTACAATATAGCGTCGTGCTCCACACGTCTTCATCTTGCGGGTTGGGCCACTTCCGGTGGTGCAGCCCATGTATACCCATGAGGGTATAGGGGGTCTATTCCCCCACAGTCCCCTATTCACAAGATGTTCAGTGCTATCTTTGGGATGTGCAAGGACATACAGACCTATCAGCAGCAAGAGAGGGAGGCTAGGAGGAAGGATACTCGGACTTTGAAGCAGATTGCTTCTAGACTTGAGCTTGTTCCTCCTAGATCTCCACTATCAGATGAGGCAGCTAGTGAGCCTGAGACTGAGGAGCAACAGCAGAGCAGGTACGACACAGAGTTTGCTGAGTTCCTTCAGTGACAGCAGCAGCAGTAGCTGCAGGCACCAGAGCACCCTGATACTCTACCACTACAGGCTCGTGTGCCTACTCACTCTTAGCCATGTTCTAGTACTACTGCAGACGACTATGCTTTAGATTGGTGGAGTGACCTCACAGGTGGTGGCGGCTACTACGGGTCTGGTGGCTATGACCCATCTGGTGCTGGTGGTTCTCGTCTAGCTAGTGTTACACGCTCTGATGACAAAGATGCTGGAAGAGATAAAGATGATGATGAGTGATGCTAGAGATCAGATACAGCTTGCAGCCCCTTTTGTCCTTAGTTTGTCATTGTTGGACCTTTGTGGTGATAGATGACAAAGGGGAGAGAGACTGATTAAAGCTTTAGGATTTTTGTTTTATTTGTTTATCTTTGTACCTGAAGATATGTACTGCAGGCTATAGTTTTTGTTCTTGAGCTTCATTGATGTATCTTGAGTTTGAGATTGCATTGTATCATGTGAGAGATGAGACTCATACTTATGCTTTATTTATGTATCTATTGAGACATGATCTTGATTCTAGCATGCATAGTCCTTATGAAGAGAGACTAATTAAAGCTTCAGGATTTTTGTTTCTTTTGTTTATCTTTGTACCTAAAGATATGTACTGCAGGCTGTAGTTTTTGTTCTTGAGCTTCATTGATGTATCTTGAGTTTGAGATTGCAATATATCATGTGAGAGATGAGACTCATACTTATGCTTTATTTATGTATCTATTGAGACATGATCTTTATTATCAGTGGCTTGTGGACTTGAGAAAATGTGTAATGAGTGCTATGTGTGAGTTACATGTGTTGTATTTATTTTCATAAGGACTATGCATGCTAGAATGAAAATATTTGATATGATGCATTTATATTTATTCTTGTGTGACATATCTTGTCATATGCATCATGATTTTACTTTGTCACACACACATGCACTCCATGGATGCAATGATTTAGGGGGAGTCTCCTATATGTTTTAGTACGTGCAATTGACATTTGAGGTCATTTTTGTGAATTCTAATCATAAGCACATATTGAGGGGGAGCCTCTCATAAATCATTGAACCCAAAAGCTTAAATGTTTATATTCTTTTGTAAGCTTTAATCAAGTTGTCATCAATCACCAAAAAGGGGGAGATTGAAAGTGCATCTAGCCCTTTAGTGTGTTTTGGATGATTGAATGACAACATGATTAAAGGTCTAACCCATTTGCTAAGTGTGGACAGGTAATAGGTTATCTCACAGGTACTTAATGAAAGCCAAAATGATGTGTTGTTGTATAAACAATCTAGTTCAAGCACAAGACAACAATGCAAATGGAATTCATGCAAAGGCTTGTTTATTGTGGGATTTCCATGTACTATGTGAAAGCAAGCTTGTGAGAATTAATTAATGAGACATAAGGAATTGCATATGGAATGGTCTCATATTTGAAGCTTGCTAAATTGAAATGAAAAAGATAACAATACATGAATGAATGATTCAACACAAGATGTGACTTGATGGCTTGAGATGTTGAAGATAGCAAGGAAAGGCTTCGAGGTACTAAGCAAGGGTGAAGGGCAAGTGATAGCTTGGCGGTCGAAGAACCTAGCTAGGGTGAAGAAGGAAGTACTTGCATTTAGTTGAGGTACTGATCAAGCTATGATGGCCATGTTTATGTGGAGTATCAAATCACTATTGGAGTGTTTGATGGAAGTGACTTGATACATTTGGGATTATTCAAATTTGATGAATGGAATCAAGTCACGTGCTCAAGATGGCTATGCTCAAGTGAAAAAGATCAAAGTTGACATGTTAGCACCCTCACTTTATGAAGATTGGAATACACGGCTTCGGTTGAAAGAGAACAACTCAAAAGGTTTAAATTCGTTATACATTTGAATTTGAGTTAATAGGAATGACGTACTATAAAGAGGGATGCATCATGTTGATAGATAATGTTTCATAAGTGCTCAAGCCAACCCATGTGAGTTTTGAGTATTTGAGCGACAAAAGAGCTAACTTTATTTATGCTGGTCTAGCAATACCGGACGTGTCCGGTATTTACCCAGCAGTTGTAAAATTGTTGTTCTCGGGTTGGCTCGTCGGGAGTTCCAACGTAAGTCAGGAGTTCCGATGGTCGGGAGTTCCGACGTCTCGCACTTTAACTAACTTAGAGGGTTCACTATCCTGGTCATACCGGACGTGTCCGGTATTCATACCAGACATGTCCGGTATGCACGACTAGAGGTCAATGGCTAGTTTTCAAAAGCCTTGAGGGTCGGGAGTTCCGACGTGAGTCGGGAGTTCGACACCTCACATACTTTAACTCAGTTACATGGTTTTCAAATTTGCTGAGGATCGGGAGTTCCGGCATTCATCGGGAGTTCCGATGCCTCACATTGTCACTGTAACTTTGTTACCGTTGAGACAGTATAAGTCATACTGGACGTGTCCGGTATGCATCCGTATGGCAATGGCTATAAAATGGCTAGTTTTTCAAGGGGGCTATAAATAACCCCAAGCCTCCACCTTTGGAGGCTGCTGATTCTGCTGATACACACACACATTTTTGAGCCTTGTCAACTCTCCCAACCCTCTCTTAGTGAGTGATTGATCAAATTTGCCAAATCAAATTGTGGGTTGAGTGAAATTCAAAAAGAGAGCAAATCCAAGCACTTGTGCACTTGTGTATGTTGTCAATCTCGTGATTCGCATTTGTTACTCTTGGACTCTTTGGTCCTAGATGGTTAGGCGTCGCCGGAGAGCACTCGAGAGATTGTGGTGTGCCTCGAAAAGTTTGTAACGGTCGATTTTGCCTCCTCGGAATCAACTAGTGGAAGGAGTAAAAGGAGTTGGAAAAGACTCTAGCTAGAGTGACCTTCATGGTAACCTCTAGGGCTGACCTTTGCTGGGTCGCCCGCAGCCCCCTCAACGGAGAGTAGGACTCGAATGAGTCCGAACTTCGATAAAACAAATATCGTGTCTCAATTTGCATTTCATTCGATATTTGTGTTGCTCTAGCTCTTGTGCAGGTTCTCTGTGTTTACTGTCATCTCTAGTAGGTACCTGCAGTCTGGTTTGAAGATAGAAATCAAAAGGAGCAAGTTTGGGGCTGCTCTGCAGAAATCGTGTATACCGGACACGTTCGGTATTCATACCGAACACGTCCGGTATTGATCACTGTACCAGGCTGTTCTACAGAACACATTCATACCGGACACGTCCGGTATTAGAGCTCAGTGCTGAATTTATTTGATCCTTGCACTAATCATTGTGGTGCAGGATTGTGGCTCCTAGATTTATTTAGTATCCTTTACATACTCTGTGGCTAACTTTTGAGAGGTGGTATTACTCTTATTTGGAGTTTCCATTTTGGAAACTCCCTTTACTAATTATTTCCGCATTTAAAGATGATAATTTTCAGAAATGCCTATTCACCCCCCTCTAGGCGGCATCCTAGGTCCTTTTAGTATGCCATCCTTCTTAGTCCTATGCATGTGGGCGTGTTTTTCAGCTTGGGGGCTGGCCCACAGGGCTAAAAGTGTGCGGCTCGATCGTGCGCCAAGATGTTGAAATAGTCGTAGATCCAGTGCGATGCAAGAAGAAATCGAGCGAGTGGCTAGAGTTTTCTTTTCCTTTTGTTCATCTCTCCTTAGAGTGAATAAGTTCCCGTTTCCTTTCAAACTCGTGTGCAGGTGCCTGGCCTTGCCCTGGAGCAAGTCCATGAGGCTTGGTCGAGCGACCCTTTTAGAGTGAATTAGGATTTGGGTCACTAGTTCGTCACGGCTCGAGGCGCAATTGGAAAGAACTCAAGGATGAATCGGTCACTGGGACAATGACAAGCAGTGCTATGCCTCGGATCATGTGTATGTGACTATGTGTACCATCCCTACGAGTGAACCGTGTTCGGCCGCTAGCATGAGCCAGACCGAATCGCTCAGGAGCTCGGATGTTGCTAGGGCGAAATGTACAGACATCATGTTCCCTGGTTGGCTCTAAGTTTTCCGAGACTACATGTGAGCCTACACGTGTATGTGAACATGCTTGGATAGAAAGGCTAATGTCAAAGTGGATGTGACTGACTGATGTACCTGAAGCTATTGTGAGACTGGTTGCCGTCATTCGGGGTGCGGCGAGCCCCAGAGCATTTGCTCATGATGAAGTCATTGCAGTCTCTAGGCCGCAAGCTAAAGAGGGTGCTTCTTCAATGCTTGGAACGGTCGCAGCCGGCGCGAATCGACCTCTCGGATGGCTTTGGGTCGACCTTTGCTTGCAGGCTCACCATCCTCGGCGGGCTTTTGAGCCCCTGAGGGTGACTTCTTCGAGTTCGGCCCGTTGTGGCTTCTAGCTAGGAGGGCTCGTGCATTCTAATGCTTGAACCTTCATGGCACGATGATGTCGCGGTCATCGTGCTTTCGCTTCTAGGTGTGGTTGCCATTCTTGATGAAGAGCCAACATGAGTCGTCTGTGGGGTACGAGTTGTGAGGGCAACACGAGTTAGTCCACTAGCACAGCGCATGGTGCGCTCAGGGAGCCCACTTCCTCGGATGCACGTGCCTCCGAATGAAGGCTGATAGTTCACTAAGACATGACGAACAGTTTGTCCACTGTACAGGATTGGGTCCTGGTTTCGGGCTTGTCCTTGCAAGGCATGGCGCTGGATAGCCACCTGATCACTAACGACGATGTCGCGTGGCGGCGGGTGATTTTCGTTGTTCGTGCGTGCCCTAACATGATGTGCTCCACTAGTTGCGGAGACGCTACTCGGGGCGCGGTTCTACCACCGAACCTAGGCTTCCCACATGGTTGGCATGGATGGGGTAGAAGCTGGTGACGGGTGTTGACCCATTAGCGTCGATGATCTTGCGGTTCCCCAAAAGGATGTGGCCAGTCGAGGCCATTCCTTGGGTGAGCTCGCCATGAGCCACGGGCATTTGGCTTTCTAGGTGGAAGATTTGGTCGTGGCTGGTGGCGAGGGAGGGTACTGGCCCTGCTATATAGGTGAACTCTAGGATGCTGCCATCGGGGGTAGTTTTGAGAGTGTGTCCATCGTGGACCATGGGATCCAGATCTCCGGTGCGAAGGTCTAGGATGCGGCTAACGACAGACGCGGGCACTGGCCCTTTGATGCCGACGAACTCGTAGTTTTTGTGGTGGATGTGGCCGCCATAGCCCATTCCGCGAGCGAAGTCCACCGGCAATGCGAGGAGCCATCGCTTCCTTCTCAACAAACGAGAGTGCGTGACTGCCCCCTTCCTAGTGCGCCAATTATTGGTGTTTTCTAAACCAGACTAGTAAACTTATACGATTACTGCGCTGCTCTAGGAAGACGATGGTAGCATCCAAAAGACACGAGGATTTATACTGGTTTAGGCCGGAGCCCTACGTCTAGTCTTAGAGATGATCAAGTGTGTGTTCCTCGGTGGTGGTTCGCCGGCCGTCCTGCGCGACGTGGTTTCCGCCGTGGCCTTCGTCATCTCTTCCTGGTCTCCCGGGATGTCGTACAGGAGTTGGTAGCCACCCCTGGGTCATCGTCCACCCGATTGGCTTGTGGAGCTGATGGCCAAGATCCCGAGCGTCAGGGTCGTGGCTCCCGCTGATCTAGAGGGCCTTTAAGTCAAGGCCTTCGTCGTGGATCCCATCCCGTAGTGGGTAGAATCGTACATGTGTCTTATCGGGCCATATTTAGAGGCGGGGCACCGTACCGGCCATCACCGCCTTGGGCAGTGTTGTCTTGTCCGTGTTGTGTGGCACAGGGATGGCGTCCTTCTAGACCGAGGTGACCGTTGTCCCCTCGGTCTTTGCGGAAATCAGTGCAGCGTGCTTACTCCTATCGAGGACATGCACGCTTGGCTGGGTCCGACCTCTCCTCATTCCTCCCAAGGGTCTAGACGGTGGAGAGGTCATGAGTTTCTTGTGCATCATGCGGCTAAGTCTGTTGAAGAGGTTGAGGCTAACTTCGGCCTTATTGTCTGGCCTGGTTCATTGGGCTTAGTTGGGCCTCGGACGTTCGGGCCTTCGCTAGCTGATGTATCATGTGCCGCTCGGCATGCTAACTAATCGATGCCTTGAGACACCCGGCGATGATAACCCCAGCACCATTACTGGAAAGGGATTAATGGAGGAGGTTATCGTGGAGGCTTTGATCGCCGACTTGATTGTGTGTGTTGATTGCGATCTTAACTAAGAGAGAGAACAAGGCGGCCATGGCGGAGTTGATTTATGCTCGGGAGAGAGAAGGGAAGGAGTTAGAGGTGGGGATGATGAATGAGGTCCACCCATCAAAGTGACAGAGGGAGGGGAGGTGGAGACCTGGCTTGTTTGTAGGTTTGGGCCAACGTGGGACTCCTTGCCCACGAAGACAAGCATGGATGCGAGCAGGTTGAGGTGAATGAGATGTGGGTGGGAGTTGGGCTTCTCATGAAATTTGGCCTAGGAAGCAAAGTGGGTAGGCCTAAATTGAAAAGTAGAAAAAGAAAAAATAGGGATACAGTTAGATAGATTTCGGCCAAGACAGATTTTGACCTTTTTCTAAATTTTTACGGCAATAGCTTTCTACATAGTTTGAAGTTTTTTAAACCTCATTTTGCAGACCATTGTAACCTATATTTTGAGGAAACATTTAAAAACATTTTTAGTTCTTTTTAAGTATTAAATTTTGATACTATTTTGAAGCCAAATTTTAAACGAGATTATAAAAATAAATATACGATTGTTTTTGTAATATGTTTTTCAAAATATTTTCAGAACTTAAGCCCTTTATAAAAAATATATTTGAAATATATTTAAATTACATTTTTCTGGAAAGTCAAACCTGAACTCATTTTTCTTAAACTAAATTTTAAAATAAACTTTTGAAACTTTATTTTGGAGCCATTTTTCAGCATTGAACCGCTAACTGAAATAGTAAAACATAAATTGTTGGTTGCACAACTGTACTTGTTTCATCAATACACCCAATTCACACACGTAAGGGCACGCACAACACGTGTTGAACAGCCGTCTCGAATATTTTGCAAAAAAAACACGTAGATAATCATAAATTAGGAGGTGCTTATGATGACTTCGTCAATCTCGAGATATACTAGCTCAATTTTTCGGAGGTACTCATATACAGGTAGCCTGTTAGTCATAAATTAGGAGGTGCCCATGGTGATTTCGTAAATTTCAAGATATATCGGCCCAGTCCTTCGGAGGTGCTCATGAGGATAGGATTTACGTACGTGTGTTCATAGGAATGAGTGTGCGTACGTACTGTGGACGTCAACGTTACCGTGTAATTTAAAAAAAAAAATAGGAGAGAGGAGGAACCCGTCTCCTCACAAGATCACAGAAGCGCCGCATGCTCCCAGGCGAGTGTGTGATGGCGGAAGCAGCGTTGTACATCCTGATAACACGTGCATGGAATCTGGTTGCAGTGTGCACGGATTGCTGTCGTATGGCACGAAAATCCCAACGGCGGTCGAGCTCAGCCCTGTGATATACGGCATCCAAGCGAGGACGAAGCAGAGAAGGCGGGAAAAGAGGATGAGCAGGGGAGGCGCGGGACAGGGAAGGCCAGCGCTCCGCTGCGCGGGTGAGCTCTGTCCCAGCCACCACGAGCTGCGCGCAGGCGAAGGCGAGCTCAGGTGTGGAAAATGTGAATGGCTGCAGGGGGCTTCTTTCACGTGTCAGACATTCCTGTATACAAGCGACACAAAGGAACATAAAAATCTTGTTTTTCCTCATCATGGATGCTTGTATGTATTAAACTGTTTGCAGATAGTTTAAATAGATGAATCATTGTACAAGTTATCTATTTATCTATTTGTTTGTGATTCGACAAGATCTTACAGACAACATCCCTTGTACATGCTCAGCTCGTGCCCAGTGGCTAGGCCAAATATGCATGTTCTGATTGCTCTTTAATTGTTACAAAATAACTAGTAATAATTCAACGAATAAATTATTCTCCACTGCTAATGTTCGTGATCGATACTGCCAGCCTATATGGCTATATACAAACGACATACTTATTGAAACTAAACACATTAGTTCGAAGAAACATCCAAGCTGCTCCAAGGATCCAAGCTTATTATTACGTACAGCTACCTAGCTTGCTATGGCGCGTGAGATGGGGGAGGGCAAGATTTGTTTGGGTCGCCCGTGGTGCCGCAATGTGGCACTGACGTTGCCTTGCTGACGGACACCGGCAGCTTATTTGGTGGCGGCGGCACAGCGCCGCCATCGGCTCCGAGGAGGCGGCGCGCCGGTGCGGCCGCGGCGTTAGCATACACCGACGCTGTCACGAGCAGCAGCGCAAATAACACCGCCGCCGCTCTAGCCGGACCTCTTGTTCTCCCTCCTCCCTGCATCTTGAATTCTTGATTAGGACTTGCGTGCACTGCAGCAAAGGTAGCAGCTCCACAGGTCGAGACTCGAGAGAGATCTCTAGCTTAGATGCTTGCTGAATGCTAATTAGATCAAGGATCGAGCTGAGGAAACAATGGGTGTTGTGCTCCCAAAGCTCAAAGCCATGGTGTCTACTTATAGCATGTATATATGCAAGGAGTCAAAGCATCGTTCAGACGACCATGGAGACGATCGATCGTCAAGCCAGCCAGCTGATGTTAACTTCCGCGACATTGCCGCGGACGACGGATGAAGAAAACGTTTTTGACGGATCAAACCGATGACACAACCTGGTATATGCAAACTGTTAGGATCGTATGTGCCGGTAAGTCTCTCCTTGTCTTCTCGGTAGATGCACCGCAGTGGGTAGACGCCGGTGCCGCAGTGTAGAAGACGTCCAGCGAGGTGGCGGTGAAGTCCAGTGGCGCTGGTGGAGAGACGGCGGTCCGGTGGTGACCCTGCAGTGGGGCGACGGCGGTGGTGGGACATATCCCGTCGCTGGCAGCACGGTCTTTAGATCGGTTTAGGGTTTCTGTGAGTGGGATGGCGGCTCCGTTCAACCTCATGACCCGAGCCCAGTTCCCCACTCTTCTATATATATATGTGCTATGCGATAGGGGCCCACCAACCAGTTAGGGTTTGGCTCCCCCGATCAGGGAGCAGAGATAAGGGCCCAATAGGCCGTTGAGCCTATTGGTGGAGATCAACTAACATTCTCCCCCTTGATCTCATTCTATCTTTCAATTTCATATCATTTACTTTTGTTCATTCCATTACAGATTAGCGCATAGAGCATGTCTCATCGTTCCGGTCCATTGCCGATAGATTTAACAGCTACAACACACTACTCTGTTTTAAAATAGATACTAATCTTTGGGCCTTCTTTTATCCAGGAATGTTAGGCTTCCCTTAAACCCATGCTAGCTACATGTTCTCTGAACACCATGTTCTCTGAACATGTTGGGTGGTATGCCTTTTGTAAGCGGATCCGCAAGCATTCTTTCTGTACTGATATGCTCAAGACTTATGACTTGATCCCGGACTTTATCTTTCACAACATAATACTCTATGTCAATATGTTTGGCAGCACCACCTGAGCATACTGTACTGCCAGATTATAATCGTAGTATAACTTAAGTGGTCTATAGATGTCGTCAACCACCTTCAAACCGGGTATGAACTTCTTTAGTCAGTTCACCTACCCGTTGCCTCATAACACGCTACAAACCGTCATACATTGTGGACGATGTAGTGACAGTTTGCTTTAAGCTTTTCTATGAAATAGCTCCCCTTTGCAAGATGATAGAAAATCCACGTCTGGATATGTATTCACTCTCGCATAATCAGAATCTGAATATCCCACTATATGGAATGAATCAGATCTTCTATATGTCATCATGAGGCATTTCGTTCCTTGCAAATAATGCAAGACTTTCTTTACTAATTTCAGTGTTCTATTCCAGAATTGCTCTGGAATCTGCCAAGTAAAACCCGGTAACAAATGCCAAGTCAGGGCGCGTACATACTTGAGCATGCTGCAAGCTTCCGATAGCTGAATCATATGGAACCACTTTTACTTTATCGATTGAGCTCATATTGGTTCCTGGGGCATTGAAAATCCCCATATCTGTCGCCCTTGACTATAGAAGCAGGTGAGGGACTACATTTGTGCATACTGAATTTCTTTAATATCTTTTCCATATATGCCTTTCGTGACAGTCCTTATACCCTTTTTCTTCTATCTCGGTGAGTCTCGATCCTTAGAACGAACGAGGCTTCGCCAAGATCTTTCATATCAAATTTCTTTGTCTCCAGTAGTAGACTGACATCACTACTAGCAAGTAAGATATCATCTACATACAGGACAAGGAAGATAAACTTCTCATTCTTAAACTTTGTATTGACACAATTGTCCTCTACATTATCTTTACTTTGTATAGACACAATTGTCCTCTACATTCTCTTTAAAACCCAAAATCCTTTATTATCTAATCAAACTTCAAGTACCACTTCTCGAAGCTTGTTTTAATCCATAAATGGATTTCTTTAGGCGACATTCCATTTGTTCTTTTCCTTCCATGACAAAACCTTTCAGTTGTGCCATGTAAATATTTTTCTCCAAGTCTCCGTTGAGAAATGTCGTCTTTACATCCATCTGATGTAATTCTCAATCGTAATGTGCCACTAAAGCCATTATGATTCTGAAGGAAACTTTACATGAGACTGGAGAAAAGGTCTCATTATAATCAATCCCTTCTCTTTGCATATAGCCTTTTGCCACAAGTCGCACTTTATATTTCTCTATATTCCCTTGAGAGTCAAGTTTTGTTTTGTAGACCCATTTACAACCTACTGTATTGACTCCTTTAGGAATTATTTTTAAATCCTAAACTTTATTGGCATTCATCGATTTTATTTCATCTTCCATGGCCTCAAGCCACTTCGATGAATGATTACTTTTCATGGCTTATTGAAATGAGGTGGTATCATTCTCCATTTGAAATTCTTTAGTGTTGTACACATCATAATCAGCAGGAATAGCTGATTTACTAACTCTTTGAGACCTTCTAGGGTCCTCCATATTTGGCACATCTTCTGTTTGAGGCTGTTGTTGCTCCCCCTCAGGTGTGACAATAGGTTCTATAGGATCCTGAAGAACAGGTTTCTCATCGTCATTCATTGTTGCCACAGGTGGGATAACAACAGGTGCTGGCACCACAGTATCTAGCACTATCGGTGCAACACAACAGGTAGTGAGAAAAATGGCTCATGAATCATTGGAGTGGGCGTATATACCCGCTTCACTTTAAGGTCAATTTCTCGAGCTACCATGCTCCCCCTCATCAATTCATCCTCTAAAAAGACAGCGTGTTCTATTTCCACAAACTTTGTATATCTCTCTGGACTGTAGAAACGAAAACCTTTTGACTTTTCTATGTAGCCAATGAAATGGCAACTTACTATTTTTGGAATCTAACTTCCCAATGTTTGGGTTAAATACTTTAGCCTCAGCAGGGCTCCCCCACACACACGCAAGTGGTTTAGTGAGGGTACACTTTTTGTCCACAACTCATACGGTGTTTTGGGCACCGACTTTCTTGATACTTCATTGAGAATATGAATGGCCGTTTTCAACGTCTCCATCCATAGGCTCAACTGTAAGGTGGAGTAACTTATCATACTGTCCACCATATCCATCAGGGTACGATTGATTCTTTTAGCTACTCTATTATGCTGAGGTTCACCCAGTGTAGAATACTGGGCTACTATGCCATTCTTTTAGGGTATGCCGACCGTAGTACTCCCCCACGGCCAGACCTGACTATCTCAATCTTTAATATCTTAAATTTATCCAATACATCTTTTCTTTCTTTGATTAGATAAATATAGCCATAATGGGAATAATCATCAGTGAATGTCATGAACGAATCATAACCATCCACACTCTTTACTGGAAAGCTGACCACAGATGTCTGTGTGAATAATCTGTAAAATTCCTGCGCTTCGTTTGCCATCTTTATTTACATACTTTCCTTTTATGCATTCTGAGAGCTCTAATGGAGGTAGAATATCATTCTTAACTTGTGTTTCTATTCTCCCCCTCGAAATATGGCCTAAACGACAGTGCCATAATTTCGACGACGCAACATGAGCTCTCTTATGCCATTCTTTTATCAGAGTAACAATCTGTCACCAGTTGCTTTATCAGCTGGGTAGCATATGTCTTTGAAGAGCCAGTGAACTGCCTCTTTATTCTATCGAGGTACTCGGTGACCGTGTCACACTCTGGGATTAAGCCCACAATTGCAGGTTCAATCATGTTCTTTATCACAGTCAAACATTTCTTGTTTGTAGTGACCTACTTCCTATGCTCCAAATCCCTTTCTTTAGTTACCCAAGTGGCATCATTCTCTTTTGTCTCCCTCACCGGTACCACAAACTCAGTGGAACACGGTGAGGTGACTACCCAGTCCACCTTAGACAAGATGAAAACTAGGTCAAAACTTTTCTTATCATATAAATAAACACCATTTGCATGCCTTGATTCCAACGCTAGTCAAAATCAAAGCATACAACTGTTCATATACACTAATTCTACATCACCGTTAGGCAGAAATAGAATTAATGCATAAATCATTAACTTTCACAATTGTTCTTATACACTAATTCTACATCACCGTTAGGCAGAAGTAGAATTAATGCATAAACCATTAAAATCATCAACTTTTCTTACACACTAATTCTACATCACCGTTGGGCAGAAGTAGAATTAATGCATAAATCATTAAAATTATGATATTGTTATTAACAACGTTGGTCAGAAAATAACAACATCATAATCATGTCAAATCTTTTTTTTTAATTAAATACCACATTGGTTCAAAATAACCGGAGAATCAACATTCTCTTTTGCAGCGGAAAAAATCTCTTTTTTCTCCAATTAAATACCATATTGGTTCAAAATAACTGGAGTATAAACAACTTTTCTTTGGCTGTGGAAAAACTCTCTTTTCTTGAATTTTACCCACATGGAAAATTGCTTTTTCCATTTTCTTTAATCCATTAATCAATTTCTAGGAAATAAACAATTACAGGAAAAACTTTCTTTTTCTCCAGTTAATTATCACATCGGTTCAAAATCACTGGAGAATATACTTTTCCTTTAGCAGCAGAAAAACGTATACTCAATTTCTTCTTTTCTATTTTTATTTTTGCCATTTATTCATTTCCCAGAAAATAAAAACTTTACTGGAAAATGAAAAAAAAAAAACTGATTGATTCTTTCTCATTGTTCTTTGATTGGGCTCGAACTGCCACAGTGGCCCGGCCCATCACTGCCTTTCACTCTCGCGCGCGTGCGCCGCGCTGACCCAGGCCGCAACCTGGGCCTGGGCTGGCAAAGCAGCCCGGTGTACCCTCACCCGCCTAGGCCGAGAGCGGCCCAATCAACCGGTGCCATTGATTCCAATCGGACGGCCGAGCGGGCGTTTTGGCCGGTCAAAAACCCAGCGCCGCTCGGCTCCCCGCAACCCTAGCGCCATTCGCCCCCTGCCCTTCTCTCTCTTCGCTCTCAGTCTCTCTATCGCCGCTCTCCTCTTCACTTCTCAGCGCAAGGACAGGAGCCACCGAGAGCGAGACATCGAGCGAGCGGACGGTGGAGTGACCATGGCGCCGTCGCCGGCCCCCTCGCCGGCGCGCGTGCTCCCCAACGGGTGAGCACGCCGCCGTCGAGCGGCCAGGCCACGGCGCCCCTTTGGCCGAGCTCTTCTTCTCCCGTGCCGGCGAAGGGCCGGCTCTGCTCTTCTTCTCCCGCGCCGGCGAAGGGACATCCCGACGCACGGCGAGGTAGATCCACCCCTTCCCCCACTTCGGATTTGGATTTCCTTTTCTCTTATCCGAACAAGGGTTAGGGTTTCTTTGATTCCTTTTTTCTTTTGATTCGACCGATTCGGTTTTTCCTTTGGAGTTCATCCGAATCGAATCGGGATCTAGGGTTGGGGTTCGTGTGCCGACCCTCGTTCTTTTCTCTTGTTTTGAATTTCCTTTCTTTTCTTTTCCCTTGTTTACCCGAAAAAGGGGATCTAGGGTTAGGGTTCAATTGAACCCGATTCTTGTTTTCTTTTGGTTTGATTCAAGATCTGCGAGATTATCCCCTTCCCCTCTTCATTTCTTTGATTCTTGTGCTCGGATTTCATCCGATTTGGGTTAGGGTTGGGATAACCCGAGAACGTGCGTTGTCCAACGGTGCAGCTTCTTTCCCCCTTTTCTGATCCGAACATGGATATGTTCTTTCTTGCCGTGTCAGTGCGGCACTTTTCCCATGCGGTGGTGGTGGTGACCGGGGTTCCAGCGACCTCCACCACCCCCGGTCACTTGAAAACCAAAGAATCTTTGGCCAATCAACTCTCAATGCCACCGGGTACACTTGAGCATCGCACCCGTTTGAAGCCCTCTTTCTTTGGTTTTGACCATCACGCTGGACTCCGTGGCAGCATGCTAGCTTGTCGACGCAACTAGGGCCCCACCGTCATGCCTTCCTCTCCCTTATCCTTTCATTTGTCACGCACGCCGATTATATCGATTGTTGCCTAGAATGGAACCCAAGCTTGAGTGTCGGAAGGGAGGGACGCGGGCGACGACAACTATAGTGTGGAGCGAAGGCGCGTTGTGGAGGAGAGTGGCAAAAGTGTGGCGAGGCTGGCGACAGAGTACAATGCGGGGAGGTCTGTAGATGCCATGCCACATCTTAATCTCGAGTTAGTGTCCCCAGTGCCCCCTATTGTTTGATTGAATCGATGTGTGAATGTTTGTTAAAAAAAATGAAATCCAACCTAGGAGGAATTAGATGGTTTTTCATTAAGAAAAAAAAATAGGCACCCAAATTAAGTCAAGACAGGACTTGAACCTGGGTGGTTAGGTGCATTGCCACATCTCTCAGCCAACCAGTTGAGCTAGGCTCACTTTCTATGTGTGAATGTTTGTTAATTTAGTCAGTGGAGTAATTAGGAATAGTTTATTTCTTGAATCTGGTGAAAGTCGCTCCCATAGCCATTCGTTATTAGCATTTGTCCCTTGTTTATCTTTGCATGCAAGTTTAATTAGTTGTTTTTATGTCTCCCAATCCAGAGTCTAGCAGTTGTTTAATCTGTTGAAGTATGATTTTTTTTCCTTTGTTTTCTCGTGTTGTGGTTGTAGTTTCATGTGATATTGAGGCGGAAGGATGGATGCACTGGACACTTTATCGATGCGCTTCCATTTCAAGGGGGAGTTCCTGAGAAGACGAAAGCATTTGTCGAGAGGTGATGGGGATGTCTTATATTGACAGGGGATATTGTTGGCCACCTAAAGGACCACGACAATGTAGTTCAAGGGTTTCTTTCGCACTGGTGCTTATACTTAAGAAGGAGCTTTACATTGAGTTGCATGCACAGATCGATTCAACTCAAAAGCTTAAGCTGTGATAGAGAGAGGTGGATAATTCACTTATATTCCAACACTCCCTCTCACGTGGAGGCTCTCTCAAGCCTCAGGCGTGGAATAGGAGCGAGCAACACCTATTTTATTTAACTGCACTAACTAGGATTCGAACACAAGACCTCTGACTTTGATACCATATTGAGTTGCATGCACTGACCAATTCAACCCAAAAGCTTAAGCTGATGGGGAGAGGTGGACAATTCACTTATATTCTAACATTTACAATCGTCTAAGATCTCTGGTGGATGAAAGATCCTACATTGAGATGTTAAACTTCCATGGTGAGGAGGAGGTTACAGACATTTATGCTCAGGAGCCTGTTGGTGGGGAAGAAGGTGATAGTGAAGAGGCAAGTGAATGAATGGGAGAAAGCAGAAAAGGAATCAATATAATGGACAATGAAGATGAGGTGCAGAAGGAATTAAATGATGAAGGGACTGAGATAGAAGAGGATACACAACCTTGTGCATACACACAGCAAAAGGAAAATAGGTGCACTCAGTGATCCAAGTGAGAGTAGGGATGACATCCAAAAACAAATTCAGTTCGTGAAGGATTGGTGTAGCCTTACCAAAAACAAGTGGAAGAAGATCGTTGTCAATTCTACAGTAGGAGATGTAAGGAAAAACGGACCCTATGAGCCATTTTGTTGGATTTTGGTGTTCGATGAATGACATGACCATTTGGACTAATGTTATTTGCTAGTGTAGAAGGTATGGTTCAAATGGGTGTAAAGCGGCACCCATTTTCGCCACGAGCTACCCCATTCCTCTCCAACCGGCACCAAGATCTTGATTCGGTTCTCCTCTAGATAGGATCCAAGATCGCCATCTAGGGTTTGGGGAAGAAACGGAGAGACACCGAGAGGGAAACGAGTGAGGAGAGCTGGAGAGGAGACAGTCACATGCCTGAGTCAAGCGACAGTCAAGTCATTCAGAGACAAGGGCATAATTGACCTTTCACTGGGGACCAAACGGAGAGAGCCCACGAGTTAACAGCCACATAGGCAAAAGTTGATGGGAGTGGCACCAGAGGGAAATTCTTTTTGAAATGCAGTATAGGAGTCCGAACAATTATTTCGAGGCCATGGAAGGGGTGACCATTTTTTCTAGGATACACAGGGAATTCTCTCGAAGACCTGAGCTTGTTGCTATTGGAGGTATGCAGCCAGGGCCAGGCTCAATTTTTTTGTGCCTAGAAATACATCCACATCCTCGGTCAACTGAACTCTGACATGATGTGTGTGGCACTGGCAAGGAAACAAAGGACTAGAAAGAACTGTGTTCTCTTCTTCTTTAAACTAATCTCATGTGATGATGTATATGCAATTTGAACCAAACTGAACTACGCACAGTTCTAGCAACCCGAAATGGTTTGGTGATCAACCATGTCCAAGGCTTTGTTCTGGCACCAACAGAAACTAGAATAATAGCCCAGATAATCGATATGAAGGTGAGAGAGAAAGGCTGAGACTTGGTACGTACATGCCCTTACAGCGCTTTCCCTGTCTCATCCTTTGAGAAGTAAAACAACAGTGCCAAAACGATGCAGGTTGTTGCAGTGCAGGATCTTTGGCAGTGCACGCGGTCGGGTCAGTGCGAGTTTCACTTTCAACCGGACTCTGGCCGTCAAGGTACGGTCCGGGCACATCAGATAGCTGCACTCCTGAATGCTGAAAAAAACCAACTTCAGTCATATTCCGTACCTAGAGAATTCCGAACTACGGTACTTTTGATCTTGGATTTTTGCATTGAAGAATCATATAGTCATAGTCGTCAGTCCACTCTTGAAACGTTGAAACTTAATTAGCTTGGACCTTGAATCCTTGATCTGTGTACCACAAGACATGCATCTCATCTCATGTGAATCTATGCATGCTTGCATATACCAGATTGCGTCATCAGTTTGATCCGTCAAAAACGTTTTCTTCATCCGCGGCAATGTCGCGGAAGTTAGCACCACCTGCTGGCTGGCTTAACGATCGATCGTCTCCGTAGTCTGAAGTATGTTTTAACTCGTGCATGCATGCTTTGAGCTTTGGAAGCACAACAAACCATTGTTGTTTCCTCAGCTCGAGCTCTGATGTAGTTAGCATTCAGCAAGCACTCGAGATCTCTCCCGACCAGTGGAGCTACCTCTCTGCTGCAGTGCACGCAAATCCTGATCAAGATTCAAGATGCAGGGAGGAGGGAGAGCAGGAGTTCTGGCTGGAGCAGCGGCGGTGTTGCTTGCGCTGCTCCTCGTGACAGCATCGGTGCATGCTGACGCCGCGGCCGCACCGTCGCGGCGCCTCCTTGGAGCCGACGGCGCCGCTGGGCCGCCGCCACCAACGCTGCCGGTGTCCGTCAGCAAGGTGTTAGGGCATTGCGGCAAAACGCACGACCCAAACACTCCTTGCCCTCCCCCAGCTCACGCGCCATAGCAAGCTATAGCTAGCTGTAATATTAAGCTTGGAGCCTTTGGACCTCTGATTTTTCGTCGAACTATAACGTGTTTAGCTTGAATAAGTTTGTCGTTCGTATATAGGCTGGCAGCATTGATCAATGAACACGAACATTAGCGGTGGAGAGAAATTTATTCGTTGAATTAGTACTAGTTATTTTAATTTGTAATAATTAATTAAAGAGCAATCAGCAGATCGAACACACACATTTGGTTTTTAACCACTGCGCACGAGCTTACCTGTGTGTGAACTTAGTGTATTGATCGCTGTTTGTTACCAATAATTTATGCTTTATTATTTTAGCTAGCGGTTCAATGCTTAAAAAATGTCTTCAAAACAGTATCTTCCCATTACTAGTTATTAGAGGTCCAAACGAAGCCTCCTAATTAATTTTCACCAGACGTGCTAGAAAAAAAGATAAATTATAAAAAATCTTACAATAATCAGAAAGATCTGGCCATTAATATTAATAGTCATTACATATGTTCTGTTTTCAAAAAATACATCTATTACTCTTTTTACCCTAACTTCTCTAACCATTGTTGTTCATCACGTCTCTCTTGATGAGATTTGATCATTTGACAACGTTCTAGGTGGCATTTGTCGATCCTAGAGCAACCTCGTTGTGCCCCTCTCCGCGACGGCTCTACCGGGCAAACAACGGGCTATGGATTGGCTCAACCGACTTGCCGGTCGGTCTCACCATTCTATAGTGTTATCGCTGAATTCAAGGTCATGTGCGGCCTCAGACGCGTTCTATTCCTTGCTGGCCGGGGTAGATCTAGGCCTAGGGTCTCACTACCGGAATCGCAAGCTTTGCCGAGTTTTTTTTATCTCGGGCACTCGGTAAAGGCTGTCTTTGCCGAGTGCCCAAACTCGAACACTCGACAACAATACGACCCTCGGCAAAGCTAGTCTTTGCCGAGTGCTCAGTTTCGACACTCGGCAAAGACGTCCTCTTTGCCGAGTGCTCAGACATGCCACTCGGCAAAGACTTTCTTTGCCGAGTGTCAACGTCTTATACTCGGCAAATTTTGGCCCGCCGTTAAACCAGCCTACCGTCGTCAGCTCTTTGCCGAGTGTACTAATGCAACACTCGGCAAAGAGGCTCTTTGCCGAGTGTCAAAAGCAGACACTTGGCAAAGTATAATTTTTTTTTACTCCTGCACTTCATAAATTTTCACCTCTCCAAATACCACATTTGGTACTCCATGCTTAAGTTTGGTGTATTTTTGAATTTATTTGCTATATTTAACTAACTAATTGCATTTCAAGCAATTTTTTGAGTTAAGTTAAATTTGAACTGCAAGTGATTCAAATATTTGGAAAAAATGAGTATAAAATTGATATTCATGTTATTCAACCTAGTTTGAGGCCTTACCTATAAGATTATAAGGGTTTTCGAACATCTTATTTCGGAAACACGACCCCGAGCGTGTGGTTGAATGGTTTTTAAATTCTATAAAAAGCAAAGGAAGTCCGAAAATCATGAAATTTGATAAGATGTCATGATATCATATGTGGAGGCTGTGGTAAAAAATTGAGAAGGTGTCGCATAAGTTGTCACGTACAATGCTTACAAACCGAAACATCTCAGAAGAAATTTCATGATTGTTGAGAATGATCTGGTAAGATATGGAGTGAAAGTAACGGTCGAGTTGTGGTTTGACTCCGAAACTTTTTGTATAGCCAATAGACATCAAAGATCGTGTCATGTTAAATTTTAGTGATTTTTTAGATCCATTTGATAATTATTAATTTTTAATTGCAATTATATAAATGGAATTTGAGCTATAACAACATGAAATCATGGTCTATTTTCCGCTGAAGCATCAAATTTGCATTGTTGAGTGAATTTGCCAAGGTATTTTTAAAGTGTATTGGAACAAATTTGAAAAAAAAAACGGTTAAGGAAAACGGAAAGGAAATAGAAAAGTTTTTTTAAAAAAAATATCTTTGCCGAGTGTGCTATGGTTAGCACTCGGCAAAGTATAGTCTTTGCCGAGTGCCTTATAGGTGTGGAAAATGTGAATGGCTGCAGGGGGCTTCTTTCACGTGTCAGACATTCCTGTATACAAGCGACACAAAGGAACATAAAAATCTTGTTTTTCCTCATCGTGGATGCTTGCATGTATTAAACTGTTTGCAGATAGTTTAAATAGATGAATCATTGTACAAGTTATCTATTTATCTATTTGTTTGTGATTCGACAAGATCTTACAGACAACATCCCTTGTACATGCTCAGCTCGTGCCCAGTGGCTAGGCCAAATATGCATGTTCTGATTGCTCTTTAATTGTTACAAAATAACTAGTAATAATTCAACGAATAAATTATTCTCCACTGCTAATGTTCGTGATCGATACTGCCAGCCTATATGGCTATATACAAACGACATACTTATTGAAACTAAACACATTAGTTCGAAGAAACATCCAAGCTGCTCCAAGGATCCAAGCTTATTATTACGTACAGCTACCTAGCTTGCTATGGCGCGTGAGATGGGGGAGGGCAAGATTTGTTTGGGTCGCCCGTGGTGCCGCAATGTGGCACTGACGTTGCCTTGCTGACGGACACCGGCAGCTTATTTGGTGGCGGCGGCACAGCGCCGCCATCGGCTCCGAGGAGGCGGCGCGCCGGTGCGGCCGCGGCGTTAGCATACACCGACGCTGTCACGAGCAGCAGCGCAAATAACACCGCCGCCGCTCTAGCCGGACCTCTTGTTCTCCCTCCTCCCTGCATCTTGAATTCTTGATTAGGACTTGCGTGCACTGCAGCAAAGGTAGCAGCTCCACAGGTCGAGACTCGAGAGAGATCTCTAGCTTAGATGCTTGCTGAATGCTAATTAGATCAAGGATCGAGCTGAGGAAACAATGGGTGTTGTGCTCCCAAAGCTCAAAGCCATGGTGTCTACTTATAGCATGTATATATGCAAGGAGTCAAAGCATCGTTCAGACGACCATGGAGACGATCGATCGTCAAGCTAGCCAGCTGATGTTAACTTCCACGACATTGCCGCGGACGACGGATGAAGAAAACGTTTTTGACGGATCAAACCGATGACACAACCTGGTATATGCAAACTGTTAGGATCGTATGTGTACTTCTCTGTGTAACCCGTAGATCCGGTAAGTTTCTTCTTGTCTTCTCGGTAGATGCACCGCAGCGGGTAGACGCTGGTGCCGCAGTGTAGAAGACGTCCAGCAAGGTGGCGGTGAAGTCCAGTGGCGCTGGTGGAGAGACGGCGGTCCGGTGGTGACCCTGCAGTGGGGCGACGGCGGTGGTGGGACATATCCCGTCGCTGGCAGCACGGTCTTTAGATCGGTTTAGGGTTTCTGTGAGTGGGATGGCGGCTCCGTTCAATCTCATGACCCGAGCCTAGTTTCCCACTCTTCTATATATATATGTGCTATGCGACAGGGACCCACCAACCAGTTAGGGTTTGGCTCCCCCGATCAGGGAGCAGAGACAAGGGCCCAATAGGCCGTTGAGCCTATTGGTGGAGATCAACTAACATTCTCCCCCTTGATCTCATTCTATCTTTCAATTTCATATCATTTACTTTTGTTCATTCCATTACAGATTAGCGCATAAAGCATGTCTCATCGTTCCGGTCCATTGCCGATAGATTTAACAGCTACAACACACTACTCTGTTTTAAAATAGATACTAATCTTTGGGCCTTCTTTTGTCCAGGAATTTTAGGCTTCCCTTAAACCCATGCTAGCTACATGTTCTCTGAACACCATGTTCTCTGAACATGTTGGGTGGTATGCCTTTTGTAAGCGGATCCGCAAGCATTCTTTCTGTACTGATATGCTCAAGACTTATGACTTGATCCCGGACTTTATCTTTCACAACATAATACTCTATGTCAATATGTTTGGCAGCACCACCTGAGCATACTGTACTGCCAGATTATAATCGTAGTATAACTTAAGTGGTCTATAGATGTCGTCAACCACCTTCAAACCGGGTATGAACTTCTTTAGTCAGTTCACCTACCCGTTGCCTCATAACACGCTACAAACCGTCATACATTGTGGACGATGTAGTGACAGTTTGCTTTAAGCTTTTCTATGAAATAGCTCCCCTTTGCAAGATGATAGAAAATCCACGTCTGGATATGTATTCACTCTCGCATAATCAGAATCTGAATATCCCACTATATGGAATGAATCAGATCTTCTATATGTCATCATGAGGCATTTCGTTCCTTGCAAATAATGCAAGACTTTCTTTACTAATTTCAGTGTTCTATTCCAGAATTGCTCTGGAATCTGCCAAGTAAAACCCGGTAACAAATGCCAAGTCAGGGCGCGTACATACTTGAGCATGCTGCAAGCTTCCGATACCTGAAGCATATGGAACCACTTTTACTTTATCGATTGAGCTCATATTGGTTCCTGGGGCATTGAAAATCCCCATATCTGTCGCCCTTGACTATAGAAGCAGGTGAGGGACTACATTTGTGCATACTGAATTTCTTTAAGATCTTTTCCATATATGCCTTTCGTGACAGTCCTTATACCCTTTTTCTTCTATCTCGGTGAGTCTCGATCCTTAGAACGAACGAGGCTTCGCCAAGATCTTTCATATCAAATTTCTTTGTCTCCAGTAGTAGACTGACATCACTACTAGCAAGTAAGATATCATCTACATACAGGACAAGGAAGATAAACTTCTCATTCTTAAACTTTGTATTGACACAATTGTCCTCTACATTATCTTTACTTTGTATAGACACAATTGTCCTCTACATTCTCTTTAAAACCCAAAATCCTTTATTATCTGATCAAACTTAAAGTACCACTTCTTGAAGCTTGTTTTAATCCATAAATGGATTTCTTTAGGCGACATTCCATTCGTTCTTTTCCTTCCATGACAAAACCTTTCAGTTGTGCCATGTAAATATTTTCCTCCAAGTCTCCGTTGAGAAATGTCGTCTTTACATCCATCTGATGTAATTCTCAATCGTAATGTGCCACTAATGCCATTATGATTCTGAAGGAAACTTTACATGAGACTAGAGAAAAGGTCTCATTATAATCAATCCCTTCTCTTTGCATATAGCCTTTTGCCACAAGTCGCACTTTATATTTCTCTATATTCCTTTGAGAGTTAAGTTTTGTTTTGTAGACCCATTTACAACCTACTGTATTGACTCCTTTAGGAATTATTTCCAAATCCTAAACTTTATTGGCATTCATCGATTTTATTTCATCTTTCATAGCCTCAAGCCACTTCGATGAATGATTACTTTTCATGGCTTATTGAAATGAGGTGGTATCATCCTCCATTTGAAATTCTTTAGTGTTGTACACTTCATAATCAGCAGGAATAGCTGATTTACTAACTCTTTGAGACATTCTAGGGTCCTCCATATTTGGCACATCTTTTGTTTGAGGCTGTTGTTGCTCCCCCTCATGTGTGGCAATAGGTTCTATAGGATCCTGAAGAACAGGTTTCTCATCGTCATTCATTGTTGCCACAGGTGGGATAACAACAGGTGCTGGCACCACAGTATCTAGCACTATCAGTGCAACACATCAGATAGTGAGAAAAATGGCTCATGAATCATTGGAGTGGGTGTATATACTCGCTTCACTTCAAGGTCAATTTCTCGAGCTACCATGCTCCCCCTCATCAATTCATCCTCTAGGAAGACAGCGTGTCTCGTTTTCACAAACTTTTTATATCTCTCTGGACTGTAGAAACGAAAACCTTTTGACTTTTCTGTGTAGCCAATGAAATGGCAACTTACTATTTTTGGAATCTAACTTCCTAATGTTTTGGTTAAATACTTTAGCCTCAGCAGGGCTCCCCCACACACACGCAAGTGGTTTAGTGAGGGTACACTTTCTGTCCACAACTCATACGGTGTTTTGGGCACCGACTTTCTTGATACTTCATTGAGAATATGAATGGCCGTTTTCAACGTCTCCATCCATAGGCTCAACTGTAAGGTGGAGTAACTTATCATACTGTCCACCATATCCATCAGGGTACGATTGATTCTTTTAGCTACTCTATTATGCTGAGGTTCACCCAGTGTAGAATACTGGGCTACTATGCCATTCTTTTAGGGTATGCCGACCGTAGTACTCCCCCACGGCCAGACCTGACTATCTCAATCTTTAATATCTTAAATTTATCCAATACATCTTTTCTTTCTTTAATTAGATAAATATAGCCATAATGGGAATAATCATCAGTGAATGTCATGAACGAATCATAACCATCCACACTCTTTACTGGAAAGCTGACCACAGATGTCTGTGTGAATAATCTGTAAAATTCCTGCGCTTCGTTTGTCATCTTTATTTACATACTTTCCTTTTATGCATTCTGAGAGCTCTAATGGAGGTAGAATATCATTCTTAACTTGTCTTTCTATTCTCCCCCTCGAAATATGGCCTAAACGACAGTGCCATAATTTCGACGACGTAACGTGAGCTCTCTTATGCCATTCTTTTATCAGAGTAACAATCTGTCACCAGTTGCTTTATCAGCTGGGTAGCATATGTCTTTGAAGAGCCAGTGAACTGACTCTTTATTCTATCGAGGTACTCGGTGACCGTGTCACACTCTGGGATTAAGCCCACAATTGCAGGTTCAATCATGTTCTTTATCACAGCCAAATATTTCTTGTTTGCAGTGACCCACTTCCTATGCTCCAAATCCCTTTCTTTAGTTACCCAAGTGGCATCATTCTCTTTTGTCTCCCTCGCCGGTACCACAAACTCAGTGGAACACGGTGAGGTGACTACCCAGTCCACCTTAGACAAGATGAAAACTAGGTCAAAACTTTTCTTATCATATAAATAAACACCATTTGCATGCCTTGATTCCAACGCTAGTCAAAATCAAAACATACAACTGTTCGTATACACTAATTCTACATCACCGTTAGGCAGAAATAGAATTAATGCATAAATCATTAACTTTCACAATTGTTCTTATACACTAATTCTACATCACCGTTGGACAGAAGTAGAATTAATGCATAAACCAGTAAAATCATCAACTTTTCTTACACACTAATTCTACATCACCGTTGGGCAGAAGTAGAATTAATGCATAAATCATTAAAATTATGATATTGTTATTAACAACGTTGGTCAGAAAATAACATCATAATCATGTCAAATCTTTTTTTTCAATTAAATACCACATTGGTTCAAAATAACCGGAGAATCAACATTCTCTTTTGCAGCGGAAAAAATCTCTTTTTTCTCCAATTAAATACCACATTGGTTCAAAATAACTGGAGTATAAACAACTTTTCTTTGGCTGTGGAAAAACTCTCTTTTCTTGAATTTTACCCACAGGGAAAATTGCTTTTTCCATTTTCTTTAATCCATTAATCAATTTCTAGGAAATAAACAATTACAGGAAAAACTTTCTTTTTCTCCAGTTAATTATCACATCGGTTCAAAATCACTGGAGAATATACTTTTCCTTTAGCAGCAGAAAAACGTATACTCAATTTCTTCTTTTCTATTTTTCTTTTTGCCATTTATTCATTTCCCAGAAAATAAAAACTTTACTGGAAAATGAAAAAATAAAAAACTGATTGATTCTTTCTCACTGTTCTTTGATTGGTTTGAATCGCCACACGGTGGCCCGCCCATCATCGCTTTTCACTCTCACGCTGGCGTGCTTGTTACCGACCCGGCCGCAACCTAGGCCTGGGCTGGCAAAGCAGCCCGGTGTACCCTCACCCGCCTAGGCCGAGAGCGGCCCAATCAACCGGCGCCATTGATTCCAATCGGACGGCCGAGCGGGCGTTTTGGCCGGTCAAAAACCCAGCGCCGCTCGGCTCCCCGCAACCCTAGCGCCATTCGCCCCCTGCCCTTCTCTCTCTTCGCTCTCGTCTCTCTCGCCGCGCTCTCCTCTTCGCTTTCGGCGCAAGAAGGGCAGAGCCACCGAGAGCGAGACATCCCAGCAGCGGACGGTGGAGTGACCATGGCGCTTATCGCTGCCTTCGCTGGCCGCGCAAGCGTTCTCAACGGGTGAGCACGCCGCCATCGAGCGGCCAGGCCACGGCGCCCCTTTGGCCGAGCTCTTCTTCTCCCGTGCCGGCGAAGGGCCGGCTCGGCTCTTCCTCTCCCGCGCCGGCGAAGGGACATCCCGTCGCACGGCGAGGTAGATCCACCCCTTCCCCCACTTCGGATTTGGATTTCCTTTTCTCTTATCCGAACAAGGGTTAGGGTTTCTTTGATTCCTTTTTTTCTTTTGATTCGATCGATTCGGTTTTTCCCTTTGGAGTTCATCCGAATCGAATCGGGATCTAGGGTTGGGGTTCGTGTGCCGACCCCTGTTCTTTTTCTCTTGTTTTGAATTTCCTTTCTTTTCTTTTCCCTTGTTTACCCGAAAAAAGGGGATCTAGGGTTAGGGTTCAATTGAACCCGATTCTTGTTTTCTTTTGGTTTGATTCAAGATCTGCGAGATTATCCCCTTCCCCTCTTCATTTCTTTGATTCTTGTGCTCGGATTTCATCCGATTTGGGTTAGGGTTGGGATAACCCGAGAACGTGCGTTGTCCAACGGTGCAGCTTCTTTCCCCCTTTTCTGATCCGAACATGGATCTGTTCTTTCTTGCCGTGTCAGTGCGGCACTTTTCCCATGCGGTGGCGGTGGTGACCGGGGTTCCAGCGACCTCCACCACCCCCGGTCACTTGAAAACCAAAGAATCTTTGGCCAATCAACTCTCAATGCCACCGGGTACACTTGAGCATCGCACCCGTTTGAAGCCCTCTTTCACTGGTTTTGACCATCACGCTGGACTCCGTGGCACAGCTAGCTTGCTGACGCAACTAGGGCCCCACCCGTCAGGCCTTCCTCTCCCTTATCCTTTCGCTGTCACGCCAGTGTATCTGATTGCTGCCTAGAATGGAACCCAAGCTTGAGTGTCAGCGGAAGGGAGGCACGGAGCGACGACAGCTATAGTGTGGAGCGAAGGCGCATCGTGGAGGAGAGTGGCAAAAGTGTGGCGAGGCTGGCGACAGAGTACAATGCGGGGAGGTCTGTAGATGCCATGCCACATCTTAATCTCGAGTTAGTGTCCCCAGTGCCCCCTATTGTTTGATTGAATCGATGTGTGAATGTTTGTTAAAAAAAATGAAATCCAACCTAGGAGGAATTAGATGGTTTTTCATTAAGAAAAAAAAATAGGCACCCAAATTAAGTCAAGACAGGACTTGAACCTGGGTGGTTAGGTGCATTGCCACATCTCTCAGCCAACCAGTTGAGCTAGGCTCACTTTCTATGTGTGAATGTTTGTTAATTTAGTCAGTGGAGTAATTAGGAATAGTTTATTTCTTGAATCTGGTGAAAGTCGCTCCCATAGCCATTCGTTATTAGCATTTGTCCCTTGTTTATCTTTGCATGCAAGTTTAATTAGTTGTTTTTATGTCTCCCAATCCAGAGTCTAGCAGTTGTTTAATCTGTTGAAGTATGATTTTTTTTCCTTTGTTTTCTCGTGTTGTGGTTGTAGTTTCATGTGATATTGAGGCGGAAGGATTGATGCACTGGACACTTTATCGATGCGCTTCCATTTCAAGGGGGAGTTCCTGAGAAGACGAAAGCATTTGTCGAGAGGTGATGGGGATATCTTATATGGACAGGGGATATTGTTGGCCACCTAAAGGACCACGACAATGTAGTTCAAGGGTTTCTTTCGCACTGGTGCTTATACTTAAGAAGGAGCTTTACATTGAGTTGCATGAACAGATCGATTCAACTCAAAAGCTTAAGCTGTGATAGAGAGAGGTGGATAATTCACTTATATTCCAACACTCCCTCTCACGTGGAGGCTCTCTCAAGCCTCAGGCGTGGAATAGGAGCGAGCAACACTTATTTTATTTAACTGCACTAACTAGGATTCGAACACAAGACCTCTGACTTTGATACCATATTGAGTTGCATGCACTGACCAATTCAACCCAAAAGCTTAAGCTGATGGGGAGAGGTGGACAATTCACTTATATTCTAACATTTACAATCGTCTAAGATCTCTGGTGGATGAAAGATCCTACATTGAGATGTTAAACTTCCATGGTGAGGAGGTGGTTACAGACATTTATGCTCAGGAGCCTGTTGGCGGGGAAGAAGGTGATAGTGAAGAGGCAAGTGAATGAATGGGAGGAAGCAGAAAAGCAATCAATATAATGGACAATGAAGATGAGGTGCAGAAGGAATTAAATGATGAAGGGACTGAGATAGAAGAGGATACACAACCTTGTGCATACACACAGCAAAAGGAAAATAGGTGCACTCAGTGATCCAAGTGAGAGTAGGGATGACATCCAAAAACAAATTCAGTTCGTGAAGGATTGGTGTAGCCTTACCAAAAACAAGTGGAAGAAGATCGTTGTCAATTCTACAGTAGGAGATGTAAGGAAAAATGGACCCTATGAGCCATTATGTTGGATTTTGGTGTTCGATGAATGACATGACCATTTGGACTAATGTTATTTGCTAGTGTAGAAGGTATGGTTCAAATGGGTGTAAAGCGGCACCCATTTTCGCCACGAGCTACCCCATTCCTCTCCAACCGGCACCAAGATCTTGATTCGGTTCTCCTCTAGATAGGATCCAAGATCGCCATCTAGGGTTTGGGGAAGAAACGGAGAGACACCGAGAGGGAAACGAGTGAGGAGAGCTGGAGAGGAGACAGTCACATGCCTGAGTCAAGCGACAGTCAAGTCATTCAGAGACAAGGGCATAATTGACCTTTCACTGGGGGACCAAACGGAGAGAGCCCACGAGTTAACAACCACATAGGCAAAAGTTGATGGGAGTGGCACCAGAGGAAAATTGTTTTTGAAATGCAGTATAGGAGTCCGAACAATTATTTCGAGGCCATGGAAGGGGTTACCATTTTTTCTAGGATACACAGGGAATTCTCTCGAAGACCTGAGCTTGTTGCTATTGGAGGTATGCAGCCAGGGCCAGGCTCAATTTTTTTGTGCCTAGAAATACATCCACATCCTCGGTCAACTGAACTCTGACATGATGTGTGTGGCACTGGCAAGGAAACAAAGGACTAGAAAGAACTGTGTTCTCTTCTTCTTTAAACTAATCTCATGTGATGATGTATATGCAATTTGAACCAAACTGAACTCGCACAGTTCTAGCAACCCGAAATGGTTTGGTGATCAACCATGTCCAAGGCTTTGTTCTGGCACCAAGAGAAACTAGAATAATAGCCCAGATAATCGATATGAAGGTGAGAGAGAAAGGCTGAGACTTGGTACGTACATGCCCTTACAGCGCTTTCCCTGTCTCATCCTTTGAGAAGTAAAACAACAGTGCCAAAACGATGCAGGTTGTTGCAGTGCAGGATCTTTGGCAGTGCACGCGGTCGGGTCAGTGCGAGTTTCACTTTCAACCGGACTCTGGCCGTCAAGGTACGGTCCGGGCACATCAGATAGCTGCACTCCTGAATGCTGAAAAAAACCAACTTCAGTCATATTCCGTACCTAGAGAATTCCGAACTACGGTACTTTTGATCTTGGATTTTTGCATGGAAGAATCATATAGTCATAGTCGTCAGTCCACTCTTGAAACGTTGAAACTTAATTAGCTTGGACCTTGAATCCTTGATCTGTGTACCACAAGACATGCATCTCATCTCATGTGAATCTATGCATGCTTGCATATACCAGATTGCGTCATCAGTTTGATCCGTCAAAAACGTTTTCTTCATCCGCGGCAATGTCGCGGAAGTTAGCACCACCTGCTGGCTGGCTTAACGATCGATCGTCTCCGTAGTCTGAAGTATGTTTTAACTCGTGCATGCATGCTTTGAGCTTTGGAAGCACAACAAACCATTGTTGTTTCCTCAGCTCGAGCTCTGATGTAGTTAGCATTCAGCAAGCACTCGAGATCTCTCCCGACCAGTGGAGCTACCTCTCTGCTGCAGTGCACGCAAATCCTGATCAAGATTCAAGATGCAGGGAGGAGGGAGAGCAGGAGTTCTGGCTGGAGCAGCGGCGGTGTTGCTTGCGCTGCTCCTCGTGACAGCATCGGTGCATGCTGACGCCGCGGCCGCACCGTCGCGGCGCCTCCTTGGAGCCGACGGCGCCGCTGGGCCGCCGCCACCAACGCTGCCGGTGTCCGTCAGCAAGGTGTTAGGGCATTGCGGCAAAACGCACGACCCAAACACTCCTTGACCTCCCCCAGCTCACGCGCCATAGCAAGCTATAGCTAGCTGTAATATTTCAGCTTGGAGCCTTTGGACCTCTGATTTTTCGTCGAACTATAACGTGTTTAGCTTGAATAAGTTTGTCGTTCGTATATAGTCTGGCAGCATTGATCAATGAACACGAACATTAGCGGTGGAGAGAAATTTATTCGTTGAATTAGTACTAGTTATTTTAATTTGTAATAATTAATTAAAGAGCAATCAGCAGATCGAACACACACATTTGGTTTTTAACCACTGCGCACGAGCTTACCTGTGTGTGAACTTAGTGTATTGATCGCTGTTTGTTACCAATAATTTATGCTTTATTATTTTAGCTAGCGGTTCAATGCTTAAAAAATGTCTTCAAAACAGTATCTTCCCATTACTAGTTATTAGAGGTCCAAACGAAGCCTCCTAATTAATTTTCACCAGACGTGCTAGAAAAAAAGATAAATTATAAAAAAATCTTACAATAATCAGAAAGATCTGGCCATTAATATTAATAGTCATTACATATGTTCTGTTTTCAAAAAATACATCTATTACTCTTTTTACCCTAACTTCTCTAACCATTGTTGTTCATCACGTCTCTCTTGATGAGATTTGATCATTTGACAACGTTCTAGGTGGCATTTGTCGATCCTAGGGCAACCTCGTTGTGCCCCTCTCCGCGACGGCTCTACCGGGCAAACAACGGGCTATGGATTGGCTCAACCGACTTGCCGGTCGGTCTCACCGTTCTATAGTGTTATCGCTGAATTCAAGGTCATGTGCGGCCTCAGACGCGTTCTATTCCTTGCTGGCCGGGGTAGATCTAGGCCTAGGGTCTCACTACCGGAATCGCAAGCTTTGCCGAGTTTTTTTATCTCGGGCACTCGGTAAAGGCTGTCTTTGCCGAGTGCCCAAACTCGAACACTCGACAATAATACGACCCTCGGCAAAGCTAGTCTTTGCCGAGTGCTCAGTTTCGACACTCGGCAAAGACGTCCTCTTTGCCGAGTGCTCAGACATGCCATTTTGCCGAGTGTCAACGTCTCATACTCGGCAAATTTTGGCCCGCCGTTAAACCAGCCTACCGCCGTCAGCTCTTTGCCGAGTGTACAAATGCAACACTCGGCAAAGAGGCTCTTTGCCGAGTGTCAAAAGCAGACACTCGGCAAAGTATAATTTTTTTTACTCCTGCACTTCATAAATTTTCACCTCTCCAAATACCACATTTGGTACTCCATGCTTAAGTTTGGTGTATTTTTGAATTTATTTGCTATATTTAACTAACTAATTGCATTTCAAGCAATTTTTTGAGTTAAGTTAAATTTGAACTGCAAGTGATTCAAATATTTGGAAAAAATGAGTATAAAATTGATATTCATGTTATTCAACCTAGTTTGAGGCCTTACCTATAAGATTATAAGGGTTTTCGAACATCTTATTTCGGAAACACGACCCCGAGCGTGTGGTTGAATGGTTTTTAAATTCTATAAAAAGCAAAGGAAGTCCGAAAATCATGAAATTTGATAAGATGTCATGATATCATATGTGGAGGCTGTGGTAAAAAATTGAGAAGGTGTCGCATAAGTTGTCACGTACAATGCTTACAAACCGAAACATCTCAGAAGAAATTTCATGATTGTTGAGAATGATCTCGTAAGATATGGAGTGAAAGTAACGGTCGAGTTGTGGTTTGACTCCGAAACTTTTTGTATAGCCAATAGACATCAAAGATCGTGTCATGTTAAATTTTAGTGATTTTTAGATCCATTTGATAATTATTAATTTTAATTGCAATTATATAAATGGAATTTGAGCTATAACAACATGAAATCATGGTCTATTTTTCATTTGAAGCATCAAATTTGCATTGTTGAGTGAATTTGACAAGGTATTTTAAAGTGTATTGGAACAAATTTGAAAAAAAAAACGGTTAAGGAAAGCGGAAAGGAAATAGAAAAGTTTTTTTAAAAAATATCTTTGCCGAGTGTGCTATGGTTAGCATTTCGCTGAAGTATAGTCTTTGCCGAGTGCCTTATAGGTGTGGAAAATGTGAATGGCTGCAGGGGCTTCTTTCACGTGTCAGACATTCCTGTATACAAGCGACACAAAGGAACATAAAAATCTTGTTTTTCCTCATCGTGGATGCTTGCATGTATTAAACTGTTTGCAGATAGTTTAAATAGATGAATCATTGTACAAGTTATCTATTTATCTATTTGTTTGTGATTCGACAAGATCTTACAGACAACATCCCTTGTACATGCTCAGCTCGTGCCCAGTGGCTAGGCCAAATATGCATGTTCTGATTGCTCTTTAATTGTTACAAAATAACTAGTAATAATTCAACGAATAAATTATTCTCCACTGCTAATGTTCGTGATCGATACTGCCGGCCTATATGGCTATATACAAACGACATACTTATTGAAACTAAACACATTAGTTCGAAGAAACATCCAAGCTGCTCCAAGGATCCAAGCTTATTATTACGTACAGCTACCTAGCTTGCTATGGCGCGTGAGATGGGGGAGGGCAAGATTTGTTTGGGTCGCCCGTGGTGCCGCAATGTGGCACTGACGTTGCCTTGCTGACGGACACCGGCAGCTTATTTGGTGGCGGCGGCACAGCGCCGCCATCGGCTCCGAGGAGGCGGCGCGCCGGTGCGGCCTTGGCGTTAGCATACACCGACGCTGTCACGAGCAGCAGCGCAAATAACACCGCCGCCGCTCTAGCCGGACCTCTTGTTCTCCCTCCTCCCTGCATCTTGAATTCTTGATTAGGACTTGCGTGCACTGCAGCAAAGGTAGCAGCTCCACAGGTCGAGACTCGAGAGAGATCTCTAGCTTAGATGCTTGCTGAATGCTATTTAGATCAAGGATCGAGCTGAGGAAACAATGGGTGTTGTGCTCCCAAAGCTCAAAGCCATGGTGTCTACTTATAGCATGTATATATGCAAGGAGTCAAAGCATCGTTCAGACGACCATGGAGACGATCGATCGTCAAGCCAGCCAGCTGATGTTAACTTCCGCGACATTGCCGCGGACGACGGATGAAGAAAATGTTTTTGACGGATCAAACCGATGACACAACCTGGTATATGCAAACTGTTAGGATCGTATGTGTACCTCTCTGTGTAACCCGTAGATCCGGTAAGTTTCTTCTTGTCTTCTCGGTAGATGCACCGCAGCGGGTAGACGCTGGTGCCGCAGTGTAGAAGACGTCCAGCGAGGTGGCGGTGAAGTCCAGTGGCGCTGGTGGAGAGACGGCGGTCCGGTGGTGACCCTGCAGTGGGGCGACGGCGGTGGTGGGACATATCCCGTCGCTGGCAGCACGGTCTTTATATCGGTTTAGGGTTTCTGTGAGTGGGATGGCGGCTCCGTTCAAACTCATGACCCGAGCCCAGTTCCCCACTCTTCTATATATATATGTGCTATGCGACAGGGGCCCACCAACCAGTTAGGGTTTGGCTCCCCTGATCAGGGAGCAGAGACAAGGGCCCAATAGGCCGTTGAGCCTATTGGTGGAGATCAACTAACATTCTCCCCCTTGATCTCATTCTATCTTTCAATTTCATATCATTTACTTTTGTTCATTCCATTACAGATTAGCGCATAGAGCATGTCTCATCGTTCCGGTCCATTGCCGATAGATTTAACAGCTACAACACACTACTCTGTTTTAAAATAGATACTAATCTTTGGGCCTTCTTTTGTCCAGGAATTTTAGGCTTCCCTTAAACCCATGCTAACTACATGTTCTCTGAACACCATGTTCTCTGAACATGTTGGGTGGTATGCCTTTTGTAAGCGGATCCGCAAGCATTCTTTCTGTACTGATATGCTCAAGACTTATGACTTGATCCCGGACTTTATCTTTCACAACATAATACTCTATGTCAATGTGTTTGGCAGCACCACCTGAGCATACTGTACTGCCAGATTATAATCGTAATATAACTTAAGTGGTCTATAGATGTCGTCAACCACCTTCAAACCGGGTATGAACTTCTTTAGTCAGTTCACCTACCCGTTGCCTCATAACACGCTACAAACCGTCATACATTGTGGACGATGTAGTGACAGTTTGCTTTAAGTTTTTCTATGAAATAGCTCACCTTTGCAAGATGATAGAAAATCCACGTCTGGATATGTATTCACTCTCGCATAATCAGAATCTGAATATCCCACTATATGGAATGAATCAGATCTTCTATATGTCATCATGAGGCATTTCGTTCCTTGCAAATAATGCAAGACTTTCTTTACTAATTTCAGTGTTCTATTCCAGAATTGCTCTAGAATCTGCCAAGTAAAACCCGGTAACAAATGCTAAGTCAGGGCGCGTACATACTTGAGCATGCTGCAAGCTTCCGATAGCTGAAGCATATGGAACCACTTTTACTTTATCGATTGAGCTCATATTGGTTCCTGGGGCATTGAAAATCCCCATATCTGTCGCCCTTGACTATAGAAGCAGGTGAGGGACTACATTTGTGCATACTGAATTTCTTTAAGATCTTTTCCATATATGCCTTTCGTGACAGTCCTTATATCCTTTTTCTTCTATCTCGGTGAGTCTCGATCCTTAGAACGAACGAGGTTTCGCCAAGATCTTTCATATCAAATTTCTTTGTCTCCAGTAGTAGACTGACATCACTACTAGCAAGTAAGATATCATCTACATACAGGACAAGGAAGATAAACTTCTCATTCTTAAACTTTGTATTGACACAATTGTCCTCTACATTATCTTTACTTTGTATAGACACAATTGTCCTCTACATTCTCTTTAAAACCCAAAATCCTTTATTATGTGATCAAACTTCAAGTACCACTTCTCGAAACTTGTTTTAATCCATAAAGGGATTTCTTTAGGCGACATTCCATTCGTTCTTTTCCTTCCTTGACAAAACCTTTCAGTTGTGCCATGTAAATATTTTCCTCCAAGTCTCCGTTGAGAAATGTCGTCTTTACATCCATCTGATGTAATTCTCAATCGTAATGTGCCACTAATGCCATTATGATTCTGAAGAAAACTTTACATGAGACTGGAGAAAAGGTCTCATTATAATCAATCCCTTCTCTTTGCATATAGCCTTTTGCCACAAGTCGCACTTTATATTTCTCTATATTCCCTTGAGAGTCAAGTTTTGTTTTGTAGACCCATTTACAGCCTACTGTATTAACTCCTTTAAGAATTATTTCCAAATCCTAAACTTTATTGGCATTCATCGATTTTATTTCATCTTCCATGGCCTCAAGCCACTTCGATGAATGATTACTTTTCATGGCTTATTGAAATGAGGTGGTATCATCCTCCATTTGAAATTCTTTAGTGTTGTACACTTCATAATCAACAGGAATAGCTGATTTACTAACTCTTTGAGACCTTCTAGGGTCCTTCATATTTGGCACATCTTCTGTTTGAGGCTGTTGTTGCTCCCCCTCATGTGTGGCAATAGGTTCTATAGGATCCTGAAGAACAGGTTTCTCATCGTCATTCATTGTTGCCACAGGTGGGATAACAACAGGTGCTGGCACCAAAGTATCTAGCACTATCGGTGCAACACAGCAGGTAGTGAGAAAAATGGCTCATGAATCATTGGAGTGGGCGTATATACTCGCTTCACTTCAAGGTTAATTTCTCGAGCTACCATGCTCCCCCTCATCAATTCATCCTCTAGGAAGACAACGTGTCTCGTTTCCACAAACTTTTTATATCTCTCTGGACTGTAGAAACGAAAACCTTTTGATTTTTCTGTGTAGCCAATGAAATGGCAACTTACTATTTTTGGAATCTAACTTCCTAATGTTTTGGTTAAATACTTTAGCCTCAGCAGGGCTCCCCCCACACACACGCAAGTGGTTTAGTGAGGGTACACTTTCTGTCCACAACTCATACGGTGTTTTGGGCACCGACTTTCTTGATACTTCATTGAGAATATGAATGGCCGTTTTCAACGTCTCCATCCATAGGCTCAACTGTAAGGTGGAGTAACTTATCATACTGTCCACCATATCTATCAGGGTACGATTGATTCTTTTAGCTACTCTATTATGCTGAGGTTCACCCAATGTAGAATACTGGGCTACAATGCCATTCTTTTAGGGTATGCTGACCGTAGTACTCCCCCATGGCCAGACCTGACTATCTCAATCTTTAATATCTTAAATTTATCCAATACATCTTTTCTTTCTTTGATTAGATAAATATAGCCATAATGGGAATAATCATCAGTGAATGTCATGAACGAATCATAACCATCCACACTCTTTACTGGAAAGCTGACCACAGATGTCTGTGTGAATAATCTGTAAAATTCCTGCGCTTCGTTTGTCATCTTTATTTACATATTTTCCTTTTATGCATTCTGAGAGCTCTAATGGAGGTAGAATATCATTCTTAACTTGTCTTTCTTTACTCCCCCTCGAAATATGGCCTAAACAACAGTGCTATAATTTCGACGACGCATCGTGAGCTCTCTTCTGCCATTCTTTTATCAGAGTAACACTCTGTCACCAGTTGCTTTATCAGCTGGGTAGCATATGTCTTTGAAGAGCCAATGAACTGACTCTTTATTCTATCGAGGTACTCGATGACCATGTCACACTCTGGGATTGAGCCCACAATTGCAGGTTCAATCATGTTCTTTATCACAGCCAAACATTTCTTGTTTGCAGTGACCCACTTCCTATATTCCAAAGCCATAGGACATCTTTTGGGATTCAAAATCCCTTTCTTTAGTTGCCCAAGTGGCATCATTCTCTTTTGTCTCCCTCACCGGTACCACAAACTCAGTGGAACACGGTGAGGTGACTACTCAGTCCACCTTAGACAAGATGAAAACTAGGTCAAAACTTTTCTTATCATATAAATAAACACCATTTGCATGCCTTGATTCCAACGCTAGTCAAATTCAAAACATACAACTGTTCGTATACACTAATTCTACATCACCGTTGGGTAAAAATAGAATTAATGCATAAATCATTAACTTTCACAATTATTTTTATACACTAATTCTACATCACCGTTGGGCAGAAGTAGAATTAATGCATAAATCATTAAAATCATCAACTTTTCTTATACACTAATTCTACATCACCGTTGGGTAGAAGTAGAATTAATACATAAATCATTAAAATTATGATATTGTTATTAACAACGTTGGTCAGAAAATAACAACATCATAATCATGTCAAATATTTTTTTCAATTAAATACCACATTGGTTCAAAATAACCGGAGAATCAACATTCTCTTTTGCAGCGGAAAAAATCTCTTTTTTCTCCAATTAAATACCACATTGGTTCAAAATAACTGGAGTATAAACAACTTTTCTTTGGCTATGGAAAAACTCTCTTTTCTTGAATTTTACCCACAGGGAAAATTGCTTTTTCTATTTTCTTTAATCCATTAATCAATTTCCAGGAAATAAACATTTACTGGAAAAACTTTCTTTTTCTCCAGTTAATTATCACATCGGTTCAAAATCACTGGAGAATATACTTTTCCTTTAGCAGCAGAAAAATGTATACTCAATTTCTTCTTTTCTATTTTTCTTTTTGCCATTTATTCATTTCGTAGGAAATAAAAACTTTCTTGAAAAATGAAAAAATAAAAAACTGATTGATTCTTTCTCACTGTTCTTCGATTGGGCCGAAACTGCCATAGTGGCCCGGCCCATCACTGCCTTTCACTCTCGCGCGCGTGCGCCGCGCTGACCCAGGCCGCAACCAGGGCCTGGGCCGGCAAAGCAGCCCGGTGTACCCTCGCCCGCCTAGGCCGAGAGTGGCCCGATCAACCGGTGCCATTGATTCCAATCGGACGGCCGAGCGGGCGTTTCGGCCGATCAAAAACCCAGCGCCGCTCGGCTCCTCGCAACCCTAGCGCCATTCGCCCCTGCCCTTCTCTCTCTTCGCTCTCAGTCTCTCTCTGTCGCCGCTCTCCTCTTCACTTCTCAGCGCAAGGACAGGAGCCACCGAGAGCGAGACAGCGAGGTAGATCCACCCCTTCCCCCCTTCGGATTTGGATTTCCTTTTCTCTTATCCGAACAAGGGTTAGGGTTTCTTTGACTCCTTTTCTTTCTTTTGATTCGACCGATTCGGTTTTTCCCTTTGGAGTTCATCCGAATCGAATCGGGATCTAGGGTTGGGGTTCGTGTGCCGACCCCTGTTCTTTTTCTCTTCTTTTGAATTTCCTTTCTTTTCTTTTCCCTTGTTTACCCGAAAAAGGGGATCTAGGGTTAGGGTTCAATTGAACCTGATTCTTGTTTTCTTTTGGTTTGATTCAAGATCTGTGAGATTATCCCCTTCCCCTCTTCATTTCTTTGATTCTTGTGGTCGGATTTCATCCGATTTGGGTTAGGGTTGGGATAACCCGAGAACGTGCGCCGTCGAACGGTGCAGCTTCTTTCCCCCTTCTCTGATCCGAACATGGATCTGTTCTTTCTTGCCGAGTCAGTGCGGCACTTTTCCCACGCGGTGGCGGTGGTGACCGGGGTTCCAGTGACCTCCGCCACCCCCGGTCACTTGAAAACCAAAGAATCTTTGGCCAATCAACTCTCAAAGGCACCGGGTACACTTGAGCATCGCACCCGTTTGAAGCCCTCTTTCACTGGTTTTGACCATCACGCTGGACTCGTGGCACGGCTAGCTAGCTTGCGACTTAACTAGGGCCCCACCCGCGAGGCCTTCCTCTCCCTTATCCTTTCATTTGTCACGCCTTGATGTATCTCGATTCTTGCCTAGAATGGAACCCAAGCTTGAGTGTCGGCGGAAGGGAGGCACTGAGCTGACGACATGCTATAGTGTGGAGCGAAGGCGCATCGTGGAGGAGAGTGGCAAAAAGTGTGGCGGTGTTTGACAGACAGTACAATGCGGGAGGTCAGTAGATGCCATGCCACATCTTAATCTCGAGTTAGTGTCCCCGGTGCCCCCTATTGTTTGATTGAATCGATGTGTGAATGTTTGTTAAAAAAATGAAATCCAACCTAGTAGGAATTAGATGGTTTTCATTAAGAAAAAAATAGGCACCCAAATTAAGTCAAGACGGGACTTGAACTTTGGGTGGTTAGGTGCATTGCCACATCTCTCAGCCAACCAGTTGAGCTAGGCTCACTTTCTATGTGTGAATGTTTGTTAATTTAGTCAGTGGAGTAATTAGGAATAGTTTATTTCTTGAATCTGGTGAAAGTCGCTCCCATAGCCATTCGTTATTAGCATTTGTCCCTTGTTTATCTTTGCATGCAAGTTTAATTAGTTGTTTTTATGTCTCCCAATCCAGAGTCTAGCAGTTGTTTAATCTGTTGAAGTATGATTTTTCTCCTTTGTTTTCTCGTGTTGTGGTTGTAGTTTCATGTGATATTGAGGCGGAAGGATGGATGCACTGGACACTTTATCGATGCGCTTCCATTTCAAGGGGGAGTTGCTGAGAAGACGAAAGCATTTGTCGAGAGGTGATGGGGATGTCTTATATGCACAGGGGATATTGTTGGCCACCTAAAGGACCACGACAATGTAGTTCAAGGGTTTCTTTCGCACTGGTGCTTATACTTAAGAAGGAGCTTTACATTGAGTTGCATGCACAGATCAATTCAACCCAAAAGCTTAAGCTGTGATAGAGAGAGGTGGACAATTCACTTATATTCCAACACTCCCTCTCACGTGGAGGCTCTCTCAAGCCTTAGACGTGGAATAGGAGCGAGCAACACTTATTTTATTTAACTGCGCTACCTAGGATTCGAACACAAGACCTCTGACTTTGATACCATATTAAGTTGCATGCACTGACCAATTCAACCCAAAAGCTTAAGCTGATGGGGAGAGGTGGACAATTCACTTATATTCTAACATTTACAATCGTCTAAGATCTCTGGTGGATGAAAGATCCTACATTGAGATGTTAAACTTCCATGGTGAGGAGGAGGTTACAGACATTTATGCTCAGGAGCCTGTTGGTGGGGAAGAAGGTGATAGTGAAGAGGCAAGTGAATGAATGGGAGGAAGCAGAAAAGGAATCAATATAATGGACAATGAAGATGAGGTGCAGAAGGAATTAAATGATGAAGGGACTGAGATAGAAGAGGATACACAACCTTGTGCATACACACAGCAAAAGGAAAATAGGTGCACTCAGTGATCCAAGTGAGAGTAGGGATGACATCCAAAAACAAATTCAGTTCGTGAAGGATTGGTGTAGCCTTACCAAAAACAAGTGGAAGAAGATCGTTGTCAACTCTACAGTAGGAGATGTAAGGAAAAATGGACCCTATGAGTCATTATGTTGGATTTTGGTGTTCGATGAATGACATGACCATTTGGACTAATGTTATTTGCTAGTGTAGAAGGTATGGTTCAAATGGGTGTAAAGCGGCACCCATTTTCGCCACGAGCTACCCCATTCCTCTCCAACCGGCACCAAGATCTTGATTCGGTTCTCCTCTAGATAGGATCCAAGATCGCCATCTAGGGTTTGGGGAAGAAACGGAGAGACACCGAGAGGGAAACGAGTGAGGAGAGCTGGAGAGGAGACGGTCACATGCCTGAGTCAAGCAACAGTCAAGTCATTCAGAGACAAGGGCATAATTGACCTTTCACTGGGACCAAACGGAGAGAGCCCATGAGTTAACAGCCACATAGGCAAAAGTTGATGGGAGTGGCACCAGAGGGAAATTGTTTTTGAAATGCAGTATAGGAGTTCGAACAATCATTTCGAGGCCATGGAAGGGGTGACCATTTTTTCTAGGATACACAGGGAATTCTCTCGAAGACCTGAGCTTGTTGCTATTGGAGGTATGCAGCCAGGGCCAGGCTCAATTTTTTTGTGCCTAGAAATACATCCACATCCTCGGTGAACTGAACTCTGACATGATGTGGGTGGCACTGGCAAGGAAACAAAGGACTAGAAAGAACTATGTTCTCTTCTTCTTTAAACTAATCTCATGTGATGATATATATGCAATTTGAACCAAACTGAACTACGTACAGTTCTAGCAACCCGAAATGGTTTGGAGATCAACCATGTCCAGGGCTTTGTTCTGGCACCAACAGAAACTAGAATAATAGCCCAGATAATCGATATGAAGGTGAGAGAGAAAGGCTGAGACTTGGTACGTACATGCCCTTACAGCGCTTTCCCTGTCTCATCCTTTGAGAAGTAAAACAACAGTGCCAAAACGATGCAGGTTGTTGCAGTGCAGGATCTTTGGCAGTGCACGCGGTCGGGTCAGTGCGAGTTTCACTTTCAACCGGACTCTGGCCGTCAAGGTACGGTCCGGGCACATCAGATAGCTGCACTCCTGAATGCTGAAAAAAACCAACTTCAGTCATATTCCGTACCTAGAGAATTCCGAACTACGGTACTTTTGATCTTGGATTTTTGCATGGAAGAATCATATAGTCATAGTCGTCAGTCCACTCTTGAAACGTTGAAACTTAATTAGCTTGGACCTTGAATCCTTGATCTGTGTACCACAAGACATGCATCTCATCTCATGTGAATCTATGCATGCTTGCATATACCAGGTTGCGTCATCAGTTTGATCCGTCAAAAACGTTTTCTTCATCCGCGGCAATGTCGCGGAAGTTAGCACCACCTGCTGGCTGGCTTAACGATCGATCGTCTCCGTAGTCTGAAGTATGTTTTAACTCGTGCATGCATGCTTTGAGCTTTGGAAGCACAACAAACCATTGTTGTTTCCTCAGCTCGAGCTCTGATGTAGTTAGCATTCAGCGAGCACTCGAGATCTCTCCCGGCCAGTGGAGCTACCTCTCTGCTGCAGTGCACGCAAATCCTGATCAAGATTCAAGATGCAGGGAGGAGGGAGAGCAGGAGTTCTGGCTGGAGCAGCGGCGGTGTTGCTTGCGCTGCTCCTCGTGACAGCATCGGTGCATGCTGACGCCGCGGCCACACCGTCGCGGCGCCTCCTTGGAGCCGACGGCGCCGCTGGGCCGCCGCCACCAACGCTGCCGGTGTCCGTCAGCAAGGTGTTAGGGCATTGCGGCAAAACGCACGACCCAAACACTCCTTGCCCTCCCCCAGCTCACGCGCCATAGCAAGCTATAGCTAGCTGTAATATTAAGCTTGGAGCCTTTGGACCTCTGATTTTTCGTCGAACTATAACGTGTTTAGCTTGAATAAGTTTGTCGTTCGTATATAGGCTGGCAGCATTGATCAATGAACACGAACATTAGCGGTGGAGAGAAATTTATTCGTTGAATTAGTACCAGTTATTTTAATTTGTAATAATTAATTAAAGAGCAATCAGCAGATCGAACACACACATTTGGTTTTTAACCACTGCGCACGAGCTTACCTGTGTGTGAACTGAGTGTACACTGGTAGAGAACCGAGCTTTACTCTCGGTGGAGAACCCCCTCTAGTCCCGGTTCTCCACCCGGGAGCAAGCATCCGGGACTAAAGGTGGGTCTTTTAGTCCCAGGTCAGGAACCGGGACTAAAGGAGGACCTTTAGTCCCGATGGGTAACATCAACCAGGACTAAAGGTGCCTCCTGACATGCCACGATGGCCGGCACCTTTAGTCCCGGTTGGTAATACGAACCGGGACTAAAGGTTTTTTTCTTTTTTCTTTTCTTTTCATTTTTTTATTTTCTTTTCAAAATAGGTTTTCGAAGTCGTATTGTACGCTGCTAATTATACATTTATACGCGCATATAGTATGTTTCGGTTCAAGCACAATGAACGTATTAAATCACACAATTCAAGCATAGAAATATATATATATATATATATATATATATATATATGAATGCATGCATCATATATATATTTACATGCATGCATGCATATGTGTATTTTACATTATATTATTTCATGTGCATATATTACAAAAGATTGCATTACAGTTGTTGTGACATAACAAGTTTCCTCTCATGCTCTAGCTTGGCTTCAATGGCAGTGTTGGGTCGAAGTAGAACTCGCCCTTGGAATCGATGACCTGCTCATTAAAAAATCCGGCTATAGACTCTTGAATTGCTTTGATTTGGTCTTGCCGTATGACCTTTTCCTCCAACCATCGAGTCTACAGGTTTGAATTAAAGGAAAATAAATTAATATATGTACATATATATATATAAAGACATAGTAACACAATCAATAATAATAATTAAATGAATATATGGTGTATTTTTAACGTACTTTGAGTCTCTCTGTAGGAGTTCTTTGGGAGAGCACCTTGATAAACTTACAAACATAGTAACCACAGTAGTTGTTCCCCTGTTCCTGCCTTAGACACCACTTTACGAGAAAAAGATTTGTCATCCAATCTGGTGATCCGGTGAAAGCTATATGTTTAATTAATAAAGATGATGCGATTCAGGGGACTTACTTTCAAAGGGATTACATTCAGTGGCGCTTTGCATTTTTCCATGTGTTGCTTCTCAATAAAGGTTTTCCAAACACTGCCCAATAAAAAATTTGCCACGTCATCAGATATAGTTAATCATCATGTTTGTGTGTATATATAGTTGCTAGAGATCCCGAAATTACCTCTGGATAATATCTATCATATCTTGGTAGTCTTGTTGTGGTTTTCTCATCGAGTCATAGATTATCAAGTGACTTTTCACCAGATCGATGTCCATCAATATCCAGTGATTGCTGCATGTGTTTATAGGATATAACACATAACACTCATTAATTAACTAGAATCAACATATGAGCCATTAAGGATATGATCGACATGATTAACACTCACTTGAAGTTATAGGGAAAGAGTATATCCTTCTTGTGGCGTTGGTTCACTAAGAAGTTCATGAGGTTACTCTCGACTCGAGACTTCCAATTAGTCTTTGGAGTAATTGGGTCTTGAATACTATATGGGGATCAACAAAACCAATTTCATTGCAGCCTTCCTTTCTCGAGCTCTGTCATTGTAAATCTGCATATATATAGTACTTGTTAGGATAATTTATATGCATATACACACATATGATGAGTTTAATAATAGATCGAAGAATTATTACTTACGGGGCAATAGCGACTAATGATAACTTTGTCCGAGAGAGGTCGGTGGCATAGTTGATGAAATTCGCAAAGTCAACATACATAACATCATCGCCACGGAACCAATGTTCGTCTCTAATTTCGACACCAACGCAGAAGTCTCCTTTGGTAGACCTTTTGCATGTACCACTTGTTTAGCGTGTACATTTGCGTCCCCAGATCGAGATAAGGCTTGAGGGTTGTATAGACTCGGCCTAGTACAAATTTTTTCTTCCAAATATCAACCTCCGCAAGACTCTTAATGTTTCCATCACCAAACATCTGGTAAAGGTCGAGACCAGTCTCATCAAGAAATTCACCAAGGTGATCCAAATCGACATCCGGAGGTATGTTTGCTCGATGCATTAATCCTAAATTGAACCATATTCATTACCAACAACTAACGGGGGATTGATTGGTGCGCTTGTTGTCCCGAGTTGGGCAATGCCTTTCCCCGCCCGCTTTTTTTTACATGCCGCCTCAATTGACTTGGTGAGAGTGCGGTCATAGTCCGATAACGTTGATTTGGACTGACTTACGAGATTCCCATTGTTGTTCTTTGGTAAGAAGTCACCTTTTTCTTAGAATATCTAGAGCTACGAAGAAGTACGGTTTCTCCGGGTTTCTCCTTGCTTCTTGATTCATTTTAAGTTTGTCATAGAATCTAGACATGTCTTTTTTTATATGCATCGGTTCCTTCTTCCTTCTCTTGAGATATTATTTTGGGAATAGCCCTTGGTTTCACGGTGGCTTTCTTTGCAAAAGGGGACCGGTTCTTCGTTTGAGGGTTGGCCTCTTGCTAGGCTTCTTGGTAGGCGGGGCGGGAGGCGTTGGAGACCTCCTTGGAGGTGTTGGCGTGGCGTTGGAGACCTCCTTGAGGTGGCGGCTGCGGCGTTGGAGACCTCCTTGGAGATGGTGTAGATGCAGCCTCGTCTTCCAACATAATGTCATCAGACTGAGCACTATGATGATCTGGCGATTGAACAATTGGATTTAGGTTGGGGAGGATCTGCTACAAAAAAGGAATGACATATTATTATGAGCAGATTGTTAATTATTTAAGCCAATACAAATTAATGATGTAGTGTTTTTATCCGCACGCATTTACCTATGGTGAGGTAGTTCGGGGAGGAGGTGGAGCCGACATCCACGGAATGATGATGTAGCGCTTGCGCCATAGAATGAATGTCTTCTCCGCTTCTCCTAGAGTCTTCTCGCCATCACCTCCGAGGAATGTCAAGAGGCAAATCACTAAAACCTTTTTCAACTTTATCTACCGAGATGGTAGCATATCCTTCTTGGATTATATTCCCATGAATCCTTGGTGTCTTGGTTCGGTCGATAGGATTAACAAGACCGATAGCCACCTTGATTGTAGAATTCTCCTTCGGAATGTGTAGCTCACACGTTGTACAAGGTTCGATGGCGTCATCCACGGGGAAGCGCGATCCTGTGTCCCCTTGATTTTGTATCTCCGTGGAAGCGCAATGCTTTTCAACCGAGCAGTTGGCTAATGTTGATTTCGGCTCGATGCTCGCTTACTTGCACTCACTGCTATTTGCACTTGCCTTCTGATTTCCTCCTGCATTCTCGCTTCAAGGTTTTTTTCCCGCTCCTGTGCTTCACGCACCGCTTCCTCCAATCTCTGGAGCCGCTCTGTCTCTTCTTCCTTCTTTCTCTGGCGACTTCTGTAAGAAGGTCTGTCCTGAGGGAATCCATGCTCCCACGAGACACTTCCTTTGCCTCTAGTTCGGCCACCATGTTCAACAGTCCCGATGGCGTATGTCAGCTCATCCTTCTCTCTGTTGGGCCTGAACGCACCACTCATGATAGCTCTCTGAGCATAAAACAATCTTTCTGCTGCTTCTTGCAGTCTTGCGCCATAAACGCACTTCCCCATCTCTCCGGGTCTAGTGTTCCCCATGACCGAAAAACCAATTCTTTGCACGTTCTCCCCACTCGAGTGATTCTGGTCTGATACCCTTGGCAAGAAGGTCTGCTTCCATTTTGTTCCACTTCTTAATGGCAGTTGGGTAGCCACCTGATCCCAAGGTATGGTGGTATGTCTTCTGTTGGGCATTACGTTGGTTCTTTATCACCCGACTCACACCCTCTTCCGAAGTCTTGTACTGTACAAACTCATCCCAATAGGGCCTCTGCTTTGAGATCGGGCCTGGGACAGTAAAATCTGGTGCTATGTTCTTCTTGACATACGTCGTGTATAGGTGTTTCTTCCAAGTCTAAAACTGGGTGGCCATCTTCTTCATTGCCCAATCCCTAACTCGCTCCTTCAATTCATCACCATCTATTATATCATCATAACCATACATTTGGAGCGTGAAATGTACCAAGACATCATTCCAAATTAACGCCTTGTCATGATCGGAGACAAAGCTGATATGAGGAGCATTGGTCTTCTTCTTCCATTCACGGGTACTAATCGGGAGCCGGTCCGCATAAGGTAACCACAGTGGTGCACAAATTTCATTTTATTCGGCCCCCAGTTCTCCTCAGATCCACATTGAACTCCGAGATGATGAAGCGGCCCTCCAATGGCTTTTTGGGACCTCGAACATTTTTACTCTTCGTTGTAGTTGTTGATGTCGATCCAGAGGGCTACAAAACATAAACATTATTTTTAATGTCATGAGCACACATAAAGACATATGATAATATATATAGCTAATAATAAAAATATATACTTGGCCAATCTGTTGTTGCTCATTTTGTTCAAGAGCTAAATCGACTCCGCCATCCGCATCCTCTTGCACGTTATTTTTAGCACCATCATCGCGGCAACTTGAGTGCCGGTGTTGATCAAATTCATCATCAACTCCTCCTCATCCATGTTTCTCGGTTGGCCATTTAGCTTCAAAAACAAAACCAATATATAGTACATCAACAGCGGTTCGCCTGGTGTGATTGTTTAGCATTAACGATAACGATAATCGTAATGTTGATCAACTAGGCCACGAGAAAGGGCGGTGTGACAAGAGTGGTGGTGCTCCACTCCGCCTTTTATATATGTCTGTACACATGGGTGAACGAGGGCGGCGGTGCTCCGCCAGATACATAGAAACGCATGGACGAACGAGGGCGGCGGTGCTCATGACGATATATATACATGCATATGAATACAAATGCCGATATATACATGTCGGTATGAGGTGGGTGGTGTCTTTGACGACGACGTGAGGCGGGGCAAGCATCTTCGGCGACGACGATTTACGACGTGAGGCGGGCGGGCGGTGTCGGTGCGTGATGTTGTGATCCTATGTACCATGTGAACCATGTAGTCATTCATCATATGAGAAACGTATAAGTCATTATGAAATGTAAGTATATGTGTCATTCATCATATTACTTTAGCAACATTAATATATTATATCTGTATATTCAAAGTTCACAAATGAAGAAAGCGTTGAAGTTTTCCTTCATTTGTGCAGAGCTATGCATGCAAGTCCAACCAAAACGCTTACATCATCACATGTGATATTTTTTATAAACTAAAAACGCTTAGTTTACAAACTGGGCATCAAAATTGAGTTCCTATTTGACCATTATATATCCTACAACAAATCCTTCAAAAAAAAAGACCCTACATGAATATATTTGGATAAAATTTCGTTAACAAACATTGATCTATGAAGATAGAAAAAATTCTTCTATTGAAACTGCATCTTGGAATAATGGCATATCATATAGTGATGAATATATGGCGGTTGATTGGCTGGATCATTTTCAGCTTTAGTGACAACGACAATGGTTTCCAAATAATATATAGCGTGTTTATTATACAAGCCATGGATTTACATCGATCTAATTAATTTCTAAAGTAATTTCATTGGTGGTCCTTAATTAAACTTGTCATGATTTTGTGATTCAAATATTCATTTTTAGTTCCTCGCTCGCTGCATATATAGAGTTCCAAATATATAGAGTTCCTCGCTCGCTGCATATATAGAGTTCCAAATATTCATTTTCAGTTCCTAGATTTTGTGATTCAAAATTTGGAATTTTCAATCGACCTCGGGCTCGGGCAGTGGAGGGCTCGGGCGAATGTACAAAGACATCGACGAACATATCACCTCGAGCTCGGCAGTGGAGGGCCTCGGGCGCGGTGGAGGGGCCTCGGGCGCGGAGGAGGGCGCGGTGGAGGGCCACGGTCGCTGGAGGAGGGCACTGGGCGCTGCGTGATGGAGGCCGCGACGAGGAAGAAGAGGCGGCGCCCGGTGTCATGGAAGGCGCGGTGGGGCCACAGGCGTGGTGGAGGGGCCTCGAGGCGCGAGGAGGAGGCGCGGTGGAGGGCCACGGGTCGTGGAGGAGGAGGAACACGGGCGGCTTGATGGGGAGGCCGCACGAGGAAGAAGAGAGCGGGCGCGGTGTCACGGAAGGCTGAACGGACGCGGTGGAGGCGGCGCGAGGAAGAAGAGGGCGGCGGTGTTCGACGAGGAAGAAGACGAGCGGATCGATCTGCGCCAGGCGCTGGAGGTTATATATCAGAGAGAATTACTCCGGTGCAGACCACCACCAAGGGAGTAAAACCCTTTACTCCGGTGCGTATTACCAACCGGGAGTAAAAAGAGATTTTTACTCCCGGTTGGTAACACGCACCGGGAGTAAGTAAAAGTTTTGAATGAATAAACAGAAAGCCCACCTTTACTCCGGGTGGGATTCCCACCCGGGAGTAAAGGTGGGCTGCAGCTTTGTTTCCTACTTGCTTTAACAATAGTCTTGTTAAATACAATAGAAATGCAATAGTTTTTGTTAAATACATAGTAAATTAAATAAAAGGCATAAAATTATTTTGTTAAAAATATGAATTTTCTTTTGTTTATTGCACATAGGAAAAATCTATAACCTAACTTTTTTATTTTTTGTTAGAATTATAAAACATAATGTAACTAATATTTATTTTGTTGTTAATGCAAAATGTAGTGTTTAATTAAAATTATTAAAACTATTGGTTTTGGACAGGAAATTTGTTTTCACGTCATTTTAACGTTAATATTTTAATTTTTCATCACTCGGTATCCTAATTTTACCTTTTTTGAGAGAAATCCCACCAAATCAAACATTGATTTAATTTGAAACATGACATAATAAACATCTGAATTCACAATTATTACATAATATCTCAAACACACACTATATTAAATCACTATATCATCAAGTGGGCACAAGAAGTTGAACTTCTTCTTTACGTATGTCCCTTGGTTATGATCGCTTCAGTAACCATGGAGTGTCCTCATCATTTACCAAGATGCTAGGGTCTTTGTTCACTTTGAAGGCGGAATTCGGTCATCCTTTTCATATTCTTCCGACATGTCCGACTTGTCCTCAATTCCCACGATGACTCTTTTTCCCGAAAGAACTATGTGGCGCTTTGGCTCTTTGGTTGAGTCATTATCGTTTTTCCCTCTTTTGGTTTGGTAGACATATCATTGACATAGAACACCTGATTCACATCCTTGGCAAGGACGAATGGTTCGTCTTTGTACCCAATATTACTAAGGTCTCTTGTTGTCATTCCATACTCGTTGTCTACTGTTACCCCGCCTTCGGTCACCTTGACCCATTGGCACTTGAACAATGGGATCTTCAAAGTAGGTGCATATTCTAGTTCCCATATTTCATCTATGCGTCCATAATATGTCTGCTTATTCCCATTCGGGTCTGTGGCATCTATGCGGACACCACTGTTTTGGTTGGTACTCCTTTTATCTTGGGCTACTGTGTAGAATATGTTCCCATTTATCTCGTACCCTTTGTATGTGACGATATGCCATGATGGTTGCATAGCCAATAAATACAGTTGCTCATGGATGCTCTCATCACCTTGACATTTTTTTTGCAACCAACCGAAAGTTTCCATGTGCTTATGCGTAATCCAAGCTTCAGTCTTCCCTAGAAACTCGGATCGTAAGAGATCCTTGTGTGTCTCAATATACGGATCTACCAAAGAGGAGTTCTATAGAACTGTGTAGTGCGCTTTATTGAAATAATCATCATCCGTACCAATATATGTTTTCCTCCCTAGTGTCCCCTTTCCGCTTAGTCTCCCCTCATGTCTCGATTCAGGAACACCAATCGAGTCAAGGTCGGGAATAAAGTCAACACAGAACTCAATGACCTCTTCTGTTCCATAGCCCTTGGCGATGCTTCCTTCTGGGCGAGCACGGTTGTGAACATATTTCTTCAGGACTCCCATGAATCTCTCTAAAGGGAACATGTTGTGTAGGAACACAGGACCGAGAGTGAAAATCTCCTTGACTAGGTGAACTAGGAGGTGTGTCATAATATCAAAGAAGGAAGGAGGAACACCAACTCAAAGGCGACGAGACATTGAACCACATCATTTCTGTAGTTTAGCTAGATCAGTTGGATCAATTGCCTTTTGAGAAATTGCATTGAGGAATGCACATAGCTTCACGGTGGCTAGACGTATATTTGGAGGTAGAATTCCTCTTAATGCAAGCTGGAAGTAATTGCGTCATGATGAGAACGTGCAGTCATGGGACTTTAAGTTACTGAAATTTCTTCTCGGCACATTTATAATACCCTTTATATTCGAGGAGAATCTAGATGGTACCTTGATGTTGTTTAAGCATTCAAACATGATTTCCTTCTCCTCTTTGCTTAGAGTGTAACTAGCGGGACGTAAGTAATGGCGTCCATCATCCATCTTCTCTCCGGATGCGAGTTGTCTCTTTCTCTCAAACAACGCAGTGAGTCTGCTGTGCTTCAAATGTGTCCTTAGGCTTTCCATACACACCCATAAAGCCTAGCGAGTTCACACAAAGATTCTTCGTCAGTGCATCACGTCGATCGAGCTACGGACCTCGAGGACTTGCCAATAGGGTAGGTCCCAAAATATGGACTTCTTCTTCCACATGGGTGCGTGACCGTTAGTGTCTTTTGGAATAGGTTGGCTTCCATGTCCTTTTCCAAAGACGACTTTCACATCATTGACCATATCTAGTACATCCTCACCGGTTGGTTCGCGAGAGGCTTGGTCGGTGGTTCGCCTTCCCTTTAAAATGCTTGCCTTTCTTTCTTACGGGGTGATTTGCGGGGAAGAAATCGGACGATGGCCAAGGTACACGACCTTTCGACATTTTTTCAAGAATACACCTCTAATATCACCGAAGCAAAGTGTGTGCATGCATTATATCCCTTGTTTGATCTGTCACGAAAGATTACTTAGAGCAGGCCAATCATTGATTATTACGAACAACAATGCTCGCAGATCAAAGTGTTCTGTTTGTACTCATCCCACACACGTACACCTTCTTTATTCCACAAAATGAGAAGTTCGTCAATAAGTGGTCTCGGTACACATCGATGTCATTGCCGAGGTTGCTTCGGGTCTTGGATGAGCACGAGCATCATAATGAACTTTCGCTTCATGCATAACCAAGGAGGAATGTTGTAGATGCTTAGAAATAATGGCCAAGTGCTATGACTATTGTTACGCTCTCCAAAAGGATTGATACCATCTGTACTTAAAGCAAACCTTAAGTTTCTTGCGTCATTTGTAAACTCCGGGAATTCTCTGTCGATTGCTCTCCACTGGGACCCATCAGCAGGGTGTCTCAACATATTGTCTACCTTACGGTCTTCTTTGTGCCATCGCAACAATTTTGCATGTTCTTTGTTTCTGAACAGACGTTTCAAGCGTGGTATTATAGGAGCATACCACATAACCTTGGCAGGGATTTTCTTCCATGGACGTTCGCCCTCAACATCACCAGGGTCATCTCGCTTTGATCTTATACTCATGACGCATGGCATACCGGGCATGCATCCAATTTCTCGTACTCTTTGCCACGGTACAGGATGCAGTCATTAGGACATGCATGTATCTTCTCTATTTCTAGCCCCATAGGACAGACAACTTGTTTTGCTTCGTAGGTAGTGGCGGGCAATTCATTGTCCTTCGGAAGCATCTTCTTTTGAATTTTTAGTAACTCTCCAAATCCCTTGTCAGATACACCATTCTTTGCCTTCCATTGCAGCAATTCTAGTGTGGTTCCCAACTTTTTCTGCCCTGCATCACAAGTTGGGTACAACAATTTCTTGTGATCTTCTAGCATCCGCTCGAACTTGATCTTCTCCTTTTCACTTTCACATTCTCTTTGTGCGTCACGAATGACCTGAGAAAGATCATCAGCCGGCTCATCTTCTGTGGCTACCTCTTCTTCAGCTTCTCCCATTGCAGTATCATTGAAGCACGCACCATCGGGAATAATATCATTGTCGTCCCATTGTTCTTCTTCACCTTCTTCCATTACAACACCGGTTTCTCCGTGCTTTGTCCAACAAATATAGTTTGGCATGAAACCCGACTTAAACAAGTGTGAATGAAGAGTCCTTGAGCAAGGATATTCCACCGTATTCTTACATATGGCACATGGGCAGCACATGAAACCATCGCGTTTGTTTGCCTTGACCGCACGTAACAAAGAATGCACGCCGTCAATGAACTCTTGGGAGCGGCGATCAGCATTATACATCCAATGACGGCTCATCTGCATTACATGACATAAATACCATATTAAAACCTAGATCATAATTAATTATTTATACAACATGCGTGCCACCACAAAAGATACAAATTTATGAAAGCATCGCTACAATGTAGACAATCCCAACTACCACTAAAAGAACTAAAGCTAAAATACATTTCAATAGCGGTAGGATTTCACGACCAATCTCAACTAAAATGCAGACAGATCCCCGATTGTGCAACATCTTTGGACTTCTTGGCTGGATCAACTTTGCCTCATTAGCCGTCGATTCCATCATTGTTGCAAGATATTTTGCACGAGTTCAACATACTCTTCCTCCCAAAGAGAAGCCTGAACATCGCCCACCGCCATCCCAATGAAATTAAAACAAAAAATTAGAACTTTAATCACAACCATCATGAAAATAGGTATAAACTAACCATAATCATTAAATACGATAAAATAACTCACATTGCGATCCGGACACTTGTAGAAGATACGATCCTTGTTGGGACCCTCCTTCTTCACTCGGTACTCCATCACAATCTTCGTCTCATCACGACACTTGCCGCATGGAATGAGAGGGAGGCCGGCCTAAGTCGCTTTGGAAACCCATGAGAGGCCGAGGACCCTAAGCGAGTTGCCATCTACTCTCTATACTCATTTTTTAATACACTATAAATTTCTCCTTTTATAAACAAATAAAATTAAGAAACTATAAAATTATCTAGATCTCTAAACAATGATATTTTTAATGGTCATTGTGTTCTCGCTTTCTTTATCGGCGGTAAGTAATTCACATGATATTTCCGCAAATTAACGAGAAGAATGGGAGTGTACACACAAAGCAGACTCTGCGATGATATCGGGGCGTGTGAATAAATAACCATCCGTACTAGTTGACCTTGCTTACGTGATCATCTCGTGAGCATTTCTCCACCGGACGGCACCGTGCTTGGCCACGGAAGAGCTCTAATTCTACGAGGAAGGAACACGGTCTTCCACGACCGTTGCCGCTCTCCTCGTAGAATCAAAGCTCCTCCTTGACGTCCGTTATTATTTTCGGCAGAGAACGTGCTTTCGCCGAGATGAACACGGTCCGCAAGTTCAACTAGTATGGATTTTCTATAATTTTCTAACTATTTTCTAAGTTTATATTTATATATATACTACGTTTGGGTACGGTGATTGATGGACTCATTGCGACGATATCGGGACATGTGAATAAATAACCATCCATACTAGTTGACCTTGCTTACGTGATCATCTCGGCGAACATTTCTCCACTGGACGGCACCGTACTTGGCCATGGAAGAGCTCCAATTCTACGAGGAAGGGAACACGGTCTTCCACGACCGTTGCCGCTATCCTCGTGAGAATCAAAGCTCCTCCTTGACGTCCGCTATGCCGCTTTCGGCAGAACGTGCTCGCCGAGATGAACACGGTCCGCAAGTTCAACTAGCTACTTTAACCTTATTTCATGTAAATATGCAAGCTTGAAGTGATTTTGAGCTCAAATTGCTTACAAATGAAAAAAACCACCACAATAAAGAACCATATATATATATAGTGAACAAAATGAGATAAGACAATGGTGAAAAATGAGAGTATGAGATTGGTAACCTTTACAACTGAAGAATCGACGGAGGAATTGAAGAAATCGGCGGAGGAATCGAATAATGGATGGAGGAACAATGGAGGAGGGAGGAAGCAAGAACACTAGTGCAAAGTGAGCTTCAAAATGTCTTTGAGCTCGGCTCGGGGAGGAAGAAGGAGACGGCGGGATATAAAGAGGGGACCTTTAGTCCCGGTTGGTGGCTCCAACCGGGACTAAAAGTAACTTTCTAACCCGAGGCGCAACCACGGCCCGAGTAGACCTTTACTCCCGGTTGGAGCCACCAACAGGAGTAAAGTATACCTTTAGTCCGGTTGGTGGCTCCAACCGGGACTAAAGGTCCCCGCCACCTCTGTCTCGGGCGCTTGATAGCCGTTGGGGCGGGGACCTTTAGTCCCGATTGGAGACACCAACCGGGACTAAAGGTATTTCTAATCCCGGCATAAAAATTCCGGGACTAGAGCCCATTTTGGCCGAGGATCAAAGGCCTGTTCTCTACTAGTGGTATTGATCGTTGTTTGTTACCAATAATTTATGCTTTATTATTTTAGCTAGTGGTTCAATGCTTAAAAAATGTCTTCAAAACGGTATCTTCCCATTACTAGTTATTAGAGGTCCAAACAAAGCCTCCCAATTAATTTTGACCAGACGTGCTAGAAAAAAAGATAAATTATAAAAAAATCTTACAATAATCAGAAAGATCTGGCCATTAATATTAATAGTCATTACATATGTTCTGTTTTCAAAAAATACATCTATTACTCTTTTTACCCTAACATCTCTAACCATTATTGTTCATCACGTCTCTCTAGGTGGCATTTGTCAGTCCTAGAGCAACCTCGTTGTGCCCCTCTCCCCGACGGCTCTATCGGGCAAACAACGGGCTATGGATTGGCTCAACCGACTTGCCAGTCGGTCTCACCGTTCTATAGTGTTATCGCTGAATTCAAGGTCATGTGCGGCCTCAGACGCGTTCTATTCCTTGCTGGCCGGGGTAGATCTAGGCCTAGGGTCTCACTACCTGAATCTCAAGCTTTGACGAGTTTTTTTTATCTCGGGCACTCGGTAAAGACTGTCTTTGCCGAGTGCCCAAACTCGAACACTCGACAACGACACGACCCTCGGCAAAGCTAGTCTTTGCCGAGTGCTCAGTTTCAACACTCGGCAAAGACGTCCTCTTTGCCGAGTGCTCAGACATGCCACTCGGCAAAGACTTTCTTTGCCGAGTGTCAACGTCTCATACTCGACAAATTTTGGCCCGCCGTTAAACCAGCCTACCGCCGTCACCTCTTTGCCGAGTGTACAAATGCAACACTCGGCAAAGAGGCTCTTTGCCGAGTGTCAAAGGCAGACACTCGGCAAAGTATAATTGTTTTTTGACTCCTGCACTTCAAAAAATTTCACCTCTCCACATACCACATTTGGTACTCCATGCTTAAGTTTGGTGTATTTTTGAATTTATTTGCTATATTTAACTAATTAATTGCATTTCAAGCAATTTTTTGAATTAAGTTAAATTTGAACCGCAAGTGATTCAAATATTTGGAAAAATGAGTATAAAATTGATATACATGTTATTCAACCCAGTTTGAGGCCTTACCTATAAGATTATAAGGGTTTTCGAACATCTTATTTCGGAAACACGACCCCGAGCGTGTGGTTGAATGGTTTTTAAATTCTATAAAAAGCAAAAAAGCAAAGGAAGTCTGAAAATCATGAAATTTGATAAGATGTCATGATATCATATGTGGAGGCTGTGGTAAAAAATTGAGAAGGTGTCGCATAAGTTGTCACATAAATTGCTTACAAACCGAAACATCTCCGAAGAAATTTCACGATTGTTGAGAATGATCTGGTAAGATTTGGAGTGAAAGTAACGGTCGAGTTGTGGTTTGACTCCGAAACTTTTTGTATAGCGAATAGACATCAAAGATCGTGTCATGTTAAATTTTAGTGATTTTTTGGATCCATTTGATAATTATTAATTTTTAATTGCAATTATATAAATGGAATTTGAGCTATAACTACATGAAATCATGGTCTATTTTTCGGTGAAGCATCAAAAATTTGACAAGGTATTTTCAAAGTGTATTGGAACAAATTTGGAAAAAACGGTTAAGGGAAACGGAAAGGAAATAGAAAAGTTTTTTAAAAAAATATCTTTGCCGAGTCTCCTATGGTTAGCACTCGGCAAAGTATAGTCTTTGCCGAGTGCCTTATAGGTTTGACTCTCGGCAAAGATTTTTAATGTATTTTTTAAAAAAATCCCGGCTTTGCCGAGTGTCGGATCGCGGACACTCGGCAAAGGCCTGACCGAAGACTTAACTGGCACGGCCGAGACTCACTCATGCACGCACGTACACTCCCGTCCCCTCGCTCCCTCACCGCCGCTGCCAGCGCCGCCCCCCGCCCTGCCCGTCATCCTCGCGCCGCCGCACCTTCTCCCGCGCTGCCCCGCTCGTGCCCACCCGCTGTGCTCGCGCCCGGCGCGGTCGCCCGCCGGCCGCCCCCGTCACCGCCCCGCACGCCACCCCGCCCGCAACGCCGCGCGCGCCCGCCAGCCCACGCCGGCCGCTCCCGCCGGCGGCCCACCGCCTGGACTCGTCTCGCCCGCACCCGGCGCCCGTCCCCGCGCGCCGACGACGCAGGCTCCCGCGGCTGCCCCCCGGCGTCCCACACCCGGTGCCCTCCCCCACGCGCCGACGACGCAGGCTCCGGCGCCCGGCCTCCTGCGCAGTACCTAGGTAATCCCTTGTTCATCTCTTTCATGTTCCCTTTGTCTGATAGAAATACGGTAAAAGGTTCCCTGCTGCAGAACATTAGTGTTTCGAATTGCCTCATTCCTAGTTCCCCTGGAGTGAAATGTTGTAATATCATTTTATCTGTCTGTAGAATGTAGTTTCATTGAATTCATATTCATACTAAGATCAAGTGCAAAAAAAAGCTTTCACTAGTAGAGTGATCGATGCATAATTTTTTAAGTTTAGCTTTCACTAGTTAGGTAAAATCCTAAAGCTTGCGTGATACAGCAGCCCCGTTAACCTTTTTGCCGGCAATAGGCAAGTGGCTTAGTGGAAGAAATTTTAGAAGGGGGAAAGCATGAGAAATTGCTACAACGACAAATCAAAAGCAAAACCACTTAAACAACATTTAAAGGTAGACGTGTTGACTATTGTATTTGTTTTACAGTGGACAATTCCAGAAATAGTTTCCATATAGCATTAAAAACTTGACCGTTGTCAGACTCCATGGGTTCAGGAGAAGTAGGTACTTCTGGTTCTTCGGCTGGTGAATCGTTGGCTTCTTTCGTTGTGCCATTTGACTCTGGTTCTTTTGCAGCTTCTTCTGGGTCAGTTGGTTTTGACAAATCTACATCTTCCGGAGACTTTCCATCTCTAGCTACCACATCTTTGGTCATGCCTGAAACAACAGATCAACATTTTCCATAATTATTGCAATCACAGTTAACAAGCAAATGAATGGTTATAGTTAAGATCTTGAAAACTGACTGTGCTCATTTTCAGCACTTTTCTTTTGCCGCTTTAGCACTTCATAACTTTGTGACACGTTTACTTCTGGCTGTACACTGCGAAGCCTTGCACTTAATCTAGTACCAGAAACCAGCTGAGCAACAGGCGCTGCTTGAAGAATAGAGTTATCTTCATCATCCACAACCTGCTGTGGGCCCCCCTGTGAAGCAATTTTATCACAAAAGGACACCAAAGATGGGTCCATCTGTGACAACATACCTTGGACCTGGCCAAAAAGAGGTTCATTAGACATAAGAATGATAATCTGTAGAGGCATTGTCGAGAACACAATATAGGAGAAAGTGAGAACAAACAAGATACCACATCTCTGAGTTCACATGCTCTACTGACGATCCTAGATCCATTGTAGTCATCCCCATTGTAAGTCTATAGGTCACAGAAGGGGAAGTTCGGCATTATTTAAGCTGTCATCCTCAACTCTCATTACTGAATTGTAATGTACTGTCAAGAATCAAGAAACTAAGTTCACCAAAAGATGTACCTTTGCATTTGAGACAATGAGATCAATATCCTTCATAAATGCTGCCCTGGTAAGGTACTGTCCAGAGTCCACCCGCTTCAAGACAGTAGCCATATCCATGGGCTCCTCTTCTGATACCGGGAAGTGAAATACATTGAACCTTTTGTTGTACAAAATGCTGAAAAGATAAGCAGTCACACTATTAGCTCTATCAGGTTTCAAAAGTCAATTGAACAACAGTGATGAGATTGCAAGGGATAAAGGAAAAATAAATAAAAAGCTACCAACAGAAGCACTTGTGTTTCAAACCAAATTTAAGAAGGTAGATTTTATGATTTTGAAATATCACAACTGCCTGCTTCTATAATAAGAGTAAGCTGCAGACCGGTTACAGATATCGCGGAGACACATCCTCATTCGACGAACAGCATGCTGCTCAGCTTCTGCCTTAGCCTTTAGCTCAGAAACCTTAGGGCCCTCCACTTCTTTCGGGGCTTTGGGAAGATCAATAGCAGACTTCTGTTTCTTTGACTTGTTTCTTGATTCCTCCGTTTGGAAAGAGAGCAATGACTCGAACAATATACTGAAGTATCTCAATCTATCGTCATAACTTGGATGATCCACTTGATACCTATATCACACAAAGATTTTTATTTTCTTGGTGAAAGATAAGATAGGAGGAAATTCAGTGAACATTACATGAAGCAGGTGACAGATTCACAAATAAAATGTTATACAAAGAACTAAAGTCCAAAAGTCAATAAAAAGGAAACAAACTGTTTCCTCAATTATGTCCCTACCATTACAGCATATTTAGCGCCTAGGCCAAAGCAGATTTCTTTAAAAAAATTAATGAGCAATACCATTTACAGAGATCAAGAGTCAAGAGTACAAGACTAATAATAAAAGATCAGTAACAAAGAAATAGTACATAATGGAGAATTAATCCATCTAAGTAACAGGTAGGCAATAATCACTTTATATCTAGCTTACATTGTAAGGGCAAGCCAACACAGCCCAGGAAAAGTAGAAAAACATTTGGCAAGGAACATACACATTGCGAGAAGAGAATATGGAAGCTCAATAATGCTATATAGTGGACAATTCCAGGAAAAGCATTGGCGGCTCAATAATGCTATATAGTGGACAATTCCAGAAATAGTTTTTTTAACATATGGTAATTGTTTCTGGAATATTATTTTACAAAACAGTAGCTCACTTGCTTCCACAAAACCCTAACCATCTCAAGGCATATAAACTGTACTGTAATTCTCTAACTAAAACATGCGTGCTTTGGGTCTCATCTTGCATTGGAAAGTAATATGATAGCAGCAGGCATATAAACTGTACTGCTAGCTCTAGGTGTATTGTATATTTGTATCACATGCATCCAAAAATTCTTTCGAACCTGTGCACCAGAATGCTATATCATGCTATCATGTTTGGCATATTATATATATAATAATAAATTAACACAATTCCAACAAATAAACGATTAGTTAGTGAACTCACCAGCACAGCCAGGATCAATGTCAAAAATAATATATATATTATTACATGATTCATGGTTGAATGTGAATCCAATGCATATGCATATGTGGTTATCGGCCATCGTGCCGTACGTTTTTTTTTTTGCAGGTTTTAGAAACCTCACCATGTAGGGGAGGTTCTGTCAAAATTTTCAACTAAACCCGTATGTTCTTTTTTTGCAGAGAAGAGCCCATTGGAGCCGAGCCGGAGTACCTCGGCGACCCCGATCATATTCCTCGCCACTGCGGGTCTGCCTACACCGCGTTGCCTTGCCACTGCACCGACCCGCCACGGCCCCGCTAGCCTGACTCCACCGCCACCCAAGGTATAACCCCTCTTTCCGTATCATGTTCATAGATTACATAACCAAGTTAGGTGTCTCCCGTTCGAAAGGGATACGGTTGAAAGTATGCAGATCTTTGCATATTTATAACTGTATGTGTTTCGAATTGTCCATATTTTTTGGACAGCCCGAGGATGCGTAGATGGGGTTAGTTTTCATGGTCTACTCCGATCCGAGACAGAGTTTCGGCATCATCTCCCTATTTTTCTCCGGATACACAATCTCCCTGGCGGGACGTGTATTTGGAGAAGAGCGGGGAGGTGCTGCCGAAATTCTGTCTCGGATAGAAGTAGAGCATGGAAACTGACCTCATCTATGCATCCTCGAGTGGGATTAGGACCTATCTTCACCTATTAGATAGTAGGATCCTCGTATAGATGCAATGGATTCTTATATTACTCGCGTATATGGTAAAGGATGGATGATCGTGAGTAGATGTACACTAGCCGGAGGGGTTATGGAAACTAGACTGATGAATGGATGAAGAAGACCAATGCTTTCTTGGAAGCAGCATTTCGGGAGGCTAAAGAAACGGATAAAGTTTGGTGTCCCTGCAGCGAGTGTGAGAACAAGCGTAAACAAACAAAGGTGGACATGGGTAAACATCTTGGCAAGTATGGATTTATGGCAGACTATACCCGGTGGACCCTCCATGGTGAAGGACGTAGGAGAGACGAGGTCGTGAGACAATGCATCGAGGATCTTGATGCTGATGGCGGGATAGGAGACATGTTAGGTGACTATCATGAGGCACACTTCGGTGAAGGACGTAGGGATGAGGAGCCAGAGGCAACCGCAAAGGCGTATTACGACATGTTGTCTGCGGCACAGAAACCCCTTCACGGCTAGACAAAGGTCTCTCAACTAGATGCCATTGGACGCCTTATGGCTTTCAAGTCCTAGTGCCACCTGAGTCGAGACGCCTTCGATGCTATGCTGACAGTTTTTGGCACTTTGCTTCCGGAAGGTCACATTCTACCAAGGAACATGTACGAGTCGCGGAGACTCCTTCGTGTACTTAAGATGCCATATGAGCAGATACATACTTGTCCAAAGGGGTGCATCTTATTTAGGAAGGAACACGCGGAAGCTAAGCACTGTCCAAAGTGTAAATCCTCTAGGTTCCTTGAGGTAGACTATGGTGATGGTCTCAAGAGGCAGCTTGACATCCCCGTGAAAATCCTACGGTACCTTCTGAAACGACCTGATTTCCGCAAAGGGAAATCCACAAAGTCAAAGTGTAATAAGACCGTTGTAGATCATATTATCCAAATTCCAGTCGAATATCACATCCATACAACGATAATATCATAGTACAAATAGTGCGGAATTACATAAATTATTACATCGCCGCATTGGCGGAATCAAAAGTAGCATTCATTCAGAACAACTTGAAGATAAGATCGCCAAACTTGAGCGTAGGAACGAATGCCTCAACCGTCAAACTCCTCGGAGCTATACTCCTCAGCAGAACCTGTGTGCCAAAATTTATCAGTACGATTTGTACTGGCCACTCCCACCCTATGAGCATTGCTTTGTGGAAATTGGATGCAAGTTGGATATAATCAAAAGGAACCTATAAGGCTGGGGTTTCCTATGTTTTAGCATATCAAGTATATAAGAATAGTTGGTCAAGTTTTAACACCATTCCCACACCCATTCCACCCCATTTCTGTCCAGAGCCAGGTTATGATCCTAGGATCGATATACCACCATCACCATATCACAACCATACCATCGCTCAGTCGACAAGCCAACTCCCTCTCGGCACTGTCTCAAGGCCCGTAGCCCCTGGCTACATCCGAACACTCACTCCCAAGGGGAGAAGAGAAGGACTCATCTCACTATCTAGTTTAAGCGAAACCCAGGAAAGGTCCATAGCCGACAAGTCGGCATATGTATCGATCGATCAACCATACACTCTGCAGAGGTTTTACATAACCACAAGATCTGCCTTCCTCGCTGACCATCGTCAACTGGGCTGATTCCGGTCGCTTGCTAGTCTAGGATAATACCACTCTACCATTCAGCCCTGGTACACCCCAAGTCTAATCTGGGGTGGCTAAAACTGTGAGTCATGAGCTGGGTCCACAAGGTCTCCATGAAGTCTCGGAAGGGTGTGGGGGAAATCCTCTGTGCCCCGTACCTCCTTACACTGTCCGCTATCAACCTAGCAGTAGTGGCAATATCCTACCCAGTAGTCCGGCCGTCCCGCACCATATAGGGCGAGTGGTACGTAAGGCTTCCTGGTGAATCTGAGTACTAGTAAGTCCTTAGTGATGACCAAGCTAGAATGTCTTCATCAGGGTTTCCATTTATTGTGCCACCACAGCACCTCCACCCAGGGCTCCTCCCATCACAGGTTCACACCCAGGGCCACCTCATATACCATTTACCCACCACAGGTATCCATTCCAGGGGTGCCCAGGTAGCACCCCATGGCAAGACTTGCCCCAGGCTCGTCGTATACTCCAACTTGGTCAACACAACCCTCACCCTCCATGCACCCAAGTCACACACGCATCACTCTTCCAATAGTCCAGATAACACCAGTTTTTCACCACGCATCAATGTAGTACAAGCGTAGTGGAAGTAATAAGCAATGAAATATAGCAGCAAACGTGTGACTAGCCTAACAGCAGGGTGAGCAGGGGTAAGGTTGCGTCAAGGTAAAGGCCATCAAGAAAGCATACTACCATGCAAGTCCTATCATAGTGTGATCATAACAATAAAGTAAAGCACTAGCATTTCTATTTTAGCCATGCGTAATAGGTGCTACGAGATTGGGTGGGATGTGGCACCTTCAGTGTAGTCGTCTCCGTACTCCTCACGGTACTCATGATCCTCGTCCGTCTGATTCTCCTCCGAGTCTGCATACGTTCGAATTATAGTCGCGTTAGCGACGTTTATAGAATAGCACAAAGAAGCAATGAAAGTTCAAAAGAGCCAAATGCACTCAAACATGGGTTCATTGCGTAAAGCTCGATTTTAGATGAATTTTGGTCCTGGTTTCATATTTTTCTGAGGTCATATGAATTAGTTATGAATTTTTGAAGTTTAATTCATCTCTGAAAATGGAAAAGGCTAAATTAATCCTGGGCTGACACGTGTCACACTGTGACTGGTCCACGTGGCATGCTGACGACAGCATGACGTCAGCATGACATCATCGTCTCGGTTCTGGTACTGACAGGTGGGGTCCCGTTGACGTCATCTACGTCATTAGCTACTGACAGGTGGGACCAGGGGCTCTTGGGTCACTGACATGTGGGTCCGGTCAAAGTCAACATCAAGTCAACGGCAAGTCAACGTCACCGTGACCTCAGTCACAGATAGGTGGGGCTAGAGCTGCTGACGTCACCGTGATGTCATCATGACGTCACCTCGACTGCGTTTGTTACTGACAGGTGGGACCCACGTGACGTCGGCATGATGTCACTTACTGACGTGTGGGTCCAGAGTCTCTGTGCCGCTGACATGTGGGGCTAGGTCAACAGTCAATGTTGACCGGTCAACGGTCAACCAGGTTGGGTCTTGATTGGGCTTTGGTGGGCCTGGACGGGGCTAGATTTGGGCCGTGCCGGCCCGGACACGTGGCATGCTGTGGCGCTGCCACGTCGTAGCCAAGGGCCTCCACTGGGCTTCGTCCACCATTCGGCCCACCCTACGTGGTTCACGGTGAACTAGTGTTCACGGTCCATGGACCGTTGGCTGGTCTTCGGTGGACCGAGTCCACCCTTCTTCCCTCTGGCCTGGTTCATGTGCACCGAGGGTAGGCACGTGCGACCGGCGAGGAAGAATTCCTCTGCTTCCCTCCCCGGTGTGTTCTCGCCGGTGGTGTGCTCACCGGCGAGCTTCCACAGCGGCATTGGCGTCCAATTGAGGTGGGGAAAAGCTTTGCCAGGCCCCGGCAAATATGGTAGTGGGGTCAAGGTGGCGGCCAAGGCTTCCCAGGGCATTGGCCACGGTGGTCGGTGGCTTGGTCGTGGCGGTGCTCGTCGGCAGGGCTTCTAGGGGCTGTTCCAGGGGTCCTGGTGCCCCGTTCCCTTTCAGACGGCTAGCGGGCGACAGGGTAAAGTGTCGACGATGACCAAAGGGCGTGGCGGAGTCCGCGCGTAGTGGTGGTGCACGGCGAAGCTCCGACCGGTGGTCTGGTGCTCGTGGCCAAGGCACTACAGCCGGCTAACGGGGTCTCGGTCTACGCGGCTATCTTCCGGTCATCACGGTGGTGCTACGGCTACATCCTAGTCCGGCGAGGCGGCCGGGTGCGCAAGTGGTGGCCGCGCCATGACGGCGGCATCGTGAGCGCGACGTGCACGTGCTCTGCTACGGCGTCCAAGGGCTAGGAGGAGGTCTCAGCCAAAAGACTCACCGAGTGGCCCTGGTGGCATTCGGTGGTGGTGCGGTGGCGAAGCGTGTTGTCGGGGTAGGCGCTCAGGGCGACGCTCCGTCTCCGAGCTCTCTGCTCGCCTCCCTCTTTCGAACTCCTTCTTGGCCCTCTTTTCTCGGTGCGGTGCTGGCTGTTGGGCCACCGAGCGGTGGCGGTGGCTGAGGAATCCCTAGGGTGCTATGGCGTCTCTTTTATAGCCCCGATGCCCGAGCTTCATCCATGGCGGATGGGGCGGACGGCTGGCGATGCGTCGAGGGCATCGAATGGTATCACGGGCGCGGGTGGTTGGCGCGGAGGTTGCATGGGCGCGGCGCCAAGGGGACAGGGCCAGGTGATTCGTGTGACCCCGGGCCCGCGCCTGTCACTTTGGTCGGGTCTCGGTTGGAGGCGGTGCCTGCGTGGGGAGGAAGACGACACTGTGGCAGGGGTGGCTGACACGTGGGGTCATGTTGGCAGCGACAGCAGGCGAAGCAGGAAGGCGTGCGGGCATGAGCAGCGCGCTGGGCTGGCTAGCAGGGCCGGGTGCTGCCACGCACGTAAGCTGGGCCGGCTGCTACTGCGCGCAAGCTGGGCTGGCTAGCAGGCCTTCTTCTTTTCTTTTCCTTTTTCTGTTTTATTTTTCTTCTCCTTTGTTTAAATTCAAATTTGATTTGGAATTTGAATTCAAAATTGGTGTACCTTATTCTTTGGAGTTTTAGATATGAGACCCACAACATTCTTTTATATATATTAGGAACTTTATTTAGCTATTCTGTATAACAAAAATAGGTGTAGTTTTGTTATAAAAAATAGAAATAGTTTTCTCTTTAAGCATTTATGCTTTGGTTTGATTAATAATTACTTTATGGTTTATTTCTTTAAAGGAGTTGTTAGGCATTACATAAAGCAAATGGAAATCCAAATCACCATTTGAGTTAACAATGTATGCTATATTTTATTTGTCAGTATTTAAATAAACATAATTAACAAATGACATGCCATGCTCATGAAATTGTTTAGTTGGGTTACAACTAATGCAACACCTAGGGTTGGCTCCTACAGATATCACTCAATATTGCATGGGGTTTTGAAGAAAAATTTTGTAGTTGTGATTTTTGGTGTGTGGATTTTTAGGTTGTTACACCTTCCATTCGTACTGAGGATCCAACGGCTATACATGACCAAGGAGTCCGCGAAACAGATGACATGGCACAAAAATGGATGTCGATACAATCCAGATAAGATGGTACATCCTTCCGATGGTGAATCATGGAAACATTTTGATGACATTCATCGTGAGAAAGCTCTAGAGGCCCATAATGTCCGTGTTGCATTGGCAACAGATGGGTTCAATCCTTATGGAATGATGGCTGCCCCATACACTTGTTGGCCCGTGTTCGTTATCCCACTCAATCTCCCCCGGCGTCATCTTTCAACGGTAGAACATATTCTTGTCGTTGATAATTCCTAAACACCCGAGGAATAGTATGGGTGTGTTCATGGAGCCTGTGATTGATGAATTGCTCAATGCTTGGGACGAAGGGGTATGGACATACGACCGAGCTACAAAGAGAAGCTTCAAGATGCATGTTTGGTACCACTACTCCCTGCATGACTTCCTGGCATATGGAATATTCTGTGGTTGGTGTGTTCACAGCAAGTTCCCATGCCCAGTATGCAAGACAGCTCTGAAGTTTATTTGGTTGAAGAAGGGTGGCAAGTATTCCTCGTTTGACAAACATCGACAATTCCTCCCTCTAGACCATGCATTCAGACAAGACACCAAGAACTTTACGAAAGGCCTCAAAGTTACAGACCCTCCACCGGTGATGATGACAGGTGCCGCGGTCCGTGCTCAGATAGATGCTCTCGAGGTCAATGAAGTAGAAGGTGGTTTTGTGGGATATGGCGAGCAACATGCATGGACTCACAAGTCGGGCTTGGAGAGACTCCCCTATTTTGATGACCTTCTTCTTCCACATAACATTGATGTAATGCACATTGAAAAGAATATCGCTGAGGCACTTTGGGGAACAATCATGGACACTGATAAGTCAAAGGACAACGTTAAGGCTAGAGTGGATCTGGCAACGTTATGCGACAGACCAAAGCAAGAGATGCAGCCTCCGAGAAATGGTAAGAAATGGACTAAGCCTAAGGCCGAATTCATGTTAAGCAGGCCCCAAAGGAGGGAAGTACTAGAATGGTTCCAAACGTTAATGTTCTTTGATGGGTATGCAGCGCATCTGAGGAGGGGAGTGAACTTATCTACTATGCGAATCAATGGGCTCAAGAGTCATGACTACCACATATGGCTTGAGCGGCTTCTTCCGGTGATGGTTCAAGGCTATGTCCCAGATCATGTCTGGCAAGTGCTGGCAGAGTTGAGCTATTTCTTCCGCCAGCTTTGTGCTAAGGAGTTATCTTGGGCCATGGTTGCAGACATGGAAAAAATGGTACCTGTGTTGCTCTGTAAGCTGGAGAAGATCTTTCCACCAGGCTTCTTCAATCTGATGCAGCATTTGATTTTGCACCTCCCATATGAGGCATGAATGGGGGGCCTGTGCAGGCCCGTTGGTGCTATTCAATTGAGAGAACCCTAAAGGTTGTTCGAAAGAAATGTAGAAATAAATGCAAGATTGAAGTTTCCATCATAGAGGCATCGATTCTGGAGGTGTCAAACTTCACAACAACATACTATGGTGACAACCTTCCTAGCGTGCATAATCCACCCCCTCGTTACAATGCTGGGGAAAATGAATCGAATCTCAGCCTTTTCCGAGGGCAACTCAAAAGTGCAAGTGGTAAGACCCTCAAGACCTTGAGTCATGAAGAGTGGCACACTATCATGCTATATGTACTGACCAACCTCGAAGAAGTGGAGCCATACATGGGGTAAGTCACTATTTTCAACAAACTTGTTCTCGACTAGTCACTATTCTACATCCAACCCCCTTGTTTCTCATCAATACAGGGAATTTAGTCATGAATTCTAGCTCGATCAAGAGCACCTACCCCATGGGAATTTCACACCCTTCTTAAATGGGGTGCGGGAAATGGAAAACCCAATTTCATTTCTTGGTTCAAACGCAAGGTACGTTCTAATTTAGCTCGTACTTAGTTTGACATTACAAGTTGTCGTACGTGCGAATGATATAACGAACTATCCTGCTTGAGCTTGCAGGGCCAAACCGATGCATCTATGAGCGCTGAGTTGAGTCAGGTTGCCGGTGGCTATGCCTTTAGGGTCATGTCATTTACCGGTTATGACGTGAATGGATATCGTTTTCACACAACAAGACACGAGCAGAGTCGGCCTAATCGAAGAACCAGAAATACCGAAGTTTTCACGCCCGCCCTTGATGGGCTCGATTATTATGGAAGAGTTGAAGAAATATACGAACTCACGTTTCATGGCCGCAAACCTCTTAATCCTGTCATATTTAAATGCCATTGGTTTGATCCTAAAAAATAAGACAAACCCCTAATCTTGGGCTAGTCAAAATTCGACAGGATTCCAAGTACCCAGGAGACGATGTCTATATCGTGGCTCAACAGGCCACACAAGTTTATTATCTCCCATGGGCGTGCCAAGATGACCCACATCTTAAGGGTTGGGATGTTGTGAACAAGGTATCATCACACAGTAAACTACCTGTCCCAAACAATGAAGATTACAACTTTGACCCAAACACATATGACGGAGAGTTCTTTCAAGAAGAGGGGCTACAAGGGAGCTTTGTGATAGACATAACCGATCCGGTCAGAATGGAAGTAGACAATGAAAGGGTTGATGACGACGACGATGGGGATGAGGTTCAAAATGTGAAGGACTTAGAATTACTTCGGCGATTAGAATTAGGCAATGACAGTGATGACAACATTGCTCCTCCGGATGGTCATGATATCAACATGGAAGTAGACATGCATGATAGTGATGATGAGACTTATGATCCAGCTAATACCAATCATGATGATTATTTCTAAGACATGTAATATTATGTTACCTTCTAATTATGTTTTGTTCATTTTGCAATACGTCTTATTTATTTTACATCTCTTTCTAATTATGTTTTATTCATTTTGTATCTCTTTGTAATTGCAGGTGACTGAACAAAGATACCAGGCGGCGGGGGTCTCTTAAGGAGTTTAAGGAAAGTAAAGTCGAAATACAAGAGGGTGGAGGAGGTAGCTCCTCCGCCACCACCAAGGAAACGCAGGGGTCATCGGGCTCCTCTGCCATAGAGGTAGGACGAGGAGGTGGAGGAGTCCGAGGAGGAGGAGGTGCCCAAGGAGCACGAGGAGGCGGTGGAGGACGAGAAGGAGGAGGTGCCCGAGGAGCACGAGGAGGCGGTGGAGGACAAGGAGGACGTGGAGGAAGAGGAGGACGAGGAGGACGAGGACGAGGAGGACATGGCTGAGGAGGCGGCGAGTGTTCCTCTTCCTGTGGTGCGGTGGCAGGGGGCTCCTCTTCCTCTGGCACGGCTAAACTCTATCAGCGAGGTCCCTCGCAACTCCCGAAGCGACCGATACCTCTTGAGAGACGCCAGATGGTTCAACACGGTGGTTCAAAGTAAGTAACTTTACATGCTATCACTATTTTCTCATTTGTTATGTTAAAACTAATAATTTTTCTTGATCACTTGGGCAGGGGTTTTGTGATTGTGGGTGCAGGTGGTCACGGACGCCATCCCAATGGCGTTCTTGGTCTTTTGTGCAAGACACACTTCCCTGGCTTTGTTGACTTTGCCGGAGTGCGGCAGCCGGCCTAGATGTTTGCCCACTACGCCGTCTACGCAGATGCATATGATCGGGATGGCAGGATCTACGGCCACAAGGCAAAGCGGGTGATTACGAAGCTGTGGGTAAGTCTTCGTCTCACTACACTGCTCAATTCATCGCATTCATTGGACATTCTTCAAATAATGATAGGATACATTGCGTCTACATACAGGATTTCTTCAGATGCGAGCCGGGATGGGAGGTGGCAGCGAGGGCGGCGGCTAACAAAGCTTATCACAAACTCGTGGGTGACATGCACTACGAGGCGCGCCTCCAGGCCGTCGTGACATACAACGCGACCTTCGAGTTTAGGAAGGTCACGAAAAAAGAGGCAAGAAAGGAGATGCTGACCAAGGAACAATACATGAAGGTAAATATATAAGATTAATACTGATTTTTTCTAAGATTAAATAAGCTTAATTTGATCTGCATATACTTGATGTCATGTAGGTGGTTCTGTGGTGGTGCACTGGGCACGAAGACTGCTGGGAGGCAATGGTGGACAAGTGGTGTAGCCCCGAGTGGTGGGAGACGCACAACGCTTGCCGGGAGCGGCGTTTGATGATGCCTGGTGCACCACACCATCAAGGCAACCTTTGCCTCCTGGCCTACGCAGCTAAATGGGTACGCTGAATCCATTTCTTTATTCTAAAGCTCAACTATGCAAATTTCTAATCATCGTGCTGTTTCTTTCGTAGTCGGCGTGACATGGTGGCGCGCCCGTCTCCTAGTTCGAGGCATGGGCAAGGCGACGTCCGACGTCCACTACAACCCGAAGGACCCACCCAAGGCGTACAGCAACTCATCCGTCCACACCCGCCTCACTGAGTACACAGCGATGGCAAGGGAGGTCCATGGGCCAGAGTACGATCCCACCTCCGAGGACCTTGATGGAGTAGTCGTCATGAGGTTGGGAGGAGGGAAGAAGCATGGGCGGTACTGGATTGGCGACGGCATAATCGACCTGGCCCGTACTAGGTCTCTCTCCGAGATTCGAGCAAGGAGCACGAGCTTGAGCCCGGCCATACGCACACGGCCGGACTATACACAGCACATGGTGCAGGCACTCAAGGTTATTTCTATTTTATTCGTCGTTCATTGATTTTTACATACCTTTGCTTTGTGTTGTATCATTGGGGTGAAATATTGTAGGCCGAGGTGGCGGAAGAGAGGAGGCGACGGGAGGAGGCTAAGGCGAGGGCTGAGGAGGATCGATGGAGGATGGAGCAGATGTTTCAGTATATTCAAGGTCTTGGAGCTCACTCAGGCTATGTTCCACCACCGATGATATTCACTCCACCAAATGATCCTGCTGTCACTCCTGTGAGTTTCTCTACCTTAAATATAAATGTGAATGCGGATATGGATATATGAATGTGAATCCAAATGATATGTTGAGACAAATGCACCATGATATGTGAATATGCATATGTGGTTGTCGGTCATCGTACCGTTGTTTTGTTGTAGGTTTTGGACACCTCACCGTGCAGGGGAGGTGCTGCCAAAATTTTGAACTGACACTAATATGTTGCTTTTTTCAAGTTTTTAGAACCCACTTTAAATCTTGTCTCACACATGCAATCACTTCTCTTTTGTGCAGGGGCAATCGGCGGCGGCGAATGATGTTCATGGCACACCTCCAGCTCAGGGCACACCTCCGTCGCAGTGGGACCGGTGGAGTGGCCGTCAACAATAGAGGTAGATGGACTTGTGCTTGTGATGCTTATTTGTGAATGGTGGCACTTGTGGCGGCACTTGGATGATATTTGTGGACTATGTGATACTTGTGGACAACTTGTGATGATATTTGTCATGGTTATGGATTATATGTGATGACTGTGTGATATATGTGATTGTTGTGTGATATGTGATGGTTGTGTGATATATGTATGTGTGGATGCAATAAACAAAAAAAATGCAAAAAAAAGCAAATTTCCCAGCTATGCCGAGTGCAATCACCAAGACACTCGGCAAAGCTGGGAGGCTTTGCCGAGTGCTATGACCATTGCACTCGGCAAAAGCAAGGAGGCTTTGCCGAGTGCCACAAGTAAGGCACTCGGCAAAGCCTCCCTGCCTTTCCCGAGTGCCACAAGTAAGGCACTCGGCAAAGCCTCCCTACCTTTGCCAAGTGCCGCCAATTAGGCACTCAGCAAAGCGGCCACCTTTGCCGAGTGTAGTGGGATTGACACTCGGCAAAGAGGGCGGGCTTTGTCGAGTGCCCCCCGTGAGGCGCTCGGGAAAGCGACCGTCACCGTCAATTGGCGCCGTTAGGCACCTTTTCTTTGCCGAGTGGTTTACGGGCACTCGGCAAAGCCCTTGCCGAGTGCCCGAATAAAGACACTCGGCAAAGAGGCCTTTGCCATCACCGGCTTTGCTGAGTGATCTTTGCCGAGGGTTACACTCGACAAAGGCTTTGCCAAGTGTATATGGGGATTTGCCGTGTCACAGGCACTCGACAAAGAGCCTGAGTTCGGTAGTGTCTCTATGGCCTAGGCCCTAGTCGTGGCCTAGAAAACTCCACTATCGCAAGGCAATTTTGGCCCATAAACTGTAGGCCCAACCACAATTTTTTTAGAGAAATCACCAAAGGGGTGAGTGCCCCACCTGAATGGTTTACCATAATACCGGCGAGCCAGGGATGAGGGTGACAAGCACCTATATAGCTTTTAGGGAGGGTTTCTGTAACACGCTCGGTGTTACACTGAAAATCTTTTGCTAAAACATGTCATGAGCATCAGGGTTATGTGATAATGCATGTGATATAGTGTGTAGATCGATTTTTGTAACTCGAAACGATCGACGGAAACGCGAAACGAAAGTTACATTTCATAGTCAAGTTATATCACTTAGGGTTTTAAATAAATTTTTATTAAGTGAAAACACTATAGAACGTATATACGGAACTTTAATAAAGTTTGTAGTACAAATCTTGTAGATGATGATGAAATACCTGTGGTCGAATAATGAACTCACTAGCTAATGGGTCTAATAGGTTGGAAATTGAATTTGACGCGAATCCGATCAAGACTTAGTCGTTTTCGTATGTCTGAAAATGGTTTCACAAAGCTATGTTCGACAATTTTTGTAGAGCAATTAGGTTAAGGAGTGGTGTGGTTTCATGGCTGGTTTTAGTAGCTTAATATGCCCTCTTGAGAATTGTATAGGTGGTTTGGCGATTAGATCAATGTTTTAGGGTTTTTCGAACGCTTTAAAAATCGCGCGCACAACGTTCCCGGTCGGTTTTATTGCGTGGGCGCGGTCACCGTGCCTCGGCACTTGGCGTCGCCGTGCTGGCCGCCCGACGCACGCGCGCACATACGCACATGCACCACCGCGCTGGCCTGGCCACTCTGCCCCGCAGTGTCCTTGCCGTTGCCATCATGGGCCAGTCACTCTGACCGATCTGCTGCCGCCTGGACGCCTGCCTCGTGCTGACACCACCGTGCCACAGCTACCGCCATCCCATCACTGTGCTGCCTCATGCCATCACCGTCGTGCCATAGCACGCGCACGTTTCTCTATGCCCCATCGTCACGTCGGGCGCACTACGCGCGCAGGCACGTGGCACCCCCACGTGCTGCTGCTCTGCCTAGCATCCGCATCCCACCGAGGCGACACAACGCCATTGCTGGCCTCGCACTGCGCCGCACGTGGAGCTGCCATTCCCTCGCCTTGTCCTCGTTTGTTAAATGCCTTCGCGATGCGTCGTGCCGTCTTGTCCCTGCATCTCTCGCGCGCACTGCTGCGGCCGCCTGGGACAACAGGCGGGATCGAGCTGCACCCAAGTCAAATTCGTCGCACATGGTCACTGCCAGAGCAATTACTCACGCCAGGCGCTGGTGTTGGAGCCCTGCTACCGCCCAGTCACATCCGCCCTTCAATTGAGTCCGGTCGAGCTTCAATTGGCCATTTCCCCCTCCGTCGTGCCATTAAGGTCGAAATCGGTGCGGCCGAGGGCAGCTACCCGCCGCACCACCTCTCGCCAATTCACCTCCACCACGAGTTCCGCCTTGATCCCCTCCATCCCATGCGCACCCCTCTTTCACCGCCAGTGCCTTCCCGACGCCGCTGACACGGTCGCGCCACCGCCGCCATCACGGAGCTTGCTGTGCGCACATGGCCGGACACACCCGGTCCGTCTCCAGCCAAACCTTCACCACAACAACCACCGGGGTACGCTAGTGGTGCTTTAGGGTTAGCTATATCTCACTGTGGTGACTTAGGGTGGCCGGCGTGGTCGTGTCGCCGTCGCGCGTGGCCACGCGCCATGGCCACCATTGCCGTGAGCTCCG